>BRZY01000007.1:6748000-7361000 GCA_030159175.1 Glycyrrhiza uralensis
GACATTTCCTGGTAGCACTGAAACCTGCTAGGTCAAGAGTTAGGAAATTTAAATGGAAAAGAAAAAGTTATGTTATGTTATTCTCATTCTATGTCTCCAAAGTTTTTTAACAAATTAAAGGACTGAAGCTAAATGGGGGAATGAAAAGAAGAGTGGCCTTCTTTCCATTATTTGGATGTTTAAGCAAGCAAAAAAGAGGGGTTCTTTATGTTTTTGGATGTTGAGATCACACATATATCGACAACGGCTAGTGATGTGACCAAATTAATGATTATAAGTGGTCTACAATTTTCAAGACCAAAGAAATCGTTGAAATGAGTTATTTGTAATTAATTATATTTTAATTTAAAATTTATTTCCAAAAATACTATTTGTATTAAATAAGGGTAATAAATGAGTATCTTATAAAGTGATCTCATAATAAATGAAGACAAAAATGAAATTGACCAATTAATATTATTTAAAATAATGCTTTATTTTTTATAAAAAAAATCAAGAAAATATGCTCTTTTATTTCTTATAAATGTAGTACAATAAAATTCTAGTCTTGAATTACATTGTACTCATTCGTTGTTATTTTTCCTGGTGCACTAGTAAACAACTAAAAGTAGAGGATAAAAAGAGAATTTCCTTTCATTACCTTTAGAATTTTTACTGCAAAATGTTGTGATCTACGAGTTCGTAGGGTACGCTCTGCAATGTACAGCAACAGGGGAATAGAGATATACATCCATGTCTGAAAGGAAAAGGAAAGAAAAAAAATGTTTTCAAATTTGAGTTGGCATACTTTAGGCAACACTCATTTCTCTCATGATTATGGCCATGATTAGATTGACTTAGTTGGCATACAAAACTTATTTGGACTTATCTACTGATATAAATATTTGTCGGTGTGTTTAGTAGAGCTTATGAAGGTTTATAAATTATTTTGGTCTTATTTTTATAAGCTCTCCAGAATAGTTTATCAAAACAACTTACAGCTTATATGAAATCAATTTTACCACATTCTCTCTTCGATTATAAAAATAGCTTATACATAAACGCATAAGTACTTAAATAAGTTGTTTATCCAAACAGACCCTATGTAGTGTTGATGAAGTTCTCACCGTTTTTTGGTACCACTGATGGGTTAAATACAGACATGATCCATGGATGACCAGCAGAACATAGACAATACCAAGAAGGTGGTGTGAGTACCAGAATGCATTAAAGCCCGTCAATCTGTTGAAGGGGGGAGGAAGTCTAACTGCATTTCTCCTGAAGTGGTGAGTTGCTAGAATGAAAGAGATAGCCATCAAAATAACCATTGAGATTCCAGTTATGCCTTCAACACCGGTCAAAAGTGTTTTATATGTGGGCTTTTTGTTATTGAAATACGAAGATATAAGTGAAAACTTTTCTGGAGATGAATTTATGAGAAGAGGGAAATCACATGCTAGATGATTCCCTACATGAACTGCGATTCCAACAACTATGGCAAATGCAATCACCTGTTAAGAATGGACAAACACAAAATCAAATAGACAAGGAATTTACCTAAAGTTTAATTTGAATATAGCAGCATTTAAGGACAAGTGAACTAATTTGTGCCAATACTAATAGTGTCTTCATAACAAACAAGCAAATGAGAGTGAATCACGGCATTGTCAACTCGTTTATGTAAAATTATTAATATTTCAGATTATTCTCTAAAATTGAAGAATTAAATTGACTGACCCAAAAATACTAGTTGATTGAGAAATTTCAATTTGAAAGACTAATTTAGAATATTAATAATTTCAAAAACTAAGTTAACAACACTTTTTAGTTTCAACATCGATTTTAATAATTCACTCAGCAAATAATTTTGTCAGAATGGTAGTGGGAGAATTATCCATTTATGGAAACATCCTATTCGGGTTTGATTCATCTCTTACCTTGTGGAAATTAATATTGTCATCAAAGGGGACAAATTTCCTGGCTCTTGTGGAGCGAAGCCATGTCAAAGTGTTTCGACAAACTGGTAAAAGGATGAGAGCCATGTTGAGCTTCAGTGTCTCTGCAGCGCCTTTGGCTACTGGTAAGCAATACCCCATGACTTGGAAAGTTGATCTGTTTTTGTATTGGTAAAATTTCCAAGCAAATAGGCAAGCAGTGGTAACCAACCATAGTAACAAAACCCAACCCCTCCTCCAATATTCTAATGCAAGACATTGGAGTTTCCTGCGGAGTTTTTGAATCTGATTTTTGGGTCTCAAACTGGTCGTATTTTGACTCCAACCTACACTTGTGCTGCTGAGTTGTCTGCTGTAGTTCATGTATCTATCCTTTTGTAGTAACAACATTTCTAGCTGCCACAACTGAATAAAGGGCAAAACACTGAGAGGATCAAAAAAGTGTAATGGAATTTGTAATTGTAATGTATAGACAAACAAATCTACAGTATCCTACCAATAGAGAACATGAACCAATAGATTTTTCTTTTCTTTTTCCAATGGAAATTGATTGAGTTTAATAGCTATACATCATAGGAGTATCATATTTCACCTTTTGATGGTGAAGTGTAAGTACATTTAATCACTGAGGGGTGCTATTAACAAACTTTCTAACACTGTTTTCAACACGCCCTCTATGATTGGTTAAAATTCACGTGGATTCTATTAAATCATGTGAGTCTTATATCCTATTTAGTTCATTCTTAAAGTAGTGAGACTTAAATGCATTTCGACCAATCATAGAGTGGGTTAAAAAGAATGTGTTAGAGAGTGCATCGATAACCTTTCTCTTTATCATTTTGTCACATCATATTTCAATGTTTTTTTTACATGTGTGACAAAATGATAAAACATGATTGAATATATGTGTAATATGACAGGGCATAGTTATTAACCCATTGTTTTATGTTTCAAATTGCTTTAATTTCCCTTCTCATTTTCCCACTCTTACCTCGATATAACCCAGGTTTTCCGGATCCAATTCTTCCATGATTAACGCAGCGTATCCTTCAGCTTGTTCTTTTAGCTTCGATAGCTTGTTTGCAGAAGCACTAAGCATTATGAGCTGTTGATTAAAAATTGAAAACAGAGAATATGATCTAAATAATAATATAATTATCTTAAGGATCGTATCAGCAATAAGAAAGGTAGTAACGTGATTTTGACCATGGTCTGACTATTCAATATTTTTTTCTTCTTCATTCCCTTATGAATATAATAATAATATGCTTTTAATTTAATCAGCCTAGATTAACGCAGGCTACAATATAAATGTCAATTTTTTGTACTTGCATGGAACAAACTATTGAACAAATCATAGTTATTATGTACCAAAAAAAAATCATAGTTATTAGCATTTCCCAACTAGTTGTTCGCGTTTCAAAACAATTTCTGATTTTTTTTTTATTTTTCATGTCCTGTTTCTCATGCATTGTTTTAATCTCTCATTCAGTTTTTAAGTTTCATTTTAAACCTCTCTTGAGTCAGCATGTAAGCCTTTTGATTATAATATGTTAAGCAATTTCTTTTTTTTTTTGGCAAAATGTTATGCAATTTCAATATAACAATGAAAGGGAATTTTTATCTACATATACATACTTTTCTATCCAGACATACTTTAATGCAGAACTAATAGTTTCGCAAGTATTTTTTTTTCAAAACATACATGATGCGGAACTAATAGTTCCGCACTGCACGTTGTACTTCAATGCGGAACTAATAGTTTCGCAGGTAATTTTTGTCAAAATATACATGATGCGGAACTAATAGTTCTGCACATTGTACTTCAATGCAGAAATAATAGTTCTACAAGCATTTTTGATTCGTTACGCATGCTTGTGGAACTATTCTGCACTGAAATATAAAGTGCAGAACTATTAGTTCCGCATCATGTATGTTTTCAGAAAAAAAATATATATGCGAAACTAATAGTTCCATATTGAAGTATACGTAGATAAAAAAGTATGTATATGTGGATAAAAAAAGTCCAATGAAATTCAGAAGTTTACAACGTGTGTTGTTATCAAAAAAACTATTTATGTTCATCTTATCAAAAAAATTAGGGGAACGTGTGTTGTTAACTTGTTATCAAAAAAGTTTAGAACGTGTGTGTTACGGCCCATATGACCCACATCACTTTTTTTTTTTGGTCAATACCCACATCACTTTAGAGACTCTAATTGAACGAATCAGCTGCAACTAAGGAAGGCCCACATGCGAGACCCAAAAGGCAAATGATGAAGCCCAACTAGATGAAGAATTCGTGACCAAAAAAACTAGATGAAGAATTTTCATTGTTGATAACTTTAATAATATATTGACCATTGACCAAAAAAATAATAATAATATATTGACCAAAAAAACTTTAATAATATTGTTGGACCAAAAAAGATAACTTTAATAATATTGTTGACATTTCTGGCCAAAAATAATATAATATTGTTGACATTTGATAACAGGTGGATAGTGATTCACCATTTGTATAACCACCTGCCTTATTATAAGGATGCTGAATGGTTCATTTCTTGTAGGAGTAAAAATTCATAAAAAAATTTTAAGGTCTCTAATTTGAAAAAAAAATTATTATCAGCTTTAAAAAGACCTCACATATTTTTTTTGGTCAAAAAAGACCTCACCTCAAAGTCTACTATAGGCCTAAAAATATTGTGGGCCGGCCCTGAACAGAGGAATAATAATGAATTAAACCACCAGCTATTTTGACCAAAAAAAAAAAACCACCAGCTATTTTGACCAAAAAAAAAACCACCAGCTATTATGTTTTTCATTCACGTATTCATTTAGCTGCTGAAATTATGGAAAGTATACTGTTTAATCTTGTTTGCATGCATACATGTTTTTCTTTTCTTTTTTTTTTGGTACGAACTTTTTGCATAATACTTGTTACCAGATGCTCATAGAGATGTAAAGTACTAGTCCTTCCTTTCTTTTATTGAATATATTTATTCTTTAGCATCGTAAATCTTACCTCTTGTACTTCCTCCCTGGTAATTCTTCCATCTTCATTACTGTCTGCCCTGAAATAAACAGAATTAGCGATGATTTCAAAATTCAGTTTTTGTTCTGCCTGCAACTGCAAGCTGCAGCTGAATAGGTAGAAGAGTAACGTGTATTAATACGACAAATTAATTCAAGGCGGAGACTAGGGTGCAAGAGCAAAAAAAAGTTGTATCGGTGCACAACCCTTTGATCACCGTTGGATTTATTCATAAAATATTGTGGGGCTGGGATTATACAAATTACAATGTATTCCCAACATCACACTTTGGCCCCTCCGTACTTCATGTGTATTCCCAAAATACGCCGCCGTGGCTAGCACTGGCCTGAGATAAACCCTCCATAATTTGATCTTCGCACGATCTGTTCCGAAGCACGTCAATGTTGGATGAAGGATTTCGTAACTAATAGGATTATAGGACTATAGTTCTAGACTGCTACACATTGTATTTAGTTCTCGCTTCCTTTCTCTCCCTTTTTCTTCTTCTGTATTCAAGAATAAACCTACCTTGCTTTTGCAAACTTTTTCAAAAATTAACATCCTGATGAAACCTTCAGAAGTTTCTTACTACTTGGTTCAAATAAACCAAGCCTTCAGACCTCGGTTTCTAAAGCCCCCTATCTCTCTTCTCATGCTTCTAAAGACTTGATGCTTGTTTATTTTCTAGTTTTTTTTATAAGCTGTTAATTTCCTGGTTGATAAATTCCTCCCCTAAATTCTCATTGTCAAACAGTTCAGGAGAAAAGTCCTTAACTTCTTTCTTGTTACAATTTTGGTCTTTTTTTAAAGAGTCATTAGTAGTGTTCCTTCAATTTGCCAAAGATGGATCTTTTTCACAACCCATCTTCTCTAAAATCAAGCTGATTGGAAACGGCTATATGGGCAACAAAGCTTGTGCTCATGTCCATCGAGATTCGCTGGAGAACAAACACACAAAGGAACAAAGTTTGATCTGTCTCGGACAACGAATACAGAGATCCAACTGATATGAGACATTGGCAGCAGCGATGATAGCTCAGAGGGTGTTCAGTCGGGCAGAATTTGGGGATTTTATTATGGGACAAATGTGTAATTTGCAACTTATACAACACTTCATGAATAAGGGCCGAGTAGCAAATACTTTTATTTCGCATAACCTACAGGTGCAGGTCATTTTGGTATGGCTTTTGCACCCTAGTCTCCGCCTTAATTCAAATGTCTGTGACGCGCAAAACATGAGATTTTGATTATAAAATCAGATCGTGCTTAAGTGATCTTATAAATTATAATGCCACTTGAACCAACTCACCATAAGCTGATTTACTTGAATTTAAGTGATTTCTTTTTTTTATGAATTTGGATTATATCCTTTTGCTCAACTAATGGGCAAGTCCTGTTCTAGATGACTTTCTTAAACTATAGCTTATTAATTATTCTCATAAAAGTATAAGTACATAAATGTGTTCAAGTAAATTAATCTAAAAAGAAAAATAACCAAACTCGTGCGAATCCTTGTTGAAATTTTGTTTTATTAAATATGAACAAAAAGACAAACAACGGGAAACAATTATTCCAAAGGATGCGCAAGTCAAACCCCTATAAGAAAGATAAAAACACTTATATACAAGATGTAATGAATCTCAGTTACAAATTAAATATTGGAGCAGTTATTTTAAATTTTATAAAAATCTCATATCAATTTTTGTTTAAAACATTGCACGTTACATTTTATTTTTATCCTTACATATTTTATTCATTTTTATTTTAGTTATCAAAAATACATTTCAAATTAGTCTTTTTATGTACAATTATTTTTAATGTTACATCAATCATTTGTTATCCTTTTAAATTAAAATTGATATATAGTTATTAAGAAATATAAATATATAAAGATCAAATAAAAAATAACTATCATATATATATATATATTGTGATAAAAAAAATATACGCTTTGTTTAACAAGTTTCATCCACTTATGAATAATAAATTTGACTAGTTTAGAAGTTTGTTGACCAAAATATACCGTAGAGAGGGACAAATTACTTACATGTCAAAGAATATTTGAAGGCGAGCATCAAAGCTCTGGTCTGAAATTTGCAACCAGAAGTGACGCAGCTCTTCTTTGGTTATCTTGGTCACTGCTTTTCTTTCCTTCCTCCGAGCTAATGCATCAAATATACCCACCGCAAATTCCTTTGAATCCTCCATCCCTTCAACCCATTAACCAAGTTAGCAAAATTATAATTATTCGAGTAATTAAAATTGTATTTTGTTTTAAGTACATTTGTTTTAGCTTTAAATATTGTGTAAAAATTGTTGTTTCATACATAATACTCCGTCTTGACTCAAATATAAACAAAAATATATAAATTTACACAGATTAAAAAAGTTAGTTAAATATACTTATCTCCTAAACCACCCTTAATAAAAAGAATCATTAAAATTTAAAACGACATTAAATAAAATGTATTTTGTAAAAAAAATTATTAATTAAAGTTTACTTATATTTGAGTCCGCTGAACTTAGACTATTTTTTCTTATATTTATGTTAAGATAGAATATAATTTTTAGAGTAAGTTAATTTTGGTTTGGTTACAATGATAAAAAGTTATTTTTCATTTTAAAAAGTAATTATAATTATACATTTTTACAACTTTTTGTGGAAGCCAAGTGGGTTTTCATTGATTATGTATCTGATTTCTTTAAAAAATTATATTTTTTATCACTTCCCTCTCTTCTAAATTATTCTTTCAAAGTGTATTATGAGAACTTGATACGGGGATTGTAACGTGTCAGCCCATCATATTATTAGGTCCTAAATGGCACACATTTAAAGGGTGTTAACAGTTATAAATATATAAAATTTTATTGTTGAACAAACAAATTTAATAAGGGACTAAATTAAAAAAAATTAATTAACTTAAGAGACCACTTTATTAATTTTGTCAAATATTTTTAATAAAAAAAATTGACAAATATTTTGTTTTTTCAAAATAAAAGGTTATTCTTATTGTTTTCTAGTATTTTTCTTACAAGTAATATCCTACGCCTCTGAGTGAATTTAAAAAGTGAGAGAGTGAGGTGAAATTTCAGGTGACCAAAAATTGCTTCTTCTATTCTATTAACTCAAAATGACGAAAATTTTCTTAGCATCCAAACAAGTACATACCAATGCATTCACCGAAGTCTTCTCTATCGAGCAACCCATCCTTGGCCAGAAAACCGAACCTCTCTTCCACCTTTCTCCACAACTCCTCGCTAGCTTCACCAGACTTACTAATGAATCTCAATCCTTTAAGCCCTCTCTGCGCGCTCGATCTCGTCCGTTCAAGCTCCGCTCTCATTCTTCGAGCATTCCTCGCCGCCGTCACCGGATCCTCCGCAACGGCGGCGACTCCCTCCGACGACGACGAGGCCACTGTCCTCGACGACATCGACCGAAGCCACGGGAACTTCCTCCGTATCCTCGACGTCATCGAGAGGCTCCTCGATACCATGCCGCCGCCGTCGACTCCGCCGGTGCCGGTGGGGCTCGACGGCGAAGCATTTGGAGCGGAAGTTGCCGGCGCCACGTTGCGGAGCACGACGGCGTCGTCTTCGAGCTCCAACGTGATCTCTACGAGCTCCTTGTGGTGGTTGCTCCGGAGGTCGTTGAGGAACACCGGTAACATAGCGCCGTACGCTGGCGACGAGTTCCCGAAGCTTTCCGGCAAGTCAAGTTCACCTCCGGTGCTGCACCTCCCAAACGACGGCGTTCTCATCGAGACCTGTGTCAATTAATAATAATGCCAGTTTAAATTTAATTTCTCTCTTTTTCTTCAGTTCTTCTTCTTTCTCTCTCTCTAGAATGCGAGAAGCATTTAAAGAGAGTGAGTGAGAGAGAGAGAGAGAATAACAGAGAGGGAGTAGCTATAGAGAGAGAGAGGTTATGGTTAATGGCTCACACGTTTGGGCGTGAAGTGTGTGTGTGTTTTTCTTTTCTGTGAATAAAAAGACAGAAAATGCAAAGCGAAGCTTGGAAAACAAGACTGACACCTATCAACGAATTTGTGCACACGATTTCAACGCCGATTGGCTTGCCGCATCTAACAAGAGTAGTTGGGAAATGGGATCTTCAATTTCCTCTCTTATGTATTCTTTTTTACTCAAAAAATTAAACAAACGCCAAAGAAAGAAGTACAGGTAGTACTCTAGGTATAAATACTTAAAGGAGTAGTATCTTAATTTGTGGCATTTTTGCACTGTAATTACCAATTATATATATACAACTATCATTTCAGTAACTTAACTTAAAATTTTAATCATAAATAAAGAATGCTATATACGTCTTTGTGGAAATATGTTACTTTAAAGCCTTCCGTCCGAGCTACCACCTTTGATAATTTTCTTTTCTTCTTCTCCATTATTGATTAAAACAAGTATAAAGAGAGATATGCACATACTGGATTCACATATGTTATAAAATTTGACAAAGAGGGAGAGAATGTTCATTTTTTTATACGTCAACTGGTTAGTAATTAGTGGATTAGTTGTTAGAAGAGAGGAGAAAGGATTCGAACTCCAATACTCTAATTTACACCATCTTATATTCCTTGACAAATCAAGTGAGCCATATACGTGGAGAGAATATTCAAAAGAGAAATGCATAAAGAGAAACTGAGGACGTTAATAATTTTGTTTTTTAATTTTTTTTCTCATATCATTTTTTACATTTTCTCTTTCTTTTTATTTGTCTTTTTGTTCTTATCATATTATCTATTGCATCTCTCGATCGTTTTCATATTCTTCTTTTAATTAATTTTTTTTCCTATACCATTTTAATTTCCACCCCATGAGTGTGACAGGTGACAAACATTACCCGAGTTAAACTTTGGTTGCCATAATGGAGATATCTACATGAATGATGGATAGGGTAAGGTAAGTGAAATGCAACCTAAAATTGGATTTGAACAAAGCTAAACTAACGTAGGTAATGCTTATGGAGAAGCTAGGCGCATGCATTATATTTCGGCCTTTGCTATATATGCGCTGAATTAGAATTTTTTTCACAGCAGTTGTTACAGGCCAATAGGTACTAAATATTTTGCATGACTCTACTTTTATTTATCCATGACATCAATTATAATGAAATAATAACGTACAGTACTTTTTTTTTGGGGTCTTTTTACATACATTTTCGTAGTTAAAATTCATGTACGTGTAAGGAACATTTTTTTTATAGGAGAAAAGGGGATTATTCAAATTTGGGTATCTGATTTTACAAAGGTTGAGTGCTGTTATATTAATATAACTGATCAGTTAGCACCCCTTGATTCATGTAACGAATCATATTATTTTATTTTTTATTTAATAAAGCATATAGAATTCATTCAAGGAAAAAACATGCTATTAGCATTTCTCATCACTTGTAATATCCAAATTGTTTTTTTTATGTTTTGATATAGCAAATTCATGATGCTTCCATGGAGGTTTTTTCTTTAAAAAAAGGCTTAATTGCACTTTTAATACCTCATATGTTGCTATTGTGCGATTTGAGTCCCACTATTTTCAATTGTGCAAATTGAGTCCCTCATCTTTTCATCATATTACAATCAAGTCCCTCCGTCTAGGCAGACATGTCATTTATTCACAGATGTGGCAGGTAAGAAAATGAGGGAGAAAATTGAAAATAGAAATACATGAGGATCAAACATATGTCTTGGCTAATACAAGTCTCAACTTATGCCACTAGGCCAACTAGAATTTATGGTATATTTACGTAACCGATGATATATATTACAAAGTTTATTATTCTAAATAAATGCATTTATTGATATACTTATTTACATATATTAATTTTTTTTATAAGACATATATTAATTTTATCAATACATATTTATTAAGACATATATAAGCTTATTAATAGAACATTTATTAATAGATTAATATATGAAGTATATGGATAATAATGAACTAAAATTAGAAGAAAATAATTCCCTTGTTGGTAGGCTATACGTAAATTCTACAATAAATCATCGCCAAGTTTGGTGATTCTCCTTAACCTTTTGCATGGGGAGTGCCTCCTCTACTCTAAATTTTTTTACATAAAAAATGAAAAGAAATCTAATTATATATATATTAAAAAATTATACTACAAAATAGAAATATTTTATTTTAATTATTAAAAATAACTTTTATTAAATAAATTTTGTTATTTTCAAAAGTTTGTAATTAAAATAAAAGTTATCTATTATGTAGTAAAATGTTGTAATATATATAATTAGATTTTCTTCTAATTATAGTTCATTATTATTTTTATATTTCATATATTATTTTATTAATGTATTTATAAATGATATATTAATAAGATATATACAAATATGTACTAATAAAATTAATATATATATAAATAAGTATATTAATAAATTCATTTATTTAGAATAATCAACTTTGTAATATATATCTTATAGTTTACACAAATATACCATAAATTCTAGTTAGCCTAGTGACATAGGTTGAGTCTTGCATCAGCTAAGACTTGTGTTCAATCCCCATTTGATGCAATTTTTAATTTTCTCCTGCGTTTTCTTGTCTGCTATATTAGCGAATAAATGACATTTCTGCCACGTCATCGACTAAGTGTCAACTCAGATGACACGTGTCATCATCTCTCTACCAAGGTGCCATGTCATTGAAAAAAATGACATGTCATGTAACATCCGACTACTTTTCGGATTGACAACTACTCCCACACACCAACACGAGTAGGGGTGGCAAAACAGGCCGGGTCTGGCGGGCCGGCCCGCCCGCCCGCCATTTTTTGGCAAGGCAGGGTAGCATTTTGAGCCCGCAAAAGCCGGCGGGCGGGGGGTGGGCGAGCCCGTCAGGCCAATTATTATATTTTTCCAATTTTTTTAAAAAATTAAAAAAAATTTCTTATTTTTCAATTAATTTTTTCAATATTTTTTATTATTTTGGCGGGCCCAGCCCGCTTTGGCCCGCCAGCCCACTAGCCCGCCCTTAAAAAGGGGCAGGGTATATGTCTGGGCCCGTTTTAGCTTGGCGGGGCGGGGCGGGCTGACCTGTTTTTCGGCTGGGCAGAGCGGGCTAGCTCGTTTTGCCACCCCTAAACATGAGTCTTTTCAGCTATCCCGAAATCGCTCTAAGTCAAGCACGCTTAACTATGGAGTTCTTAAGTGATAGGCTACCGAAAAGAAGATGCATCTTGTTGGTATAGGTAGTACCAATCAATTTTATTAAGCTTTCCTCAACTGTACAGTCTCATACCTGCACAGTCTCGGAATACCTCTCATTCAGGTATGAATTGGTTCATTTATGTACCCCTTTGCCTAGAAGTCTGCCAGGAGCCGCTCCTTGTCTGTGCCTCTCTGCACCATGATCACTCCCCGCCCTTGTCAACCTAAGGGTGTCATATGCCCACCAACTTCCGCCTGGTTCGTCCCCGAACCATACCGTACTGGGAGGCTCTGATACCATTTGTAGCATCTCGGCTACTTTTCGGATTGACGACTGCCCCCACACACCAACACGAGTCTTTTCAGCATCCTTTGTCCTCACTCACATGCTTTCCAGGAAACTTCCCAGGAGGTCACCTATCCCGAAATTGCTCCAAGTCAAGCACGTTTAATTGTGGAGTTCTTAAGGTACCTAATGATTTTGGTTATGCAGGAGGTTTTACTTGCTCATGCAAGGATTGATATGAGTGAGCAGGATGAGGATGTTGTTGATTTTTATATAAATACTATTTCCCTCACATAGCAACATTTCACCGTGTGATTAATTTAGTGACCAATTTTTTCAGTCACTAATCAGCTGATTTCTAGTGGTGGTAGTTGCGTCTTGCCCCGAGTGAGGACAATTGTAACTCTATAATAATTGGTTACTTAGTGAAAAATCCTTCACGCAAGTGGATATATTTTTCACTTATGGATATATTTTTATATTTCTAATTATATTTATATATTTATATATATATTTGAAATTCTATCTTAATTAATTAAACATACTTTTCACATAATCTTTAATATTTTGTCTTATAATTTTTTAATTTGATCTAATTTAAAAGTATTCATAAAATATAAAAAACTTTTAAAAACTATATAACTGAATTGTAAAGACGTAAAGACAGTGTACTATATAAAGAAAGAACAATTTTGTTAAAAAAAAAAAAAGAACAGTTGAAAAGAAACAAGTTCTTAACTAGAGAATATGATCATATTCAGTCAAAAAAATTACTGGTATAGTATTTTTTTTTGTCACCATGTTATTGGTGTAAATTGTTCACATTTTTGGGTCTCTTTTAGTGGGGTCTCTCCCAACTATATTTTTTTCATACACAAAACTCGAACATGAGACCTTACTTAAGGGATCTGAGCCCAGATCCACTTAGACAACATAATGTTGGTAAAAACTAGTATAGGATGTAATTAATAATTAGTCTTTTTGATAATGATGTTAATTAATTAGTTAATTATTAAAATCTAATGTAGTAGTTGTTGTATTATTCGTGTCTCCCAGTCCCTAAATGAATTTTTATCTATTAATTTAAACTTATTGATATCTGTCACAACTACCTCCAGAAAAAAGGCACTTCTTTATCTTTCTTTTTTCTTCAATATAATAATTATTACTCCCTCGCTCCTATAATTAAGAATAGCATTTTAAGGTTCTTTTTATATAGATTAAGAAATGTAATAAATGAAGTGGGGGTAACAATTTTACCAAATTAACATTATCATTTATATTGCTAAAAAAACCAATGCAACACTCTAAACAAACATTATTTGGTATAAAATTAAAAAAAATTAATTAATGTTTCATTAAAAAAAATAACAATTATTTTGTGACATTTTTACTTTGCTAAAAAGACTATTGTGGGACGGACGAAATATTGTTTCTTGAATACACAATCATTTGGTGTGTTTGTTTGCTCTCTTCAACGTGAGCTGGTAAAATGCCAAAGATTTGTGTTAATATGTTATGTAATGCATCAACCACATGTTGTACTACACCCCCAAAAAGTAATAAAGCAGTACGGCAACAATAACCTGATTTTGACTTTTGAGATTTAGTTATAAGAAACTTCTGTTGCCCATTCTAGAACCGGGTGGCTTTTAGGGTAGAATCTTAATAGATTGGTCTAGGCCGGAAGACCAATTAGGACTTATCAAATGTAAAATAGGTGTTATGCATATTTGTAAAATAGGCCCCAATAAGATATAAAACTATGAATCGGCCCATAAATTCTGCATAATAATAATTTCATACTTTATGTCAAATGATGTAAATATTTTAGGCGTGAATTGTTTTACCACTTTACCAGTGCTACCCCATTATTAGATCTCGAAGAATCTATAAACCCAAAAATATTCACCTTTGTTATGGTGCACGACGGTTAGAGCTGCGTGATGGCTAGAGCTGAGTATATGAGACTTGTCCCGTGGATGACCCCTTTAGCCCATGACCCATGTGGGTTACGGGCCACCTAAACATAAGTCCATTTAAATGTGGGCTTTTTTAGCCAAGTATGTCCATTTAAACCACAGGGCGAAGTGGGTTTGGCCCGTGGGCCAATTAATTTTTTAATCTATATTTTATTCAATGTTTAAAGTTTTAATGGTAATTTCATTTTTTTTTAAAAATAATTGCTTTTTATTCTTTATTAGGCTCATGCACGATCAAGCCAGCCTGTTTAGCTCGTGGGTTATGCGAGGCGAATGCAGGCCACAAAATATAGGCACGTCAATTTTACGTACATACTGGGCTGGCCCGGTTCGTTTATGTGCGGGCCAATGCGGACTAGGACTAAACAGATATGGTCAGCCCGCATACCCACCTCTAGCAAAGAGGCCATTATGAATGGTGGCGGCTAGTCGCCGAAAATTGCCTTCCACCAAACCAAATCTGATATTGAACTAAATGTCAAGGTTGACGACGGTGAACACGAGAGAGAAGGAGGTGTGGTGTTCAATAAATCGGATCAACCTTAGCCCACTCATTATAAGGCCGACCAATTTAATGAAATTGTTGTTAATGGAGTCACCTAAATTAATTTATCACTTTTACTATTCTTTATGATTTAGTAAACAAGATGGTTACAATTTTTTAAGATTGGGTATTTTGTAATTTTTAATAATCCAGTGTGCAATCCGTAATATCATAATCTCATGACACCCATCTTGCAATTACGTTTTAAATTCAAACAAAACCACTTACTCAGGTCTCCCATCTCTTATCTTGGCCGTTGGAATTAAAAACTATTATATCAAATGGTTAAAATCTAAATTGGTCTTTTGCAGACCAATCTATTGAGAGTCTATGCTAAACGCCACCTCTAGAACCGTCCGTCAACCTGTAGCTTGCATGCCTGCTTACGGCAGCCTCGATAAGGTTTATAACAATGCAATTTCTATCATACCGTCAGAAAATTATGGGTTTTATATCATTGGTTTTTGGAGCAATGCAATTTTTATAGAATTTTATTTATTTATTGTAGTTTAGATTTTAAGTATTTAAATTTCATTTTTTTTCTTTCATTTAAAATTACGTGAAAAATAACTGCATTGTTGAGAAATAATGGGTTTTTGGCATAGTTCAAGTATATTTATCAACATATTTTAATTTTAATTCTAAAAAAAATAAAAATTATTTTAAAAACTTAATTAATCATAACTAAAGAAAATGTATATACATAGGGACTATGATGCACTAAGAAAGAGTTACAATCCTTAAAAAAAATAATATGACATGACATTAGTAAATAGAACCTCATTCTACTATTGGTTAATAAAATAAAAGTACCAAAACCGTTGATTTATTAACGTCACCGTAGAAGCTCTCTTATAATAAATTAATGGATTATTGGATTAAATATATTTTAATCCTTATAAAATTGAAAATATGTAAATATCACACAAAATTTTTATGTCATTTTAGTTTAAGAAAAATATTATATTTTTAGTTCCTTAGAAGTCTATTGTTAGACACTATAAAAGCACCCAATTTTTATATTTTTAAGGACTAAAATATATAAAAATCTTATATGGACTAAAATGAACACACACTACTAGAAAAAATTGAATTAGTTAGAGACGAAAAAATATAATCACTTTCTAATTTTGTTGTACTTGTCATTAAGAATTAGAGACAAATTTCATATCTAAGTCATAGAAGTAATTATTAATAAAATAAGATATGATAACTCATGAGTAATAATATACCACATATGGATGAATATTGTACATAAAAACATTTTATTATCTACATAAAAAATTACTAATATTTTGAATATATATATATATAAAACAGAGAGAGAGAAGTCAAATACTATATATTCTTAGATTTCCCCCCTTAAATTTAGGGGTCTAATTCAATCCTATAAAATTAACTGTTAAAATGAAGGATGTCATTTAATATATATACGTAAAATTAGTCATTAGGTTCCTTAAGTTAATTATTTTTTTCCCATTTGGTCTCTTTTATTTTTTTTGTAATAAAGTAGTCCCTTATATTTTTTCAATTACTTTTTTATTATTATAGACATACATATTGTCTCTATTTTTGTCTATATAACTTCATCCTAATCCATTTTAGTATTTTGTTGATCCATTCCAGCATTTACACAAACATGATTGTGTTACAAAATGACTAATTAAGTTTGCTTTTAAAACTTAAGGGCCCACTTACAAAAAAAGGGGCCAAGTTAAAAAATGAAATTAACTTAAAGGACTAAAGGAGTAATTTTGCTATATTATATATTCTATTAAGATCTTATCTCTAGTCCATGTAGGAGTTGAGTTTTTTCCCATATATAGTTCTCCCATTTTGATAGATGACTGCAAATTTACTCTTTTTTATGATAGATATTTTACTCTCTTTTTTTCTATCTATGTTACTCCTTTTGTTCCATTTTGATTAACGTTTAAGGTTGTACACAGGAACTAAGAAATGCAATTAATAGTTTAAATTCATACAAAATATTTTGTACTTTCCTAAAATGCCATTGGAATTACAGATGTCATTAATTACATATGACTGAAGAAAGAAAAATGAATACAATTGGAAAAAAAAACTACATTAATTCTTGAAGGGCATAATAGGAAAGAAAAATTTAATGCTTCATTAGTATTGTAATGACAATCAAAATAGAACCACAAAATTTGACTAAAACGTCAAACAATATGGGACAGAATGAGTATTTACTACATGAATATTATATATAGGAAAAAGAGCTGGAAGTTTTCAAATTCTAATGGGCCTAGCTGTACTCCCATATGGTACTGGAAATGTACTGAGACAAAAAAAAAATGAAGGATACTTTCTTTCTTGAGCAGCACTTCGATCGACATTTAGGTGAAACCTACAAATCAAAGGTAAATGACAAATTGTTTGTTGAAGTGGACAATTAATGTGTGTGAAACTCATTGGTTAATGGGTATAATCGTCATGGGGAACATGATTCTCTGTGACAGATACACAAAATCTAACAAAGTTTATATGGAGTTGAATCCACTCGTAATCACGTCAATTATTTTTGACCTACTAACTTTGTAATCAAGCAAATTTCAAGCCCATGCAAGTGGTTCTCGTAAATCATTCAAATTGCCTCTGAATGAAGCAACGGATTCTAAGAGAAATTAGAAACATGAATCCTAAGCCACTTAAATTTTTGTGGAATATTTAGCTTGCGTCATTTGATGATGGAACTTAATTGGTTCTGTGTCTTGTTGCTTTGACATGAATAAATGCGTACTATTCATATTTTCAACTCTCTTTCTCGATGGAGGGAGAGCGTTATTGGCCATAATAATTGTCGGTGTTCTAGAAAAACACCGTTGTCGGTTATTCCACCAATATCCCTGAATTGGTTCCGCCGTTGCCGTGCGGTGCAACAACAAAGTTTATACTACGAAGAAATAGGCACAGCTAGCCCAAATTCCAATAGTGCAAATATAGTATATATGAAAGTACATAAAAATGCGAGTAACATGTTCACTTGGTAGAGCTTAGTTTTTGTATCTATAGAGTCTAGATATCCAAATTGAATTCGAATCCCCCTTCTCCTATAAAAAAAGTAGACGTTCATCATGTTAGTTGCTATAATTTGATGGGAGTCATAAGGTGGTTTAATGGATCAAGGGAAGAGCATAGGTAAGGAGGTAATGGATTCAAACCTCCCCCACTAACATAACATATTAATATACTAATATCTGCCTATAAAAAAATTGTTCTAAAATATAAGTAAACAATTTATATCAAATATTTTAATTATTATGATAACTATTATTATTATTATTTAATTGTTCATTTTAGATGCGTTTTACAAGTTAGGAATAATGTCAAATTGAACTATAATGACATTAAAAAACATCGATGTTGTTGAACACCAAACTTTTTTCACATGTAAATCAAGCTATCGCGGCTTGCTTGAATTTATTTCCTAGTTGAATCTTGACTCCAAATGCGGATGCAACTTAACAAGCATAGAGGAGAAGTGGTGATTGTAAAGATAGTATTTCACGTTATAAGAAATACGCAATAAGACCGAATATTCAAGAATAAATGTGTAAATCTTAAGTTGGAAGTATTCAAAACTAGACATTTGATGATCATAAGTATCATGAAATTATTCTGCTTTATGTCAAAAAAAATGAACATATTCTGCAATACACAATTCTTAAAATTTACAATTTGGTTCGAAACCTTTAAACGTAAATATTTTGAATTAACAAATTAATCTGTCTCCCTTCTTCCTTCGCGTTCAAGCACACTTCATGAAGGTTTTTGTGTTATGGATGAACATAATTAAATTATACCCTTGTTGTTTTCCGAGGCCAAAATTTTTTTTTTAAATAATGTACATACAATAGAAGAAACAGAGAGTTAGAACTGGCAAAACGGGTTTTTGGGCCGGCCTGAGCCCATCCAACATCGGGTTCGGGCTTTATTGGGCTGGTCCAAAAAAGACCAAATTGAAAACGTACTCAAATTTGTATGTCTGAGTCCTCTATTTTTTGGGCTTTTTTCGGGCCGGACTCAGGCTTTAGCCTATATTTTCGGGCCGGCTCGCTTTGGGCTCGGGCTTTACCAGGTTCAGGCTTTGTCGGGTCTGGCCAAAAAGACCCAGATTAAAAATGGGCTCAAATTTGTGTGTCCAAACCCTTAATTTTTGGGCTTTTTTGGCCCGACCCGCCAGGCTCAGCCCATTTTGCCAGCTCTACAGAGAGTGATCAAATTGAACAAAGGAATTAAAAACTCAAAAAGTCTAATTTTGCAGGAATTTGTTAATATAATTTCTTTCTTATAAATTTCTTCGTGCGTAGGAGAACATAACCCGCATATGGTTATGTAATGTAAGACTCCAAATATAAAAAAGAAGAGGTAGCACATATATAATACACCATTATACGCAATGATTTAAATTTCTGCCAAAAAAAAGACTCTAGTTTTTTTGTCAACATGAACAAGTTCGTGAAAGGGGAAAAACCCAGTCATACGGCATCTACAGCAAGGAAAACAACATATGCAGAGTCACAAGAAATATAACAATCCTAAGCAAGACACGTTGCTGAACCTATACCAAGCTGTAACATACTTCAGACAAGGAAAACAACAAAGCTAAAAAAACAAAACAGCTAAAACACATAAAAACCTACACCTAGCACACCAAAAAAGATACCAAAAAGGATACAGACATGAAAGATATCCCTTTGAGTGGGTTGGGTTTGGCTCATTTGGGGCACCCATAACCTTATGTCTTAACTAATAAATTAAGCTCACATATCACAGATCCAGAGTCCTGCACACATCAATCACCCAGGACCTGGCATAAACAGAACCGGCAGGGGCGATGCAGGACGGTCCCTCATGATGCACAACGGCGAAAACACAACAAACAACAACACAGAACAAATACCAACAACAGACATCAAAAACCACAGAACGAAACAACAACACGAGTAACAGAAGTACAACAACAGAAAAACAAACAAACAATAGGAACCAAAAAACCAAAATAAAAAGCGAATAAAACCAAACACGGCCACAACGGACCACTACACCAGCCACACCAAACACACCAAACACAGCAATAGCAACACAACTCCAGCAGATCTGGAGATAGAGACGGTGACCCAACCCCTTGACAAGCTGCGGCAGCGGTTGCAGCATCCACCAAGAGCCTCTATGCAAGAAGGAGACGACAACACACCCCAATGCGAGAGGAACATGGCCAACCCGCCGCTGAGTGCGGTGGCTCCAACCAAAGCCATGGAACTTCGAGATCGCAGCGGCACCAACAAACCTCCAAGAGTGGCGTCTTTGTGTAACATCCATTTTTCTGAGTTACTGTTTAAAATCTATTTTATATGAAACCTTTTGATCTAAGGGCTAAGTAAATTATTTTTGTCTTAGAATGAAGGTTTTAAAAATACCTATCAAGTTATTTCAGTAAAACAGTCGCTCTTTCTTTGACCTTTGACATCCGTATTTACTGTTATTAGCGGATAAGAGTTTTAATAGCACAAGTATGTTAAACAAACTTAGACAAACAAACTTCCTTAACAAAAGTTGGTTCTTTTAATATTTCTGATTTTCTGGAATTTTCTTAGAATTTTCTGAAAACTTTGAAAATTACCGTTTTGTCCCTATTACTTACAGTAAGAGCAAATCACTGATTCGGAGACCGACCTAAGGTCAGAAAAAGATTTTAAGTGGCTGAATCATGTTTTTATATTTTTGGGTATTTTTGGGAATTATTTCATAATTTTCTGAAAAGCAGGTAAAAACGCTATTTTTCTTACGTTCATAAAGTATAGAAAACAAGGATTGCTGGTCAAAAATGGATTTATGGTGATCAGTGAGTGCTTAAAATCAAATTTCAAGAGGGACCATTAGTGTTTAAATTCAATTTGCAATTTTTTGGGATTTTTCTGAAATTTTCTGAAAAAGTACTGTTTTTCACTTACGGCGCGTCCGTTTTCCTTTGTTTTTACAAACAGTAGGGTTTGCCCTTACCATAAAAATTCCAAAACTCTTCCATGAAGCTTTTACATGTTAATATCATGATTCCTCATTGGTTCTTACTATTGAAAATTATTTTTGAGTGATAGATTAGTAGGAAGACAATCTTTTCCTTATTTACGGAATAAGCCAAATAGAGGCGAATAGAGGCATAGTGGCTATGATATAGAAACTTAGGAACTTTGAGGGGGTTCAAATATAATTCTAAGAAGCCTAAGAGAGTTGGGGATATCATGATTACCTTGAATAGTATGGTGGGCATGTATAAATACCATTTTGCCCTTGGTTTTCACTTAAAACTACCTAAACCTAAAGCTATGACTAAACAAAATCCAATGGCTCTCCTTTCCCTTCCTTTTGGTCGACATCAAGAGTCATTTAGGGGCCTTGGATCAGATTTCCTTCATGACTCACCTAGCTTAGTCATTGTCCTAAACCGATAGGAAAAAGGATGGATTTAATTAAATAGGATTTATGACATAATCAAGGAATAGTACCATGACCTCACAATAATTTATTTCCCTCTTGGTCCCTCCTTGGACGCCCTCCCCTTCCTATAAATAGACCCCTTGGCCTCATAATTTTAACACACACCACAAGCTTGAAGACTAAAGCACAAAGTTCTCTCTCTTTTCTCTCTTAGTTGTCTTAAATTTCTTTTGGTGTTCTTGGTTGTTCTTCATCAAGTTTTGGCTAAGGTAAGGGGTTAATCTTTCAATATTAATTTGAGAAGTATGAGTTTTGATTCTTGTTATTGCTTGTCTTGTATGCTTTATGTGTTTTTGCTTTTATGCCTTAATAATTGTTTTATAAGCTTTAAATTAATTATTTTGTGCTAATTAATAATAGTAGAGTTATAATGCTCAAATTTTGTTAAATTTTGTGAAGCAAGGAGGGTATGTTATAATCACTTTTGAGCTTTTGTAAACATACCGTTATAATGGCGAATTTTAGTCTTACCGTAAAAATGATTTTACGGTAGAGAAAATGAAATTATTTTTTTGTGAAAACCCTGATATTATCTATCATTGATATACAAGGTCATGGTTAAGATAAATGGTTTATCAGTACGGATCTATCTAGAAAGGAAGTGAGACCTTTGAAGGGGCTAAAGCAGTCCGTCTCTCTCTGGCCTGGGATCCGTATCGATACGCTGTTTGGGGAATTCTTAACTTTGGGACCCGATATATACGTGACTAAGATAATTGGGGAATATAATGGTGCTGAATTCTTGATGAATTCTACTATTATATATCTTTGGTTCATTATCCTCTATGTTTTAACAGTGGAGATTTGTGAAACAAACTTTCAATGGGTTTTTTCTGAAAATAAACCAATGTTCAAGTATTTTTGGAATATTTCAGTTTTGACCCCTCTTCAGTAAATTAATTACTTTTAGTGCTGTTATATATACCAATTTATTTTTGAGGGACTTGAATGAAAAACGAAGTATGAGTTATCTGGGATAAATGGTTTTATGTTCTATCTGAGTGGTGAAATTCTGTGTGTTTTCCTGAGTGGTGTGAATTGGTATTCTTATCTGTTAAACGTGGTCTTTGTGTTTTCTGGTAATTCTGAGTGGTTTGAGATAAGTGATTCTGAGTGGTTGGAAGTGAAAGAGATATGCCTAGTAAAAGGCGATGTTCCTACATGATGTTCTCACTTGATGTTCTCATTTGATGTTCCTACTCGATGTTCCCAAATGCTTTGTTTAAAGCGATGTTCCCACTGGATGTTTCCAATGTGTTGTGTTTTAAGCAAAGTTCTTATTGTTTGTTATGTTGGTGTACTGATTTGTTAAGTATGATTCCTTAGTGTTTGTGCTGTATGTTGCTGTGTGCCCGTACTTTTCTTATTAAGTTGTTTAGAGTTTCACCCTTGCCTACTTTG
Source organism: Glycyrrhiza uralensis (assembly GCA_030159175.1). NCBI lineage: Eukaryota > Viridiplantae > Streptophyta > Magnoliopsida > Fabales > Fabaceae > Glycyrrhiza > Glycyrrhiza uralensis. The sequence goes on from BRZY01000007.1 coordinate 6,770,879, forward strand.
TTGTGTTGATGCATGACGGGGTAGATGTTTTTCCCAAGAAGTGGGCTAGCTCTTAGGAGAGGATCTGAAGAATGCTGCTGTATAGATGAATATGGATGCCAAGAAGAATAAATGATTACTGTATTGTTTCGGGTAGAGGTCTAGAGATTAGACTGACTTAGATGTTCACTGTATCATTTCAATCTTTTCTTGTAAAGACTCGGATGGTTATATGAAATGAGATTACACTCATACAAGTCTTATTTATGCTTCCGCATTTAAAACCTTTTTGAAAACTTTTAAAAAGGAATCAAGGGAACATACTCTCTATCCTTCTCTCATCTTTTATAAAAAGGAAAAAAAAATTTACCCGTGTTTTAGAAGAAGGATTTCCCACGTTCACTAAATATTTTCTAAGTTATTTTGAAATTCATGGTAACTATGGTGTAATGTCCTTTTTGGAGAAAGGGTGTTGCACTCTGCACAAACAAAAAAAGAGGAGAAAAATGAAGGAAAAGAAACAACCCGAAAAGGAGAGAAAAAAGAAAAAAACAAGAAAGAAGGTGGGAAGGGGGGCCGCGCCGGCGGTGGGGGGTGAAGCAGAAACCACCGGCAGTGGGGGGGTCAAGGAAAGGGAGCAAGGACAACACAGAAACAAAAACAGGAAAAACGGGAACGAAAGAAAAAAAAACAGGGAATGAAAAAAACAAAACGGAAAAAAAAGAAAGTAGACAGAAACGAAAAGGAAAGGAAACGCGGGGGGGGGGGGGGGAGCGCGCGGTGGAATACCGTCCAGCGCAGCAACCCCCAAGCATAAGGACGGAGAACGAAAAAGCTGGGTGGGGAAGACGCAGAAGAAGCACCGTGCGACGCTAAGGGAAATGGAACTTAAAAAAAATACTCTAGTTAAACTAATTAATAATTATCCACCATATAACTAAAAAAGAAGTCTGTCAAATTCAATCACAAGTCTTGCTACTTTATCGGAACATGATAATGAATGACCCATTTCCATTCCATCCCTCAATTAAACATATGGCCCGTCTAATTAAGCAACGAATTAAGTAATTAGCATGTTACATGTGTGGGGTCTAGGCAATTCTATTGACACATACATAACTTTCTAATGACACATACACACTTAAGTTTTTTTTTTTAAAATCCCAAAACTATCCCTACTTATTTCTTCTTCCCCCTCATTTTTCTTCTTCTTCCCCCTCATTCCTTCTTTCTCTGCGTGCGCACTGGTTGCTTCACTCCCCCCTCTTTTGAAAATTTCTCCTCCATTCTCCCTTCTCCACTCTCCCCTCTCCCCTCTAACAGTCTCCCACTACCAGTCAGAGCATCTAGAAGTCATCTATCAGAGCAGAATTCTCGCCATCGTCAGGTATAATTGCGAGTTCTTTTCCTCGCAATTTCCTAACAATGTGGAACTATTAGTTCCGTACTAATGTGGAACTGTAACATCCTAAAATTTTACTCTATAAGATAGAGTATTAATTTTAGAAGATTAGAATTATCCTTAAGATTTTCGGATAAAGCAAAATGGTTTATAACTGACGTAGAAGTCAAAACGATGTTTTACGAACATTTTGATTGTTAGAATAAGTTGATAATGAATATGAAAAATTCATACTATATTTCTAAGAGGTATTTGAGGATATAAATAGTAACTTAGTGATATATGAAGATTTTAAAAATTAAGTTTGAAATTTTAGAGGAAGATATAAAGGAAATTACAGTTTTGGTCACTCTAAAGGAAACTATGTGATCTGTTAGTTAAGAAACGGATAAATACTGGAGATTAGAGAATGATCAAGTTAGAGACTACAAGATCTAGTAGAAGTATAAATAGCATAGAAATAATAAGTTTTGTTTGGTGTTATAGCTTTAACGGTAAGATACTTAGGTTTTAAGCAACATCTGTTTTCTATTTACCATCTATTTTCAGTTTTATATAAAATTTTGTGATTTAAGTGTTAAGTGATTTATTTTTGTCTTATAATTAAGGTTTTAATACGCCTATCAAATTATTTTATTGAAATAGACGTTTTTCCTTTAACGTTTGGGTTTTTACAGACAAACCATACTTACCATAACTGACAGATAAGATTTTAAATAGCAAAAGTATTTCAAACCAACTCAGAAAATTATCTTCCTTCACAAAAGTTGGTTCTTTTAATATTTTTGATTTTCTAAAATTTTTTTAGAAAAGCAGATTTAGAATTACTATTTTGGTCCTTATAGTTTGACAGTTAGAACTAAGAACTGATTCGGAAACCAAGATGAGGTTAGGAAGAAATTTTTAGATGCTAAATCATGTTTTTGCATTTATTAGGATTTTTGGGTTTTATTTCAAAATTTTTTGAAAAGCAGATTAAAAGTTACTTTTTCGGTTCCTGTAAATACGAGAAACGAGGGTTTTTGGAGCGGAAATGGATTTCTGGTGATTAAGGTATGCTCAAAATCATTTTTCAAGTGGGATCATTAGTGTTTATATTAAATTTGTGATTTTTGGAAATTTTCTGAGAATTTTATGAGAAATGTCTGTTTTACACTTACGGCGTGTCCGTTTTCCTTTGTTTATGCGAACCGCAAAGCATACCCTTACCGTAAAATTCCAGAACCTCTTCCATGAAGCTATTAGGGCTATTACATGGCATTTTTGAGATTTATTATTGGTTCTCACACTTTAAATTAATTTTGGGAATTTTTTATTAATGAAAAGACTATTTTGCCCTCGATTTTCACTTAAAACCTAGGGGTAAAGATGTAACTTCACTTCCCCTTCTAGATTAGCCCTCAAAACCGCCTCATGAGGCAAGGGAGAAGAACTCAATTTTGAGTCATCACCATGAGTCATAATTTTGGACCAATTAGGTTTTAGTTTGTTTTAATTAAATAGGTTATGACATAAGCTTCCTTAACCATGCTTAGCTCACAACCAAACCTTGGTTGCCTTCCTTGGGTCAAGAAACTCGCCCCCTTGCCTATAAATAGAGGGGAGGGGTCTTCACAAATCCTACACCAAAAAGCCTTTGTGTTAACAAAGCAAAAATCCTCTCATTTCTCCTTTATAGTTTTATCTTTCTCTCTTGGTGTTCTTGGTTCTTCAAGCCTTGTTCTTCCAAGTTCTTGTGGCAAAGGTAAGGGGAACCTCTTGCAAATTAATTTGAGAAGCATGAGTTTGATTCTTGATTGTGATTGACTTGTGTGATTTATGTGTTATAGCCTTTTATATATTTATGCTTTATAATTGTTTTATGGCTTTAATTTAATTGTTTTGTGCTATTTATTAATTGTAGTGTTATAATGCCCAAATTTCTTTAAAATTTCGTGGAAGTAAGGCGGAGATGGCAAAATTAATTTTGAGCTTTTGTAAACATACCGTTATAATGGTGAATTTTAGATTTATCGTAAATATGAGCTTACCGTAAAGAAATGCAATTTATTATTTTGTGAAAACTCTGATATTGTCTATCATTGATATACAAGGTGATGATTAAGATAAACAGTTTATTATTATGGTTCTGTCTAGGAAAGACAAAGGTCATTGAATGGGCCTTAGCTCACATTCTCTTTCATGGGAACTATACCTATATGTTGTTTGGGGAATTCTTAACTTAGGGACCCGGTATATACGTGACTAAGATAAATTGAAAAAGATGTGATTTCTTAGTAAACATAAATATAAATAGATTGGATTGGATTAAAGAGTATAACGGTAAAGAATTCTCGGTGAATTCTACTGTTGTAGCATCTGTCGTAAAAGAGTATAACGGTAAATGATTCTCGGTGAATTCTACTGTTATATTATCTGTGGGAAATCTCGAGTTGGTGTCCAATCTGTATCTATATATATATATATATATATACTTAACTTAGTTTAATTTTCAATGTCTCTGGCAGTGAAAAATAGTGAGGTAGACTTTCAATGGACCTCTTTCCTGGAAGATAACTGGTGTTTAAGTATTTCAATAAAGAAACAACTTGATTTCGTTCACTTAGTCTTTATCAAATCGTTTTAAAGTTGGGCATTGACCACCGAAGACGGCTCTGCTGCCGTGCGATCCTTTCATCTTCAAAAATTAATTAAGCCGGTAATAAATCAGCTTTACTTCATTCACTAAGTTCTATATTAAGTTTTCAAGAAAGTTGGACACTGGTTACCGCAGTCGGTTCAGCCGCCGTGTGATTATTCCTTTCCCAAAATCTATCTAAAATCTGAGAACAGGCGCTCACTGATTTAAAAAGTGGACAGGAGTTTTTAATTACTGTTAATCTCTTCTCTCTTGACTAATCCTAGGTGGCTCTGCCCTGTTTTGATTTGCTTGAAATGAATTAACTTTAGCTTATGTATCGAATCACTCTGTTGGGTTGATTACCTCAGTTCGGCTCTGCCGCGGTGTGATCAATCATAAATTGACTTATTGAAGCCGGGCAAAATAACTTAAAATCATAATGATCGGTAGAATGAGTAAAAGAGGGCAAGAATTATATAATACTATAGTAAAAGAGTAATTCTATCATAAAGTGATGAGTTTATTTCATATAAAGAGTTTTGATGAGACTTAAATGATTTTCAAGAGAACCTATAATAAAACAGAGAAAGTTTTACAAAGAGATGCTAAAGAGATTTTTGTTTGCAATTTAGATGATCATTTTCATTAAAGACGATGAGCATACAACCCACAAGATGGGGTTGAAAATAGGTTCTGTTAGACTACAATTGTCTACTGGGATTATCTAGGTTTCGAAAGTCTCAAATGGTCAGGACAGTGATAACCCTCTAGCTGATACAAATCGTATACCCGACTTGGATAAATCTGACTGGCAGATCTATTTCTGATTTGGTATTATTTTTTAAATGCAGTATTTTCGAAGAATTTTCAAGGGTCCAAGTGGGATTCCTTGATTATTCTGTTAAGTTTACTGCAGCTGGTCGCTCAATAGTGTGAAGGTTGGAAAAGTCTCATTGGAGTATTACACCGATGTGTTTTGAGAGATATTGAAGTGGCATGCATAAATATACTTTGACTTGATGATATATTTTTGAGAATGCATTGCTTTTGTAGGGTTATAGCACAAGGTAAGATCCGTTCAAACGAGATCTGGTTATATGTCTTGAATGATCTGCTATTTTGATATGTGTTTTAGATAACTTGCTATTCTGACATATATATGTTTTGATGTGCGAATTGGGTGATGTGTGATCTGTGTTTTGGGTGCGCTCATACTTTTCCTATTACTTTGATTTAGAGTTTCACCCTTGCCTACTTTTATGTTGTGTTGATACATGACTAAGTAGATAATTTACCCAATAAGTAGATAACTACCCATATCGGATCTATTACTCTAAACTCTAACTCAACTATGCCTATGGGCAAGACCAAGTGGATCCTCCTAACCTGGCAAACTGGACTCAAGGTTCTGGACCTGAGTTACCTGAATACAATCCATACCAAACCTGAATAGATCTGGTCTAGGTAAAGGGTCATACGTGAGGTAAGAGGTAGCCCAAGAGTTGATGGACTCTTCGGGTATCTCTTCCTCTTCATCATCAGAAAGGGATTCGGATAACCATATAATATCCTCCTCCTCTGAATGATGAGAACCAGGGGTATACATGGGTGGATCTGCTACTCCTAAAGGTGAAGCTGGGGTATACCCTATGGAACCCTCGGTTCCTACAGGTGCTGCTGTTGAAGTGTCTTCTGAAGTTCCGTCCTTGCCCATGTCTAAGGGCTTAGATGCCTGATCTGACCCGTCACCACCATGTCCTGATGGAGGTGAACTGCCACCACCGCTATCTCCATCATCATCATCATCATCATCGTTGAAGAACATGTGTTCTATACATGACCCGTATAACCTAATTGACGTAATAGTAACTTAACATCTAGGATTATCTGTTCTTGGATGGGAATTGGATTTTATTGCTCTCCACCTCCATTGTCTACCGTCTCTACTCTTCCCACAAATCTACCCCACTGTGTGTGAGGATTTATGTTCCACCACACACAATCCCCGCCTTGGGGTTCTATGCTAAGGTGATGGACATTCCCTAGTGCCGTATCAGGATGAGTCATCTACTCAGTCATGCATCAACACAACATAAAAGTAGGAAAGGGTGAAACTCTAAACAACGTAATAAGAGCAGTACAAGTACACTAAAAACACAGATCACACAACTCCCAATTTATATGTCAGGAACACACAAAAATCAAGGACAATCAAGTCATTTAAGACAATACAGCAGAGTAGCAATTTATTCAAAACATAAAACCAAATCTCAATCAAAACGGGTCTTACCTTGTATCTTGAAAATCTACAAAACAATACATTCACAAGAATATGTCATCACTTCAAAGTATATTTATGTATGCCACTTCAATATTTCTCAAATCACACCGGTGTAGTGCTCCAAGGAGACTTTTCCAACCTTAACTCCGATGAGCGACCGGGTGCAGTAAACTTAACAGAATAATTAGGGAATCCCACTTAGACCCTTGAGAATATTTCATAAATACCGCATTTAAAACTTAATACCAAATCATAAATAGACTTGCCCGTCAGATTTATCCAAGTCGGGTATACGACTCGTCTTGGCTAGGGCGTATTCACCGACAAGGCCATTGAGACTTTCGAAACCTGGATAATCCTAGTAGACATTTGTAGTCCAACAGAACCTATTTTCAATCCTGTCTCGTAGGTTGTATGCTCAAACGTCTTTATGCTAATGATCGTCTAAATTTGTATTTCACTTTCTCTTGAATTTCTCTTTGTAAAACTTCCCCCGTTTTACTGCCACTTTTCTCAAAAACCTTTGAATTTCATCAAAACTCTTCATATAAAATAAAACTCATTACTTTATAAAAATATTTATTTGTATGGACAAATAACTATTAAAATCACTTTATCTTGCCTTTTCACTTTATCTCTTGAAAACCTTTTACTGTATATTTAAATAAATAATTCTTGTCCTTATTAATCTTTTTACTGATCGTTACGGATTAAATTATTGACTCGGCTTTGATAATTCAGTTTATGATTGATCACACCACGACAGAGCCGAACTGAGGCAATCAACCCATCAAAGTGATTCGGTATATCAACTAAAAGGTCTTAACTTGTTTTAAGCAGACCAAAACGGGGCAAAGCCACCTAGGATAGGTTAAGAGAGAAGAGATCAACAGTAATTTAAATCCAAGTATACTTTTTATTTGGTGAATGATTTATACCGGCTTAATTAAGCTTGAAGATGAAAAGATTACACGGCGGCAGAGCCGACTGCGGTAAGCAGTGCCTAACTTTTAAAATAAGTCGATATAGACTAAGTGAACAAAATCAACTGTTTATTTACGGAAACACTTAAGCACCAATTATCTTCCAGGAAAATGCCCATTAAAAGCCTACCTCACTAATTTCCACTGCCATAGATATTAGAAATTAAACTGAGTTAATTATATATATTATATATTATATATATATATACAGATTGGATGTCCACTTAATATTTTCCACTGATAATGTAACAGTAGAATTCACCGAGAATCAGTTACTGTTTATATTAAATTCCGATAGATGCTATAATAGTAGGATTCACCGAGAATCCATTACCTTTATACTCTTTTTATCCAATCCAATTTATTTATATATACGTTTATTAAGAAATCACTTCTTTCCCAATTTATCTTAGTCACATATATACCGGGTCCCTAAGTTAAGAATTCCCCAAATAGCGTATCAGTATAGTTCCCAGGAAAGAGAGATGGACTTAAAAAGCCCCTTCAAAGATCTCTGTCTATCCTAGACAGACCCATATTGATAAACCATTTATCTTAACTATCATCTTGTATATCAATGATAGACAATATCAAGGTTTTCATAAAAGAATAAATTGCATTTTCGTTAAAGATTATATTTACGGTAAATCTAAATTTCACCATTATAACGGTATGTTTACAAAAGTTCAAAATTAATTTTGCTATTCCCACCTTACTTCCACGAAAATTTAATGAAATTTGGGCATTATAACACTACAATTAATAAATAGCACAAAACAATTAAATTAAAGCCATAAAACAATTATAAAGCATAAATAAATACATAAAAACTATAACACACAAAACACACAAGTCAATCACAATCAAGAATCAAACTCATGCTTCTCAAATTAATTTGCAAGAGGTTTCCCTTACCTTTGCCACAAATCTTGGAAGAACAAGGTTTGAAGAACCAAGAACACCAAGCAAGAAAACTAAGATCTTCTAAGGGAAAAAGAGAGAGATTTTTGCTTGTCAACACATTGTTTTTGGTGTGGGAAATTTTATGAAGCCAAGATGGGTATTTATAGGGGGAGGGGGTGGCCAAGTGGGGAGGAAGAGGGAATTAAATTATTGTGTTGTCATCTACCTTTTTTAAGACTATGTCATAATGCCATTTTAATAAAATCACTTATTTTTCTAATTGGCTCTTCCTTATGACTAGGCTTATGACTCATATAGAAAAAGTACATCCAAGGGCCTACAATTGATGATGATGTCGACCAAGAGAAGGAAGAGGGGGGACCATTGGATTTCATGGACAAAAGCTTTATGTTTTAGTAGTTTTAATGTAAAACTAAGGGTAAAATGGTAATTGCACATACCCCTACTGTTTATGGTCAATAGCTGGATCAACACCACTATTTAGACTCCATAAAATTGCCTTTAAGTCCCTTAAAAATTCTAAATTCCTTTTTCAAACTCGTTAGTTCTCTTTTTGTTTCTATACGGCTGATATACCGCATAAAAGAGCCAAAACAGTCGAAAAATAATCTTGTCTAGAAATATTTTTAAAAATCATAAAAAATAAAATAGAAATCGTTTGGTCCTTTTTTCACGAAATTTTTAATATTGTATAACAAGATCTGTACGCGATACGTACCAGTTAACTGTATATTTTGGTAATTTTTGAAAGTTTTCCACAAATTCCAGAAAAATTTCAGAAAATAAAAAATATTAAGAGAAACAACTTTTGTGAAGGAATATAATTTTATGGGTGGGTTTGTTATACTTTTTCTATTTAAAATCTGTTACGGTAAATACAGTTGTTTGTAAAAACTCACACGTCAAAGGAAAAACGTCTATTTTAATGAAATAATTTGATAAGTATTTTAAAACCTTAATTTTAAGACTAACATAATTCACTTAATACTTAGATCACACAATTTCATATAAAATAGATAATAGACGAAAAAATAGAAAACAGAAGTCTATATATAAGACTTAACTATCTTACCGTTTTAAACTATAATACCAAAAAAAAATTATTATTTTCTATACTATCTTAAGTATAATAGATCCTAGAGTCTCTATCTTAACTATTTCTCCATCTCCGGTATTTATCCATTTCTTAACTAACAGATTACGGAGTTTCTCTTAGAGAGACCAAAACTGTAATTTCCTATCTTTCTCTAAAATTCCAAACTTAATTTCTAAAACTTTTATAGAAGATCAAGTTACTATTTTATATCCTCTTATAGCTTTTGGGAATCAAGTATAAATTTTCCATATTCATTATCAACTTATTCTGACAGTCAAGAATGTCCGTAAAGTACCGTTTGACTTCTACGTCAGCTCTAAACCAATACACTTGATCTGAAAATCTTAAGGATGATTCTAATCTTCTAAAATTAATACTCTGTCTTATAGAGTGAAATTTTAGGATGTTACAACATTCACCACAACAGAGGTAATTAGGACTGTTAAATTTCCTCTGTATGATTTTTTTTGTATTAGTAAAGTTAAACATTACGTTTGGATTTTCAAGTTTTTCCTACGAGGGAAGAATTATTGACTTGGGCTAAAGCTGTTGGGAGACAACTTGGAATAGTTATTGTCATTTCAAGGTCAGGTGTGTAACATCCCAAAAATTTTCACCCTATGAGACTGAATGTTAATTTAGAGGATTAAAATTAATCTTAGAATTTTCAGATGAAAACTCATGGTTTAGAGCTAACAAAGAAGTCAAAACGATAGTCTGTAGACGTTTTTGACTGTCATAATAAGTTTATAATGATATAAAGAGTTCCAATCTGACTTAGAAAAGAGATTTGAGGATACAAATAGTGATTTGGTAATATTTGAGGATTTTAGAAATTTATTTGGGATTTTTCTGGTAAACGGATAAGAAGTATTATCGTTTTGGTCCTTGTAGTATGACTAGGATGAGCTGCAAGTTGGTTTGGAGACTAGAATGAGTTAGGAAAATATTTTAATGACCCAAATAATGTTTTTACATTATTCTAGGATTTTGGCAATTATTTTGGGAATTTTTAGAATAGCAGATTAAAAATTGTTGTTTTGGTCCCTATAGTTTGGCAATGAGAGCTAAGAATTGATTCGGAGACATGTTGAGGTTAAAAGGAGATTTTTAGAAGTAAAATCATGTTTTTACATTTTTTAGGATTTTTGAGATTTATTTTGAATTTTTTTGAAAAGTGATGAAAAGTTACTTTTTCGGTCCCTGTAAATACGAGAAACGAAGGTTTTTAGAGCAAAAATATATTTCTGGTGATCAGAGCATGCTCAAAATCATTTTTCGAGAGGGATCATTAGTGTTTATATTAAATTTGTGATATTTGAAAATTTTATGAGAAATGTCTGTTTTGCTCTTACGGCGTGTCCGTTTTCTTTTGTTTATACAAACTGCAAAATATACCCTTATCTTAAAATTTCTGAAACTCTCCCATGAAGCTATTAGGGCTATTACATGGCATTTCCAAGATTTCTTATTGGTTCTCACCCTTTAAATTACTTTTGGAAATTTTTTATTAGTGAAAAAGTTGTTTTACCCTTGATTTTTACTTAAACCCGAGGGGCAAAGATGTAACTTCACTTTCCCTTTCTAGAACAGCTCTTGGTCGCCTCCCATGGTGACTTCCCAAGGTCTAGAGGCTTCTCAATCCATATAGATTTTGAGTCATCACCATGACTCACTCCTTTGGACCAATTAGGTTTTTGTTTGATTTAATTAAGGTTTAAATATCTTTTTCGTCCCTGTAAAATGATCGAGTTTTATTTTTCGTCTCTGTAAAAAATTTTGTTTGTTTGTGATCCCTGTAAATCAAAAAGTTTTATTTTTAGTCTCTGCAAAATTGTTTTAGTCCCTGTAAAATTTAGATCATGTTGAATTAGTCCCTGTAATATTTAGATAATTGCCAAAGTAGTCCTTGTAAAATAAATTTAATAGGAACTAAAAACAAAATTGTTCACATATTACAGGGACTAATTCAACATGATCTAAATTTTACAAGGACTAAAACAATTTTGCAGGGACTAAAAATAAAACTTTTTGTTTTACAGGGATCACAAACAAACAAAAATTTTTACAGGGACGAAAAATGAAACTCAGTCATTTTGCAGGGACGAAAAAAGTATTTAAACCTTTAATTAATTAGGATTAATGACATAATCAAGGAAAAGTACCATGACCTCTCAAATTTTTATCCCTTCCTTCTCCCTAGCTTGGCCGCCCGCCTTGGCTATAAATAGGAGGGGAGTGCTTCATCAAATCCTCACACCAATTCTTGAAGCATTTCGAAGAATTCTCTTTCTCCCTTTTTATAGTTTTTCATAGTTTTCTTTTCAAAAGTTCTTGAGTTTTGAAGCTTTGATATTCAAAATATCCCTTTTCTTCAAGTTTAGAGGTAAGGGGAAAATGCTTGAGAATCTTGAAGAAATTATCCACTTTGGTGGTTTTATGTGTTATAGCTTTCTTATTTCTTTTAAATGCTTTATTATAATTGTTTTATAGCTTTTATTTAAGTATAGTATGGTTATAATGGCAAGATTGGTATATGCCTTATAATCATTTATAGCTTTTATTTAATTATGTGCTTTTATAGTAAGGTTGTAATGGCAAGATTGATATATGCCTTATAATCATTTAATTAAGCTTTATAATTGTTTTATGGCTTTAAATTAAATTGTTATGTGCTTTTATTAATTATAGTGTTAAAATGCCCAAATTTCCTTAAGATTTTCGTGGAAGTAAGGTTGTGATGGCAAAATCAATTTTGAACTTACTAATCGTACCGTTATAATGGCGAATTTTAGATTACCGTAAATATAGTTTTACCGTGAAACAAGTGCAATTTATTCTTTTGTGAAAACCCTGATATTGTCTATCATTGATATACAAGGTGATGGTTAAGATAAATGGTTTATCAATATGGGTCTGTCTAGGAAAGACAAAGGTCATTGAAGGGGCCTTAACTCACCTTCTCTTTCCTGGGAACTATACTAATATGCTATTTAGGGAATTCTTAACCTAGGGACCCGGTATATACGTGACTAAGATAAATTGGAAAAGAAGTGATTTCTAAATAAACGTATATATAAATAGATTGGATTGGATAAAAGAGTATGACAGTAAAGGATTCTCGGTGAATTCTACTGTTGTAACATCTGTCGTAAAAGAATATAAGGGTAAAGGATTCTCGGTGAATTCTACTGTTATAACATCTATCGAAAATTTAGTATAACGGTAAAGGATTCTCGGTGAATTCTACTGTTATATTATTAGTGGGAAATTTTGAGTTGGTGTCCAATCTGTATATGTATATAATTAACTCAATTTAATTTTCATTGTCTTTGGCAGTGAAAATTAGTGAGGTAGGCCTTCAACGAGCTTTTTCTAAAAATAAACTGGTGTTCAAGTATTTCCGTAATAATTCAATTGTGGTTTGCTTGAAATAAACTAATCACCTTCTACGCTTACTTATGTTATATGACTCTGTATTTTACCTGAGATATGTAATTTGGTATTCTTATCTGAGAAATGTGGTTTTGTGTTTACTTGTGTTCTGTGTTCATTTGAGATAGTTTGATTCCGTGTTTAAATGAGAGTTAAGTCGTAAGTTGGTGTCTGTGGTTACTAAGTAAAATCTCCAGGAGTAGCGGGCTGAATGCTCGTGGGTGTGTCCCAAATTTAAGTGAGTAAAGTCTCCAGAAGTAGCGAGTTCTTTTCTCGTGGGTATGTCCCAAAATTATGTTGTAAAATCTCTCGGGGTAGCGGGTTCTTATCTCGTGGGTGTGTCCCAAAATTATTAAGTAAAATCCCTAGGAGTAGCGGGCAGGTTGCTCGTGGGTGTGTCCCGAAAGTATAGAAAGTCTTATGTGAAAGTACCATACTTGTTTGATAATTCCTTAAGATATATTACCGTGTGAAATTCTCTATTTAAGATGCTGTATGTTTTGTCTATGATGTGCATTATGTTTGCAGTATGCATTATGTTTGCTATATGTTCCTTATATGTTATCTAGTGATATAATTCAATGATAAGGATTTTCACCCTTGCCTACTTTCTATGTTGTTGGTACATGGTTGAGTAGATGTTTTTCCCAAGAAGTGGGTTAGCTCTTAGAAGAGGATCTGAAGGAAGTTGTTGTATAAATGGATAGCGATTCCAAGAAGAATAGATATTTACTGTATTACTTTGGGTAGAGGTTTAGAGACCAGACTGGCTCAGATGTTCACTGTATTATTTTAAATCTTTCCTTGTAAAAACTCTGATGATTATATGAAATGAGATTACATTCATAAAAATATTGTTTTATACTTCCGCACTTAAAACCTTTTGAAAAGAATTAAGACATATTCTCCATCCTTCTCATTATTTAAAAGAAGAAAAAGATTTACACGCAATTTCGAAGAAGGAATCTTGAGTTTTCACCAAATATTTTCTAAGTTATTTTAAAATTCTTGGTTACTATGGTGTAATATCCTTTTTGGAGAAAAGGTGTTGCAAGGTGCAGAGCAACATATAGGCCTCCCAAGAAGTAGGATATATATGAGTATGGATTGTTCAAGGAGTGGAAAATACAGGGGAACGAAGAAAACACCATCGTTGAGAAGGTCTGGGACTAGAAAATGTGAATGTCCCTTCAAGCTAAGAGGAAGGCCTCTGAAAACCGGAGAAGGACAGATACTGAAAGTTGTCAGTGGACATCACAACCATGAGTTAGCGGAGACACTTGTTGGTCACCCATATCCTGGTCGGGTAACAACAGAAGAGATAAACTAGTTGGTCAAATGACAAAGAACATGGTGATGCCAAAAAACATATTATTGGCTATCAAATAAGGTAATGAGTATAATGTCAGTACCATAAAGACAATTTACAATGCGCGACACACGTATAGAAGATCTCAAAGAGGTCCCCGAACAGAAATGTAGCATTTATTGAAATTGGTGGACCGTCATAGATATGTGTACTAGTATAGAACATAAGACGTCTGATGTAGTTAGAGATATCTTTTGGGCACACCCAGATGCCATCAACCTCTTGAATTCTTTCAACATAGTTTTAATGCTTGATACCACATATAAAACCAACAGGTATCATATGCCATTACTTGAGATTGTTGGGGTCACCTCAACTGATCAGACATTCTTTGTTGCTTTTGCTTACCTTGAGGCTGAGCGAACCAATAACTTCACCTGGGCTTTATTGAAATTAAAAGGGTTGTTTGTAAAAGCGGATACTGTTCCTCAGGTTTTTCTCACTGACAGAGACATTGCACTAATGAATGTAGTGGAGGATGTCTTTCCTAGTTCCAAACACATGTTATGTAGGTGGCACATTAGAAAAAATGCAGAGGCGAAATGTGAGTTGTTTGTGAACCCAAAGGAGAAATGGCAAGTTGTGAGGAGTGAATGGGAAGCTATTGTGGATTCTCCTACTGAGTCGGACTATGTGGATCATCTTTCAGTGTTTGAAAAGACCGTTTTAGCTTTTCCATTATTTGTAGACTACGTGAAAAAAACATGGTTGAGTCCTTATAAAGAAAGATTTGTTTCGGCATGGGTAAATCAGGTGATGCACCTTGGGAACAGAACAACCAACAGGTATTGGCGAACTTATTGTTTGTTAAATAAGCTCTTGAAATGTATTATGATATGCTGATTATGTGTATGTTAACAGGGTTGAGTCCGCTCATTCGACATTGAAGAGGATGCTTCTTGATAGCCGAGGAGACCTGTGTACCTGTTGGGATGCAATAAACAATATGATTACCCTTTAACACAATGAGATAAATGCGTCATTCCAAATGAGCACAAATAAAATGGATCACAATCATCGCACTAATTTATACTTCAAGTTGCGGGGTTTCTCCTCATGAGCTTCAATGGATCATATTGCTGTTGAAATGACCTGGGTCAAGTTTGTTCGAAAGGATAGTTCAGTTTGTGGGTGCACAGTAAGGAAAACCCATGAGATATCCTGTGCTTGCGAGCTGGCTAGATATACTACCTCATGCTCTCCAATCCCATTGTTTAGTCTCCATATGCATTGGAGGAGGTTAAACTTTTGGGATCAAGGATCTCAGGAGTCGGGTTTAGAGTTGTCACTCCAAGTGGAAATAGATTCACTGCTGAAGCGTTTTGAGGAACTTGATTTGGCCGAGAAAATCGCTTTGAAAATCAAGGTCTGCGAGTTAGCATTTCCCGAGACAACCTCCATGAGGCCTCCACCAGAGAAGGTAAGAAATTTCATTTTCAATACCCCACTGCATTTTAATTTAATGACCATTTCACTTCATCTAATGGTTGTTTGAATTTCTCTAATATACAGGTCAAAACAAAGGGAGCACTAAAGTCTTATGCTTCAAAGATTGCCCATTCAACGAAGGGTGATCCTTCATATTTTGAGTATGCTAGATCCCTCCTTCTAAAAAGGTTATAAATTACATACTTAGTACCTTTAAATTTTAATTTAATGGCTATTTCACTTCTTTTAATGGATGTTTCAATTTCTCTACTTTACAGGCCAAAGCAAATGAATCAAGGGTGCTTCAAAGAGTCAGTCTTTTGAGAATGTTGATGTTATGCCATTTGCCCAGGCTAGCAGGTCAACTCAACCTTCATTGAACAAACCAGTAAATCCAGCTATAGTGTCAAAGTTAGATCTTTTTCCTAGTCTCTTTCATGCATACATTGACAATGTCGTTAATATCGAGAGAGATGGAATTGTGGATACCGTGCCGTTGCAGTCGGCCTTGGTATGGGTGAAGACTATTAGAGTTCCGTACGCATTGGATACTTAAAAGAGCTTAAAGACTATAGACAAGACTATGTTGAACTTTTGGGATCTTCTGAACGGGTGCAAATATTGGAGAAATCACTCTATATTGAGAAGGTTACAGGTATGCAAACAAGTGATAAGCGGATGGAGATCCCGGACATGGGCCATGTTGTCGCATCCAGGTATAATGTTGTCCTTGTGTGTTTATCAATATCTGGATCATGTACATTTTTTCCTCTTAGAGATGATGCTCCACCACTTAGTCGCCATCGTCTAATTTGCATTGGGCTTGTTGGAGGGGACCATTTCGTACATGTATATATAGATTTCATATTTGTTTTAGATTGAGTTGTTAATTGTGATTGGAAATAATTATTTCCAAACTCTACAAGTCATTTTGACAGCAGGTTATCCTTTACCGACCACATATCCTTCGTGGCCAACTTATTATCGATCTGAAGCTCTTCCGTGGCAAATACCATATACCAGTCGCTTACATGCATACACATCATTACTGTCAAGGGGCAATGATAGAGGCAATGAGCCAAAGGAAGTAGTGGACATCAAAGAAGACTAGTTACAGGCTTCTTGAAAAACCAATTTTTTTTTTGTATATAGTTATATGTGATGTGCATAATTTTTTTGTAGTAGATAGTTATACATGTGATACATAGGTCTTTTTGTTGCACATAGGTATATGAAAATCAATATAAGAATAGGGTAAGTAATTTTAATCACTAATAAGAAAATATAGGGTTGATATTCAAGCATTTTGTTGGCTTATTTCAGTCTGTATACACACTTGATTGTGTTACAAAAGGACAACTTAAACTTACTTTTAAAACTTAAGGGATCAATTTGAAGCAAAAAAAGTTATGAGACAAAATTGAAACCAACAATTAAGTTACGGGACATAATGACTAATTTTGCATAATTACAATTATAAAATTATTTTTAATATTTTTTATCAATCACATTCATTATAATTAAATTATATTGCATATTCATGATAATTTTTTATTATGATCAAATTTTAATTTTTCAATAAAAACAAATACATTAAATAAATTTAAAAATCTTTTTGTTTTTACTAAAATAATATGAAACAAATAGGGGATAAATTTTTTCTTTTGACATGAGAAACAGGGGATTAATCATTCAACAACGATGTAAAAATGCATAATAACAATAGATAAATCGTTGACATTAACTTGTTCCAAAATATATCAACTAAGTCCTACTAGTGCAAAAAAATCATTGATCTGGTTGTGGTCTGGTCCTCTTCCTTTGGTAGGTCTTCCCCACCCAACTCCGACTCTGACTTTGACTACCTCTGGTAGGCCCTCTTCTTGTGGTAAGTCCTGCCAGTAACATGCTACACTTGTCAGTACAATTCCAAAGCTCGGTGCCTTCCATGGCAAACCTGTCATGTTGACATGATTTGAGAATCTCACATACCTCCTGTAATGTCTCGTCATGGAATTAGGGTCAAACCAAATTAAGTACTGGAAAAAAAAATGAACTGTAAGCAGGCCAGATACAAGACCAAAGACTTACCATGGTCTGGACGGAAGTACTCGCAGACGGGCGTCTGATATCCGTGATAGTAGGTATAATAAAAGAGTGTGAGATCTTGAAGTAGTACTCCAGGTATCCATCAACGCAATCTCCAGGGCATGTCGCCATATCTGCTGATCAAACTGCACTCACCTGTTGTGCATCTTCTCTGGAGAAGTGTAGACCCCAGTAAGAACACGCAGTGATCGCAGAATCCCCTGCATAAGACCATACTGCCTCATCACCCTCTCCGGCAAGTGTGGAACTGCAAATGAGCCCCACCGGATGTATCCCGAGAACATGGATATCTGCTGGAAGGGACTAGTCTCCCTATGCACTGTATTTGGGGTCTAGCAAATGTTGTCCATCGTCAGCTCGTCTAGTGCCTTCCAATATCCACCGACCTGGCCCGGGCCTTTACCAGGAGTCCACCTAGATGCCCAGGGTGCATCCTCACTATAGCCCATGTTTAGCCTCTGGCACCCCATCTTTGGAAAGTGTTCGAAAATCCAACCCTGTCACAACATTTACACTGTTAATAACAATTAAAATATACAACTTTTCAAAAATACAAATCAAAACAATACCTACAAGAGAGTTAAGTATCCAGCCAGCTGCTTCACACCATGTGAACTAGTAGAATTGAGCTGATCGTATAGATATGCAAGGACACCAGCACCCCATGCATAACCCCTGATGGACTCCATGTCGCGGAACAACTCCAAGAATATTACATCAATAGACGTAGCACTCTTGTTCGTGAAAATGGTGCTCCCGACCAGTCTCAGCAGGGGAGCCTCACAACATTATCCCAATGCTGCCCCATGCACCGCTTGTGGTATACACGCTCGAGCCATGAAAAATGCATGCGTGATGCATGATGGGACTCGGTCTCCTGGAATGCGTCTTCTTGCCAAACCTCGAACAACTGAACCAAAGTTTGAAATGCGGTGTCTCGTGGCATGGTCGCCACCCTGAAGAATGAGCCGGTGAATGGGACATGCAACAACTGAGACACGTCATCCAGGGTGATCATGAGCTTTCCCACCAGTAGGTGGAAGGTGCTCATCTCCTTGTGCCATCTCTCAACAAAGGCATAGCACAGCCCCCTGTCCGTGTGCTAGTGGCTTCATGTCAGCAGTGGCGCCAAACTAGAGTTCTCCACGGTGGTGCGTATCTCGTTGTTCATTGGCACATTTTTCAACTTACGTCTATGTGCAACACACTTCAACACACCACGATCATGAAACATTTACAGTTTTGTTAACTTTAACATATCCAAAGTTGTATCTCATTAATAAAAACTTACTACCAACAACTTAGACAACTCAGACAAACTTACTACCTGTCCAAGCCATAGGCTATCGGCAACATGGTCACTGTAGGACCTAAGGATAGATGTATCCTCAGAGCCTCTAGGAAATGGAGGTTTCAATGGCTCGTCATCCGCAACAACAGGTGCCTGGACCTCCTCTATGTACTGTGCCTCCTCCTCGGGATGTGGCTCCTCAATCTGTGGGTCGTCAATGGGTTCGCTTCGACCGATATGCTCTTTACGAGCGGATGCTGTGGGTCTCTGGGGAGTCAAACCTCTAGTCTTCGCCATATTTACACACACAATCGCAATCAAACTAAATTATCCTATAGTTTCAACAAGCATTTAGTTGATAGACTAAAACTCAACTTTCGCAATTAACACTACGTAAGCCAAGTTGCTAACTCGACTTTACTTTCAAACATTATCTTCAAATTCCCAACAGCACAATTACGTAAAATCAAATATAAATATAAATTAAAAAAATAAACAAAACTCAGTAGTATTAGCAAAACATTAAACTTAGTTGGACTAATCAAATATAATGGAAATTGGACTAATCAAATATAATGGAAATTGGACACAAACTGTATGAAATTTTATACCCTTTCAAGGTATTTACCAAGTTTCATTCCCATGTCTATTACACTTCCTAAAGTATTTTAAAAGCCTGAACTTAATTCTAAAAAGGAGTGTGGTAAACTCTCTAGTTTAAATAATAAAGCTACCAAGTCCAGACCTCCATATTTCATCAAACAATACAAACTTGAGAGTCATCTTGTGGGTCTGATCTTTTCAAAATACTAATTCTTTTAAGAAACATGTTCGCAGAACACCAGTATACTAGAATAACAAATATCCAAGCTTTGTGACATTGTTCATTTTCTCTCTAATGATTTGCATATAACCCTCCTCGAAGATTTCATTCATATAGTAGACATATAACAAACCCACTCATTTGACTATTTGAGTTCAATTTAATTAGCAAAATGGTGCAGACATAAGCAACCCATGAAATATGAAATTCTGTTGTTCAACTCAAATATAATAGCTTGGTAAATGAGCCAAATTGAATTGGGTTAAAGAATCACCAACCAAAACCATTTGTTTGC
Source organism: Glycyrrhiza uralensis (assembly GCA_030159175.1). Taxonomy (NCBI): domain Eukaryota; kingdom Viridiplantae; phylum Streptophyta; class Magnoliopsida; order Fabales; family Fabaceae; genus Glycyrrhiza; species Glycyrrhiza uralensis. The sequence continues at coordinate 6,790,914 of BRZY01000007.1, forward strand.
ATCATATGTCACGGGTTGAATAGTGTAATGGTTTGCTTATTACAATATTGTTACTGTTTTTAAGTTGTTAGATTATTGAGATCCAAATATAGCATAGTCTTTCCATCCATACTGATGCTGCCACCCCTTAACCTTTCTAATTCAAATTCACTTGGGTTATTCCTTTGTTTCATTCATACTAATCTGTCCTTGTGCTTGTGGAACTATTATTGGTCAAACGCGAAACTAATAGTTCTGTACCAAACCAGACCACGGCAAAAAAAAGAAGAAACAGTGTCGAGCGTACCTTTCACAGTGGCAACGGCGGCGGAATTGAAGACAACGAACTCCCTGCTCTCTATTGCGCAGAACTGAAGACGGACTCCCTCGTCTCTGTCGCACTTCACTTTATGGCTTATCTGCAATCGGAGTCTGAGGCACGATCGATCTCCACAACGTTGCAACCTCTAATGGCTTGACGTGTGAGGGAGAAGAGGAAGTTTTGTGCGGAAATGAAAGGGAAGCGCGTAACTGTGAGGGAGAAGAAGAACTACTATTGTGCGAAAGTGAGGGACTGAGTGGCGGCGAATACGCTGGATGAAGTGTTGTGCGGAAGTGAGGGATAGAATACGGGTTTTGAGGTTTTTTTTTTGAATTAGAGGGTAGTTTAGTCATTTTTGTAACGCCCCTTTTTCCCACAAGGAACTTCACGTGAAAAACTTAAAACTTAATGCGGAAAAACGTCTTTCATAAATTAAGGTTACCAAAATTGGTGGCTAATTTTTTTTTAAAAGAATCTTATCCGAAAAGATTTCTCACATCATATTTAGCCATCCTGAAACTCAGAAGAAAAGAAACATCTTACACATATATATATCATCATGTCAATATACACAAGTCTTGCGCCCGCAAGCATATTTTGGAACCACAACATAGTGGCCAAAATACATCATCAGGACATAAAGAAAATAAAGCGATAAGTCTAAACCTAGGAAAACTGTAAATCAAAAGGTGTGTCAAATACACGACACTGAACATGTACATCCCCAAACCTAGGCTGGTCGCTAACAGACAACCCACAACCTAGCACTAGACACCCCCCACCACTACGACCTAAGACGATGACGTCTCCTCGGGGTCCTCCTCGGGATCCTCCTCCGGGTCCTCCTCCTCCTTGGATATCTCAATGAATACCCGCTTTGGCTCATCTCGAACCTTCCTCTTCCCCCTCTCTGCGTGTCCTGACGGTCCGGCAGAAGTGTCAGAAGAGCAACGCATGAAACGTCCATACGGTGGGACGTAAGGAACGGAGAGCGTCGGTCTCCCTGTCTGTGGTGGTGAAGCTGGTGTCACTGATGGAGCCATCCTCGGTAGACGATCCTGCGCCAAGGTACTCTTCCTTGGAGTGCAACGCGTGCGACGGAACATACTGCGATACTCCCGAGCAGATCCAATTACCCGTGAGGGTAAAGGTCTCTCCTCCGCCTGAGTCTCTCTCCTCAGCTGCTCCACAGGTTCCTCGGGTGCGGCTGCCAGCCAGCTGCGCATCCTCTCTAAAGGAATGTAAGCGTCCAGAACCATGTCACGCTCCAAGACCTCTTCGGGGCCCAGCACCCCTCCTCTCGTCTTGACCACGTGCCAACACACTGTGGCCCACTGGGAGATGGGATCATAAGTCCATCCCCCTCCCTCGGACTCGGCCTCAAGGGGCCGGAAGCTCTCCCTCACACGGGCTACCAGAGGCCTCATCTACGCGTAACGTACATACAGATACAGGAAAATATGCAAGGGTGAATTTCTTTTCACAAGTTGAAATCCACTGAAAGGTTGCATATGAAAAAGAAAATACTACATAATACATTCCAAGAATATATTTATATAGAGTTACTCTTTCACAAATCTTTTAGCTAAGATATTCAATCATCAACAAGAGACACATCATCAAGGTAAACACACAGTCAAGCACACACATAGCATTCTAGCATAATGCATGTCACTTCAATATCTCTTTTCATACACCGGTGCACTGCTCCATGGAGACTTTTCTTCCTCAACTAAGTAGAGCGATGTGGCGGAATCGTATACCTATCATTAATGCAAACTGACCTTCACTCTTGACCATCGTTTGTCATTTATTCGGTACAGACCCATTGTGCTACGTCGTACACCCCATCTCAAATAAGGCAGCCGGTCAGGATCATCCAAGCCGGGTACACTACTTTTCTCGGCACAAGGGGATTCACCGCAAGACCATTGAGAATTTCGTAACCTGGATGCCCTCAATGACTTATAGTCAGACCATACTTATTTACAATCCCCGCATAGGATTGTGTGCTCTCATCATAGCAATAAATGCTAGCCTGGCAAAAGCCAATATCTCAAATGCATATGACAGTATATTTGAAACCACAATCAATTCGGTCCCTCGTCTTAGGGTTTTTCGTCGCCACGTGTTAGCTTTCACCTAACACCGTGTAATATTTTTGTCCTTAAGACTTTTATCTTCGCCACGTATTGGTTCTCTTCCAATACCGTGTAATATTATTGTCCTTAAGACTTTTATCTTCGCCACGTATTGGTTCTCTTCCAATACCGTGTAATATTGTTATTTAACACCATAAGTTTTTAGAAGAATTTCCTCTTTGAATTCTTAAGTTTTTTCTTTAACTTTAAACTCTTAAACCTTCACTTGTTTATAAAAGAATTTTCTCTTATTTATAACCCACTTTATTAATTTTTTTCCCACTTATTCATCATAAAAAGATTTAATTAAAACTTAATTAAATTCTTTGATAATTTTACTTAAATTCCTTTATTTTTAAGTATTTGCAATTCTGACCCCCTAAGGAGTTCAGTTTCGCAGTTCAGCCCCAAATTTTTTGAAAAATTAGGTTTCTTGCCCAAAATGCGCAGACTTTACGTTTTCTACCCCAAGACTTTCGTAAATTATAATTATGGCCCAAAGGTACACAGACTTCGCGTTTCTGCCCCCAACTTTCGTAAATTATACTTTTGGCCCAAAAGTCTCCAGACTTCGCGTTTTCTGCCCCAAACTTTCGTTAATTATAAGTTTGGCCCAAAAGTCTAGATTTTGCAATTAAAGCCCAGAATTCCAGAATTTGCATTTTTGACCCCAAAAACCTGCAGATTTTGGTTTTAACCCCTAAAAATCCAAAATTTAATTTTTCTCCCACATTAATTAATTCTCTAACTCACTTAAAGTTTTATGGATAAAAAGGATTTAGTATGAAATTGATTTAAGACTTATGATTAGAATTCTAATTAATTTATTTGGAAAACTTTTTCATTAAAGCTTTTAAACTCTCTTCCCACACTTAATCAAATTTTTTTAATCCAATCCCAATCAAAGTATATGAAATACACATAAATCAATTTACATCAATTAGGCAATAACACAACCAAGCCATAAATCAAACATACACTCAAAATACTCATTCATAATATACATCAACATACATCATGAACATAGCATTAAACCATACTTCACCAAACACACACTTGGACATCCAAAATCACCCCAAAGCATACTTATGATTTTTCCAACAACACATAGGCTTATAAAAATTTATCATGCCTCAACCAAAAATCATATTTTTTTACTCATATACATATACATATAAAAATACATATCACTAAGAGAATGAAACTTCATTCAACATCCAATAGAAAAACTCAAGTCATTGAGTTCATCATCAAGAACAAATCACATAGTCACACACATACACAACCCTCCCAACTTATTGAGAAAATCCCCTTACCTCTTGAAGACTTGAAAATGGGCTAACTCCAAAATCACCTTCACACCACACCAACACCAAGTGGTCTACTCAACACCTTGATGTTCCCACACTTAGAAAAATTTACCTCTTACAAAATACACCAAAATACAACCATAGAAATATGAGTTTTATGAAAACCAAGAAACCCCAAAGAGTAGAAATTTGAGTAGATGAATACTTACTCAAATCTTGAAAGAAAATAGATCCAAGGTAGTTTCCAAGCTTGTAGGTTCCAATGGAGTGAACCTAAACCAAGGAAAAACTTACTTTTAGTGAAATGAAGAACTCAAGCTTTCATGAAAACATGAAAGTGGTCGAAATGAAAAAATGAAATAAGTTTATGGATTAGAATGATGATCCAAACCTTTTTTGTGAAGTTTGGGTATGGAAAATCTCAATAGAACTTGGTCTTTTTGGTGTAGGAAAAAGCTTGGGAATGGAGAGAAAATAGTGGAGCTCTTGATTCAAGTGGAGAAGATGAAGTGAGAATGAATTTCTCTCTCCTTCCCTAGTAGATTTCGGCTGAACACAAGGAGCATGGGGGAGGTATGGGCTTGCATGCTATGGTGGTTGGGAGCCATACCTCTCTCACCTAATTTTGGAAAAATTCAAAAATCAACCCCTAATTGACCATTTGACTTTTGGAAGGATTTGAGAGTGGGATCAGCCCCCTTATGCGCCCAGCTGACCATAAAAATGGTGGGATTAAGTCCCATCAAGTTAGGGTTTAATCGGTAGTTCGAAGTGGTAAAAACGCGTAGTTTTCGAACCCCTTTTTAGATGAATATTTTTCTAAAATGAGTAAAATCATGAGGAATGAATTTTATGATTTGAATATGTCATAGAAAAATTTAGAAACCCAAAACTAAATTTTTGGACTATTTTCCATGTCCCGATTGCGCCCGGTTTACCTGTAAAGCACCAAACGCGGGTAAAATAAAGTTTTTCTGAAAAATTTCCAGAAAAATTTCTAAAAATCACAAATATTATAAGAATCATGTTTGGTTCGTTAAAAAATTATTTTGGAGTAAAAATGACCTCCGGAAAAATATTGAACCCTTCCCGTATTTCGCGAGAACGCGGTTCCCGCAAAAACTCAGTTTTGCGAACTCTATTACTCTAAACCCTTCAAAAATAAACCTAAGATATAAATATTATTATTCATACCTTAAAATCACAAAATTATTAATTAAATAATTTTAATTAATTTAAAACTGATTAAAAATCAATCAAAATTATATATAAAAAAACAGAGTGTTACAATTTTAATTTTTAGTATGTGTGTGTTTAGAAAGTGGTGTATGTGTGAATAGAAAGAGCGCTACATTTTTACAAAAGAAAATGGACATAAAAAGTCAATGAAAACCTTCAATCTGCCGTAAATTGTTGGACTCAAACAATGGCCCATATAAAGTATTAACCTTAGAATTTGTGCACTCTATAGCTATCCCCACTTGGATAAGCAGGAACTTTAGCCCATGCTATATACACCCCCATTTTTCATAATACATCCCTTCCCCATTTTTCTTAAGTAAAATACTATTTTGATCCTTATCCCTTCCCTTTTGGGCTCTTAACATCCCCTCATTCAAACATTTAGAATACACCTCCCTTCAACAACATCTCGAGACCCCCCTTTTCCCTCTCCAGACCACACATCTTCCCTCTCCTAGTTACAATCCTCACTTTCCCCCTTCCCTGCATTCGCCAACAACTAGAGCACTACGGGCAAAGAGGCCCGCAAGGCGAGGAGCAATCATCAAATTTCGCATTTTGAGATAGGTGGTTGCTCTTTATTTTCTGAGTTTTAGAAGTTTTCGGGTGTATTAAATGTTAACTCAAAATTTATTTATGGAAACTAGTTTTCATAAGTCAAAAAATGACTACCAAAACCTTGTATCCGGAACACAAAAAGTTTTTATTTTTCCAAAAATAAAGTTCTGGAAGTCAATGATTTGTGTTCAAGAAATTAAGTTCCAGAATGTCAAAATTTTCGAAAATAGTTCTTATAAAATCAAAATGTTTTTAAAATAGTCCATAAAATTAGCCAGTTTTGGTTTTAATCCTTGATACACAAACACAACATTGAATGTAGTAACGCTTATATAACAGTAACTATTAATGAAACTATAAACCCATAAAATTGTTAAAATTGACATAAATGTGTAGCATATAGTTAAGTATTAATTGTCAAATGTGTGCTACATATATGCGACACATTTAATACTTAGGTTTTTTTTTTATGATAGGTTGGGGCTAAGAGCCCGAGCTAGAAGCCTCTAGGAAAGCAAACAGAAGCTACATCAGCTAACAACAAAGCGAAATAAAAACAGGGGAAGGACTGGAAATGAACTCCTAACTCCAAGGCCGCTCGAACTTAGCAAGAGCATTAGCCTCGCGGAAGATATGAGACCAACGTGGGTGAGGCACATAACGTCCAAGATGAGTAATGGCTTGCACCAGCTGATGGCAAGGGTGATGAGAAACGCATCCCCGCTCAAGAGGATAGATAGCAGTGAGGGAATCTGACTCAATATGTATGCACTTGAAGCCGCGAGATCTGGAAAGTCTGAGGCCATGCAAGATCCTTGAAAGCTTAGATTGGACAATGGAGCAACCTCCAAGCTTGCACGCAAAGGAGGCCAAAAAACTCCCCTTATGGTTATAGAGAATGCATTCACAAGAAGCCTCACTGCTATTAGAGTCAAAGGCACCACCATAGTTAACCTTCACCCAACCTTCAAGAGGGGGAAACCACTGAATATAGGAACTAGCAGTGCTCTCCTCGGAGCTATGGTTCTGAAATTTATAACCTGCATTCAAGATCTCTGTCACCAAGGCATAGGTCCGTCTAACTAGAGCTTTACGGGAGGGTTGGAGATTATCAAAAATGAAATCATTCCGCTGCTTCCACAACTGATAGGCACACATCCCAAAAGAAATACTCTACGAGAAATTTTTGGGAGATGGGCCAGATTAAACCTAAGCCAAGATTCACAATCCATAGTGAAGAAATTTGGGTTCCTCTTAAGCGCACCAAGATCATGGCAGGTGAAGGAAACATGTTGACAATCTCTGAGCATATGAATCAAGAGCTCAAGTTGGCTACTACAGAGAAGGCATAAGTCAGAATCTGCAAGCCCTTGGTGGTGTCGGTGCTAATTAGTGAGGAGAGCATTGCGAGTAACACGCCAAAGAAAATATTTGATTCTCTACGGGCCACGCCACCGCAAAACCGCATCGTAAATCTTCCTGGAAGGACTTGCCGTGGTCGCTATAAGCAACTAATTGGCGGACCACACAGAGAAGGATCCGTCATTGGTGCTTCTCCACGCCAAAGAATCGTTAGTAAGCACTATGGAAGGGGGTGTAGGGCTAGAATGCGGTTTACTATAATGGTGGGAAGGAGGGACTGAAGCCTATCGACATCCCAGCCACCACTGGGAGTTAGGAACTCCTTGATAGTGTGATCAAGTGAAATGTCCGAATTGCCAACCAAAGCCTGGTTAAGAAGGACCCTTCCTTGAGGGAGCCAGCGATCAGTTCAAAAGTGGATTTTACTAACATTGCCAAGTCTCCAAATGAGATTATCATGGACATTCTCCCAAATAGTATGAACACCCCTCCAAAGGTTAGATTTTGCGGGCCTACATCGTACAGAGGGAATCATGTTGTCACCACAACCATATTTGCCTCGAATCAACCTCGCCCAGAGATCATCCTTTCTCCTGCAAAGACTCCAACCCACCTACATGAGTAAGGATTGGTTTATAAGTCTAGCATGCCTCAGGCCCAAGCCTCCTTTATTCTTAGGGCGACAGATATTGTCCCAAGCCACCATGTGAATGATTCTGCGATCTGCAGTATCACCCCAAACAAACAGTCTACTACATTTGTCCAACTCATTGCAAATAGAAACTGGAAGCAAAGAGGTTTGCATAATGTAGTTGGGAAGAGAGGCCAAAACAGATTTTGTGAGGGTCACCTTTCCTGCGAACGATAACTGCATCCTCTTCCAATCACTAAGGTGCTGGGAATCCTTATCAAGGATGAATTAGAAGTCACCCCTTCTCGGTTGCTTGTGGAAAAGAGGGGTTGTCCCTTCTCACACTCCAATGCACATTCTTTGAGAAACATATTCTAGTTTTATCAATATTCACCTTCTAGCCAAAGCTATTGCAAAACAATCTGAGGCAAGTGTTGATGACCTCCACTTGTTCCATGTTAGCCTCTGCAAACAACACTAAGTCATTGGCAAAGGCAAGGTGCGAGAGCTCTGGCCCCCCCTCAAGAGAGATGAATAGGAGACCAAAGCCCATTATATATCTACTGCCATGTTAATGAGTTGGGACAATCTTTCCATACAAAGAACAAAAAGATAAAGACTACGGGGATCTCCCTGATGAATACCCCGGGTAGGCTTCAAATCCTCCAAAGCTTCTCCGTTCCACAAGACGTACATCTTAGGGGAAGAAATGTACCACCATATAAGATCCAGAATATTTGCGGGAAGTGAATGTCTTCTAAAGTCTCCTTGACAATCTCCCAATGAAGCCTATCGTAGGCTTTCTCTAAGTCGATCTTGATGGCCATCCAACCAACATCACCTTTTTTCTTGCTCATAGAATGAATAACCTCTTACGTAATAATGATGTTATCGCTGCTATGGCAACCCGGTACGAAACTGCATTGAGTAGGGAATATAAGCTTGCTCATAACATTTCAGACCCTATTAGCAAGAAGCTTAGTAACCGTCTTGTAGGAGATGCTACAAAGGCTAATAGGTCTGAAATTCTTCAGGTTGCAAGCGTTGTCCACTTTCGAAATCAGAGAGATCAAAGTATGATTTAACATATCAATCTGGTTGGGATCCTGGAAGATAACCTTGACTAAAGTGCAAAGGGAAGGACCAATAATATTCCATTGAGATTGATAGAACACCGCTTGTAGTCCATCTACCGAACTGTTTTGAACACCTCCTCATCACTCACTGAAGAATTGAGGCAATTAATCTCACGATATTGTGCCTTGGAAAGCAACCTAAAATGAAAAATGATTCAAAATAATCACTAGCAGTAAAGAGGGTTTGGTAGAAACCTATAACCAAGCCTTCCAGCTCTTCTGCATCGATCACCGAAGACCCATCCTCCTTCTGAAGCATGTCAAATTGGTTTTCTCTTCTACGGAGCCCATGGAAATATTTAGAATTTTTGTCCCTGAAGAGCAGCCACTTGCACCTTGATTTTTGGAACCAAAGGATCTCCTCCCTTTTTAGGACAAGATTATACTCCTCCCATAACTCAGCTTGGAGGCACTAAAGGAACGGATTTAGGCCACGGGCCAACGCACGACCTATACAATCCAATCTGCGCATGAGAGTCCTTAGACTTGAAGATATCTCCAAAAATCTCTGAGTTCCAATTCATGATAACTCTTTGAAGATTGGAAATAGTAGTGTTCCATGGGTCAATGGTTTAACAATTCTGTTGCAAAACTTCTTGGAATTGGCCGCTAGTTAGCGAAGCCGCTTCGAAGCAGAATGGCCTTCTGTATCTGTTTTCCCTGTGGTCACGAAGGAACCTAGTTAGCAGCGGCCTATGATCCGATTTTAATGTAGCCAGGTGATGATTATATGCTTGTTGAAAGCACATTCGCCACCGCAAATTCACCAAGGCTCTGTCAAGAAGAGAACAATCCTGAATTAGTTCACTGAAATCATGAAGACCTCTTAAAGAAATAGAGTTAGAGCCCCTGTCATTCCCCCATGTTCTGAATAATGTTGAAATGACCGATCACCATCCAGGGGCCATAGATGGTTTACGATGTCTCTCGCAGCTAGCGCCGTTCAAAGGGGACTCCTATCCATCACATTGGTGCAACCATAAACTGCAGTCAACTGCCAACGGTTCTAATTTTTTAAGCAAACAACCATATGCACATGTCGATTTGAATTATTCAAAATATCCACCCTCCAGAGATGAGAACTCCAAAGGACCCAAATCCCCCTTGATATGCTTCTAGCTTCCTGGACAAAGGAGCTGTCCAAGCCGCTTCTAGTGAACACTGAATGAGCTCTAGAACTGTTCATTTGAGTTTCCAAAAGGATAATGAAAGAGGATTGCTACTCCATGCACTAGGGCTGGGCGGCGCTCGGTTTCGGGCCAAAAATTTACAAACCGAGGATAACCGAAACATGAAAATACAGACCCATTCCCGTCCGATAGAGGCTTTGGTTTGCTCGGGTGTCGGGTTGGGCGGGTGACGGACTGGGCGGGTGGGTTCTAACGGGTTGAAACCCTAAGGAAAAAACAAAAAAAAAAGTAGCAAGAGAAGAAAAGAGAGAGTGAATCACTCAGTTTCTTCCAGAAGATGTAAAAACAAACCTAGAAACACGACAAGAAGAAATCACAGACAGAACCATTCCAGAAGGAAGAAAGCCTCAAACTTTAAACAAGAGGAAAAAAAATCCAGCTTTCAATAAAATTAAACAAGCAAATAACACAAATCATGAAACTTTATTCACGTACAGCAAAATCCAAACTTTCATCAATCTTTCAACTTTTAACAACAAAACTAAACAATTACAGATCTACACTACAAACATCATTTATCAGTTTTTGCTATGAAACTAGAGTGGGAGGAAGGTGAAGGGGTCGGCGGCGAACATGGCGGCATAGGGGGAGAACGGCCGCGCACGACACTTTCTGTAGTAGTGTCGGAGCTTAAGATCCGTGACTGTCGTTCACGTTGCTGTCATTTGTGTGGCTGGGCTGGTCCAATGGCGATGGATGTCCCTGTGCGTTAGAAGGGGTGTTATTGTCGCTGCTCATGACCGTTGCAGTTTATGACCAAGAGGAGGGTGCGATAAATGGGTGGTAGCAGAGGAGTGGTGGCCGTGGGTGAGGGTGGGTGGTGGAGAAGAGAGAATAGAGGAGAGAGAGAGAGAAGAGATGCTGATGAGCTGATCTGAGATTTGAGATTGAGAAGAGAGAGAGATTGGGAGAAAAACGATAAGTGATTTAGATGGAGAGAGAAATAAAACTCATCAGTCAAAACAAACACATAATAGAATAATCCCAACCACTCATTATATGGCCAAGTCACTCATCCGTGTCACTTAAAATCATCCAACGGTAGCCAACAGTCAACACAATTTAATAGATCAATATCTCTCTGAATGCCGCCTCGGTCGAATTCGGTTTTCGATGGATTATTTTAAGCGAACCCGCACACACCCGTATAAAATCGTTACTAACTCTCAGTGTTCAAACCGATAACCCGCAAACCGCAGTAACCCGTCTGTTGCATTAAATTTTCTACGGATTGCTCGGTTTCGGCTCGGGTTGCGGGTGGTTGCCCACCCCCTACCCTGCACACGTCCTTCAGCAAATTGCCAAAACCCTTGCCACCCACACCTCTACAATTGTAACAGATTATATTCATTGAGAAGGGATAGATGGGTTTGCCATTGAATGGCCACTGCTTTCAGAAACCCTAAGGGTCCCATTATTGTTCTTCGCAATAGTGTCCTGGTGCACTGTAGGTGGTTTTCGGTTCCATGGGGGTTGTGCTGAAGAATCTCCCAAGTTCCCTATTGCCACCGTCTTGTTTAAATCAATCACCTCCGCCTCTGTTCCAACCTCATGAGCCTCACGATATTTTTCCCAATCTATACGATTGACGATTACTTGCTGCTGTTGTCGGGCAATCTGTTTCATTCTCCTAAGATGCATCACCTCGTCCGGGGTGAGAGTTTCAAACCACTTGAGTAGGTTTTGCAGCGCCAGCCTCATTGGAGCTAGAGTTCTTAGTGGGCAGTTTAGGCTGGGCTAGTGGAACCGGTAAACAGGGCCCAGCTCGTGGGAAAGAAATCAAATATAGACCTAAGCCCAAACAGAAGACTCCCCCCTCGGCCCAGACGAATTGCCCCCTACTTTATTTCTCACTCTTGTCTCTGTGTTCTTTGGGGGCAAGAGGCCCACTTTGACTAGGATCTTTTTCCTTTCGGCCTTCCTTAGTGCATGGATCTTGGGCTTCAAGATCTTGGTAACGAGATCCTTGTCAAAAATTCATTTTTTAATTCCTTAACCCAGATTTGGGAAATCGCGATTCTTCCGTGTTGGACACTTCACAATCATTCAGGGCCCGAAACCTGTATTATTCTGGATACTGTCCTCCTGAATTATGGGAGACTCTAAATTAGGCCGCATTGACTGCGGCATCCCGTTGGCACTGTTCTAAGCCCTAGCATTGGTCGTCGGTCGGATCGACTGCGTCTAGTCTTGCATCTAGTTCTGCTCAACCATTGTAACCGTTTCTTAAAGCTTCAGGCCTTCACTACAATTTTCAAACTTGTAACCATATTTGCCATATTGAAAGCAAATAGAATGGAGGCCTTCACACTCAAGACATAATACATTACCCAGAGCGTTAATCTTAGGAACCTGTTTCTTTCCGAGAACCACCTTGACACATATGCGGGCAAACCATCCCCGTAAGTACACCGAGGTCAGGGTGTCAATAACGATATCTACATATTTGTGTCAATTTTAACTACTTTATGGGTTTATAGTTTTGTTGTTATTGTTATATAAGAGGTACTACATTCAATGTTGTGTTTCTACACCAATGATTAAAACCAAAGCTCATTATTTAATAGGGATTGAAATAATAAAAATTTGATTTTATAAGGACTGTTTTGAAAATGTATGTTTTAATTTTATAAGGATTATTTTGAAAACGTTTTGATTTTATAATGACTGCTTTGAAAATGTTTTAATATTACAAGGACTAAAAATAAAATTTTATAACTCAATAAGGAAGAAAAATAGGGAGCCATAAGGTCCTTTGGTGGTTTGGGGGAGGGATATAGGGATTGGAGCGATAAGGATGGCATGGGTTCAAACCTTCCACATTAACATAACATACTAATTTACTAACCTTATCTAAAAAAAAAGGAAGAAAAATGTCAAAATCTGACGTGTAAAAAAAAAATCCTATGTGTAATCTCACGTGGCATATGATCTGTCAGCCTATTCACACATGGCAATGCTGAGGTTGACTTCTATTAGCCACCTCAGCAGTTAATATTAGAATCCTAACGGTATGGACTAAAGTGAACAAAAATATTACGGGGACTAAATAAAAAACATTAAAAGGGCAAACAAAAAATAGTGTATATTACATGGACGAAAAAGACATTACAGCCAAAAATATAATATTTAAAATTTACTTTGAAAATTATATTCTTTAATAAATACTCTCTACACTATGTTTTATTCTTTAGTATGAAATTTTAAATACTCGTTAATATTGATTTTTCTTTCACTAGCAAGGATGCTTGACTAAATTTATTAGAATGGAAAACATAAAAGTTTTGGATTAAATTTTGGTGAGAAATCTTAGATTCTATTCGGTAAAAGTAGTTGATAAGTTAGCTTATGGTTGTTAACTTATAACTTATAACTGATAATTAAAGTTTATAGCTGAAAAGCTATTTTATTGAATTTAAAATATTCAGTAAAATTACTGATAAATGTAAAATGATATAAAATGATATGTTTGTCAAAAATATATATAAATTCTATTTTTTATATTTATTATTTATTTTATTTTAATTTATTTTATATTATTTATCATCTTAAAATTAAAAGATTAATTTATTTTTAATCTTACTAATGGGAGTTATAAGGTGATATAATGGTTTGGGAGAGGAACATGGGTTGGAGTGATGAGGTGGTCATGAGTTTAAACCTCACCCATTAACATAACATCCTAACTTACTAACATTTGCCTATAATTTTTTAATCTTATTAATATTTTTATAAAATAAAAATAATGAAATAATATAAATATAATTAATTTTGAATTTTTTTATTTGAGAATTTATTTATAAACACACATGTAGATTTTTCTATATTTTTTTTAAGATATTATTACTTATGTGGGAAGAGTGGTCAAAGATTTTTTTTTTTTTTAAAAGCTTAAGAGATGGAAAAAGGAGAATAAAAATAAAATAGTGTGGGTAAAAATGAGAGAGAAAACAATAAGCTATGAGCTACTTGAAAAAAGTTTTTCAAGAAAAGCTATATATAAGCTAGTGAAATAAGCTCGTTTACCTAACGTCTCTAGCTACTTTGGTCAGACAAGCTTATAAGCTAGTCAAATAAACTATAAACAAACAAATTTTAAAATAACCCCCTCCCTCCCCTCCTTTTTCCTCCAACCATATATTCTGTTAATGTTTGTACATAGTATAGCCTAATTTTTGAATGAAATGATTTCCTCATACGTTTTTTATTAAGAAAATATGAGTGTGTGAAGTGCGTGTCATAGAATTATCATTACCTTCTATATATACTTAATTATACAATTTTTAAATTTTTTCTTTTCATCTTTTGCCAATTATATATTATTAATAAATAATATTTTAATCATTACCAAAAAAAATAAATAATGATATAAAATGTTGGTACAATTTGTGTTTGTCTTCAAATTTTTTTTTTAATCATTGACGAATGCTCACAAGTATATTCATGAAAATAGTTTTCGAGATTATGGTGTTAAACCCTGTCTCAATTTTAGAATTTGAACCCTTCACAAAAAGTTTTCTAAGGTTACCAAATATTTTCCCTATGAACAACCATTGTAATTAAGTTATGTATCTTATTTTGATCTTAGAAAAAGAATTAACAATCAAAGTCATTTCTAGTTTGGATACACATCGAATAATGTTATTATATCTGTACTATGTGCTCATTGTCCGACTGAGTTCATGTACAGTGGACCTTTCGCCTTTTAGATTTGGTGTCAGGGGGATTGTGTACTCGTTCCATGAATAGAACAGTAGAATCACTAGCCTTAGCATTTATGGGATAACCGATAAAGTAACATTTTGTAGTTTTAGGATTTAATTTTGATGCAATGGGATAAAAAGTATTAACTTCAGCTGCACAACCCAACACACAAAAGTGATTAAGGTATTTTAGGAACTGATTTAGAAGGTACTTTGCTTAGGATATACATGGTTGTTTTAAGGGATTATTTTTCCACAAAGGGATTCAGGAAATCTAGTTTGGCTCATCATAGACCTCACTGTGTCCATCAAAGTGTGATTTCTTCTTTCAACCATCTTATTCTACTCAAATCCCTGATATAGTAAATTGAGAAATAATTCCACAATCCTCAATGTACTTAGCAAAAGGTTCCTTTAGTTATCCGGTCTCACCATACCTACCATAAAATTCACCACCTTGGTTTTATCTCAAAATCTTAATCTTTCTACTGCATTGATTTTCTACCTTGGTTTTAAAACTTTTTAATCTTTCTAAAGGCAAATATTTATTATTTATTAGGTAGACATAACTAAAGTGAGAAGAATTGTCAATGAAAGTTATAAAATATTTATTTTCACACAAAGTTGGTTTCAAAAGACCACAAATATCGGTGTGAATAATTTCCAAAAGATCTTGACTATGAGCAGAACCCTTCTTATTTGTTTTAGTCAATTTTCCTCTTATACAATCTATACATTCTTCAAGATCAGAGACCAAGAGAAGGTAAAACATCATCTTTTATTAGTCTGGCGATTCTTTTCTTAGAAATATGACCCAAATGCCTATGCCACAAAGAAAAAGAATTTTCTTTAATCAAATTGAGCTCTTTTGGTTCCAATAGTTTGAACATGTAGGGAATTGAAGATTGGAATCAAGACTCAAAAACCATCACATTTTATTGCTTTGGCTACAACTTGTGAGTTATATATGACAAATGACAAAATCCATTACAAAAATTAATTAAAAGCAAACTCACAACCATCATGTTTTGACAAGGAAATCAAATTTTGCCACATGGATAGTACATAAATAGTGTCTTTCAAAATCAAAACAAAACCAGACTCCAATTTTAACTCAACTAATCCTACGAATTTCACATCAACTTTATTTACCCAACAAATAGATTAACTTCAGCTTCATTTGGCTTTCGCTTATTCTTGGTACCATTGCAATGAATTAGTACATGAATAGATGCTCCAAAATTAATCCATCATGAATACAAATGAACATTTATCAAACTGGATACATAACAAACGAAAACATGACTTTCCTTTACCCTTCTTTTCTAGGAAAGATTTAAAGGCTTGACAGTTTGATTTATGGCCTATTGTTTTGCAAACCAACACTTTCATTCTTTCTTATGAGATAGGTTTCAGACCGAAGGGCGTATGAGATGGACCAAACCTTTTGTCAGGACCATTGTTTCCTTGGGACTTATTTCCCTTTTTCTTAAAAGGCTTAATAGGATTTTTCGTCCCTGCAAATATAGTGGTTTTTGGTTTTCGTCCCTGTAAAAAAAAAATTTAGTTTTTAATCCCTGCAATGTTTTAACATTTTGTTTTTAGTTCTTACCGTCAGTCTCCGTTACAAAAACGCCTACGTGGCTGACGGAACTCCACCTGGCATTGCCACTTGGATTAATGATGCCACGTGACATCTGAATTGGATAGTGACATGGCTAGGGTTTAATCACCTTCTTCTTCCTCCTCTCTCCCCTCCCAGCCGCCTCCCCTCCCCCACCCCTTGTCCCAGATCTAAACCCCAGCTCCTAGAACAGCACCAGAATCGCCCCACCACCATCATTTTTCTTCTTCTTCTTCTTCTCCTCTCCACATCACCATCACTAAATTTTTCATGGTATTTCAAAAACAAAAACAAAAAGATTGTCTTTTGTGTTAGTGCCAAACACGAGTAGTGAAACTGGAAGACCATCAAAGAAGTTTACAATGAGGGATTGTTTAGTTTGCTTCCTAGAGATAGAGAACTTTCTCTACTTTTTTTGTCATTTTCTCTGTTGGGATTTAATTCAAAAGACTATTCCTAAACTGCATGATATCAATTTTGCCTCTTTAATTTGTTCTGTTCTCCCTCTCACTAGCTAGTTGATGAGTCTGTGGTGAGTCCAGCTTTTTTCTTTTCCCTTCCCCTCCCTCCCTTGCGCCACCCATCCATCCTCTTCCCCCTCCCACTCCACCAGAGAACAAGCCCTTGACCGAACCAATATCTCCAACCTCAAACGAGAATCTCAGCCATCGACCAAGCCTCTGTCCGAACCAATACGACAGACCGCTATCTTCCCGTGGACCACGAACTGGAGTGGAGGTGCCTTGACGCCACTGCTGGTTGGCGATTCTGCCGTCTCGTACTGGGTTCGTGGTTTGGGTTTCAATTTTGTATGTGCTTTTCCCCTTTTCGGTTCGAATACACAGAGAGGATGAGGGTGGGTGGGGTGATGGGGAGAAGGAAATGGAAGTGTGGTGGCGATTTGGTTGTTTGAGGGGTCTGAAGGTGGTGGTGAAGTGGCAGAGTGGTGGGGATTGGAGCGGAGGCAGAGAGATGGGAGAGTTGCGGTGGTGACTGATGACTAGTGCAGTTGAGATGTTGATTTCTCCATGATTCAGATCTGGTGCATAACAGATCTGAAGCTGCTGTGTAACAGTTTTCCATGGAAGCCAAGGAAAAGGAAAGAGAACTGGTGAAAGATTGATAAAAATAACAAAAAAAATGATGAGTCAAATTATTTTCCATGTCAGCACATGCCAACTAGGATCATTAATCCAAGTGGCAACGCCAGGTGGAGTTCCGTCAGCCACGTAGGCGTTTTTGTAACGGAGACTGACGGTAAGGACCAAAAACAAAAGGTTAGAACATTGCAGGGATGAAAAACTAAAATTATTTTTTACAGGGACGAAAATAAAAAATCACTATATTTACAGGGACAAAAAATCCTATTAAGCCTTTTTAAAAAAAAAACTTCTCATGGTGAGGTTGGGAAACAATATATGCACTCTTAGATGTCACATGATTCATCCTATCCTCTTCTTGGACACAAATGAAAATGGAAGTGTTTATATCCCAAACTTCCATTTGGTAGTGTAGGGGTTTACAAGCATTAATAAACTTTCCAGACAGAGAGATCAGGACATAATGAATATTGTAGGAGGCTTAATTATCATGAAAATAGTGACCATTTACTTGTCGCTAAATTTGTGAGCAATGATCACTATTTTTATGATATGTTGCCTAACACCATCTATATCCCATCATACTTAGTGTGGATGAAACTATCCACTTACAATCGTGCAACTTCGACTTTTTCAGAAACCACATAACTTTCCCCAATAGAAGTAAGAAAAGTAGTGACTCATCAATAGATCAATTGATAAGCATCAAACCTTTTCAATTATCCTTTGTCCATTCCTTATGATAAGCCTTCTACTCATTGATACTTTCATCATTCAACACAGGTTTTCAATCTCGATAATAGCCATGTGATCAGGATCCAACAAACAGAGAGAAAGCTCCATATAATTTATATCTATATTTTTACATAAAAATTTAGTTTTGACTATGTCGCCAATATTGCAAGCACGATGCATTTAGAAGATCAAGTAATCAACTAGCCTAAATATTAATTAAGCCAAACTGAAAATTTAAGGTAAAATAAGGTCATTTTCTAAAAACAAACTACCCAAACTTTACAAAAACTTCATTAGCCATACAGATTGTTTTTTCTATTAAAAATATTGAAAATGACACAACTCCTATATAAACCGTTGGCTTTGTTTGTTGGATGAAAATAGAAAGAAAGAAAAAAAAAAAGAGGTTCTCCGAGAGCGACGCTTTAGCTAGTGTTGCCAGAAATAATTGTAAAACGAAATAGACAACACAAGTGAAGGAAGAAAAAAAAAACAAGTCCTATTTTTTGGCCGATAATTCGGCGTATAAAAACTCGAACACCAACGTTGTTTTTTTTTTTCCTTCCAATTTTTCTGATAAGAATTTGTGATTCTGATAATAAAAGCTTAAACAAGAACAACATATCGTGGTAATAACTGATCTTTTATCTTTTTGGAGAGCTCGCTAGCTCTGTTTCCACTTCCGAAGCTGCATGGCCGTTTTTCCTCCTGTTCACCGCTAACGCTCTCTTCTGTCTTAGGTACGAATTATCTTTTGATGCATTTGGTATTTTAGATTTCCCTAGCTACTTAATTTGAATCTCAAAAAAAGAAATTGGTTTTGGTTTTGCGGGTCATTTTTTTTGGGTTTATACCCACGGTATCCAAGGAAAATGGATTCTGCACTAATCTGTATTTGACTGAGAAATAAGTAAAGGCTGATAATGTATTGTTCCGAAAACGGGGATCAAACTCGGGTCTTAGACGAATCTGTCCCTTAGACGGAGTTTTGCGGGTCATGTTGATGTCCCATTTTCCCGTGTTTATATTTGGAATTCAAATTCAACGGTCATGATTAATCATGGTACGTTGTTGTTGATTTGATCATCTTTGGCTCCTTGGGTCATTTGCAATCTGCATGTTATAGCAAAAACAGACATAAAGCTCATTCTTTGCACTCTGTATTATTCCTCGACGTAAGGATCTATGGGGATCCAATGATGTTGAAATCTCCCATCAACAAAAAATATGGCTAATGAAGTTTTTGTAAAGTTTGGATAGTCCTCAACTTTAATGTCGGTTTGTGGGATTGAGTTAGACAAACCCCAACTCTAAGAGGCGGTCTCAAATTCAAATCATAATCTTAATGTAGCAAGATAACTTAAAAATTTATACAATGTGGGCTTTGATAGAGCAACATTTCCGTATTTTCTGCTAGAAGAATAAATAACCAAGGATTAACACAATTTCTAATTCCCTTTTGTTTAGTTGCAAAGATGTGAAAATAGTAGGGATGTATATGAGGTGCATATCGAAAAGAAATCATTTCCCCCCCTTTTGGATGATACAAAAGATCTTTTTTATGCTAATATAGATTACAGAATCTGTTAGTGTCCGTTTGTTTTAGATTTTAGAAGAATTGATTTTGATAAAATTGTATTTGAAGAATTGATTTAAAAAAAATTGTGTTTAAAAGAATTGATTTGTGTTTGGTAATGATATTTTAAAATTGTGTTCAGAAGAATTGATTGTGTTTGGATGATAAAGGTAAAATCACTTTTGATGTGTAAATATAAAGAATTATGTGGGTCCTACACCTAAAATTGATACTTCTAAACGGAAAAGCAAACTCCCACCTAATTTTACCAAAATCGATTTTCCCCACTCCAAACACACTTTTGTTGGCAGTGAAAATGAAACAAACAGATTGATACCGTAGCGTTGGAAGTGCAAACCCGATTTTGGGCTCTAAATGGGACTTACTGTAACAACTCAACTATAAAACAAATAGGCACTTAGTAACCTCCTTTAGGTGAAAACTTGTCTTATTTTTTTTATAAGAGTATATGTAGTAATTTCATTTGGCTGCAATAATTTGAACAATTATCAGCTATCCATATATACTATTATATCCATACACTTGATTAGATTAGAAGCCTTGTATAGCATGAGGAAAGCATTGATACCAATTATCAATTATTAATGAAATTGAGAGGAGTAACAATATCAGCCGTGAACATAAATTATATTCTACCTTCTCTTTGATGGTTTTTTGGATTGAGATTTTCACTGAAGATTTTCATTATTCGGTTCCCCTTGTAGTTTCGTATTTTATTTATTTGTTTTCATATTTTTGTGGAGTTGCTGGAAGAGTCACGATGCGATGAGCCATGTGGTCTTGGCATCGCGTTGTGGCGATGTCCAGCATCGCGACAAGCGGGTGATGCATACTGAGGCATTGATCTTGGTCTGCCTTGGAACCGTGTCACTAGTTGTTGAGTTGCTGGACGAGTCACAATGCGATGAGCCATGTGGTCTTGGCATCGCAACATGTGGGTGATGCATACTAACTCAAATTTTGCATTTGTTTCATACTTTTGATCTTGGGATACTTTTGGTCTTGGGATACTTTTGACTGTTGTGGTAAAAGTTCAGCAATGGATTATGGTGGAGGAGGTTCCAAAGTAACTGGAATTAGGCAAGTTGTGAGACTAAAGGAGATACTTCAGAAGTGGCAAAGTGTCACCTTGGGCCCAAAAGTTTCCCATCCCAAATTACCTGATTCAACTATTGATGATAGCAGAACACCAATAATCAACAAAAGGGTAACAAATGTTATGAGTTGTGACTCTGATGAGGATAGCTGCCAAAGTCCTGAACCACCACCAGATGTCCCAAAAGGGTACTTGGCAGTCTATGTTGGACCAGAGCTTCGGAGGTTCATCATTCCCACCAGCTACCTCAGCCACTCCCTATTCAAAGTGTTGCTGGAAAAGGCTGCTGATGAGTTTGGATTCGACCAAAGTGGCGGGCTCACCATCCCATGTGAGATTGAGACCTTTAAATACCTCCTCAAATGCATTGAGAACCAGAAGAAAGAGCACCATGATGACAACTTGTGTAAGTAATTTATTAGAATTACCTGCTATTACTTCAGATATGTAATTGAAAATAATTTATGGGCTAAGTATATTTTTAGTCTCTCTAAATAAGGAAATTTTTTTTTTCTTATTAAAAGAGCATCTTGATTGCAACTTGTGTAAGTTATTTATTAGAATTACTTGCTATTACTTCAGACATGTAATTTAAAATAATGTATGGGTTAAATATATTTTTAGTCCCTTTAAATAAGGAAAAATTTATTTATTTTCTTATTAAACTACCATTAGGGCTTTTGGCTCTCGGTTCAAGATTTAGTCACGCTTAAAGCTCCTCATCTCTTCCCAAGAGTGTGTTTTGTGGAAATCGAACCATGGTTCTCCCACTCACAAGCTTGTCATGTGTTGCCAATTGAGCCGGCCACACCCATTGGGTGGAAAAATTAATTTTTTATCCCCTAATTTAAAAATGTCTTATTTTGGTCCGCATTTTATGAAATATGCCACATGTAGCCCCTCAAGATATCCTATGTGGCCAATTACAAAAAACGAGGGACCAAAATGTTATGTTTTAAATTAGGGGGACCAAAAGTGAATTTTTCCCTATTCAAAGGGACTAAAACCGTATTTAACATAAATCCAATAAATAATATTGGACAAAGTGAGATTCCTTTTTTAAATTGTATCCTCATTTGGTATCTTAATGGAGAAAAGATTTACCGTTGTTGTTTGTTCTTTTTTTTCCCCCCATTTCACTAACATTCAATTTATGATGAAACTGCAGCTGGAAACTCAGGAGCTTTGGAAGAGTGAGTAGTTATTATGATCTTGGTGGAGGTTTAGGCTGGCTTCAGGTGTAAAAGTGGTTCTCTCTGCTTCCATCCTTTTCTTTTTTTGATTTCTTATATGAAGAATGAAAGAATATCCTAGTTAGAAAGAATTGTTGGCAGTGAATATCTAATTGTATATCTTCAATTAGATATTCAAATCTTATTTTGAGGTATCCTACTTCTATTCAGATCATATGGGATATTTTATTTATTCCTTAATAAACAATGACAAATTGCAATTCCTTTTGTCGTGAAATTTTTTGCATTCATCATTCTATATGCGTCTAATCAGAGCACATGATGGCGAAATGATAGCATGAATATGATTCAGAAGAAGATCTGATATTTAATTTTTCCAGTTTCTTTGTTTAACATATATTTAATGAATAATAAAGCAACTTGTGTATCTAGCCCAACCCACTATTTCTCACGTTTTCAATTAGTACCTGATGAACATATGGATCTTAATACTCAAATGATTTGAGAGAGATAACAGATAAAAATCAGTTAAAACAAACATCATAAATCCTATATGCATTACATATAGTCCAGATATCTAAAATTTACTAAAGTATTGGTATCATATGGATATAATACACGTATAATACACCTAGATTTGAGTGAATAACCAATTTAGTCTATGAAATTGTAAAGTGTTATCAACTTAGTACTTAAAATTATTAATATTCCAAAGTAGTCCCTAAATTTGAAAATTCTCAACTACACTAGTCCCTGTCAGACAATTTCATGGACTAAACTTATCGATCTAAAAGGACTAATATGATGAAAGATTTTAAATTTTTTAGACTAATTTGAAATATTAATAAGAACAACTACTTAGATAACTAGTTTCCTCTTATGCCTATTGTGTTCATGGATGAAAATGGCTCCGCTAGGGTTTTGCTTCACGTAACTCCTTTGGGTTTGCATATGTTGCCATGGCTGATGTTACATGAATCTATCCTTGGAGCTTCCTTGCACCAGGACCTCCTTCATCTTCATCCCTTTCTCCACTCGTCCCTTCTACTATTAAACCAAATGTCGCAAAAGAGAAGCTTCGCTTAGGCTCTCAACAATGTTTGTGACATTCCCTTAAGTCAGTTGCTTAAACCATGCATATATGAAGGGTGACACGTTATCGATCAAGATACGAGAGGAGGTGTATCAAGCAGGCCTCAAAGGATGTAAAAATAATCGTCATGGTAGGCTGCTTTTATCAAAAGGCGATTCTAGTATTAAATGTAATGACTTGCATGCTAAATTATCGCTTCTTTGGAAGCCGCTTGGTCAATGGCGAATGGTGCCATTAGAAATAGGGTTATATGAATTCTCCTTCTCTTTGATTGAAGACTTACAAAATGTATGGAGTGTAGGGAATTGGACTCTTAATCCTGGTGTTCTCCAGCTTTTTTGTTGTTTTTGTTGTCGCAAAACTGTTCAAGAACAAATTTTGAGTATTCTGAGTTACTTAGTATTTAACAATTCTGAGTTTTAGTGTGTTCAGAAAGCATATATTTCTCATACTCAAAGATTACATTGTCTAAGTGCTATGTTATCAGAAAGGTGCCAAATCTTAAAAGGACTATAAAAAGACACTTGAAAACAAGAAGCATGATTGAGACAAATAAAGCATCAATGAAGCAATTGAGAAAGCATCAATTATGAACATTGAAGAACACTTAGAAAGGTCAAATCTAATATGACTTAGAAAGGTACTTCAAAAATAATACTAGGGACACCCAGAAAGGTGAATCCATAAATGCTAAGAATCAATGTCAACCATGAGTAAAGTGTTGAAACATAGACAAGAAGATTTCAAACAGCTTAGAAGCAACTTGTGTTGGAAAACATCTTGTTGAGAAAGGTTCTGATTCATAAAAAAGGTAAAAATATATCAGAAACCTCAAAACTCAAAAAGGTTCTCAGAAAGGTTGCTCAAGCTAATCTTAAACAATTTCTAATACGTATTCAAGCATCTAAAGCAACAATTCTTGAAGATTTCAAACCTAGAATATTGCTAAGAAGGATTCCATTTTGGTCAGAAAAGTTCACTTAGAAAGGTGCTCAAAATCTTGCTGGCTAAATTTGAAAAGAGTGTCAGAACTAACCAGTTGGAACACGAAGGACACACCCTGGGACTGTCTCTAACGGCTACTTTAAAGGTTTTCGCTACAAAAGAAGCTGGAATAACAACTAACATGTTGGTTGCTTGCGCTATCAAAAATCTGAAACATATTAGCTTCGCGAAATCTAGAGAAAATCCTTCTTATCAAGCACCCACTTTTCTAGTTCATTTTTATCTGTATTTCTGTAAACTGTGAGAAGTGATTTAGCCTCAGAATTCATTTCACATTACACTCATTGAGTTATTTGAGTTTTATTATTACATTGGAACGTTTTCTACACTCTTGTTGTAGCTCCCAATCTAAAAGGTTGTTTTAGGATTGGTTGAGTGGTTAAGCTAGCTTGCAATGGCTGGGGCAAAAGAATACAGGTGTGAAGACAACATAGGATGGGGTAGAATACTAGTTATAAAGCCTGCAGAGGTTGGGGATAAAAGAATACTAGTTTACTCATTGGTGGTTGTATCATGCTTGCAAGTAGTGGAAAAATCTCACTGTGTGTGGGACTGGACATAGCCCAAGCATTGTTTGGGTGAACCAGGATAAACATTTTTTGCAGTACACTCTATCCCTTAAGCTCTTTATCTTACTGCACTTTTGCTTTGTTTTTGGTTAATTCAGAAGGGTTACCATTCTGAACAGCATCTTTCAGTCATCTTTCTGAACAAGTTTTCTAAAGAAAAGTATAACCAAATTTCTTGAGCATAAGTTTTTATTGTTAACTATTAGTTTTACACTTATATTTTTATCATGACAGTTTAAACAAATCATTTTTTTTGTAAAATACTCATTTCACTCAAAAAAGTGGTCACTCAAAAAGGTATCCTTTTTGAAGCATCTTCAATGGGGGTACGTATTGCGTACTTATTGGTTACCTATTAGCGAGGAGTGCTTGCATAAGCACCCTCTCTCCTCGCAGGTGCCACATGTCTTTGTGGGTTTTAATTGGATGTGGAGTTATTGGTGGGACCCATTTAGTAAATTTTTTGGAGTTGCGGGTTGGAGGGGGTGGGTACATTTTAGGTGCTTGGGTTGAAAAAGGTAAAAATGAGTGATGTGTACACGTGGGATCCACTTAAGTACCCAAAAGTGGGTACTCCACTTACTCTATTTTGGTAGAGTTTTCCTTACCTACTTTGCCTATACTTTCGATTCAAGCTTTTCTGTTGTCTCCAAAGGTAACAACTCCACCATTCCTCTTTTCAAGAGTAAGAAACTTACTCTTATCTCCAGTCATATGTCTTGAGCAGCCACTGTCCAAGAACTATAGCATTCTTTTCCTTGCTGTCATAAGGCATTCCTGCATTATTCATAAAAAAAGACTTAGGTACCCAGATTATGTTGGGTCCTTATTGGTTAGCTACCTTTCTCTTAGGGATTATATTCTTATGCCAACATTCTGGAATTGTATGTCCATATAGATTGCAATAAGAACAAAATTTTCTTTCCCTTTTTGAACTTAGGAACATTCTTGGTATGTTTCTGAATTCTGTTTTGATAATAACATTCTGCATCAGTATGGCCATAAGTAGGAACAAAATTTCTTTTTACTGTGTTTATGAGTTTTCTTAATTCCATTTCAACCTTCTATCTTATAAACACAGTCTAACATCAAGTGGCCATACATTTTACAGACATGCATGCAAAATTTACTTTCTGTGAGTTTTGCTTTTGTTCATTGTTAAATCCCAATCCAGTCTTATGAGAAGGATTCTTTTGAGCACCCATAAGTATTTCCAACTTCTTTGATCCTTCAACAAATCTTAACAGATCATGAGTTAATTCATGAACTCTTTCTTTCAAGATTTTGTTTTCTTCTAAAATTGTTTTAGTATCATGAGTTGGCTTTTCAGAAGAATCATTTCTAATAAATTTTACTTGCTCAGAAAGTTTGAAATGAGATTCCTGAAGACAATGATTTGATTTGTGCAATTTATCATTAGCATCTTTCAGTTTCTCATTTTCTTTCTGTGCTTCAGAAAGTTGTGCTTTCATGAAGGCACATTTCAAAGCAAGAGTGTTCAAATCATTTAACAAATTGTCAAAAGCAAATTCTAACTCTTGATAAGATGGAGAAGGATTTACCTCTTCAATCTCATAATCTGATTGATTCATCATGAGGCACATATTTGCTTCTTGCTTTCCTTCTTCATCAGATGAATCTTCTGAGTCGTCCCATGTATCCATCATTGCCTTTTTTCTTAGAGAAGTTGCTTGAGTTCTTCTTGAGATTTGGACATTCTGAGTTGATATGTCCTGGTTTATTACATTCGTAGCAAATCACTTGCCCTCTGCTGTGATCTCCTTTTTGAAAATATCTTCTTGGCTGGAAATTTCTTTTCCATTTTTCTCTATTCCTCAACATTCTTTGAATCTTCTTGGATAGAAAAGCCAGCTCATCTCCATTCTCAGATATATCTCCATCATTGATGCTTATATCATCATCTAATTCAGCAATGAAGTTAAGTGCTGAAGATTGTTTTAACGATGCTTTTCCTTTCTTCTGTGTGACCTTTAATGCCAACTCTTTTCCTTTCTTAGGTTGAATTTCATCCATGATTTCTTGTTCGTGAACTTTCAAAGAACCTAGTAGTTCATCCAACCTTAGAATGGATAAGTCTTTGGCTTCCTGAATAGCAGTGACCTTAGGTCTCCCAACCTTGGGAAGACTTCTGAGTTTCTTTTTTATTTGTTCTTGATTTGTGTAGGTTTTCCCAAGTGACTTGAGGTCATTGAGAATGACTACAAACCTGCTAATCATTTCTTCTATAGATTATGAGTCTTGCATTTTGAATAGCTCATATTGGTGTATCAGAATGTTTATCTTGGATTCCTTGACCTGATCTGTTACTTCATTGGATACCTTGAGAGTGTCCCATATTTCTTTTGCAGTTTGACACTGAGCAATCTTGTCAAATTCTCCTCAACTTTGAACACATGTAAGATAATTTTTTGCTCTAAAGTTGTAAACAAACTTAGTTTTCTCCTCATTTGTCCCTGAGGCTTTAGGCTTATCTTCTTTCGTACCCTGAGCATTTGTAACTTTCGGTACGTATGGACCACTTTCAACAATCTCCCAAAGATCTCCTTCTTGAGATTCCGAAAACAGCTTCATCCTCTCCTTCCAGTAATAATAATCTTTTCCTTCAAAGGCAGGAGGTCTATTCAGAGAAGCTCCTTCTGGGATGAAGGGTCCAACAGATTGATTGGACATCACTTCTTCCTAGATCTTTTCCTTTTACACTGTTAAGTGTAGCTCAACTTAAAGAGGCTGAGCTCTGATACCAACTGAAGTGAATCAGAGGGTAACAAGAAGGGGGGTTGAATTGTACCCTCTCAAAACTTTTGGCCTACAAAAATTTCTTTTGAACTTTATGATGAACTTTCTTAAGTTTACACTTGGATATCAGAATGTTCCTTGTTAGTTATATTGAATGGAATACCAACTAATAGTTGATAAAAACGATCTTTAATAATATTATTGATGAGAAGGTTTGTCTTAGAATGTTTGTACTTAATAGAATGTTCTTAAGTAAAAATCAACCTTCTAAGATTCTTATAAAATGTTTTTGCCTTGTTATCAACCTTCTCAGAAAACATGAACACCTTTGAGTTTACTTTAAAAGATTTAAATTATGATAGTTCTTTTAAACTACTTGTTTTGATCAGAGAATGTTTAAAGCATATATTTTAAAGAAAACCTTCACAAGTACAACTGTCTTAGAAAAAAAACTTAAGTTATTTTGGTAAGCTAAGATATTGTACAGTTTTATCTTTTCAGTTTGTCTTAAATGAACAGATCAAATTAAAACAGAATAACTGAAATAAATGAGATGAGGGATAGAGATTACTGTACACGAGATTTATCCTGGTTCACCTTTAACTCCTGGGCTACGTCCAGTCACATTTTCCACTAGTTTCAATCACCATACAGGTATTCTTCACACAGCCTCTTCAGGCCTTTACACGTATTTTTTCCTTTGCCTCCTCAAGCAACCTTACAGTATTCTTTTACACACAACCTTACAGCTCCTTCGTGTATTTGGACTGATGTACATATATCCCATCTTTAGTCTGTTTCACTTGAAGTCCAAGAAAGAACTTCAACTCTCCCATCATGCTCATTTCGAATTCTTTCTGCATTAATTCAGAGAATTCTCTGCACAAAGATTCATCAGTAGCACCAAAAATAATGTCATCTACATAAATCTGTACTATGATAAAATGTGAGTCTATGGATTTTCTGAAAAGAGTGTTATCAACTTTTCCTCTTGAAAAACCATTTTCCATTAAAAATGAACTCAGTTTTTCATACCAAGCTCGAGGAGCTTGCTTAAGGCCATAAAGAGCCTTTTTCAATTTAAAAACATGATTTGGAAAAGATTGATCCTCAAAGCCAGGGGGTTGTTCAACATAGACTTCTTCTGTTATTATACCATTCAGAAAAGCACTCTTTACATCCATTTGATAAAGCCTCATATCATGTTGGGCAGCAAATGAAAGTAAAATGCGAATGGCTTCTATTCTAGCTACTGGAGCAAAGGTTTCAGTAAAATCAATACCTTCCTGTTGTGAGTAGCCTTGAGCAACTAACCTTGCTTTGTTTCTCACAACTTTACCTTCTTCGTCCAGCTTGTTTCTGAATACCCATTTGGTTCCAATGATGGACTTATCTTCAGGTGGGGCTACCAGAGTCCAAACATCATTTCTTTTGAACTGATTCAGCTCCTCCTGCATTGCTAAAATCCATCCTTCATCCAATAGGGCTTCATCTATATTCTTTGGCTCCAATTCAGAGATGAATGCTACATCAGTTTGCTCTCTGAATGTGGACCTTGTTCTGACTTTATCATCAGCATTTCCAATAATTTGATCTTCAGGATGATAAGTCTTAAAATGCCAGCTTTTACCACCTGCAGTATTGGACGCATGACTGTTTCCTGCGTCTGGTCCATCTTCTTCAATCTTGCTTGATGATTCTTCACCTCCTGGTTGTATTCTCATATCTGCAAGAGAATCACTTAGCTCTGACAGATCATTGTCAGGCTTTTTGTCATTGAATTTAACATGAATTGACTCTTCAACAGTCAAGGTTCTTGAGTTGTAAACTCGATATGCCTTGGAAGTTTCAGAATAACCCAGAAAAATTCCATTATCAACTTTAGAGTCAAATTTACCAAGTTGATCATTGGTGTTAAGAATAAAACACTCACATCCGAAAGGATGAAAATATGAAATGTTGGGTTTTCTTCCTTTCCACAATTCATAAGGAGTCTTTTTCAGTATAGGCTTTATAAAAATTCGGTTTTGCAAATAACATGCTGTGTTTACAGCTTCAGCCCAAAACCTCTTAGAGGTTGAGTGATCATTGAGCATGGTCCTGGCCATCTCTTGTAAAGATCGATTTTTCCTCTCTACTACACCATTTTGCTGTGGTGTTCTAGGTGCAGAGAAATTGTGAAGGATTCCATTCTCTTCACAGAATCTCTGAAAGTTTGCATTTTCAAACTCACCTCCATGATCACTTCGAATGGAGTTGATACAAACTCCTTTCTCAGTTTGGACTCTTTTACAAAAAATGGTGAATACCTTAAAAGACTCATCCTTGTGTGCTAGGAATTTAACCCATGTCCATCTAGTATAGTCATCAACTATAACAAGTCCATATTTCTTTCCACTCAAAGAAGCAGTTTGTGTTGGTCCAAACAAATCCATATGTAAAAGTTCTAAAGGTCTAGAAGTGGAAACAATGTTTTTAGAATTAAAAGAGTTTTTCACTTGTTTCCCTTTCTGACATGCTTCACAGAGAACCTCAGATTTGTACACAAGATTTGGAAGTCCTCTTACGAGGCTATGCTTATTAAGCTTTGAGATGGTTCTCAAGCTTGCATGACCAAGCTTCTTGTGCCATATCCATTGTTCATCATTTAAAGAAATGAAGCATGATACATTCTGTTTGGACAGATTTTCGAAATCAATTTTATAAACATTATCCTGCCTTTTTGCTTGAAAAAGAATGGACTTATCAGAATTTTTAACTATACATTTATCCTTGTCAAAGGAAACATCACATCCACTGTCACACAATTGACTTATGCTAAGTAGATTATGTTTGAGTCCTTCAACCAATAAAACATTTTCAACAGTAGGAAAAGGATGTTTACCAATTTTACCTATTCCAACTATTCTGCCTTTCTGGTCACCTCCAAACGTGACCCAGCCCTTTGATCTAGGCTTTAGGTCTTGGAACATAGACCTTTCTCCTGTCATGTGTCGTGAGCAGCCACTGTCCAGGTACCATGACTGGTGTTGTTTTCCTCCCATTAAGCAAATCTGCAACAGGAATGATCATGTTCTTAGGTACCCAGATTTTCTTGGGTCCTTTCATGTTAGTCCTTGGCCTGCGTTCAGGCTTGTTCCATTTATTATGGAAGCATGTCGATGTGACATGTCCAGCCTTTCCACAGTGACCACAATATATATTAAACTTTGATGGACTCTTGGAAAACTTTGGTTTCAGTTTTTCATAACCCAAACCAGTTTTGTCAGAAGGTTTTCTCTGAATTTTTAAAATTTGATCAAGCTTTTCAGAGCTACTGACAAACTTGGACAAGCGTCCAGTGAGTTCATCTACTTCTTGTTGAAGTACTTGTACTTCACAGGAAGTATTGGACTCAGACTTCTTTGGAGATTCTTCTTTCAATTGACTTACTTGAAGTCTTAAATGATCATTATCTGATTTGAGTACTTTGTTTTCTGAAGAAAGTTTTTCAAAATCTTTTGTTAAAAGAGAAAACTTTTTCTTTAAAGACTTGTACTCATCAGATAGAATGGATGAATCTCTAAGAAGCTCATCAAAATTATCTCTTAATTCAGAGTAAGAAGTTACCTCCTCTTCGTCTTCACTTTCAACTGAGGAGAGTCCTGCCATTAGACATAGATTTGCCTCTTCCTTATCCTCATCATCAGAGGAATCATCAAGGTCCTCCCATGTTGCCATGAGACCTTTTTTCTTCTTGAAGAACTTCTTCTTTGTCTTCTCGGCCTCAGGACAGTCTGCCTTGTAGTGGCCTGGTTTCCTGCATCCATAGCACACCACTGGACTTTCCTCCTTTTGCTCAGCTTCCTTCTGTGGAAATCTTCTGTTGAATTGCTTCCTTCTGAAGCCACCCTTCTTTTTCCACATTGATTTTATTTTCCTGGAGATGAAGGAGAGTTCATCATCATCTGAGCCTTCTTCTCCTTCTGAGCTGCATGATTCTTCATCAGAATCATTTGCCTTCAATGCTTTGGAGGTGCTCCCTCTATGAGCTTTAAGAGCAATGGACTTTGCTCTTTTCTCGGTTCCCTCTTCATTCAGCTCAAGCTCATGTACTTTCAGTGAGCTTAGAAGATCCTCCATGGCAAGAGTGGAAAGATCCCTTGCTTCTTGTATGGCTGTCACCTTGGGTCTCCATTGTCTTGGTAGACTCCTTAGGATTTTCCTGATATGCTCTTGGGTTGTGTAGATTTTTCCCAATGACCTCAGGTTGTTGATGATTGTTTGGAATCTTCCAAACATCTGGTCAATGGTCTCGTGATCCTCCATTTTGAATAGTTCATATTGATGAACTAGCATGCTGATTTTGGACTCACGAACCTGAGTTGATCCTTCATGTGCCAAAGCTAGAGTGTCCCACATCTCCTTGGCAGTAGTGCAGCTGTGCACCTTGTCATATTCTGACTTAGAAATGGCACACATTAGATAGTGCCTTGCCTTCGAGTTCAGCTGGAATCTTGTTCTCTGATCTTGTGTCCACTGAGCTCTTGGTACTGGTTGTCCTGCTTCATTTACTGGAGAAGTGTAGCCAGTTTCCACGACATCCCATAGGTCCATATTTTGAGCATCAAAGAATGTGATCATTCTTTGCTTCCAGTAGTCATATTCGTTGCCATTGAACAGTGGTGGTCTGTTCACAGCCTGTCCCTCGTTCTCCATGGATCTTGCTTCTCTGCACTGTTAAGTGCTCAACCCCTAGAGACCGAGCTCTGATGCCAACTGTAGGTAACAAGATGAAACACAAGAAGGGGGGGTTGAATTGTGTTTCTTAGCTTTTAAAACTTTTTCTTTAAATGGTGGACGCTGGCTGTTAAAAACGTTGGACGCACAGCTTTAGTTCAAATATTGGACGCACAGTGCTATTTGAAATATTGGACGCACAAGTGCTAAAACACTGGACGCACAGAGTCTTTATAAAAACTGGACGCACAGGTTTTCTAAAGATTGGACGCACAGAATGCTTCCCTTTTTGGTTTGAAAAACTTGTTTGAATAAAAACAATTTCAATCCCCTTTGTTAGTAATAAACACAGATATAAAAGGAGTTAAGGGAAAGAAGAAATAACACAAGTTTTTATACTGGTTCACCCTTTCCTAAGAGCTACGTCCAGTCCCCTCAAACTAGAGAGATTTCACTATCAACCGGATAGAATACAAGTATTCTTTGCACACAGCCTCTTCAGGCTAAAACCCAAGTATTCTTTGCACACAGCCTCTCCAGGCTAAAACCCAAGTATTCTTTGGACGCAGCCTCTTCAGGCTAAACCCCAAGTATTCTTTGAACACAGCCTCTTCAGGCTAAACAACTCAGCAGAGTTTTGATACAAGTGCTGTCTAACTCACACAAGTGAGGATATGAAATCTAAAGCACTTTGAGAGTTAAGCAAACTCTCTTTTACAAGAAGATAAAGAAATACAAGACTTTTCTAATCAGAGTATAAAAGATTGCACAGCAGTTCAGCTCTTTCTTTTTCGTTTTCAGTCACTTTTATTCTTCTTCTTGCTTCTCGGTATTTATAGGCTTTGATGAAGCTTCAGACTTGTTCTTCGAATAGCTCAGCTTCAGCCTTCATAATATTACCGTTCTCTAATAGCATTTAATGCTATTTTCCCGTTGCTCTGAGGAGATCTTCTTCATTGAGCATGTCTGCGTTTCTTTCTCCCAAATCAGAAGCAACCTGTACTCAAAGTCTCAATTGTACAGTGGTTAATAATAATATCTTATTGAGACAGAGAGAATACACTGTGTAAAGCAGAAAGGTGTGTTCAGAGATCTATAGAGTAGTTAAAAGTACATTCTCTCTCTTAGTACACTTTCCACAGTACTTTATGCTTTTCAGAAGTACATTCACATACGTTGACAAAGATGTACAGAAAGCATTGTGTACAGCTATTTATTTCAAATCATTTGCTCAATAAATATGTTTCATATTAAATGTATGAGCAGTAAATAGCAAGTTTATGGATTCTGCGTATTGGACGCAGCATATAGAATATATTGGACGCATACCTTTGCACTTACCAATTTGCACAGAACTTATGCAAACATTGGACGCATCTTTATGCTTACCAATCTATTCCATTTGAATGCAAGGCAGTATTGGACTTTTGCCATTTCCCTATTGTTCCATTGGACACAAGGTTGATTGTTGTACATTTGTTCTTCTGCTCCATTGGACGCAGAACAATTGTTTGATGTACCTTTGTCAATCTGCTTCCTTGTGCTCTATTGGACGCAAAGCAATATTGTTGTCCTTCTTATTTATTGGTCGCATAACAGTGCTTGAGTAACTCTGACTTCATTGGACGCAGAGCAGTTCTTTTGTTTGTTCAGTTTCATTGGACGCAGAGTTGCACTCTTGCTCACACTGAACATTGGACTTTTATCCTTCATTGCTCACTGAATCTGTTCCTTTGAAAGTCATTGGACTTTTACTGCAATTCTGCTTCTCATGAAAACATTGGACTCTGCCAGTATTGCCTTGTTCTTGTCATTGGACTTATGCCAGTCTTGCCTTGTACATATCATTGGACGATCAGCATTCTGTACCTTGGTCAAGAGCACATCCTTAACATTGGACTTATGTTCTGATCATTGGACTTATAGAATTGTCCTTGTGCCTTGTACTGATTTATTGGACGCACAACATTGCTTGCCTTTGTGCTGAAACATTGGACGCAGAACTCTTCCTTCTGCTCAAACATTGGACGCAGAATTCTTGTGTCCATTCTAGTGCCAACATTGGACGCAAGGCTTCTTCCTTCTGCTCAAACATTGGACGCAGAACTCTTGTGTCCATTCCAGTGTCAACATTGGACGCAAGGCTTCTTCCTTCTGCTTAAGCATTGGACGCATACTCTCCAGTGCCAACATTGGACGCAAAGCTTCTCAGACTTTGAATATGAGCCAATGTTATGATGAACTAATTTATTGGACGCAGACTGCAATAAACTTAGTTAGGCAGCTTTGTTATGCATTGTACAAGCTTAATACAAATTGATTATCCTTTGTAAAAACCTTAATATATTTTGTTATCATCAAAACCATAAAATCACTTAGAGAGTTTTTGTTATCAAAAACACTTTTAACCAATTTGGTTCCAACAAAAGAATCCCATCCAGCATTCAAGGTCAAAGTATATCGATATCAAACATTACTTTCTTAGAGATTGATCATGTTCAGAAAAGTGATATTGAACTGAAATTCATTGATACAAAGCATCAACTTGTTGATATTTTCACTAAATCATTGTTAGAAGATAGATTCAATTTTATCAAAGATAAATTGCAGTTCTATCTTTGAGTGAATTGATGTGCTTTATAATTGTGTTTATGCCTTAGAAGGGTTTATGACAACGTAGATGGTGTTTCTGATGCTCAAAAAGGTCTCAAAAAGGTCAACAACTGTGCTTAGAAAGGTTAATACAAACATGTTCCCTCACTCAGAAAAATGACCGTTACAGCAACAGTAACTTTTCTAAACGTTGACAGACTTAGTAAAAACTAGGCAACGACTAGTTGAGATGAATTTTCACTCTCTATATATAGGGTCTCACTCAGATTTGTTGGGTTCTTACAAATACCACATTTCTGAAGTCATTTCCCTCTCATTTCTCTCTCTGTCTCATTCTCCCGAAGTTCATTATTTTCAAAATGACTAGAGTAAAGCACGATGCAAACAAAAAATCTTCTATTAAATCATTTGAAGAAGATTCCTCTTCATCATCTTTTGAAAAATCCTAATCTCCACAACCTTCTCCTTAGCCTTCAACCAAAACCTTTGGTTCCACCAAACCCAAAACACAAAAATCTCCAACCAGGAGATATACACGCATTGTTTCTGGAGTTGGTGATACAACCTCTTAGAGAAAGGACAAGGAAAAATCTATCAAAA
Organism: Glycyrrhiza uralensis; assembly: GCA_030159175.1. NCBI lineage: Eukaryota > Viridiplantae > Streptophyta > Magnoliopsida > Fabales > Fabaceae > Glycyrrhiza > Glycyrrhiza uralensis. The sequence continues at coordinate 6,826,189 of BRZY01000007.1, forward strand.
TAGATGTTTTTGATAGCGAAGATTCAAAAAGGACAAAATTTGTTTCTCCTCCAAAGATGTCAAAAGGAATAGTCATTTCTACAAACAAAGGCCTCTCCAGAAAGGAAGAAGGCTGATGAAATAGCCATGGAAGAAGAAAGAAGGAAGAAGAAGTTGGAGGACAAGAAGGTTCCTTTCATTAACAATGAGGAAACTATGAACAGGTTCACAAAAACGGCAACATATGGCTGTTGGCACTGGGAAGACCTCTCTGTTGGAGGAAATCAAAGAGAAAGACTTTGGTATTAAGAAAGACTTGGAATTTAAAGAATGGTCAAATTTTGTGGAGATGGAGGAACCAGTTTATCCCAAACTAGTAAGAGCCTTCTCTGCTGCTGCTACGGTGGACAAGAAAGATATACTCATGCAGAGCAAAGTCAAGGGAAAAACAACGGTATTAGTTGAGCAGTACATTGGGGTTGCCCTTGGGATAGAGTCCATTGATGCAGCTCTCTATTATAGTGATGACTGGTATGGCCACATCCTAATCCAGAAGAGTGAAGTGTTAAAGATGTTTAACACTCGTGGAGAGTTGATGTCTAAGAATCTAGGTTCCTATGGGAAGTTGGTTCACAACATGTGTATCCATTCTCTTCTTCCTTGGGTTGGGACATTGGAGAAGGTTACTGATCAAGACCTATAGGTTCTATACCATCTCAACACCAAAAGAAGATTAAGTCTACCCTTTCCGATCCTTACCCATTTGATGGGTATTGTAGAACCATCAAAATCCACGTACTGCCTCCCTTATGGCTTAGCAATGACAAAAATCTTCAGATGCTACAAAGTATCTTTGAAAGGAGAAGGCTTCATTGAAGGAAAATCATACTTTGGTGTTAAAAATTTGAACCAGCTGAAGTTGTGCCTCTTCCTTACAAGGCAGCTTCTGAAGAAGAAGAGGAAGAGGAAGAACAACCTCTTATTACAAGAAGAAGAAGAATAAGAAGAAGAAAGGTGTGGAGGGAAGAGAAGAATGAAGAGTAAAGAAAGAGGAAAAGGCCTAAAGAAGATGGCACCATTGAGAGAAAGAAGAAAAAGAAGAAAGAAAGCTTTTCGATCCTAAAGTTGCTCAGAAAGGTGAAATTTTTTAGCCTGATGATACTAAAAAAGGTGCATCTTTAGGAAAAAGTAGTGAGAAGGAGAAATCACCAATCCAGGGGGCAACAAGTTGATCATTTTGATGAAGATGATCGATCTAGAGATGCGCCTGAGTTCCTTTCTGAAGGACTTTTCAAATCCTTCTTAAAAAGGTAAAGAAGTAGAGGTTTCTAAGGGAACTGTTCAGAAACCTGAAGAAGAGGAACTAGAGGATCCAGAAGAAGATCCTGAGGAAAATAAGGATGAATAAATCCCTGATTATAGGGAGAAGACTCCTGTTCAGAAAGTCTCTGGACAAAGGACTGAGATTTGAATCTGACTAAGGAAGGTTCAAGTCAGAAAGGTTGTGAGAAAGCAACACCTCAGCATTTGTGATTCTAGAAACAATATCATTTTGTCCTTCCAGTTGTAATAGTCTTTTCCATCAAATGCTGGAGGTCTGTTTGTGGAGGATCCTTTAGGAATGAATGTTCCAGGAACTTCAACAGCCATCACTTCTTCCTGAATCTTTTCATCTTACACTGTTAAGTGTAGCTCAACCAGAAGTTGAGCTCTGATACCACTAAAGTGGCACAGAGAGTCACAAGGAGGGTGTTGAATTGTAAACCTTTGAAACTTTTGGGTTTTTCTAAACTTTGAACATTTCTCTAGTTTACTTAACTTGGAGTTCAGAGGAAATTTAAACAAAGGTTAGTAAAGAAGCGTCTCAGCTAGACGAGGTTAATAGAAAACTAAACTCTTGTTTGTTTAAAAGGCCTCTCAACTTGAGAAGGTTATCAAAAAACTAAATTTCTTATTTTCAGAGGTTTAAGTAAAAAGCTTCTTTGCTAGAGAAGGATAATTAACAAATTAACTTTTATGATTATACTTTATCCTCGTTTTGAAAACTATGAAACAAGGCTTCTTTGAAAAGCTTATACTTATATGAAAAATATAGCTTTGTACATACAAGTCAGTAACACACGTTTTTTCAAAGCTTTGTTAGTAAAACAGTATCTTAGTTTTATATAATGCCCCTCAACTTGAGTAGGTGCTCCTAGATAGTTCAAATATATCAAACAGAAACTGTAAAAGAGATATATAGGGAGAGAATATCACACCTGGTTCACCCCAAACCCTGAGCTACGTCCAGTCCCCACTTCTTTTGATATTATCCATTATTCTCTTAAGTATCCTTCACTTCGCCTCTTCAGACTTTACACATTATTCTTGTACGAGCCTTCCCTGACTCAAATTCAGTAATCTTGTACAATTCTCTAGAGGCTTATAACCAGTATTTTTGTCCTAGCCTCTGCAAGCTAACCAAGTATTTTTGTACAAGCCTCTTCAGGCTTTTCCCAATACAAGCAATCTCATAGCACTACTAGAAAAATCCAAATTAGAGACGGAATTTTTCCGTCTCTGAAATTGATAAATTCCATCTCTAAACACTTTAGAGACGGAATTAGAGACGGACATACATTCGTCGCTATTTTAGGCGTTGCTAAAATTTTAGAGACGAAAAATTTTGATCCGTCTCTAACTAGAGACGGAAATATTCCGTCTCTAATTTGATTGATTTCGCCTCTACAGTTGGACAATAAAAAGGTCAATCCGTCTCTAATAGAGACAGAAAAATTATGTCTCTAAAATAATAAGCTCCGTCTCTGATTAGAGACAGACTAAAATTTCGTCTCTAAAGTTAATACAATATCTATCCACACTTTGGTCTCTAAATTCCGTCTCTGACTAGAGACGGAATATTAATTCCATCTCTATTTCATTTATTGTTTAAAATAAATTCCTCTATTTTTATAACTTTCCAAAATTAAAATCAATCCTATTATCCATTATCAAATAATTTAGATTTCAATAGACAAATTTTGGAATCATATAGTAATTCATTCATACAAAAAGTACACCATCAAATACACTATAAAATCTAGTTTATTACAATATAAATTTGTCCATAACATAAAGAGTAAAATAATATTTAATTTAACAAAAACTTGAAACTTGAAACTTGAAACTTGAAACTAAAACTAATCCAAGCAAAGGATAATTATCACCAATGACATTTTCCCCCATCTCATCATTGACATTATCAGTCTGTCCTCCGGATTCAAGTGGCTAAGTCTTCAAATTATTATCCGACATAAGCCTCTAAAACCTCATCAACTCCACTGCTTCATAGACTCTTTAAACTAGAAGTATACCTGCAAATAAGCAAGTCCATTCCAGCTTCAGTGAGTATAGACAAATCTGAGCTTCCCTGAACACGTGATCAATTTAATAACAATAGATGACAGTTACGACAAAAAGATATCAAATTTGAAACATCTAAACACCAAACAAAAACCTCAGTCCTAGAAGGCAGGGCTATCAAATTTTTGAACTACTCTAGGTACAGCTTAAATGATCAACAAAGCTTTTTAGAATGAGGACATAAAGGAGAGAAAATATTAACTAAAAATCTGCACACAAGGCCCACCATTCCCCTCCCCCTAACCCCACAATAGAGCTAATAACTTAAAAGTAGAAAATGACATATTCCTCTCATTTTCTCTCCACTCAACCTCCCTCCTCCCATTTTCTATTCAAACAAATAGGCACTAAAATATAAAGTCTGCCATCAGTCAATATATGCAAACATAATAGGGAAAGCCAATTACCATTTTCATGAAAGTCAATACAGCATCTTGAACATTGAAACATTTCAAATGACCCGGTAGGAAATGGTAGTTGGCTTGTGGACAAGGCAGAGATCATGGCACGAATCCCACGCTCTAATGCAAATTGAATCTGATTTTCATGACTATCCTTGGGAGCAAAGGACATTTTTCGGATATCCAAGGGAAGTAGGTAAGCTGAAAAACTGGCCACACCACACCCAACATCCAGAACTTGAACTACCCCTGCAGAACGCAGATCACCAGTCTCATCTGTAAACATGTGTCCTAGCCTGCATTTGTAAAGCCATCAAACGACTAACATCTCTGCATTGCATTATTCAATCAAGGGAAAACATACCACGAGAATCAAAACACATATTAACTATTAAGGCCCATTTGTGTAAGCTTAAAAGTGTGATTCTGTGTAACATGCATTTCCCATTGTAATTGTTGCAATGCAAAGTGTTGGCACATTATGAATTCAAATATCAAGAAGGAAAGGATGATTGCAAACAAAAAAAAACTTTATGCGGTCCAATAAGCCCTTTCTCCTCAACATCTGAAATCATGCTATATCCTATCCGGCATAAAAGGAATGAATTATATATTAACACAAAAAACATTCAAAATAGTCTTATTGCATGAAACAAAATATAGACATCAGGCATGGACATCAATAATGCAACTCCTATAGCAAAACTACGTAGTCCAACAATGCCAATAGAAACGGAGCTCATAATCTACAATACAAACAACACTATCAATCCCACTCATACAGTCAAGCAGCAAATCAAGAGAATCTTAGAGGGCACTTTTCTAGTACACTTTCTAATACAAGAAAAAAAAATACATGCACTTGTCTTTTACATTGGAGCAAGGTTCCATCATTTCTAGCTTTGCATCTATTTAGGCAACACAACCATCCAAGTGACTGCACCAATTTTTAGCAAATCTCTGCAAAAAATAACTAAACAGATAAAATTCCTAACTGTCACCAAAAAAAGATTAAATTCCTATTGATTTTGCAGTAATAGGATTTGAGAGGGACACTGACTATTCACAAGAATTACCAACAATTATTCAAGCAGAGAGTTAATGTGGAAATTGGTCATAAAGTAAGCAATAATTGAAAAGAAGTTTTAGAAGTGAGTAGAATAGCACTCAAACAAGGAAAAGTTTCACCTAATGAAGTCCAATAAACAAAGGCGTGCAATCGTCGTGGTCAGGGACATTTGTGACATTCACCTTCAAGCTCTGGAAGGTGTCGAAGATGCAATCGTCAACAATGGCGATGTGAGCAACGAAACCATCGGAGAAGCCATCGATCAGGTGGTCGATGGCGTAGGTGGTGAAACCGGTGATGCCGTGGACGGCTTGGACTTGTCGGTGAAGCCGCGAACGACAGTGAGGGCTCCGATGAGGGTCATGGGAGGTTGAGGGATCAACCATTGTCGGTGATGAGTGCCGAAGGGGCCATGCTCGTTCGCCTCTGCTACTGGATCCACCATTCCCTAGGGTTCCGACGTTCCGCTACACCATCGGAACCTCTCTCTCTTTCTTTTCTGGTTTTTGATTTTTTTTCTGATTTGGGAAAAGAAGAGCAAGAGGGGGGAAATTGTGGTGGGAGATGAAAAACTAATAAGCAATGTAAAAACACAAAACAAAACAGAGGTTCATTCGTTTATCTCAAGCAATGTAAAAAGACAAGATAAAATCAGCAACAACAATGTGAATCAAAGCTACCAAGCTCAGGAGAAGAATTAAACTATGAATAATGAAAGAAGAAGAAACCTGCAGAACAAGCTCAAGCCCAGTCTCTCGTGTTCAATCTCCCCCTACCACTACCCCAACCACATCAACCGTTGCCCCAACTACATGATTGGGAGAGACACCATACCTTAACAATGATTGGGAGAGATACGATGTTTGCACTCGCCGCTCCGATCTCGACAAGCCGTCACAATCGCTGCTCCGATCTTCTTCGATCTCGTGCTCCGTCGCTCTCCGCCGTCACCGCTCGCCACCGTCACAAGCCGTCACCGCTCGATCTACTGCTTGCGGGTTCTATACAACTCACACAAAGTTGGGCATTTGGGTTTTAGGGATCGGGCAGCAGAGAGTGTTGCTCTATTTGTCTTATTTTTAATTTTATAACTGATTTGTTATTTGTTATTTAATTTAGAGACAAAATTAGAGACGGAGCTAATTTGAGATGGAATTTTTCCGTCTCTAATAATGTTGACTACCGTGTTGACCAATTAGAGACGGAATTTTTCCGCTGTTGAAATTTCCGTCTCTAAATTCCGTCTCTGAATACATTTTGATTTTTATTAAATTGTTAAAATAGAGATGGATTTAGAGACGGAATTTTTCAGCGACGGACTTTTCCATCTCTAAATTCCGTCTCTAATTTGCAAAATTTTATTTCCGTCTCTAACAAAAAAAATTTCGTCTCTAATTTCGTCTCTATTAGAGACGGAATATTTTCGTCTCTAATTTTTGTCTCTAAATCAGATTTTTCTAGTAGTGCAGATTGTACAACCTTTCCATTCACACACTCAGTATCTATTACTTAAATATCTTTAAGATTTTTTTACTGTGTAGAATGAGGAATGTTAGTGTATAAACTCACTCGTGTTTTACACTCACTCACACAAAGATCAAGTAAAGAGATGAAGGCAATTTGTTACACATAAGGTGATCACACTGTTTGACCACACACGCTTTATTCATATAAGGCAAGGCCTTTTTATACAACACGCACCAAGGTCCCACATCGGACACTTTACAAACTCAGCGCAATCACACTTGCACGCGGCACATCACTTATCGGGCTAACTAACACTTATTAAGGCTAACTAAGTAATAGAATCTAACTGAATTATAAACTGAAAGTACAATGCTTCAATACACCCCCTTAATTCAGACTAGTGACTGATACAACCCCCAATTTGTTCCTCGGCTCCACGAATTTATCTGCCTTAATCGCTTTTGTAAAAATGTCAGCCAACTGTTGCTCAGTTCTACAGTGTTCTAACTCTAGCTTTCCTTGAGTCACTTAATCCCTTAGGAAATGTAATCGTGTTTCAATGTGTTTGCTCCTTCCATGAGCAACAGGGTGTTTTGCTAGGTCGATGGCTGATTGATTGTCTATTAGTAGCTTCATAGGCTTGGGCACTTGCAGTAGCATCTCTTCCATCAAAGTCTCTAACCACAAAGCTTGACAGGCTCCAAGTGATGCAACAATATATTCAACCTCATATGAGCTTAAGGCTACTACCTTTTGCTTCTTGGAACTCCATGACACAGAAACATTAAAACACTGAAAAATGTACCCTGCAATACTCCTTTTATCATCTCTAACTCCACACCAATCACTATCTGTATATCCAATCATTATTTCTTCTGCTGGCTGCATCTCATTAGGAAGTAACAGACCAAAATCTGGTGTGCCTTTTAGAAATATTAATATCCTTTTTGCTGCCACAAAACGTGAAGTTCTTGGCCTTTCCATAAACCGACTGATTAGGCCTATTCCAAATGCTAAGTCAGACCTAGTATTACACATATACCTTAAAGAGCAAACTAGCTGCCTATACAAGGATGGATTAACAGAATCATCATCACCTTCTCTAGTCAGTCGTATACCAGTTTCAACAGGAGTTGAAACAGGCTTACAATCTGACATGTTAAACTTCTTTAAAATGTCAGCAACATGTTTCTTCTGATGTAAGAAGATTCCCCTTCTTGTAGTAGAGAATTCCATGCCTAGAAAGTAGCTCAGCTTCCCCAAATCTGACATTTCAAATTCAACCATCATACTCCTTTTGAAGTCAGAGATCTCTTTTTCATTGCTTCCTGTAATCAACAAGTCATCCACATATAAACAGACAATAATCAGGTCAGAAAGATTACAAGACTTCACGTATACACCAAATTCATTTTGGCACTTCCTGAAGCCTAGCTGCAATAAACAAGAACCAATCTTCTTGTTCCAAGTTCTTGGAGCTTGTTTCAAGCCATACAAGGCTTTCCTCAGCTAGTACACCTTTTCTTCTTCTCCACTTATCATAAAGCCTAGAGGCTGGGTGACATAGACCTCCTCATCTAAAGGTCCATTTAAGAAAGCTGATTTCACATCCAGCTGATGTAGCTTCCACCTTTTATAACTAGCAATGCAGGTCACCAATCTGACTGTTTCCAGTCTTGCTACTGGAGCAAACACTTCTTTGTAATCAATTCCTGCTTGCTGTAAGAATCCTCTTGCAACTAATCGAGCCTTATACTTTACAACTATTCCATCAGGCTTCATTTTGATCTTGTAAACCCATTTTACATCAATAGGTCTCTTCTTGTCTGGCAAAGGAACAAGTTCCCAGGTTTGATTCCTTTCAATGGATTACAACTCTTCTTGCATTGCTGCCAACCACTTATCATCTTAAAGAGCTTCATTGAGAGTTACAGGTTCAACTTCTACACACAAGGCTATCACCATCAGTGGTAATGGCATTGTCCTGCCACACCTCATAGTCTTGAAACCTCTGAGGGGCATGCCTATGTCTCTGTGGTCTCACTGACTGAGCCTCATTGGTATGCTCAATATGAGGGATTTCATATGCATTTTCTTAACTTAATCTAAACATGACAGTGCTCGGTTAAGAGCTTTCTTCTTCCCAGTTCCACCACTTGCTTTCATAAAAAATTACATCTCTACTTATCACCGTTTTCTTGGCCTTTGGATCATAGAGCTTGTAAGCTCCTGCTGGGTGATAGCCAAGGAAAATCATCTGCTCACTTCTATCATCCAACTTTCTCCTCACCTATTTAGGCACATGTTTAAAACAAAGAGAGCCAAAGATCCTGAAATGTGAAACATCGGGTTTAATGCCTAACCAAGCTTCCTCGGGTGTAACAGATTTCAGGCTCTTGGTAGGACATCTGTTAAGTATAAACACAGCAGTACAAATAGCTTTTTCCAAAAACTCTTAGGCAACTTCTTCTTTTAAGCATACTCCTTGCCATATTTAGTATTGATCTATTTCTCCTTTTCGCAATCCCATTGTGTTGAGGGGTATAAGGGGCAGTGATCCCCTGAACAATCCCCTCATCATCACAATACTTTTGAAATTCAAGGGATGTATATTCACCCCCTCCATCACTTCTTACAATTTTTAAAGAACTACCACTTTGTTTTTCAACTAACACCTTAAACTTTTTGAAAACTTCTAACACTTCACTTTTTTTATCTATCAAATAAACCCACATCATCCTGGTGTATTCATCAATAAAAGAGACAAAATAGCTATTACCTCCGAATGACTGAGATTCAAGAGGTCCACATGCATCATTATAGATCACAAGGCTTCTGAAATTCAGATGGCCATAACCAGCTGGTGGTTTCTGAAACTGCAGTGAAACACTTTTGTTCAAGCACCTAAATTGCAATCTTGAAAGTCCTATTTTTAGACAAAGGAGCTTTTAAGATTAATCTGTGATTCACATCAAAGATTTTCATTTGATTGTTCTCAACAGTCAGGGAATATCCCTTTTCTACAAGCTGGCCCAAACTCAAAAGATTATTCTTCATGTTGGGAACATAAAGAACATCTGATATGCAAGTCTGCACACCATCTCTTCTTTTGATAAAAACCTTGCCAATACCTTCAGCTGAGATCACTGAGTTATCAGCAAAGTTGACTTTGCTTTTCACCTGCTCATTCAATTCAGAGAATCATTCCCTCCTACCTGACATGTGGTTGGAACAACCAGTGTCAAGGTACCACTAATCAGCAGCCTCATTCTCTAAATTTGTAGTAACCATCAGCAATACTTGTTCTGAGTCTGAGTCAGTTTCTTCCTCATGTGCTAGATGTGCTTCATCATTCTTCCTTGGAACTCTTGCCTCTACATTCATCAGCAAAATGTCCATATTTCTGAAAATTGTAGCATTGAATCCCCTTATTATCGAATTTCTTTTTAGGACCCTTTCCCTTGCCATCACCTTTCTTAAAGGATCCCTCATTGGTGTTTTGATTTGAGGTACTTGCTTGGCCAGAGCTAAACCCATTCACCTTATTCTGCTTCCACTTATTCTTTTTAGATTTGCTGCATTCCCCATCGTACTTTCTACTGGATTGTGCTTGCAAAAGGAACAAATTGGGAGTTGTATCAGTCACTAGTCTGAATTAAGGGGGTGTATTGAAGCATTGTACTTTCAGTTTATAATTCAGTTAGTGCCTGTTAGTTAGTTAGCCTTAATAAGTGTTAGTTAGCCCGATAAGTGATGTGTCGCGTGCAAGTGTGCTGAGTTTGTAAAGTGTTCGATGTGGGACCTTGGTGCATGTTGTATAAAAGGGCCTTGTTCTACTGTCTTCCCCTTGATTCTTGCTATCAACTTTTGCTCATGTGCTTCAATTGAGCTTTGAAGAACATCCATATTCAAATCAACAATGTTTCTAGATTCTTCAATTGCACACACAATGTAATCAAATTTTTGTGTTAGGCTGCGAAGTACTTTCTCAACTAACATTTGCTCAGTGAAATTTTCCCCACAATTTTTAATCAAGTTCACCAAAGTTTGCAACCGGTGAAATAGGCACCTGTAGATTGTTGTTCTTCCATGTTCAGGTTCTCATAATCCCTGTGCAGTGATTGAAGTCTCACTCTCTTGACTTTATCCGCACTGGCACAGGCCGTATCAAAAGTGTCCTATGCTTCTTTGGCCGAAGTTGCTCCAGAAATCTTCTCAAAATTTGCTGAATCCACACACTGATGCAGCTGTAGATTCTTGTTCTTCCATGTTCAGGTTCTCATAATCCCTGTGCAGTGATTAAAGTTTCACTCTCTTGAATTTATCCGCATTGGCACAGGACGTATCAAAAGTGGCCTATGCTTCTTTGGCCAAAGTTGCTCCAGAAATCTTCTCAAAATTTACTGAATCCACGCACTGATGCAGCAAGAAAAGTGCCTTTCGATCCTTTTTTGTTGCTTCTTTGTGAACCAATCTTTGAACATCTGTGGGATTCTCAGGAAAGGCCTCCACTCCACCAATCACGATCTTGAGCACTTCTTGGTAATTAAGAAATACCCGCATCTGAATGCACCAATTTGAGTAATTTTTGCCATCGTGTATTGGCAAAGAAGTTGGAAAGGAACCACCATGCACCATTGCTCTCTACCTCACCAATCGACAACATGAGAGACTCTGGGTACCACTGTTAGTGTATAAACTCACTTGTGTTTTACACGCACTCACACAAAGATCAAGTAAAGAGATGAAGGCAATTTGTTACACATTAGGTGATCACACTGTTTGATCACACACGCTTTATTCATATAAGGCAAGGCCCTTTTATACAACACGCACCAAGGTCCCACATTGGACACTTTACAAACTCAACGCACTCACACTTGCACGCGGCATATCACTTATCGGGCTAACTAACACTTATTAAGGCTAACTAACTAACAGACACTATCTGAATTATAAACTGAGAGTACAATGCTTCAATGAGGAATGCTTTAATATAGAGATCTCTTAGTTTCTTAAGATTTGTTCTTTGAGAAAGTATGCTTCAGTTCTTGAGAAGCTTTCTATCTTAGGGAGCTTCATGCCTTGAGGACCTTCTCTGCTAGAGGAGCTTATCGTCTTAGTAGCACGTTCATCTCCTCATGGTTCCTCTTTTAATTTCTCTTTGTAACTTTGTTGAGGATTATCCTCTCTTGTATCTTGGAAGCATGTCATCTATAAAAATTCATTTAAGTCATAGGTTTCATGGTTGCTTTGATTCTATCTTCTTAGTCTTGAATACATGACAAAACCTTGATTCTAAGCTTCTTTGGTTTCTAAGCTTGGTTCCTGTTATTGTCTTAAATAATCTCAAGGAAACCATTAGTGTAAGACAGACTTAAAAGACTTAAGCTATTATTTAGAATGTTTGTTATCATCAAAACATTAAGCTTGAGAGGTTTTGTTTCAACATGAAGCAATTGAGAAAGCATTGGTTATGAATATTAAAGAACATTCAGAAAGGTCAATTTTGATATGAATCATAATGGTACTTCAAGAAGAATACTAAGGACACTAAAAAAGGTGAAACCTGCAGACGCGTTCATAATCAATGCTAATAATGAGAAAAGTGTTAAAGCAAAGATCAAAAGATATCAAGCAGCTTTAAAGCAACTTGTTCAAGAAAAGATCGTATTGAGAAAGGTTCTAATTCCTCAGAAAGGTCTTAGAAATGTTGCTCTAGCTACTCTAAAACACCTTTTCATAAATATTCAAGCATCTAAAGCTACAATATTTGAAGATTTCAAGCTTAGAGTACCGCTAAGAAGGATTTCAACTTAGTTAGAAAGGTTCACTCAGAAAGGAGCTCAGAATCTTACTGGCTAGTTTTCAAACGTAAGTCTGCACTACCACACAAGAATACGACCTGAAACTATCTCTAACGAATAGTAACTTCTACTTTGTAGATTTTCGCTACATAATGAGCTTGATTAACAACCAAAAGATTGGTTGCTTGAACTATCAAATATTTGTGAAATCGATAAGCTTTGCAAAACTTAGAAAATCCTTCTTATCAAGCATCCACTTCTCTAGTTCAGTTTTATTGGTATTTCTTTAAACTGAATGGAGTGGTTTAGGCTCAGATTTCATTTCACATTACACTTTTTGAGTGAGTTGCGATATATTACACAAAAACTCTTATTACACTCTTGTTGTAGCTCCCAATCTAGAAAGGTTGTTCCAGAATTGGTTGAGTGGTTAAACCTGCAGAGGCTAAAGTAAAAAAATATTGGTTGTAAAGCCTGCAGATGCTGGGGTAAAAGAATATTGGTTTTCCCATTGGTGGATATATTGTGATTTACAAATAGTGAAAAAATCTCACTGTGTGTGGGGACTGAAAGCAGGCAAATGATTGTTTAGGTGAACCAAGATAAATCTCTGTGCAATATTCTCTATCCCTTAAGCTCTTTTATCTTACTGCACTTATTTTTTAGTTTCTAGTTTACTCGAAAATTAAGGGTTACCATTCTGAACATCATTTTTCAGTTACCTTTCTAAACATCTTTTTCAAAAACGTTTAAACAGATTTCATGAGCAAAAGTTTTTATGGTAAAATATTAGTTTTACAATCATATGTTTTATCATAATAGTTTTAAATAAATCATTTTTAAAGACATTTATTTCACTAAAAAAGGTAGTCACTCATAAAGGTATCATTTCTGAACTATACTAACAAATTTGTTAGCTATCCTTCCTAAAATCTTTCTGAACTCTAAGTTATACTTTAGAATTATTCACAAAAGTTTACTTTCATGTTGAAATTTTAAAGAGGTCACAGTTCAACCCTCTTCTTTTGACTAACTTATTCACTTCAGTTAGTTCCAAAATTCTATAGTTTCGGAATATGCAAAACCAAAGTTTTATTACATTCTGGAACTTTGAAATTCCGGCATGCATAGAAACATAGTTTTACCTATTCAGGAAATACAACTTTCGGAATGCAATTAATAACAAAATAAGTTCTGGAACATAAGTTCTGGAACAAAACCTTTGTATTCTAAAACTTGAAATTCCAAGAAGAACGCGAAACTGAAAAGAAAAAAAAAGAATCGGTACCTCGTTGTCATTGTCTAAGGGGATGATTTTGTTGGAGTTTTGAGAGTTAAAATAGGTTTATAGGGGATGGAGATGGTAGAAGATTAAGAGTGTGTGGGAGAAGAGGGAGAAATTTGAGGAAAGAGAGATGAGTGAGAAGTGAGAGTAAAGGTAAAGGTATGGTTATGGAGGATTTGGGGAAGAGGGATAAGTAGTTTAGGAATTATTTAAAAAAAAAAAGAGATTATGTGGAATATTGCAAGGGTGTATTTAATAATTCCCTTTTCAATTATTATGCCAACTGTAACATGCTTATTAATATTGGTGTCCAGTTCAGCTTAGAGGATAGTGCATATCATGATTTGAATGATGTATGATCAATGATCATATATCAACCAAGGTAATAGAAAGGCTGAATAATAAAATAAATTGGTGCTATCTACTTTTAAATTTAAAAAGTGACTTTATTTACAAAATAAATATTAAGTTGTCTACGTACTGAGATTAAATAATATTATAAATATCATATCAAAATCATAAGATGCAAAACTCTTTATTTTAAGTGAAGAAATAAGATAAACCCACATAATTAATTATTTGCAAAATTTATAAAAGAAAATGTGAATGTTTGAAAGAAGAAACCGAGAAGAGTGGCTAAGATTGGATATGCATGGAGACAACCACGATAAGGATGTGATTTTTTTTTTTTGTCATGAAGCAAACAAAGGGTGTGGTGTTTATAGCATAGATTTTGGAGAAAAATAATTCTTTTTCTGCTTTACCAAGATGGGCCAGCCACTTCTAAATTTTGATAATGGGAGATAAGGTCTGTCAATGACTCCATGAGGCCGAATTTTCTTAGACCCATGACCCATTTAAGCTTGTTTTGGCGGACTTTGTCTAACTGAATGACCAAGATTTATATATGATGGGTTGAACATGTTGATTAAGACACCATTCCAATTTTTTTTACCAAAAAAAGATCATTCTTTTTAGCTATTCCTTTGAACAAAAATCTTTTGTATCTGTAAGTTGTTATCTAATTCCAAAAATTGAGCAATACAAAATGTAAAATGAGAATTTAAGTCTTGTTGATTATTTTTATGAAAAATAAATAAATGTTGTCAAAAAAATGAAAAATAAAAAAATCATTGATATAGAATTTAATTAGTATGCACTGACAATGTAAAAAAGTTTTACACAGACGTTTAATCATATTTCACCATATAGATCTTTGTATAGATGTTTTAGAAGTTATTGTTACAAAGTGGGGACGAGATATGATTAGATGTGTGTGTAAAATATTTTTATACTGTCCGTGCATAATTAGTACACTCTTCTTCATATATAGCATATCCAAATACAATCTCGTATTTGTTTATTTTAAAATTAATCAAAACTGCCATTCAAAAATGGGAAAGGAACTTCTCAAAATGGTTAAGGAGGGAGATGGTGGTGGTTGTGAGAAGGGGAAGAGGAAAGAAAAGGGAAAAGACGGAGAGCTAGAGAGAGGGTTGATTATGAGGTGGTTTGTGGTTGAAAACAATTATGATGTGTCTGTTGAGATGTTAAAGTGGGTGAATTTAAGTGAGCCACCTCATAATTTAATAGAGGTCAATCCACAACGGATATTACGCCGAGAAAGCATTTCAACAGCGTTTAATTTTAATTTTAACAGCGCGTAAAAGCATTGCTGATCTCCCCGTTGTTGTTAGACGCGCTCTTACCACAATGCCCACGAAGCGCTATTGATGTATCACATAAACCCAGCCCATGTTTTCTCACAGACAATGTATAGGTAGCAAGCGCTGTGTGTACCCATACAACACAACAACAGTTGCTGAAGAAAGTGTTGTTGAAATATATATATATATATATATATTTAAAAAATATTATTTTTTTCCCGATATTCAAATTAATATCATATCACAAACATGAACAGGAGAATATATACCTATATGTACAATTATAATATGAACAGGTAAATCAATGAAGCTTCATCTTGATGATCTTCGTCTTATTCTTGCGTTTGTACAGGAATTATTACTTCATGCATATATTTACACTATTGTTCCACAACTTCAGCTTGTTGTTCAGCGATAAAAGTTTTAAACCTGTACCCTTGTATGTACTGGGAAAAAATCCAAGTTTTTATCTCAATTAATTAACATATATGTATGAAAAAATTCTTCAACTAAAGCAGAAATCTTAACGAAATTGCACATCTGTACTGGGATTTCCTTAACATTGGAGGTGACAATATCCGTCATGAATCTCATCACAAAGTAAGCACAATCATTGCTGTTATTTTGTTTTGGACACTACAAAATAATATACAATCCTGATTTATAAATCAAAACATATTAATATTTGCATATAATTATCATGAGCCTTAATTTTGTAAAAATATACCTGAATTATTTTCCATTCAGTTTGAGTACTATCTTTTGATCTTTAGGAACTCCTCTACAGCTCTGAGAAAAACAAAAACAAATTAAACTTTGTTGTGAGTAATAAATTTGAAAACACATACATGCACGTCACACATGACTACTTGCTTATTGATAGCTGTGTAAATGGGTTTAGCTCCTAGTGAGTGTTCCTTTCCATAGAATCCAAATAGTATATGATCCCTTTCAGATGTTTGAATGCAACCAACACCCAATGTTCACTAGAAAAATCAATAACTAGTCAGCGAACAAGCACATTAAAGCACAATGAAATAAATGTACGTAGCTTTGAAATTTTAAGGTCTCTCACCCTGAATTCCATGGCGCAAAAACCAACTTGTCGATGTCGAAGCCAAGCTTATCACTCATCAGATTAGCCATGTCCCAAGGTCTTGACTCACTAAAATTTCCACATGTTTGTACCGATGACAAGAGGAAGTAATTTCCTTGATGGTACAAGAATATAAGACAGTATAATAAAATTAGGGATGGCCAAAGTGCAGTTCAGGACAGAAACTGAACTAGACTGCACTGAACTGAAAAACAGTTAAGATGAACTGGACTGAACTAATTTCAATACATCTCGAACCAAACTGATCTACTTCTTAGGTTCAGTGCACCAAGTTTCAAAATTCAAACTGAACTGTTTTTTTGAACTACTTTTTGGGACCAGTTCTTACATCTGTATATCAGCCTCTCGGTAAAAGAGTTTGCAAAACGAACTCAGACCAGATCATGCGCCATTTTGAGGTCCTTGATGCAACCATGGCATGTTCAACCAGATCTGTACCTTCAACTAGATCTCGAAATGTCGTGGAGTTCAAAGTCCCGTCATCGCCGACCCAAACCTCCGACAGCACTGTGTACCCACGCCGCCGTTCCAACCTAACTCCGGCATCCCCTTCATGTCCTTCGACATAGGTTCCGGTGTCGCGTCCACCTCCTCCGTCCCCGGCGTCGACAGTCGGCGTTACTCGCAGTGGAGGACCACCACGCAGTCAAACACTATGAGATGGTGGGACTTGAAGTGCGACTCGTAACGGTTGATGACGTGGTGGAAGGGCTCGGAACGGTGTCGTTTGAGTGGGCAGCAGACACGTCGGGCACGTTGTCGGCGTTTACAATGGAAGGCGACCAGATAAGTGGGTGAGAGACGAGAGGTAGAGAAGAGGACAGTTCAAGTTTATTTACTGTTCACCGAATCGAACTGTAAAATAGTTTGGTTAATGAACTATATTTAAAATGTTGGTTCGGTTCTGCAAATTGTTTTAAAAGTTCAGTTATTTAAAGAAAAGTTCAGTTCGGTTCGGAGGTTCGGTGCAGTCCTTTTAGTTTTTTGAACATCCCTAAATAAAATTGGGTTAACTATAACGTGGACGAAACCTGTAAGCAAACTAAATGATTAATAAAGTAATTAGGGTAGTTTAAAGTCGGTAATAATAGAGGAGCCATGCCATTTATGGTCTAAAATTTGGTTGATCTCATCGGGAACAAGGTACTCTTCAGTGTTATATCCAAAACACTTTTTGGTTATGTGAACACAGAGAGTTTTATTTTCCTTAATCAAAACATCTTCCACATGTTGACGAACCTTGTCCAAAGATGTTTGAGGCTGTTGATTTTGTTGAACCGACGACTGATTTTTGTTGAACTACAACCTTTTCAAGATCTTTTTTTTATGTGCTGGTTGATTGAGGAGTGCATTTCTTCTGCCGGCTGGTCCCGATGCTTTTCTTCTGCCGGCCGTTCCCAATGCTTCGATTCTGTCCAGTCCTAGATCTTTTATTTTGCACGGTTTCGGTGTTTTTGCTCCTCTCCACGGTAGCCATCTTATTTGGATCCTTTGGAGCAACCTGCAACATTTTTATTACAGCATATTGGTTGGTATAAAATGATGTGATAATAAAATATATTGTTTGGTAATGATATCGTTGTCGCTCACATACCTCATCATCATCCACTGGCATTATTAACGACGTAGGCCAAGCCACAAATCCACCTACAACATCCATGACTTTCACCATACCTCCGTTTTCATCTAAAACTGGCAATGGGGCATCAGCTGGTTTAACCGCAATCGTTATTGACACTCTTGCGTGATTAGCAGGAATCTGGTTGTTGTGTACCAAACTACTTCCAGTGTTTACCAATGATCCCCTAGCTACCATGTGAAGGTATGGAGTGGACAACAACAACTGCATAGGTCCACATGCCTAAAGAATGCAGTGATGAATAATAAATATTATGTAAGAGTGAAAACAAATAAGCGCATATAGTAAAGAATAATTACCAGTGGAAGGATAGGAATAGGAGTTGCGGGAGGAGCCGCAACAGCAAGTGGAGGAGTTGCAGGGGTAGCTACCTCCTCATGGAGATCATCAACTGCATTAGTGCAACTGTAGTTGGTGCTGTGGCTGAAGGAAGGGACCTGCCCCTGCGACAGCTCACACTATTTCATGTGAGCATACATCATTTCCTGCACTCTCATCACTTGACCTTTCATCTCCTCAAATTCTTTATCGGATACTTTCTTCCGCTTAGGGGTTGTGAAACATTATCTATGTGAGACCCCAAATCCCATCGCCGTAACACGCCCGGGGTGCTCTGTTGCTTTAAGGCCCAGGAAAGTATGTCATTCCGATCAACTTGTTCTATCTTCTCATCTTGAGGTAGAAGTTGTGATAATTGCTCTGAAACAAAAAAAAATATAGTGGTTAAGCATATATAAGGTCATCATATATATGAGATGAAGGTTAAGAATATTATACTTACACATTTATCCACAACTTTTTGAACATTTTCATTATCAATAACCCCTTCTTTGTTGACGCGGGCTCGCTTCCACATTTCATGACGAGATATCCTCATCACCTCGGATCTGAACTCTTCTTGCTGTTGTAGGCATACAAGTTAAGAATCATTTATAGGTTAATGTAAGAGTGACTATATGAAAACACATGCATGGTGTGATAACTTACCATTTGATGCCCGAGGCGAGCATATCCTAGGTGTGCCTTCCTATAACGATGTAGCTTTGCTTTTTTTTTTTCTGTGTATAAAATAAATTAATTAGTAATCATGTCATAGATAAGGAATAATACACACTTAATTGTGTTGATCTTAATATTACCTTAAACTCTTCACTTAAACAATAATTTACAAATTCCCTCCAGTCCTCCTCCTTGATATGGTGTGCCCTGTCAGTAGGAGGCTTGTAGTTCGGGTTTCCCTCCTTATCATAAAGACCCTGTTTCGCCATGTTACACCTCCATTGCTGGTGAAGCTTCCCGGCTTCCTTAAGGATGTAGTCTTCATGACACTTATGATCAAGTTCAAAAACTGACCGCAAATGAAAATGAAAATGACCTAGTATACGAAATTCATTTCTACTCTTAAGCTTGCCTAAAATGGAATCTAACCCTAATCGAAGTTATATGAAATTAATACGAAACTAACAAAAAGCATTTTGCATGGAAGTACGGAGTGTGTAGAAAATAAACCTTGTTCAGAGCGTTCATAGCGTTGCGAGGGCACAGTGGGATGATAGCAACAGCGACTGGCGATGATGACGGTAACGGTTGACAGTGAAGAGTGGGAGTGAACGACTGCTAAGGTGTTCGTAGAGGAAGAACAGAGACAACCTTTCGTGTGAGTAAAGTAAGTAAACAGAATGGAGGGAAACGAACCGCCTTTTGTTTTTCGTTTCTTTTTTTATATTTCGAAAGTGTTTTCGAGACCAACGTTCTTATAAAACTATTATTACGAAAACGCTTCATTGGGCAACCACTGTTGTAACCAATCAAGGATATCATTACCAAAATGCTTTCCTGGTAAAGCGTTGTTGTAATCAATCAAGGATATTATTACTAAAACGCTTTCCTGGTAAAGCGTTGTTGTAGTACATCAAATAATTAAATTTAATTATGTATATTTTAATGAATTGACTCCTTACTCATTAATTGCATGTGTAATGTGAAAATAATTTTGTGGAATTATAAATTGTGTAGGTAACAAGGTGAAACATAAGAAGGGCGGTTGAATTGTGTTTCTTAGCTTTTTTAAAACTTTTCATAAAATGTTGGACGCTGTATAGGAAAGGTTGGACGTGTAACGCCCCTTTTTCCCACAAGGAACGTTACGTAAAAATACCAAAAAATTCAATGCAAAAATATAGAAAACTGGTTCGCTTTCAGAAAATACCTCTTTAATAATTAAAGGATACCAAAATTGGTGGCTAATTTTTTTCAAAAGTCATATAATAAGAAATATGCTCATAAAATCTTAGCCATCCAGAAAATCAGAAAGAGAAATATACATCACATTCACAAATCCCATAGTCACTATACAAAAGACTTGTGCCAGCGAGTGTAGTCAAGAACCACAACAAAGTGGCCAAAATACAACACCATGACGTAAACTAAAATAAAGCGATAAACTAAACCTAAGGAAACAATAAAGCAAAAGATGTGTCAAATACACAACAAAGTCATCTACGCCCCAAAACCTAGGCTGGTCGGCCAACTAACAACCCACAACCTAGCACTTACCTCCTCCACACCTAGAGACCTAAGAAGATGACGTCTTCTCGGGGTCCTCCTCATCCTCCGATCTCTCAATGAACACACATTCTGGCTCGTCTCTAACCTTCCTCTTCCCCCTCTCTGCGTGTCCCGATGGTCCGACAAAAGTGTCTGAAGAGCAACGCACAAAACGTCCAGAAGGTGCGACGTAAGGAAAAGGAAACGTCAGTCTCACAGTCCCTGGTGGTGGAACTGGTGTCACTGGTGAAGTTATCCTCGGTAAGCGTGCCCTCTCCAAGGAACTCTTCCTTAGTGTGCGACGAAAGAGACGACGGTACTAAGGAATAGACCCAGTTTACCCACGAGGGTAATGGTCTTTCGTTCTCCTGAATCTCCCTCCTAGGTTGCGCCACGGGCTCTCTGCTCTCCACGGCCCCACTGCATGCATAGGGTCTATTTGCCAGCCAGTTGCGCATCCTCTTGATGCGTATGTAGACGTCCAACACCATGTCCCTCTCTAAGACCTCTTTGGGGCCCAGCACCCCTCCTCTAGTCCTGACCACATGTCCACACACCGTGGCCCACTGGGAGATGGGATCATAAGTCCATCCCCCACCATCGGCCTCACGAGGCTGGAAACACTCCCTCACCCGCGCTACCAGAGGTCTCGATGTGAACATCTACACGTAACATACATAAAGATAACAGAAAAGCATGCAAGAGTGAATTTCTTTGCACAAATTGAAATCCACGAAAGGTGCATATGAAAAATAAAATATTACATAATACATTCCAAGAATATATATATATAGAATTACTCTTTCGCAAATCTTTCTCTAAGATATTCATTCACCAAAAGGGAACACATCAACAAGTTAAACACACATAGCACTCTAGCATAATGCATGTCACTTCATTATCTCTTTTTACACCGATGTGCTGCTCCGTGGAGATTTCTCTTCCTCAACTAAGTAGAGCGATATGGCGGGAGCGTATACCTAACATAAATGCAAACTGACCAACTCTTAGCCATCGTTTGTCATTCATTCGGTACAGACCCATTGTGCTAACGTCGTACATCATATCATAAATAAGGTAAGCTGGTCAGGATCATCCAAGCCGGGTATACTACTCTTCTCGGCACAAGGGGATTCCGCTCAAGGCCATTGAGAATTTCGTGACCTGAATGCCCTCAAAGACGTATCGTCAGACTATACTTATCCTCAATCCATCACCTTAGGATTGTATACTCTAATCTTGGCAAAACCCAATGTCTTTAATGCAAATGACAGTATAATTTGCAAACACATACAAGACAATTAATGCAATCCTTCATCTTAGGAATTTCATCGTCACGTGTTAGCTCCCTTCCAATACCGTGTAGCATTATTTGTCCTCAAAACTTCAACGTCGCCACGTATTGACTCTCTTTCAATACCGTGTAAAATCTTTTCTATTAAGATTATTCAAAACATAAGTTTTAAAGAAACTTCTCTTTAGAAATATAATTCTTCAAAATAATAAGTATTCCTCAAAATCCCTCTTTAGTTTTAAAGTCTCAAAATCTTTAAACGCTTTGACAAAAGAAATACCTTTTAAGTGTAAACTAAAATAGTTTTATGAGAGTCATTTAGAAACTTAAATGCTTTTATTAAAACCAAACTTAGTATTTCTCTTTGGAAATTGGTTGTCTTAAAAGTCTTAATTTAATACTCAATTTACCTACTTGATAAAACTTTACTTAAATTCATTTACTTCTAATTATTTAGAAATTAACCCCAAATCTGTCCAATTTTTTCGTTTTAGCCCCTGACTTACAAAAAATTGTGATTTTGGCCCACAAATACAGAAGTTTTTGGGCCAACTTTACTTAATGTTTCAGTCCCATAACTTCTGTAAATTACGATTTTGGCCCAAAAACACCCAGTTTTTGTTTTCAGTACCAGAACTTTTAAAATTTATCCTTTTGGCCCAAAACACTCATTTTTCGTTTTAGCCCTTAATAATCTAAAATTCACTTTTTCTCTTATCAATTAATTTCCTAACTTACTTAGAGTTTTTTGGAAAAAATAGAATTTGTTATAAAGTCCATTGGAGACTTATACTTCAAATTAAGTGAAAATTTCCTAATCAAGTGTTGACTTGAATTCTAATCAATTAAATCTTGAAAACTTTTTCATTAAAGTCTCTAAATCCTCTTCCAATGCTTGGGCAACATGTTTTGAATCCAATCACCAATCACAACCACAATCATAAAAATTTAAAGCTTTACACTACTTTAAATATTACAATCCACCATCATGAATCAAAACGCACAATATCACCCAAGAAATCAAATACATTAAATAGGCAAGAACACAACTCAAATCATAAAGCATACATACACTCAAAGTAACCATTCTTTAGCATGTTAAATACATCATGAACATAACATCATTCATTAAGCATGCATTAGGCATTCCAACCACTTCAAACAATATATATAATTTTCCAAGAATACATAAATTTCGAAAATCATCATCCATCAACCAAAAATCATGTTTTAAACTTTAAGATATAGATATGTAAAAATAGATATTACTAAGAGAATGATTTTTCATTCAACAACCAATAGGAAAACTCAAGTCTTTGAGTTTAACCTCAAGCATACAACACATAGCAACACACATACACAACCTTCCCAACTTATTGAGAAAATCCCCTTACCTCTTGAAGCACTTTGAAAACAAACACCAAGAGGTCTCCTTGCAAACAAATCACCAAGAGGTCTCCTAGAGATCTTGGTGCTTCCAACACTTAGAAAATCAAACTTTTTTCAAAATACATAAAACACATAACCATAAAAAATGTAAGTTTTATGAAAATACACAAACAATAAAGTATAGAAATTTGAATAGATGAACACTTACTCAAAACTTAGGAGAAAAATAGCTCTATAGGGGTTTCAAGCTTGTCGGTTCCAAGAGAATGAACCTAAACCAAGAACAAAGCCTTCATTTAGCAAAAATGAAGAACACAATATTCTTGAAAAAAATGAAAATGATGATAATTGAAAAATAAAAAGAGATTATGGATTAGAATTATCACCCAAACCTTTTTTGTAAAGCTTGAATGTCTAAAACTCAATAAAACTCAAGCCTTTGGTTATGGAGTGAGCTTTGGAATAGAGAGTAAAAATGGTGTTTTTGCAAGATGAAGAAATGAAACTTCTCTCCTCCCTTCCCTATGCAAAACTCGGCCAGCACACAGGAGCATGGGCTTGATTTGAATTGGCTACCTACTCCATTTCTTTTAATTGGAAAATTCAAAGATATTTTCCCAATTTGGTCAAAGGTGGATTTTGAATTCCAAGAGCACATTTTTGGCCTAATGAACTCGGTCAAGACCAAAAAAATTGGTGGGATTATGTCCCATCAAGTTAGGGTTTAGTTGGTGGTTCAAAGTAGTAAAAACGCTTATTTTCATAACCCCTTTTTAGATAAATATTTTTCTAAAATAGGTAATAACATGAAAAATTACTTTTATGACTTGAATATGATATATAAAATTTTAGGATCTCAAAACTAAATTTTTGGACCATTTTTCATGCCCCGGTTGTGCCCGGTTTACCTGTAAAACACCAAACGCAGTTAAAATAAAATTTTTCTAAAAAATTTCTAAAAATCACAAATAATCTAAAAACAACTTTTGTTTCGTTAAAAATATTATTTTGGAGTGAAAATGGTCTCCAGAAAAATACTAAACCCTTTCCCCGCATCACGCGAGAATGCAGTTCCTGCAAAACTCAGTTTTGCAAACTCTACTACTCTTGCCTCTTCTAAAACAAATCTAAGATTTGAATATCATTATTCTCACCTTAAGATCTAAAAATCATTAAGCAAATAATTTTAAATAAATTAAGACAGATTAAAAGTCTAAAGAAACTATTTAAAAATGAAGGTGTTACAGGACGCACAGGTAATATGGACGCAGAAACGTCCACTTGGTTTAAAACAAGTTTTAGTACGTTTAAAGCGTTTGAAGGTTTGTTAAAAATAATTTCAATTCAATCCCCACAGTTAGTATGTAAACTGAATTTAAAAGGAGTTAAGGGATAGAGAAATTACACAGATATTTATCCTAGTTCACCCTTTCCTAAGAGCTACATCCAGTCCCCTCAAACTAGAGAGATTTCACTATCAATCCAGATAGAATTACAAGCAATGTTATTAAACTCAACCCGGTCATCTACTCGGTCGAGGCACTGGGTCAATGGGGTCATTGGTCGAACCAGTGGGTCACTTGTTTAACCGCATGAACCGGTATATATTAAATTTAAGTTAATTTATTATTTTTATAATGAAGAAAGATATATATTTTATTGTTTTCGTTTGTAAAACAACTGAAGTGCTTGGCATAGTGGTAAAATTTTGAAGTGCAGAATCCAGAACCTGGGTTCTATACTCATTGATGAGAATTTGGTTGTTTTTTTTATATTTGATACTCCCTCACACACTAGCTTGGGTAGCGCGTGCAGCGGGCTGCCTTGGGAGAACGTGCACAGTTGCAGCAGCAGGCCTATCGGGTAGCCAACCAGACTTTGGGAAGCATGCAGGAAGTGGTCTATGAAAATGAGAAAAATCGGTCCGAGTTCAACACGTTGGTTCACCAGTTTATCCGTAAAATCGGCCAGTTCATACCGGTTCAAAATGAGTCAATGACATTTTTGATCCATTACTTAGCTCGAACCGGCTATACCACCAGTTCTCGATCAGACTGATCGGACCGGCTGGTCCAAACCGAGTTTAATAACACTATATTCTTAAACAGTCTCTTCAGCCTTACAACAAGTATTATTTGCACAACTAGCCTCTACAGGCTCAACCAAGTATTCTTTTATAGACAAACCTCTCCAGGCTCAAACAAATATTCTTTTACAAACAAGCCTCTTCAGGCTCAAACAATTCAGAAGAGTGTTTTTGGTTTCATGTGCTGCTAACTCACACAAGTGAAAATATAGAATCTAAAGCACTTCGAGAGTTAAGAAAACTCTCTTTTACAAGAAGAATGAACTATACAATTCTTTCTAAGCTTTACAGAGTATATGAAAATGGTTGCACAACATTTTGACTCTATTTTTCACGTAGTTCAGTCTTCGTATGTTCTTCTTCTTGTTCACGGTATTTATAGGTTTTTGAATGAAGCTTCAGATCGAACGTGAACTTGGTCAGCTTCAGCCTTCATGAAATAGCCGTTTCCTAATAGCATTTCCTTCTCTTACTTCCTCTTTGGATTTCACATAAATGTTCATCCTTCTAAGGTCGAGTGTGCCAAAATCAGGTGGTGGTTCGAAATCACCATAAGTCTCTTTTTCAATTGAATCCAACTGATCAAACATGGCCATAACACCCTGGTTTTCAAAGATGACAGTTAGCAGAACAGTATACATCATAGGAGAGGTGCCTGCAGTGATACTTTCAAACATAGTCATGAAATGGTTAAACACCAAATGTGGTAGATTAACTTTTCGTTCCATAGCAAGTTACAAAGACAGAACTTTTGGAGGTTAGAAACTACTTCATCAACATCCTCATCGTCCTTTTTTGGTAAAACAACGTTGTTTAGGATTTTGAGTAGTACTCTGGCCTTGTCATTCATTTGTGAGGTTGTTTCCAAGACAACCTCGTCTTTGTGAAAAAAAACAACCATCAACCGAAAAGAAGGCCCTGTCCCAGACATCCCCATAGATGGCACCCTCTTCTGGACAACCCGTTGCCCTTGCAATAGAAGCCCTGGAGACAGAGACATGCATTCCAAGCACATAAGAAACAATCTTATCTCCTATTATTTTTGCATTTCTCCAAAACTCCACAATTAGCGGAGGCAACACCCATGGTTGGTGACGGGTGCCCATGTCCATGTAGCCAAACCATCTAACCCCAGTAAACTCCTCATTGAGATCAATCAATGAGTACTTATCAAAACGGTAAAAGTTGAAGACAAACTCACACAGCTTCAAATCCACATTGAGAACCATTTTAGGAGTTTGGAGTGTGTGTGAAGTGAACAGCAGAGGGCAAATAGTTGAATGAAGTGCAATATAGGTTTTCTACTAATTGTATATATATTTATTTATAAGAGACCAAGCATAGTGGCGATTCGTTTGGAGCTTTGTGAACTATTGTTCACTGAACAATCGTTTCTTGTCTGGAGTAATGCATTCCTACCTGAGGGAGTGCGTCCGCATGCGTTAAGGTGGTAAATAAAATATTCTCCACAACGTTTCACCCATAAGGCGTTGTCTGAATGATAAGTGAAAGCTCCATGTTTTTATTTACAACAACGTTTGCCCAGGCGTGCTTTGTCTTATAGTCTTGTCTTTTTAAGCGTTTACTGGAGTGAACGTTGTGTTAAAGCTTCGTGTTTTTCGTTACAGCGACGTTTGTCAAGGTATGCGTTTTTGTGAAAGCTTCGTGTTTTTTATAACGATGGTTTGCGCTCCAAGCATTATTAGAAAGTCATTGTTGTTATGCGTTTCTGGCGTAGTGAGAAACTAAAATAAAAAAATTATATTATAGGGGACAAAAAATGTTTAACTTTTTTAATGATTAAAATGAAAACACCTTCATATTATAGGGACCAAAGAAACATATTTAAGCATATATTTTACCATCATAATTAATCAATTGGCCAACTGAGAGTCATTCCTTTGCTGTAGAATACTAGATAGATGACCAATACCATAAATTAACATTTGATATTGCCAATTTAGTGAACCTTGATACATCATAACTTGGGTTCATCAATTTCAACACATTAGGGGTCAAACTTAGTCATTCCTATGCTTTAGTTAATCTTGCAACTCTTCTTATTACTTATATTTTATCGATATTAAAAATAAAAATGCAGTATATGACTATCAAAACGCTAAACTCAAATTTTAAGTATTTTTCAATTTTATAACGAATTTTATAATAAAAATGACACAAAACTAAAATAAAATGAACTTGTTCTCTTGTGTCAGTGTCATCTTCATTTTTATTCCTTATTGCCTTTTTTTTTCTTTTTTCCTTCAGTACTGTAATGGTGGAAGGTGGGAGTGGTTTCTTCTAACTTTTGAAGATGTATAAAATATAGTTGACAGGCTGCTAAATTCTTTTATGTTCAAATTTCAAACCCACACGTTCAAGAGAAACAAAGACTCTGTCTCATATTGTTGCATAGCAATGTGCACCCCACTAAAACTTGTCATTAAAAAACCAAAATGAAAAAAAAAAGCAGAGACAAACAAAATTCAGAGCAGCACAATATGCATCTACTGATAAATAGGTCACTAGACTTTTACGTAAAAATAAGCAAGTTGCCTACACCCACTATTCATTTTTTTTTACAGTTTTTTTACATAAACAGTTTTTTATTGTTAGTTATCATTTAAAGAAATAATTAATATTATTAAGATGATTAATAGGAGTTAAAGGGTAAAAGGGTCCAAAAAATGTATACACTAAAAAACTATATCCCCTTTATTATATGTATAGATGATTACAGTAAAAACAATGTCAATATAATCTATATTTATTTATACGTTTATTAAAAACAATATTTATATTACGTATTATATATTATATTATATATATATATATAATCAAGGTGGCATGATAGATTTAATAGATTTTTTTATACGTCTAAGTCTTGTTTATTAGAGTAAAAAAGATTTTTTAAAAGCTTAAACCTGACCCATTTATTAAACGAGTCAGGTCAGACTAGGCCTTAAACAAGTCAGGCCATAAGCCATTGTTGGGCGACCTAGCTTTGCCTATTCCCACCCACCCGACTACTCTCTCTTCTATTCTATTCTTATATCTATCAATGTTTGTAAAATTATTTGCATACTCCATAATTCTTTCTCAGGCTTAAATATGTTTTTAGTCCCTTATATTTGGCTTAAATTCATTTTTAGTCCCTCAAATATTAAGAATATTATTTTAGTCTCTAATCTTTTGAAAATTAGTCATTTTTGGTTCCTCACATGATTATTTTAATCCCTAATATTTTAAAAATGTATCACAATTAGTCCCTTATATTTCAAGAAAAATGACCAAAAGTGACTGATTTTCAAAAGATTAAGGACTAAAATAAT
Source organism: Glycyrrhiza uralensis (assembly GCA_030159175.1). Classification (NCBI taxonomy): domain Eukaryota; kingdom Viridiplantae; phylum Streptophyta; class Magnoliopsida; order Fabales; family Fabaceae; genus Glycyrrhiza; species Glycyrrhiza uralensis. Next base: position 6,854,670 of record BRZY01000007.1, read on the forward strand.
ATTCTTAGTATTTGAGGGACTAAAAACAAACTTAGACCAAACATAAGAGACCAAAAACATATTTAAGCCTTCTTTCTTATCTAAATTGCGATTTTTATTCTGAGAATGGATATTAACGCCACACCATTATAGGTGACTTCTATGGTGGTGAACCTTGAAAACTTCACCATTATGGTGAAGTGGGCCCATAATCTGCAATAGTAAATAGGTCAGTCTATTGTGAAATTACACATTCCTCCACTCAATTTATTGTAATGGTATGTTAGGCCCAAAACTTTATGTATTACATTACATAAATTTACATGAAAGAGGAGTGTAATAATAAGAAATCCTCCATTTTTTTTTCGAAAACAATAAGTGGTAGTTGGGTGACATAAATAGACAGGTAAACCAATTAACATATTTTTATTAGCGCTCACAACTGTGAAGAACTTCACACCACAGGTGTGAACAACGCTGGAACGAAATTGTTGAATCTAACCGGATAAAACAAAACCCTGACAGAATCACAGCTGTGCCAAAATGACACCCCGGGTGTAAATCGCGAAACAGTCCCTAACTCCTGATTGACGTAACTAGCGTTCTCACAGTTGGGATTAAACTTACACCACGCATGTGAACAGTTCGACTCGAAATTCTTATTCTTTTCGATCCTAAGTCAAATTCTGCATTTTTTATACCACTAAAACAACACTAATTATGATTTTTGAAAAAATAAATCAATAAGATACATTTTTTCACATATTAATAATAACAAGTATTTTTTGCAACTCAATTTAAATCAAATAGCTTCAATTATCTAATAGCAAAATTATTATCACACAACCAATGGTTTCATTAAAAATCACCAATAATATATTCATCTTTAACGTATGGGCAAACCACACATACTGTGCACTAAAGTGAACCTTTATTATCGAATTTTACTCACAAGACTAACTTAAGCATATGTACTCCTAGTTGGCTGGATCAATATTAGTGCCAAATAAACATAAATTAAATATACTAAAACTATTAATTACTACATTAATTAATACATTATATAACATAAAACATCTACAGCTGCTTTTTCGAAGAATTCTTGTCAGGTCAACATCACAACACTTTTTCAGGCACAAAAAGACAAAATTGGGTTATTTATCGAGATATACATATTTATCGGGTCTAACTAATAAATTACAAAAGTCAAAGGAATTAATGTTATTTTCAAAAAGATAAACACCCTCTCTGCAGTATCATAAAACAATCTCCTAAACCTGTGCTAAAAGTTTCCGGTACAAGATCCGGACCATTGAATATTTTAACAATATATCTATGACTATAACATCAAAACTAGCCCACTTTACCATATGGTGAAGTTTTCCGGTTTCACCACCACAGAGGTCACCCACCATTATATATTATGTTGTCAATGCAGCACCGCCGTTATGGCAGCTTGGCAACGCGTTCCTAACTCGCATACAGCTTTACACGTTCTTGCGGGTGTACCGTGACTGTACAAACTTCGTGTCATTTACTTAATTAATTCCATATATCTAAAGTCCTCAATCAGTTTGGCAAAATTCTTGGTTCGTTCCCATACTTACCAACAAAGACTGTTGAGACCGTGTGAGTATATATTGGGGATAAATTAGGCGTCTCCAACTAATTAACCAATCATTAGTATAAAACAATGCCTTATTCTCTGGCGGGTAGTTTTTTTTTTTTATGTATATCTTTACGCTTTATGCATTTAAATAACAATATTTTATTTAGACCCTGTATAATAATAATCTCAACAACTTTTTAAGATGCAGAAGCCAGCAATGCTTTTCTGGTGCCTGCATCCTTAAAAGCGGTTAACTTCACTAGCTTTCTATCAATATATATGGACTAATTTTGTAGCTATCTCTTTTTTTTTATATAAAATGTAAATTTAGATTAGGAGAAACACGTGCCTAAGTAAAGTCAGGGAGAACCACTACCATCAGAAAAATTTTATAGTGGAATTTAGGATTCGAACCCAAACAGCTAGGGCGAGCGGATCGAGGGTCCAACCATATGTGCCAACCCCGGTTGACATCTTGTAGCTACCTCAAGCCACACGTTTTAATTCCTAGCTTTATCAATATAGTATATTTCTCATTGAGAAGAAATATACTATATTATACTATACGATATGTACCATACGCATACCTAAGCCATACCGGTACCCGATAAGTGCATGATATGGATACGATAGTTTCTACCATACGTACCCATGCTTAGAGTTTCTCGTCCGGTACTTTATGTAGCATATATAGATGAATATATCAGAATTTTGGAAATACCTCTTATATCTCGTATTAGCCTTTGCAATTGCAAAGCCCTTTTTGATTTATGGGTAAATTATGAGAGATTGGAGTCAGTTATACCCTCTTGTTTCTGGAATGAAGTAAGGTTAATTATCTTCAGCGCAAGTTCTTGAAAGTGTTTTCAAAGCTAAGAAATGGTTCTTATATATAAGAATCACCATTAAAGAGAGTTGAAGTGACTTCAAGATGTAAGAACAGTTCTTCCATATTATGAATAAAAAATTTAAAAATGTAAAAATGTGACCAGGTCAATTGTGGAACCCAATATGAGTTTCAAAAACTTGTTAAATATGATGTGGTATTGTTGGATCCAATAAAAATAAGTTAATAACTCTAATTTGGTTCTAGTATTAGATGCTCTAAGCCTCTAATTGTTTACCATTATTTGTAATAGTTACTAATTGAAAAGAATAGAAAAAGGAGTAATCCTGTTTGACAAATAATATATGTAATTGATTAGTTTACAGTGTAAAGAAGCTTGTGATAGTTGTACTTTTCCATTTTATAGTGGGACATTCTCAGGCCATGAGAGCAATTAAGCAGTCCACTGCAATTTTATATATATACCAGCGTGTCAGTACAAGATATGCATTGGCTCTATTAGTATGACTTTGCAACACAGCGCATGTTACCTTATCTCCAATAACTGTAGGTGATATAATAACTAGTGAATATGCTGATTGCTGAGGCAATGGGTTATGTCTTGTAATTCAACCCCATCCCGGGGCCAGTCAATCAATTTGGACACACTCACGGCATCTAAGTTGTTCAACCTTCGAAGAAATTATAAGGTGTGTGATTGCTGATTTGATCAGAAAATTTAAAAATTCAAAAGTGAAAAAGATTAAAGAATATAAAATAGATTAAATATAAATGTGATAAAGTGGTTTGGTAGTTTGGAGTAATAAAAAGATCTTCAGTTTGGGTCTTTCTCACTACATAACAGGCTAATTACTAATTATTAAAATGTGCCCATAAAAAAAATAGCGACATTACAGAAACTGATAAATAAGTTCAAAAGTTTTAACTGCAAGTGACACATTAATTGGTCTTATAATTCACTGGTCTTATAATTCACACAATAATTTTAATAAGTACTTGAAGGGCTTGGATAATACTCAAGAGTCGATCCTACTCACACCTTGCATTAAAATTTAGACACTATAACAAGAATCAAATTCTGAATTACATGATGGTGCGGATGTGCTAATAACATATATAGTATATCCGAAGATATAAGCTGTTGAGGGAAAACAATATGGTTTTACAAGCAATGATTTTACCTTGGAAGAGATAGAAATAAAAGAGAAAGTTATGTATGCTATAGATATGTGATTTTTTTTTGGTTTATACCCATAGTATTCTAGGGGAAAAGAGGTTCCTAGACTAATCTGTGTTCGGTTGGAGATAAGTAAAGTCTGGCCACGAATTGTTCTATCACAATGGATCGAACACGGGTCCTAGAGTCGTGTTCGTCCCCTTAGATAGATGACATTAACCACTTATATCCAACCTCGTGGCTAGATATGTGATATAATAATTAGAGAGAGAGAGTCACACAAAATGTAAAATACCGTGTGCATTGAAATGAGACTAATTGTGGGAGAGGAATGGCCGCGAGTCGTGCAGAGATCAATGACCAATTACTGCTCTCTGATTAATCTTATTAGTTTTGAGAACAAATGACAAATAAGCACAAAATTACAATCACTAAAAGGGATCACGCTTAAACATTATGTATACATACAATGGAAATTACGACTTCTATATTATTCAGCATGCTCGTTTTGTTGCGCAACCGCGCGCAATTGTTGTGACAACAATAAGATTAGAGTCTCACGCGGCATCATCGTTGCAAGCACGATCGATCGACAACAACAACTGCAATGTAAAACCTTGTAAGTTTATAGCTAAAGCATCAGCATGAGTAGAACTCGACGAGTTCGTCCAGCGACTCGGGTTGAGGATCGGTGTTCTCCAGCATCCAGAGTAGGTGCTCGAACAGGACAACCTCGCACGCCACATTAACGGCGCCGTCGTCCTCGTCCTCGTTGTTCTCCTCGCGGGACCTTTCCACAAGCTCCCGGAAAAGCGGGTGCCCGACAAGGTCGGACCTCACGAGGTAGCGCCGTCGCGTCTTGCCGACGAACACAGGTCGGAGCTCCAGTCCCGATGACTCGTCGACAATATCGTTCGCGACGGCGCTCATGCTAGCGTGGGTGCTCTGCTTGTTGCTATTGCTGAAGGAGTTCCATTTCTTGAGCACTGACTTGAGCTTTGTTAGTTTTGTGCCTTTTGCCATGTTGGAGGCAAAGAGGGTGGCTATGTGTGTGTGAGAAAGTGAGGGGAAGGTTCGGTTGGTATTAAAGGGGAGAGAGAAGGGTGAAATGGTCAAAACGCATTTAATTAAGAATCAGAAAGTGGCCAAAACGAGAGCTGTGCTGTTTGGCGTTTGGACTTTGGTGGGTGTGAATTGCGAACCGTTGTATGCAATGCAACCACTTCCTCTACTCCCCGCCTTCTTTCTTCGTGTGTGTTTGGATGAGTATTTGTTATTTGTGATTTTGAAATTGATTTTGTGAAATTAATTTAGTTAAAATTGAGTTTGAATTAAAGTAATTTATGTTTGAATTTTTTACTTTAAAAGCAAATATGAGATAAAATTTAGTATAAAATTTTCAACTTAATTACTGTAAAAGCTACAAATTCTAGTTTCATGTAAAATTATTCCGGACAAAATTGGTTCTAGTGCAAAAACTCAAACACCTTGTATAGAAGACGAATCACATTATTTAAACCCACAAAACTTGAGTTTTTGAGTGCTATCGCAGGGTTACTACACATACAATTCGTCTAGTTCTCTATATTTTTCTCTCTATTATTAGGTGTCTTTCGGGCTCTTTAGGAAGTTCTTTTCTTTTAATAAATCGTATGATGTTGTTATTTTATATTGTTCCAGTTAATGTCAGTCTCCTGCTAATTTCCTCTCCTGTGATATTATAGAGTAGAAGTACAGGAAGTCTCAACATAATTTTTCACATTTTTTTTTTCATTTTAAAGGAGTTATATTTATAATTATTTGTTTTTTAAACTAATTAATTCTTTAAAGATGTAAAATATAAAAGATTTATATTACTACCAAATAAATTAATTCCTTTTTTAATAGTGAAGATGTCATCTGCTTATCACTGGCATGGAATTAAACTTATTGGAATTAAATTTTTTAATTCTCTTCTTTAATAAATGCATTAGAATTAAAATTCAAATTTTGAATTTAGTTTATGAAATTAAGCAATGATTAATTTATACTATATTTAATTATTAACACGTACGTATATTTTAAAATATTTTATTTTAATTTTTATCTAAATTTTTAGGATCCAATTAAGATAAAAATTAAAATTTATTATTTTTTTTTTCTCACGTATTTCAACAATATTGCCATTGGAATGCTTTGCGGCTTTGCCAATGTTACGGCATTGGCGCCTCATGTTTATTTTTCTAAAATTTTAAGCGTAAAATACACTATTCTCCATTAAGAGATATCAATATTACACTCTCATTTCTTTATGTTTGAAAACACACACTTCTCTCTCCTAAGAGATATCAATATTACACTCTCCTCCCCTCTTGTTTGAAAAGACACACTTTTATCCCCTGAGAGATACCAATATTACACACTTCCTTCCTTTAAAAGATAAAATATGATACATTTTTTTTCCATTTTTGGAATTTTTCATTGACGTAAAAGTTAGTCTCCGTTAAAATATTTTTTATTACCATAATAACATTTTATCTTTCATTTCATTTCTGTTTTTGTCCCATTTTCTTTCCCAATCTGATTTTAGAATCACTGTTTCAGCGTCGTTCACCACCACATTTCATTAAAACCAAAACAAATCCATTGTTGGTGGAATGTGGTGCTGCACGAGTGAAACGGTGATTTTGATTTCAGAAATCAGAAATTGGAATGAGAAAGAAAATGAGACAAAAAGAAAATGAAATGAAAAATAAAAAATTATTATGGTAATAAAAAATAATTTAACGGAGACTAACTTTTACGTTAATGGAAAATTACAAAAATAGAAAAAAAAATATTATATTTTATCTTTGAATGGAAGCAAATGTGTGTTTTCAAACAAGAAGAGAGTGTAATATTGGTATCTCTCAGGGGAGGGGAGTGTGTCTTCTCAAATAAGAGGGGAGGGGGAGTGTAATATTGGTATCTCTCAGGGGAGAGGAGTGTATTTTACCCAAATTTTAAATATTTGACTTTAATGAATAATAGGGAAAAAATTCGTCATGTTAACTTGAAGACGTTGACACTAACACGCGTTAGTTTTAACGAGTTTTTTTTACACATATATTATTACATATTTTAGGACGACTTTCAATCAATTTTAATAAATTAAAAAATATAAAAAATAATATTCCGTTTTATAATTAAATTAAATAAAGTATGGGGGTATACTATTTTACATCACGTCTTCTCTAATTTTGTTGGAAATAGAAAAGCCAGCTAGGTATTTGCTCAAACCAATAATAATACAGTCCAAAGATAAGGTTTTTTAAATTTAAGTTGTTGGATTTGTTCTTTGTAAAAAAAAAAAGTTGTTAGATTTTTTAAAAAGAATAACTCTAAAAATAATGTTGAAAAACATATTCGGGTGCATCTATAAATATGTACCAACTAACACTATATTCGTTACGATGGGTTGACAATCAAATCAAAATAAATAAACCAATATAGCTTACTATAAAATATATACGTGAAAACATGTCACCTAAAAATAAAATGCTGGTGGATTTTATAAGGATTTATTTACTACGCATATAGTCTAAATTTTTTTTACACGTATATTTAATCATTATGTAAATGTTTGTTAGATACTTTAGGAAGTAATGTTTGAAGTGATACTGTAGTGAGATATGATTTGATATCTACATGTGTAAAATTATTTTACGTACATTGTCAATGTATAGTAACTAAACTTATTTTATAAAGCAATGAAAAATAAGTAAACTCTCACAAAATCTATATATATACTTGTGGCTATGTGATCTAATAAAGAATATTTATTTATATTTTAATAATACATTGTTTGTTAAAATAAGAACTCTTGATTCAATGGTTGGATCAGTTAATTTCACACTCTACATAAAGTTATTAGTTGGTGTAAGTGTAAGAGTTTGGCACTTAGTGTCATTTGATCTCGTCCCTAATAGTTGAAAGAATGCTCTCATAGAAAAGTCAGACTTCGTGATTTGGAGCTTACCTACTTCGGATTATATCGCGACAAGAAGGAATTTCTAATGGGATCAAACCTGATAGAGAAGCATGTTAACATACCAATACATAGAGAAGAGGAGAAGAGGTGAATGAGAAAAAGGGAAACCTCTGCTAGGGTTTCATTAGAATCACTACTAGAATGTGACATTGTAGCGTCAGAAGTTAGCGTCGGCCACGACACCGACGCTATTAGCGTCGGCCTAGCGTCGGCTTAGCCGACTCTAAACTGACTTCAAAGTGTTTTTTTATTTTTTTTATTTTTATTAAAACTAGCGTCGGCTAAGCCGACGCTAAAATTAATATTTTTTTAAATAATTTTTTTAAGAAGAACTAGCGTCGGTCTGACCAACGCAAAATGCTATTTAAATTTTATTTTTACTGTTGGAGTTAGCGTCGGCTTAGCCGACGCTAACTTTTTAATCAGATCTATTTCACAACGCCTCTTGTTCCACTATTCTGGAACTCTCTCTTTCCTCTCTATCTCTCTGTCTCTCTCTCTCTCTGCGCAAAACCCATCTGGCTAAGGGCGATCTCCGGTGACGTCGAGGCCCGGCGGTGCAAGGTGGTCTGTTGTTGCTTCGAGGCTTGGCGGTGCGGTGCGGTTTGTGTGTGTTGGTGTTGTGGTTCAGTCTTCCTACAGTCTGGGTCCGTTCTGGGCGCGATCTAGGTGTGTGACGGTCCGGTTGCTGCGAGGTGCTCCGGCGAGGCGTCCTATTGTGAGGTGGTCGCGGCTGTGTACCCTCCAAAGAGTGAGTTCCTCTTTTTTGTCTCGTTCTTCGTATCTATACTGTTTTCGATTTTTTTTTCTTCGTTTTCATTTATTTCATGGTTGCTTGTCTCTCTATCATTGTTACGTGCTCCTGTGTGGTTCTCTAATTGCGTGTTTCTGGTTATTCAGGATAGATGTATAATTAGAATTTCTAACTGCAGTCTCTTTGTTTCGAAACGGATTCAAGGGTTCATTTGAACTGGTGCTATTGCGTATGGGTTATGATGATATAAAATTCACTGCATTTGGAGTCATGATTGTATGAAATTATTGGCTATGTATCATCTGGGATATTTGTGTAGTTACAGGGAAGGGGAAAAGGAACTTTTAATTTAAAGTGTGTGTAATATGAATTTTGAATTTTCCCTGTTTTTTTGTTTATGCTCACTGTACTTGTTAAATTAAATACCTCTTTGTCATTGTTGTTGCTTGCCGAGATTATAAAATTCTATAAAGCTCTTCTTGCTCAGTTAACACAGTTTAGCCAAAAACTTTAGACAATATGCTCTAGAGGTCTATGTATATTTAACTGTAAGAAATTTATTATATAGATAGCAAATGATTTGAAAACCAGATGAATAGTTCAATATTAATACTTGTTTTAAGCTGATGAGAGGTATGGGTTGAGTTGAAATGACTTAGACTTCCTGATTTGCAGATAGTAAAATATGCATTTTGTTTGATCTGTGATCACAACATGTGAAAAACTCGAGAGTTTGTGTGTGCATTGCTTGAATTCCTTTGGTTTATCAGTTTTCCAAGCATCAGGATCTTTTACAAATGAAAGCAACTAAACAAGCATACCACATAACAGATAATAAGACAACTTGATGCTTCTTTTTTTTAATGCTGGTAGGATTTTTTTTCACTTTCTGTCTTGTACGATTTGATTGATTTCTTTAATGTACATGTCCTTTTGCTTTAGAGATTTAAATCTGCCAGGGTAGTCTCTTTTATAGAAAAGAAATGAAGAACTTGATATGATAAAAATGATATACAGATTCAATTAGACTATTCAGCTTGCTTTAAAAATAGTCCTTTTTAAACAAATATGATACTTTGATTGTTACAGGAAGCATTTTCATATATCAAAATGCCTAAAAGAAAGGACCTTAGTTTGGTTGATGAATGTGATGATGAAGAAGTGTGGCCTTATATAGAGAGCTTTGGTACGTATATGAAGAAAAAATGCAGGGGAAATTAAGAGAGCTAGTTGCAGGGGAAATTAAGAAAAAAGGCAAGACAAACTATAAAGCATTAATTAAGAAATTTCAATATCAATTTAGGCATGTGTTCATGTTAGAAAAGACCTATATTTTGTTACTGTACATATGATAGTTTAATGATATTGGAATCAAATACTATATATGTACCAGGTTATTGCTGGAATTGAGGTGGCAGTGAGATCAATGAAAGTAGGTGGTATTCGTAGAGTGATCATACCTCCATCACTTGAGTATCAAAACACATCACAGGAACCCATCCCACCTAATGTAAGAAACTTTTTCTTCTCCAGACTTACATGGTAGAGTTTTGGTTGATATATGTGCAGTTTTTAACATTCAAAATTCAATTGCCTCTGGTAATTTTAAAAATACTTGCAGTGGTTAGCTGCAAGTATTTATGTTATTGGTTCCTTGGTTAGTTGTTTGCTCTGCTTTATTTCCTGTGTGTTATCTCCTATTTCATTATATCCGTTTGCATAAAAAATTTATGTTTATTGTAGTGGTGAGACTGAGGATACTTTCATCACTAATCTCTTGGTTGTGTTAACAATAGTAAGTTATCGATGTTTTTTTTTCAATCATATCATGTTCTCTCTATTTGTCTCAGCAGTGCCTTTGTCAAAAATTGTATCAATATTTTGTAATGGGTATTTTTTGCCTTATGCCAAAGCTTATATAACTTGGCCCCGTTCTGTCATTGTTTAACACGGTAGATCAAGACTGGAGCTCCCGACAGATCCGAAAGGCTTTCTAAGTACAACCAGGTAAAACTGTAAAACTATTTTATCTTAGTTATACCTTTGAAAATTGGATAGAAAAAAGGTCAAACTTATCTGCAATTGTACCATTTAATTGTAAATGTCTTAGATCGAAGTCAATGTAGCAACAACAATTTCAGTTTCTAGCAATGATAACAAAGCTTATTCTATTTGGTTTTTTTTTTTACATATTCTAGTATCAAATACTGATCCTTTATATTGTCTTAAAGAATTACCCTCGCATATTATTTTGGTGTTCCAGCCATTCTTCTCAGCAATTTTGGTTGTCTGTGGTGTTGCATCTTGCTTCGCAGAAATGTAGAGGATAGAGGTGTACTTGACACGCATGAAGCTATTGGTGTAGGTTATGCTTATTATTTGACATAAATTTAGGTGCTATGTTATTACCGACATTAAGCTCAGCTCATTATCCTTTCAAATGGAGTGTAATAATTTTTCCTCTAAAAGTATATATTGTTTCTTACTATTTCATTAATGTAGCTGATTGGATGAATCTAAGCATCTAACATTTTTTCTATTGTTTTTGTACTCCTTTTTTCTCTAGTCATTTCAATTTTCAATTGCAATTATTAATAGTGATAGTGGACCAGCACCTATTGACTATTGTAAAATAAAAGTTTTACCAGCACTCACAATAATTGCCGGTAAAACTTTTACCGACACTGCATTCAATGGCCATTGTTGATTGTTAATAGAGATTTGAGATCAATAGGTTTGATCCTGTTAATATTCTATTTGGGCAAACTTTTGTATGTTTTTCTTTGAATTGATGAGATTACATTTTATGGAGTTATTTGTGTTGTTTTTATTTCTATTGAAATGTCTTTTATTCTTTTTAAGAATTCCACATAATTATGTAAAAATTAATTAAAAAAAATAAAGTAGCGTCGGCTTAGCCGATGCTAAAAAAAAGTCAGAATAGTAGCGTCGGTTTAACCCACGCAAAATAGCATCGGCCTTTTTAGCGTCGATCTCTCCTTCTAGCGTCGGCTAAGCCGACGCTATTTAGCGTCGGCTAAGCCGACGCTAATTCTGAATGAACATATCTAGCGTCGAACTTGTCTTTGTAGCGTCGGTTTAGCCGACGCTAAATTTTAGCCGACGCTAAGTTAGCGGAGGCCATTTAAATTTACTGTGTGCGTCGGCTTAGCGTCGGCTTTTATGACGCTACTAGCGTCGGCCATAGTATGGTTGACGCTAATGCTTTGCGACTAGCGTTTTAGCGTCCGTCCCGTGGCCGACGCAAGGCCGACGCTAAAGTAGTCGTTAGCGTCGGTTTTTTGTCTTTAGCGTGGGCTTTTGGCCGACGCTAATGGACGAAATTCTAGTAGTGAATAATAATAGAAAAAGGTCTAAGTAATGCAAGGTAATAAGAAATATATATATATGCAAAAGGTAAAAGGACTAAACTACCCCTAATATTATCTAACATTCCCCCTCAAACTCACGATGCATTAACCGGGAGCATCGAGAGTTTGTCAACTAGAAAACGAAAACGTTTAATAGAATGCGATTTTGTAAACAAGTCAGCAATCTGCATGGAGGAAGAAACAAAAGGCAGAGTAATGGTGCCATGTTGAAGATGATGGCGTGTGAGATGACAATCAATTTCAATATGCTTTGTGCATTCATGAAAGATCGAATTATGGGCAATTTGGATGGCACTCTTGTTATCACAATACATAGAAGTCGGTCTAGAGAGAGAAACACCCAAATCAGAAAGTAGCCACCGTAACCAAACTATCTCTGTAGTGGTGGATGCCATGGCACGATACTCAGCTTCTGTAGAAGAGCGGGAAATAATGTCTTGTTTCTTGCTCTTCCAAGAGATAAGAGAATCTCCTAGAAAAATGCAAAACCCCGTGGTAGATTATCAATCAATGGGGTCACCAGCCCAATCGGCATCAGAGTAAGCTTGCAACTCCAAGGAAGAAGATGATGGAAAAAGGAGACTCTAAAACTGAGTACCTCGAAGATACCGAAGGATGCGAAGAACAACAGCCCAATGCACTGTAGTGGGAGAGACAACAAACTGACTAACAACATGCACTGCATAAGCAATATCAGGTCTAGTAATGGTGAGATATTCCAAGTTGCCAACCAATGTACGATACAACGTGGGATCAGATAAAGGAATACCATCAGAGGAGACATATTTTGCATTAAGCTCAAGAGGAGTATCTGCTGCTCGAGTATCAGAAAGACAGGATTGATCAAGAATGTTGGCAATATATTTAGACTGAGAGAGAAGATAACCTCTAGGAGAATAGGCAACTTCAATCCCCAAAAAATAACGAAGAGGGCCTAAATCCTTCATCTCAAACTGTTTTGCTAGCTGCCATTTCAACTCTGCAATCCCATCGACATCATCCCCTGTGATAAGCATGCCGTCAACATATAAGGAGAGTACAATACAACCATGAGAAGAGATCTTCATAAACAAGGCAGAATCATGGTCACTAGAATGAAAGCCAAGGGACGCAATCACAGTAGAAAACTTCTCAAACCAAGCCCGTGGAGCTTGTTAAAGACCATAGAGAGCCTTCTTTAACTTACACACCTCCCCTGGATTATGAGAAACACCTGGTGAAGGTACCATGTAGACCTCCTCTTGAAGATCACCATTTAAGAATGCATTTTTGACATCCATCTGAGAGATATGCCATTGACGAATAGATGCAACTGCGATAAGAGTGCGAATGGTGGTTGTAACATCCGTTTTTTTTGAGTTACAGTTTAAAATCTGTTTTATATGAAACGTAGTGATTTAAGTGCTAAGTAAATTATTTTAGTCTTATAATGAAGGTTATAAAATACCTATTAAGTTATTTCAGTAAAACAGTCACTCTTTCCTTGACGTTTGACATCTGTATTTACCGTTATTTACGGATAAGGCTTTTAATAGCACAAGTATGTTAAAACAACTTAGACAAACAAACTTCCTTCACAAAAGTTGGTTCTTTTAATATTTATGATTTTCTGAAATTTTCTTAGAATTTTCTGAAAACTTTGGAAATTACCGTTTTGACCCTGTTACATACAGTAAAAGCTAAACACTGATTCAGAGACCAAACTGAGGTCAGAAAGAGATTTTGAGTAGCTGAATCATGTTTTTTCATTTTTTGGAATTTTTGAAAATTATTTTATAATTTTCTGAAAAGCATATAAAAACGCTACTTTTCTGAGCCTTATAAAGTACGGAAAACAGTCAAAAATGGATTTCTGGTGATCAATGAGTGCTCAAAATCACAAATTGAATTTAAACACTAATGGTCCCTCTTGAATTTTGATTTTGAACACTCATTGATCACCAGAAATCTATTTTTGACCAGAAATATCTGTTTTCCGTACTTTATAAGGCTCAGAAAAGTAGCGTTTTTATCTGCTTTTCAGAAAATTATGAAATAATTTCCAAAAATCCCAAAAATGAAAAAATGTAACATCCTTTCTCCAAAAAGGATATTACACCATAGTTACCAATGAATTTCAAAATAACTTAGAAAAATATTTTACAAAAGTTGGAAATCATTCTTCTAAAATACGGGTAAATTTTTTTTGCCTTTTAAAGAAGTTGAGAAGGATGGAGAGTATGTTCCCTTGATTCCATTTTAAATATTTTCGAAAAGGTTTTAATTGCGGAAGCATAAATAAGACTTGTATGAGCGTAATCTCATTTCATATAATCATCCGAGACTTTACAAGAAAAGATTGAAATGATACAGTGAACATCTGAGTCAGTCTAATCTCTAGACCTCTACCCAAAACAATATAGTAATCATCTAGTCTTCTTGGAATCCATATCCATCTATACAGCAGCATCCTTCAGATCCTCTCCTAAGAGCTAGTCCACTTCTTGGGAAAAACATCTACCCCGTCATGCATCAACACAACAAAGTAGGCAAGGGTGAAACTCTAAACAACTTAATAGGAAAAGTATGGCACCCAGCAATATTCAGCACAAACAATAAGGAATCATACTTAAGTAATCAGTATATCAACATAACAGACAATAAGCACTTTGCTTAAAACACAGCACATTGGGAACATCCAGTGGGAACATCGCTTTAAACAAAGCATTTGGGAACATCGAGTAGGAACATCAAGTGAGAACATCAAGTATATTACACCCTTTCTCCAAAAAGGATATTACACCATAGTAACCAAAAGTTTCGCAAAGATTTAGAAAATATTTGCCCAATGTTTATAAAACTCTTTCACAAAATGCGGATAATTTTTTTTTCCTTTCATTAAAAGAAGATGAGAAGGATGGGGAGTATTATCCCTTGTTTTCTTTGTAAAATATCATGTTATATATATATGAGAAAGAGCATGGTTTTCTGTACATGATGATTCACTTAGCATTCAAATATTTACAAAGAAAACAAGGGATAATACTCCCCATCCTTCTCATCTTCTTTTAATGAAAGGAAAAAAAAAATTATCCGCATTTTGTGAAAGAGTTTTATAAACATTGGGCGAAAATTTTCTAAATCTTTGCGAAACTTTTGGTTATTATGGTGTAATATTTTTCTGGAGTTTTTTGAAAAATAACTGTTTTTCACTTACGGCACGTCCGTTTTCCTTTGTTTTTGCAAACCGTAAAGCTTACCCTTTACCGTAAAAATCCAGAAACCCTTGTATGAAGTCTTTAAGACTATTAGTAACTATTCTTGAAATTTTCCAAGAGGTCCTCATCTTTTAGTAAATTACTTTTAGGATCTCTTTGCAAAAGGACTATTTTACCATCAGTTTTCCGTTTATTTACCAAACCGTAAAGTTTTTCACTATGCAATCAAATGGCTACCCTTCCCTCTCATCTTGGTCGACATCAAGCTTCAATTTGGAGCCTTGGATGAGTTTTTCTCTTATGAGTCACCATGCTTAGTCATTAGGATTAGCCAATTAGAAAAATGGATAGTTTTAAAATTAAGGCTTTATGACATATGCCTTAAAAAGTACCATGACCTCACAACATTCTAATCCCTTCTTGGTCCCTAGCCTTGGCCACCCCTCTCCCTATAAATAGGGACCTTGGCTTCATAATTTTTCACTCATCCAAAGTGGGAAAGCTTGAAGACAAACACTTTTCTCTCTTTTATCTCTTTAGTTCTTAAATTTCTTTGGTGTTCTTGCTTTGTTCTTCATCAAGTTTTGGCCAAGGTAAGGGGTTAATCTTTCAATTTAATTTGAGAAGTATGAGTTTTGATTCTTGTTTATGCTTGTCTTGTATGCTTTATGTGTTTTTACTATTAAGCCTTAATAAATTGTTTTATAGCCTTAAAATAATTATTTTGTGCTAAATATTAATAGTAGAGTTATAATGCTCAAATTTTCACAAGATTTTCATTAAGCAAGGAAGGTATGTTAAAATCACTTTTGAACTTTTGTAAACATACCGTTATAATAGCGAATTTTAGACTATCGTAAATATGATTTTACCACGAAGAAAGTACAATTTATTATTTTGTGAAAACTCCGATATTGTCTATCACTGATATACAAGGTCATGGTTAAGATAAAGAGTTTATCAATATGGATCTGTCTAGAAAGGAAGTGAGACCTTTGAAGGGGCTAAAACAGTCTGTCTCTCTCTGGCTTGGGATCTGTACTGATACGCTGTTTGGGGAATTCTTAACTTTGGGACTCGGTATATACGTGACTAAGATAATTGGGGAATATAATGGTACTGAGTTCTTGGTGAATTCTACTGTTATATATTTTTGGTTCAACATTCTCTATGTTTTTAACAGTGGAGATTTGTGAAATTAAGCTTTCAGTGGGCTTTTTCTGAAATTAAACCAGTATTCAAATATTTTGAAATATTTCAGTTTCGACCCTTTTCAATAAATTAATCACTTTTAGTATCGACACATTTTTGGGATTTGAACGAAAAAAAGTATGAGTTATCTGGGATAAATGGTTCTATATTCTATCTGAGTGGTGAAATTCTGTGTTTTTCCTGAGATATGTGATTGATATTCTTATCTGAGAAACGTGGTTCTGTGTTTACTTGTGATTCCGTGTTTATTTGAGAGTTAAGTCCTAAGCTGGTGTCGGTGGTTACTAAGTAAAATCTCTTGGAGTAGCGGGCTGAATGCGCGTGGCTGTGTGCCGAAATTCCTATGGTAAAATCTCCTTGAGTAGCGAGTGACTTACTCGTGGGTGTGTCCCAAATATAAGTGGTAAAGTCTCCCGGAGCAGTGGGTTCTTTTCTCGTGGGTGGGTCCCGAATTATGTCATAAAATCTCTCGGGGTAGAGGGTTATTTACTCGTGGGTGTGTCCTGAAATTATTAAGTAAAATCCCCAAGAGTAGCGGGCAGGATGCTCGTGAGTGTGTCCCGAAAATATAGAAAGTCTGGTGTGAAATTCCCTGTTTAAGATATTGAATGATTCATTTGTTGTGTGCATTATACCTATTGTATGTTTCTTGTTTATACTTGTGTTTGTTTTTGAGATAAGTGATTCTGAGTGGTTGGAGGTGAAAGAGATAAGCCTAGTGAAAGGCGATGTTCCTACTTGATGTTCCCACATGATGTTCTCACTTGATGTTCCTACTCGATGTTCCCAAATGCTTTGTTTAAAGCGATGTTCCCACTGGATGTTCCCAATGTGTTGTGTTTTAAGCAAAGTGCTTATTGTCTGTTATGTTGATATACTAATTACTTAAGTATGATTCTGTAAGTTGTGTGACTCAAAATCCTGTCAAGGATTCGCCTAGCTCAAGTTTTTCGCTCAACCCAAGATGTGCAGACTTGCAGGGGTCCTTTACTGGCTCAAATTCGCTTGGCCCAACATGGTTCGCTTAAGCGAGCAGCTCGTGGTGGAGTTGCTGGTCCAAATTCGCTTAAGCGAATCCAGCTCGCTCAGCTCGCAGTTCAGCATCAAAACAACAGTTTTTCAATCCTGTCAAATTAGCTTAGCGAATCAGAATAGCTAAGCGAATTTCACAAAACTGAAAACAGTTATAAGTTCGTTTTGAAGCAATTTTCGGAAGGAGTTGGTTATTCACTTGTTTTGAGGGTTTGAAACACGAAGTGGGTGAGTTGTGAGCTCTGCTAGGGTTTCATGTATTGGGGAAAACACTTGTGAGGATCAATTGGGATTGAGAGAAGATTCAAGAGTGATTAGCAAGAAGGGTTTCAAGGGTAGTGTTCTTGCATGAACACATAGGAACCAGAGAGGAAGAATTGCTAAGAGATTAACTCAGTTGTACTTGTATCTCATTGATCATAGTGAAGAACGTTTGGTTGCTCTCTCCCCGTGGATGTAGGCTACACTGGCCGAACCACGTAAATCCGGTGTTCAATCTCTTCTCCCTAAACTCTTTACGTTTCGTTTGATTTGTCTGTTCTTGCGATTCGTTTAGCGTTTGTTCTGAGTTTTAGTTTTCTGCAATCTGTGTTTTGTTCCTTTGTTCGTTCTACTCGCTCTCTGTATTGCTTGATCGTAGGATTTGTTCTATTTCTGTACAATCGAACCAACAAGTGGCGCCGTCTGTGGGGAAATTGGATCGAATCAAGAACTACAAGAATGGGGTCAGCAAGATTTGATATAGAGAAGTTCTCGGGTAACAACGACTTTGGCTTATGGAGAATTAAGATGGAGGCCATCTTGGTTCAGCAAGGAGTTGCAGAGGCGTTGAAGGGAGAGGCGAAGATGTCGCCTACCTTATCGCAAGAAGTCAAATTGCAGATGATCGAAAAGGCAAGAAGTGCAATCATCTTGTGTCTTGGTGATAAGGCACTAAGAGAAGTGGCTAAGGAGAAGACAGCAGCAGCGATGTGGACGAAGTTAGAGTCCCTATACATGACGAAGTCGGTTGCAAACAGATTGTGTTTGAAGCAGCAGTTGTATTCATTCCGCATGAGTGAATCAAGATCAATTGTTGAGCAACTTTCAGATTTTACCAAAATCCTAGATGACTTAGAGAACATTGAAGTCAAGTTGGAGGATGAGGACAAGGCGTTGATGCTCCTAAGTTCTCTACCAAAGTCCTCTGAACATTTTATCGATGTCGTTCTTTATGGCAAAGAATCCACCATCACACTTGAAGAGGTGCTTACTGCAATTCGCACCAAGGAGCTGTAGAAGCAGCGAGAGAATAAGGATGATGGCAATGGAGAAAGTTTGAATGGTCAGAAAGGAAGAAGTGAGAAGAGGGGGCGTAAAGGCAAGAAGCATTAATCCTCAAAGGATTTAAGGAATAAGTGTTTCAACTATAACAAAGTGGGGCATTGGAGGAAAGATTGCCCAGAACCGCCAAGAGGAAGAGACCGTAACGATGCAAGTGCAGACGAGACTGCGGACATAGCGGTTGCTATGGAAGGCTATGAGTCCGCATATGCATTGGTAGCTTCAAGTTCAGATTCGCAGAGGAATTGGGTTATAGATTTCGGTTGTTCGTATCACATGTGTCATAGAAGAGAGCTCTTCAAGTCCTTAGAGTTGAAGGAAGGAGGAACGGTGCTTCTAGGTGACAACAAATCATGTAAGGTTCAAGGTATGGGAACAATCCAACTCAAGTTGCTTGATAACCGTGAATTCTTATTGCAAGGAGTGAGGTATGTCCCTGAACTTAGAAGAAATCTTTTGTCTATAAGCATGTTTGATAAGTTGGGTTATGTGATTGTAATTGAACATGGTATGCTTAAGATTTCTAGAGGTGCTATGATAATTAAGGGGGCCAAGATTAATGGTTTGTACATTTTGTGTGGTTCCACTGTTATTAGTCATGCATCATTAGCTAACCAATCACTAGAAAGTGAGTCTAAGGTGTGGCATCATAGGTTTGATCATGTTGGTAAAAAGGTAATCAACTAGGATATAAACCAAGGGTCTTAAGAACTAACAATAGCCTGGAGTTTGGTTCAGAGCAGTGTGATAAGTTTTGCAGGAAGAAAAGAGCCAAGAGTCACAAAATCGTCACAAGTACTTCGCAGCCAAAGGGCATGGTTGTGAGGAGGTGTCTCAGTGGTTATCCTCAAGGCATGAAGGGTAACAGGTTGAGGAGTTTGTCTTCAGGTGGAGGCTCAAGTCGCTTCATCAGTAGAGATGTCACGTTTGATGAGAAAAGAATGGCCATGGCAAACAAGGACATTGATGGAAGCAGTGCAGAAAAAGTGAGCAGTGAGACAGCTCAGCTTGAGGTGGAGTTTCCGAGTAAAGTTACAAGAGAAGACAGTCCACAACAAGAGAAAGAAGAAGTTAAAGATCAACCGGCACAAGAGGAATCAGTTTGTAAGCTAGCAAAGGAAAGGAGAAAAAGCAAGAGAGTATCTCCAAAGGGATTCAAAGCTGCAGATTTGATCAGTTTCGCTCCAAGTGCTACTCAAGGGATTAAAGGCTCACAATCAGAGGATCCAGTGCAGGGGGGTCAATGAGAAGCAAAGGAGAGCAGCAAGTTTCATGAAGTAGATGTTGTGGAGGCAAGTGCAGTTGCAAGTGAGAAGTACGCAACAGAAAAGAAATCCATGGATAAGTTTGCAAGGTGACCACCAAGGATCAAGTTCAAGAGGCGCTTGGATTTGATCAAACTTCAGAGAAATTGATGAAGTTAAGTGGGGGAGCAACCATATCAGAGGAAGATTGTTGAAACTCTGAGTTTGATTTGAAGGATTTAGAGTCAAGGTGGAGAATTGTAAGTTGTGTGACTCAAATTCCTGTCAAGGATTCGCTTAGCTCAAGTTTTTCGCTCAAGCCAAGATGTGCAGACTTGCAGGAGTCCTTTACTGGCTCAAATTCGCTTGGCCCAACATGGTTCGCTTAAGCGAGCAACTCGAGGTGGAGTTGCTGGTCCAAATTCGCTTAAGCGAATCCAGCTCGCTCAGCGCGCAGTTCAGCAGCAAAACAACAGTTTGTCAATCCTGTCAAATTAGCTTAGCGAATCAGAATAGCTAAGCGAATTTCACAAAACTGAAAACAGTTATAAGTTCGTTTTGAAGCAGTTTTCGGAAGGAGTTGGTTATTCACTTGTTTTAAGGGTTTGAAACACGAAGTGGGTGAGCTGTGAGCTCTGCTAGGGTTTCATGTATTGGGGAAAACACTTGTGAGGATCAATTGGGATTGAGAGAAGATTCAAGAGTGATTAGCAAGAAGGGTTTCAAGCATAGTGTTCTTGCATGAACACATAGGAACCAGAGAGGAAGAATTGCTAAGAGATTAACTCAGTTGTACTTGTATCTCATTGATCATAGTGAAGAACATTTGGTTGCTCTCTCCCGTGGATGTAGGCTACACTGGCCGAACCACGTAAATCCGGTGTTCAATCTCTTCTCCCTAAACTCTTTACGTTTCGTTTGATTTGTCTGTTCTTGTGATTCGTTTAGCGTTTGTTCTGAGTTTTAGTTTTCTGCAATCTGTGTTTTGTTCCTTTGTTCGTTCTATTTGCTCTTTGTATTGCTTGATCGTAGGATTCGTTCTATTTCTGCACAATCGAACCAACAGATTCCTTAGTGTTTGTGCTGAATATTGCTGGGTGCCATACTTTTCCTATTAAGTTGTTTAGAGTTTCACCCTTGCCTACTTTGTTGTGTTGATGCCCACTTTTCCCAAGAAGTGGGCTAGCTCTTAGGAGAGGATCTGAAGGATGCTACTGTATAGATGGATATGGATTCCAAGAAGACTAGATGATTACTATATTGTTTTGGGTAGAGGTCTAGAGATTAGACTGACTCAGATGTTCACTGTATCATTTCAATATTTTCTTGTAAAGACTCGGATGGTTATATGAAATGATATTACGCTCATACAAGTCTTATTTATGCTTCCGCAATTAAAACCTTTTCGAAAATATTTAAACTGGAATCAAGGGAACATACTCCCCATCCTTCTCATCTTCTTTAAACTGCAAAAAAAATTTACCCGTATTTTAGAAGAAGGATTTCTAACTTTTGTAAAATATTTTTCTATGTTATTTTGAAATTCATTGGTAACTATGGTGTAATATCTTTTTTGGAGAAATGATGTTACAGTGGTCATCTTGGCAATTGGAGCAAAAGTTTCTTCATAATCCGGACCATATTGTTGTGAGAATCCTTTAGCAACAAGACAAGCTTTGTAACGCTCAACTGACCCATCAAATTTTGTTTTGATCTTGTAAACCCAGCGAGACCCAATAACATGTTTCTCTGGTGGAAGAGGTACCAAGTCCCAAGTATCTGTCTTGTGTAAGGCAGAAAGTTCCTCTGTCATAGCCTGCTGCCAAAGTGGATCAAGAATAGCCTCTTTGAAGGAAGAAGGCTCAGACAAAGTATAAATGGAGGTTAGGAAAGAAACAAAAGAAGTGGAATAGGTGGAGTAAACAAATCTGGTAATTGAGTGGACTTACGAACACGTGAAGGATAACGAGCAGAAGGATCAACAACCGCAGGAGGTTGTTGGTAGGCCGTGAGGACATTGGGGACATCTTGACCTGTAGAAGTATCATCATCAACCCTGCAATGCTCAACATCAGAGTTATTGACATTGTAACATCCGTTTTTCTGAGTTACCGTTTAAAATCCGTTGTATATGAAATTTTATGATCCAAGTTCTAAGTGATTTATTTTAGTCTTATAATTAGGGTTTTAATACACTTATCAAATTATTTCATTAAAACAATCACTTTTCCTTTGACGTTTTGGAACCGTACTTACCGTAATTAACGGATAAAGGTTTAAATAACCAAAGTATATCAAAACAACCCAGAAAATAAAACTTTCTTCACAAAAGTTGGTTCATTTTACATTTGTGATTTTCTGAAATTTTCTTAGAATTTTTGGAAAATTTTAGAAATTACTGTTTTGGTCCTTATTACTTATAGTAAGAGCTAATAACTGATTTAGAGACCAAACTGAGGTTAGAAAAAGATTTTGAAAAGCTAAATCATGTTTTGATATTTTTTGGGACTTTTGGAAATTATTTCATAATTTTCTGAAAAGCAGATCAAAAGCTACTTTTTTCGATCCCAGTAAAGCACAGAAAACGAGGAGTTCTGGTCAGTAATGGATTTTTAGTGATCAGGGAGTGCTTAAAATCAAATTTCAAGACGGATCATTAGTGTTTAAATTCAATTTGTGATTTTCTGGGAATTTTTCTGGAATTTTCTGAAAAATTACTATTTTGCACTTACAGCGCGTCCGTTTACACTTGGTTTTCATTTTAACTACCAAACCATAAAGTTTTTGGACAAGAAATCAAATGATCCTCCTTCCTCCTTGAGCTGGTCGACATCCACACTTACTAAGGGCCCTTGGATGAACTTTTGGCCTATGACTCATATGCATAGTCACATGGATTAGCCAATTAGATAAAAGCATGATTAAACCTAATTAATAAATAAGTAATTTGTGAATCATGGCTTACATCACTAAGTTCTTTTATTCCTTCCATGTCCTCCTCTTTGGCCACCCCTCCCCATCTATAAATAGGCATCTTGGCCTCATAATTTCCACACACCACAAGCTTGAAAACAACACACAAAATGCTCTCTCTTTTCTTCTTATTTCTTATATTTCTTGGTTGGTGATCTTGCTTTGTTCTTCCCAATATTTGTGGCCAAGGTAAGGGGAATTACTTCTAAAGTTGGTTTGATCTTGTTTTTATGAGTATTTTGTGGTTTGGGTGTTTATAGCTTTTAATTAAATTGTTATTTGTTTGTTTTATTGTTTTAATGCTTTATTTTTATTTAAAATTATGGTTTTATAATTAGTAAAGTTATAATGCCCAAATTTTCTCTTAAAATTCATGAGTAAGGTGGTTATGTTAAAATTATTTTTGAGCTTTTGTAAACATATCGTTATAATGGCAAATTTTAGACTTACCGTAAATATAATTTTACCGCAAAGAAATACAATTTATTATTTTGTGAAAACTCCGATATTGTCTATCATTGATATACAAGGTGATGGTTAAGATAAATGGTTTATCAGTATGGAGCTATCAAAGGAAAGACAGAGACCTTTGAAGGGGCTTAACAAGTCCATCTCTCTTTCCTAGGAACTGTACTGATACGATGTTTGGGGAATTCTTAACACTATTGGGAAAGAAGTGGTTCTTAATAACGTATATATAAATAGATTGGACTGGATAAAAGAGTATAACAGTAATGGATTCTCGGTGAATTCTACTGTTATAGCATCTTTAGGAATTTAATATGACAGTAATGGATTCTCGGTGAATTCTACTGTTATATTAACAATGGGAAATATAGAGCAGGTATCCAATCTATATATGTATGCAATTAACTCAGTTTAATTTCCAATGTTTAGGACAGTGGAAATTAGTGAGGTAGGCTTCCAACGGGCCTCTTTCCTGGAAAATAATTGGTGCCTAAATATTTCAGTAAAGAAACAGTTTGATTTCATTTACTTAGTCCATATCAAATACGTTTTGATTCTACATTTACTTGTGCTTCTGTGTTTTACCTGAAATATGTGATTTGGTATTCTTATCTGAGAAATGTGGTTTTGTGTGTATTTGTGATTCCGTGTTTATTTGAAAGTTAAGTTGTAAGTTGGGGTCTGTGGTTACTAAGTAAAATCTCCAGGAGTAGCAGGCTGAATGATCGTGGCTATGTGCCGAAATTCCTAAGGTAAAATCTCCAGGAGAAGCGAGTGACTTACTCATGGGTGTGTCCCGAATATAAGTGATAAAGTCTCCAGGAGCAGCGGGTTCTTTTCTCGTGGGTGTGTCCCGAAATTATGTCGTAAAATCCCCAAGAGTAACGGGTTCTTTTCCCGTGGGTGTGTCCCGAAATTATGTCGTAAAATCCCCAACAGTAGTTGGTTCTTTTCTCGTGGGTGTGTCCCGAAAGTATAGAAAGTCTTGTGTGTTTGATAATTCCTTGAGATAATATTACGTGTGAAAATTGAAATTCTCTATTTAAGATATTGATTGATCCATCTGTTGTGTGCATTAGGTTTACTGTATGTTGTTTATATATTCTTATCATATGAATTGAATGCAGTGATTTGGATTCGTTTTAGTACTTGTATTACTCTTATTACGTTGTTTAGAGTATTCACCCTTGCCTACTTTTTATGTTGTTGGTACGTGGTTGAGTAGATGTTTTCCCAAGGAATGGGTTAGCTCTTAGAAGAGGATCTAAAGGATGTTGCTGTATAGATGGACAGAGATTCCAAGAAGAATAGATAATTACTGTATTGTTTTGGGTAGAAGTCTAAAGACCTGACTGGCTCAGATATTCATTATCTCTCCTTGAAAAAAACTCCGATGAGTATACAAAAATGAGATTGCATTCATAAAAAGATTGTTTTATGCTTTCGCACTGAAAACCTTTTCTAAAAATTTGAAAGGAATCAAGGGTACATACTCCCCATCCTTCTTATCTTCTTTTATTAAAACAAAAAATTTTATCCACATTTTAGAAGAAGGAATATTAAGCTTTCGCCAAATATTTTCTAAGTTATTTTTGAAATTCTTGGTTACTATGGTGTAATATCCTTTTTGGAGAAAGGGTGTTGCAGACATCATCAATATCCATGGCAAAAGGATCAATACGGATGAGATCAGACCTTGTAGGATTGTGAGAATAAGAAGAAAGTGAATAAAAAGGTATGTGCTCAAGAAAGATGACATGACGGGAAACATAGAGCTTTTGACTTGTAGGGTCATAACAACGATAACCCTTCTGACCGTCCCCATAACCAAGGAAAACACAAATTGCAGAACGAGAAGACAATTTACTACATTCTACTTGTGGACAAAGAACAAAGCAAGTAGAACCAAACACTTTCAAGGAGGAGTAGTCAGGAACACAACCATACAATTTTTGGAAGGGAGACAAACCTGAAGTAACAGATGATCGGATTCTATTAATAACATAGACAGCAGTAACAACAACTTCACCCCAAAACTAACTTGGAACTGAAGCAGACAACAGAAGGGATCGAGCCGTTTCGACAATATGACGATGTTTTCTTTCAACAACTCCATTCTGTTGAGGAGTGTCGGTACAAGAAGTTTGATTAAGAGTACCATCGGAGGCAAGTAACTCAGAAAATTTATTAGAAATGTATTCACCCCCCAGATCACATCGAAAACATTTAATAACTGCATTATGTTGAGTTTTAACCAAAGCACGAAACATATGATAAATGTCAAAAAATTCAAAACGATGTTTCATAAGATAAACCCAACAATAACGAGTATGATCATCAATAAATGACACATAATATCGAGATCCACCTTTGGTAGGAACCAGTGATGGACCCCATACATCAGAATGAACCAAGTCAAAAGGTGCACTAGAAGTTGAAACACTTTTACTAAAAGGCAAAGCTGTAAATTTAGCATGTTTGCAACCACAACAATCAGAAATATCACTGGTTTTCAACTTTCTTAAAGCACCAATAAGAATAATTCTGGCCATTCAGTTGTACACTAATGGATTAAAGGGAATCATCTCTTTCACCAGCCATATTTGTCAAACCACAACAATAGCAGAATAATGCAACCAGAAATAGCAAGACACAACAAATTACCAGAACCACCGCACCGGAAAGCACAGAATCAGAACCACCGCGCCAGAAATCACAGAGCCGCGCTAGAAAAAGAAGCAGAACCGCGCCGAACAGATCCCAAAAATGCAAACAGAGTCGAACAGATGAAAAAAGCAAACCGGTTCAAAACGCAAAAGCTGTGGACAACGCTACAATAACTCCCAAAATCAAACCAAGCTCTTTGATACCATGTAACATACCAATACATAGAGAAGAGGAGAAGAGGTGAATGAGAAAAAGGGAAACCTCTGCTAGGGTTTCATTAGAATAATAATAGAAAAGGTCTAAGTAATACAAGGCAATAAGAAATATATATATATATATATGCAAAAGGTAAAAGGACTAAATTACCCTTAATATTATCTAACAAAGCAAATTAAAGGAAAGTTTTGGTTGCACATGCCAACTCGAAAGTATGTTTTTCTGAAACGAAGCCAACTAGCTATTCTGCTCATTTCTCCAAAGTTACATCTACTTGGAAAGAAGACAATTGAAACAAATACAACATTAAATATGCCAAGTCACAACGGACTTATGTTATCTCTCAAGCGGCATTTACTTCTGTAGACTATAAAGATGAGAAGCATTGTGAAAGGAACCAAATGTTCCTTAAGCTATTAAAATGGAAAAGCTAAAAACAGAGAAAGTAAATTACTCCAATGGAGGGGAGTGGCCTACACTAAAGCTAAACAACTATTTCCTTCAATACTTTTCTTTTTGTCTTCATTCCATATTGGGGGTTACAATATCTCAAACTTCTAGACTCTTCTAAACCCTTATCCTAATGCATTCTACCACATACTCACTTCTAGGGGTGTAAACGAGTCGAGCCGAACAAAGCACTTAAAGCTTGAGTTTGGCTTGTGAAAAAAATTAGTTGCTCAAGCTTGACTCATTTATTTAAACGAACCTAAATAAAAGCTTGAGTTTGGACTTGTTAAAAAATGTAAAGTTTGGGCTTGGTTTGTTGGCTCATTTATAACTTAAAGTTTTGCATTTATGATTTTTTTTCTTAAATTATTTTTGAACTTTATTGGTTTACTATTCCCTCTGTACTATTTTGTTTGTTGTTTTAGCCAAAAAAAATTGTCTCATTTTGATTGTCATTTTACAATATCAACGAAGTATTCAATTTTTTTCTATTATACACTTAAAGCAATTATAAGTTTACGTGAGAGAGAGAGAATAATTGATTGTCGGCTTTTTCTCCAAACTAATGTAATTTCATGTAGAAATTACCAGTTTGTGTAGTTTTTAAAATATTTACCAAGATATTCAATTTTTTTCTATTATACACTTAAAGCAATTATAAGTTTACGCGTGTGTGTGTGTGTGTGTGTGTGTGTGTGTGTGTGTGTGTGTGTGTGTGTGTGTGTGTGTGTGAGAGAGAGAGAGAGAGAGAGAGAGAGAGAGAGAGAGAGAGAGAGAGAGAGAGAGAGAGAGAGAGAGAGAGAGAGAGAGAGAGAGAGAGAGAGAGAGAGAGAGAGAGAGAGAGAGAGAGAGAGAGAGAGAGAGAGAGAGAGAGAGAGAGAGAGAGAGAGAGAGAGAGAGAGAGAGAGAGAGAGAGAGAGAGAGAGAGTAATTGATTGTCGACTTTTTCTCCAAACTAATGTAATTTCATGTAGAAATTACCAATTTGTGTAGTTTTTAAAATATTTACCAAAATAGAGTAAGTCGTATGCTCCATTGACGACTTTTAATTTTTTTCAAAGTCATAGATGACACTTATGACTTCATGTTTTATTTTTTATTTTTTTTACGTATATACCATATATGACTTTACATGTTTTTTACTTTTCAAAAAAAACCTACGGAAATCGTACATAAGCAATACGACTTCAGCTTTTTATAAGCCTTTTTTATTTTTTGGGTAAGTCGTATGTTAGAAGTAGTGTTATTGCATGCGCTCTATCTCAGCTTTACAGTGGGATTCAAATTAAAGGCCTCCTGGTGATTAAACCAAGTGTCACTCTTCCATCCGATGAGAGTCTGTTATCCGGATCTAATTATACGTGTTCACTTTGCATTTGGTTTGTTCCACGGTTCAAAATGATGGGGTCCGTCTGAATTGAAAGAAAGCATGCAAAGGATCCACAGTTCACTTAAAATTAAAAAAAAAATATAAAATGCTGAAGTCATGTTTCCCACATCCGACTTTCATAATTTTTTTAAAAAAATATTAAAAAATACAAAGTCTTATGTGATATATACCACTTATAAATGTAAAAATAAAAAAATAAAAACATGAAGTTGTAAGTGTTATCCACCACTTTGAAAAAAAAAAGTTACAAATGTGGTACACGACTTACTCTATTTTGGTAAATATTTTAAAAACTACACCAAACCTGTAATTTCTACATGAAATTACACTAGTTTGGTGAAAAAGCCTTGATTGTCAATTACTATGAGAGAGAGTAACAAATAGCATATTAGGAAAGACAAAAATGATTTTTATGAGTTCTGATCTATTAATTGTATTTCTTAGTTCCTGTGTTAAACAACAAACAAAATGGGACGGGAGGAAATATTTAATAAAGATTGGTGTTCAACATTTGGTATACGAAATTCAAAAATTCTAGACTATTACATTTAGATAATATAGTTAAATAAAAAGTTTATAATTAAACTTCTTGACTACTACAAAAAAAAAAGGTTTTTATACAAAATGTCGAGTGCAGCGGCAGAGGTCGAAGAGCTCAATTTTGAGCTTGAGTTTGACTTGTTTAATTAAACAAACAAGCTTGAGCGAGCATTTAACGAGCTTAACTCGAATAGTTCACAAATAGCTCACCAGCGAACCAGGCCGAGGGTGGTGACGACGCGCCAGTACAAAAAAAGGAATGCAAATTCGGCGGTAGAAGGACAGTCTTTGGTGGCTGTGGGGACATGGTGTTGATGACCGTCTTTGCCGACGACGGCACGGTGGTAGCAAAAGCAAATGGAGCTGAATTTGGCGGTGGAAGGGAAGGGGAAAAGGATCATTGACGTCGTTGTCCTCTTCGTCATCCTCGTTTGGGTTTTCCTAGTTCATTTTCATATCACCAAGAGCTCTTCCAACATCGACTATTGGCGTGTCCTGGTTCACGAAGAACATCTTTGGTTTGTCAACTTCTTTTTGTTTTGTGGGAATGAGAGATGAATCCGGAACTGTGAGAGTAGAGCTCCAACATTTATAATCTGACTCTTCCTCTTAACTTGTTATCGACAAACTATTTGGGCCATAGTTTGATGGGGCTTATGGGTAGTGGTTGGGTTGTAGGCACGGTGGGGTTTGTGGTGAAGGCCGGGAGAAATAAGGGTTTGAATAGTTTTGGTTGGGTGGTGGTGTGTGGTTGCTGGAGCGAGGATTATAGACATGGGCGAACCTGATGGGGGAGGCAAACTAGCTGAAATGGTGCAAACCGTAGAAAAGACAGGTTGAAATGGTGTGGGTGGCAAATTTGTTGTGATTGCAAAATTTGATGGAGAATGGATTGAATGGAGAGGGAGTTCATGGCAATGAAAGCACCAATGAAAAGAACCCAATGTTCCTTAAGCTATTAAAATGAAAAAGCTAAAAACAGATAAAGTAAATTACTCCTTTGGAGGGAGTGACCTCCTTCTATGCTAAAAACTAAACAACTATTTCCTTCAATATTTTTCTTCTATCTTCATTCCATATTGGGGGTTTACATTTATAGTTATCCCAAACTTCTAGACTCTTCTAAACCCTTTTCCTAATGCATTCTGCCAAATACTCACTTCTCATAATATTTGTGCCATAACATAGTATTTGGGCCAAAACACATTGAAAGAACAAGTTAATCAATTCATTCATTCTTTCATTTATTGAAGAAAATTCTCGGAAGCTTATTCTTTATTCTTTGAGCTTAATCATTTGTTTTTATACTCCTCGCATATTATGAATAAAGAGAGCTTTCAAACACTTGCGCTAGAGATATTTAAACCCTCACTTTTGTGAGTTGACGTGTGTGTAATCTCTCAAGCATTTCATGTTGTAAAAGCTTGGAGAGGCTAGCAAAAAGAATACTTAGATGAGAAAAATACTTAGAAGAAAGTATTGAGGTGTACAGTCAGTGGAGACTAAGGATTGCATCTAAGCAAAGTGAAGGTTGTTGTAATTTATAACAACCTTTTACTTATTGGAAAAATCATTTACGTTGAAGGGACTGGATCTACATCTCGCGTTGGGAGTCAATTATCAAGATAAATTTGCTGAGTGATTCTCTTTCCCTATCTCTTTTACTTTAAGCAATTCATTTTGTTTATACTAAAGGGGATCGAAATCTTCTTACCAAAGAATTTCTCATTGAAACAATTTTAGAAAATGATAGGATGCAAGTCTTTTTTCGTCTTATAAGCAACCAACCAGTTAAGCTAATAAGACGATACTTCGTCCTAATAACTTAATATGCATTTTTTTTAAAGCAAAAAATGGAATGCTAAAACGTCACAATAGAGAAAGACATCTCAACTATGTTGGCACCTCAGACTCTACCAATCATTTGTAGCATACCATAGTTTATTAAAAAAAATAAGAAAATACAAAAAGACATGGGGGGGACCAAACCAAAACCCATGGAAAACAGAGCAAATACACTTTATGATACTAACAAAACTATGTCCCAATAGCAAGACATCTCCCAAAACTAAAGTGTGCCTCGTTAAAACCTTTTCCGGCTAAAAAACCTTAATATAGGTAAAAAAGGTCGGGGAGGAAAAAGAGTACACACCTTCTGAAGAACAAACATGGTTATCTATGAAAATCTGTAGCC
Organism: Glycyrrhiza uralensis; assembly: GCA_030159175.1. Taxonomy (NCBI): domain Eukaryota; kingdom Viridiplantae; phylum Streptophyta; class Magnoliopsida; order Fabales; family Fabaceae; genus Glycyrrhiza; species Glycyrrhiza uralensis. The sequence goes on from BRZY01000007.1 coordinate 6,885,343, forward strand.
TGGAAGACCGATCCTGTTTCTGAAGAACTCATTACGAATAAAGGTCGGGGCATTGTCCCACCATTGAAAACCACTAATAGTAGTCCAATGAGAAGTCAAACGGTCAGTACAGTGATTTCCTTCCCAGAAGATGTGAGAAATTTGAAACCGCATATGCTTGGTTAACAGCAGACAATTATTCCATCTATTACGCAACTTCCATGGAACGATGCCACTATTCTTAAAAGCACATAAAAACTAGCTTGGAATCATACTCTAGCCAAAGATTCCTCCAACCTTTACTAAAAGCGATCTCTATGGACCACATCGCCCCAAGAAGCTCGGCCTGCAAAGCTTTGTTAATACCAATATTCACAGAGAAGCACCCCATAAAAGAGCCCCGACTGTCTCTAAATATACCACCGCAAGTAGACCTCCCGGGACAACCTCTAGCAGCACCATCAGTATTACATTTTACCGTGCCCAGAAGCGGAGGATGCCAATTAACCTGTCTAATCGTGGGGGCCTGTCGAGGATGGCCCGTTACTCCGAAATTACGAAGAATTATTAGATCAGAGATTGAAGCAGACATACAACCCTTGCTAAAATAACCATGCCTGGAAGTATTATTAATATGCATTTATTGTGAAAGTTTGCAAAAAAATTTGAAAACACAATTCAACCCCCTTCTTGTATTTTCTTGTTTCACTTTCATATCTAACTTTAAGTATCATCTAACCCCATCAAACAATACATAAATATTTGCAAACTTAGTTTTGAATGATAGTTTTAAAAGTTCTTTAACGTAGTGTTTGGTTGGAGGGAAATGGAGGGGAGGGGTGGGGTGGGGTGGGAAAGTAATAGATTATTTTAAATCTCTCTTGTTTGGTTCAATTTTTGAAGAAGAGGGGAAGGGATAGGAGCAAAATTCCTCCAGACTCAATTTTAGCTCCCCTCAAATATTGGAGGGTTTTGAAAAGGAGAGAAACTATGGTTTAAAATATTTTAAATACAATTACTTAAATAACCTTATCTAAAAATTAACAAAAATGGTTATAAGGATACACTACTAGAAAAGAATTAAATGGCGACGGAAATGAAATTATCAGAAGAAATTTTTGAAATAATCAAAACATTAGAAGAAATGAATAAAAACATAGTTTTATTAATAGAAAATACTAATAAAATTATGGAATATACATATATAAGAATATCAAAAGGGCACAATGATATAAAAAATATAAGAGAGACTTTAGATAATATAAATGAAGAGAAAGAAATTGAGGAAAATAATAAAATTGAAAGAATTAAAGAAATTCTCCAACAACTTGAAAATCTATTAGAATACGAAGAAAACAATAGATGTATAACAAGAAAGAATTTAGAAGATTTATTAAAAATGAGAGAACTGAAACCTATAAATTTTAGTAAACCATTATCTACATGGAAGAATTAAAAGAGGAATATTTGGAAAATCTAAAGAAATCAAATGATATAGACGAAATTCAACAATTGTTAGAACAATTAAAAATAATAGAAGATGATAATAATCAATTACAAAAGATTGAGCAAAAAGAAAATCCTAAAGAGAAAAATTATAATGAAGAAATAATTTTAGCTTACACTAGTTCATCAGATTCTGAATATGATGAAATATTTATGGAAAAAAGGTGAAACAAGTGGAGTAAAACAAGAAAAAAGAAAATGGGATGAATATTATTATAATAAAGATGGTGCATGGGATAAATACGAAGAAGAAACAATGAAAAATAAAGATTATGCTAGAAAAGATGAAAAATGGTCAAAAATACCATATGAATTTAAACCTCATCATGAATATACTAAAGCAGGAAATATATTAAACCTAGATTGTGTTAGAAATAAAGAAGATCCAATTACAGAATGGGTTAATGAAATAATATTATTAATTTCAACAGATGATAGATTTAGTAATATTTCTTTAGATAACATAAAAGGATTAATTCCAATGAAAACAGCAGGAAATGTTAGACAATAATTAACAACTATCAGTGATGAAAATTGGTATAGATATGCAGCTACTGTAAATACTAACCAAGATTTTGCTAGATTAATTAGTGAACTAATTTCTAGAGAATTTACTGGATATGAATATCTTCATAATAAAATATGAGTAAATAACTTTTTACATGAAAATGCAAAGTCACATTTAAATAAAATGCAAATATGTGATATGTGTCAGATAGAAAGTTTTATCTGCGAATATCAAAAATACTATTATCAACTAGATAATGCATCAAAGGATACGTACAAGGAATTATTTATTGATAAGTTACCATACCCTCTTAATACAAAGATAAAAGACATTTGGAAAACAAGAATAGGAGAAATAGCTAATACCTTATGAGGAATTATACAAATAGTGTATGAAGAATTAAGAAATCAATGCCTAGCTAGAGAATCAATTAGACAATTAAATAGGGGAAGAAATGAAATATGTTGTGACTTACCAGAATTAGAATTACCAGGAAACTATGGATGTAAACAACCTAGAAAAAGGAAAAAATATTATAGGAAGAAACCTAAGCTAAAAAAGACATATCCAAAGAAAAGAGCTTATAAAAATGGAAATAGAAAATATTTTAGAAAGAAAAGACAAATCCCTAAAAAATACTGTCCAAAAGGAAAGAAAAAATGCATGTGTTGGTTATGTAACCAAGAAGGCCACTATGCTAATGAGTGTCCTCAAAGAAAAGATACAGGTATAAAAGAAAAGTCAAAACTAATAGAAAGAATATATCAAATATATGATTTAGAACCATTAGAAGAAGAATTAAGTAATTCTGAAGAGAGTATATATGAATATTCAGAAGATGAATTATCTTCACAGACAGAATCAAAATAGTACTTATATTAAAATAATAATAAAAAATAATGATAGAGAAACTGAAGCTTACATAGATACTGGAGCAAGTATTTGTATAGCAACAAAATCATTATTTGATAAATGGAAAAAAGTAAGAAACCCAGCAAGAGTTTCAATTGCAGATGGATCTGTACATTCTCTAAGCTGGATAGTAAAGAAAACAACTTTGATAATAGAAAATAAATTATTTATTATACCTATAATATATCAACAACAAACAGGTGTAGATATGATATTAGGAAATAATTTTCTTAGATTATACGCACCATTTTGCCAATACTTAGATTATATGACTTTAAGGACCCCTTATATTATAGGAAAGCAAATAAGAGAGATAATTAGGATACCAATCCTTCACTATACAAAGTGTCAATACTCAGAGCTTAGTCAGCTGAAACGTGGTGAGATAATATGAATAGTATGTAAAAAATGCAACATGTATTAATGAATGCAGAAGAAGGTAGAATTATTCCAGCATATATTGAAGAACTTTTAGATAAGGTATGTAGTGAAAACCCATTAGATCCAAAAATTAATAATAAAAACACAGAGTTAGTAGAATTAAAACTAAAAGATCCTACAAAAGAAATAAAATGTAAACCTATGATTTACACAAAACAAGACAGAGATGAATTTACAGAAGATATAAAACAGATATGTGAAAAAGGATTAGTAAGACCATCAAAAATTAAACATTCAGCACCAGCATTTTACGTTGAAAACCATAATGAAATTAAAAGAGGAAAAAGGAGAATGGTAATAAATTATAAACAAATAAATGATGCTATGGAAGGAAATGCATATTTTTTGCCTAGAAAAGATTTAATTATAGAAAGAGTTAGGTGTAACGTCCGTAATTTTAGGTTTATGACTTTATTACATTTTAATATGTGGATGTGATTCATGTGAATTAAATGTATTATAGGAAGATTAAGTTGGTAGATGAAGTTTTCCTGACGTTAGAAAAACAGTAGTTTAAGTCAGACGTTGAGATCCAGACATATTTTTGTTTACCGTAAATAGACGGAATGATGACTTTGTGAAGTAGAAACCCTAGATTTAGGTTAAGAATAAGATTTGAAGGTACAAATAGTGATTTTACAATATTTGAAGATTTTAGAAATTTATTCAGAAATTTTCTGAGATACGGTTAAAAGTGTTACCGTTTTGGTCTCTGTAGTTTGAGCAGGTTGAACTGTGAGTTGGTTTGGAGACCAAAACAAGTTAAGAAATATTTTTGGAGATGCCAAATGATGTTTTATATTATTTTGGGAATTTTTAGAACAGCAGACAAAGAATTGCGGTTTTGGTCCCTTTAGACTGAGAACAGGGTAACTGGGAGAACAGGTGAATGCCAGAAGCTTGGAAAATGATCCAAAATCAACCAAAAGAGTGACCAATGGTGTTTTTACAATATTTATGATTTTTAGAATTTTCCTGGGATTTTTTCTGAGAAAGTTCATTTTTACCCAAATTTACTGGTTACGGTAAACCAAAAAATTACCGTGATGCTTCTAAACTTGATTTTTATGAACCAAGACCTTTGTGGCACCTTATTTTCATGGCCTAGGACTTATTTTAAGATTCATGAGAGTTTTTACTTCAATAGGTTATTTTTGGACAATTTTTACTATGTAATACAAAAGTTACCACATTTAATTACCTTGGAGATTTACCTTTTACCATGGTTAAAAGTGAAAAATTATTTACCTTGCCCCTTGACCAAGTCAGAACCGCCCTACATTAGTGTAGAAGAGTTTAGAATTTTCTTGATTCATGGGAAAAGACCATTTTGCCCTTAGCTTAAATAGTTAATTACCAAGTGAGGAAATGACCACTTTGCCCTTTTGGTTTTACCCTTAAGTTTGGTTTAAATAACCAAAGAGCCATGCAGCCATCTTGCTCATTTTGGACAATTTTTGGACAATTTTTGGACAATTTTTACTATGTAATACAAAAGTTACCACATTTAATTACCTTGGAGATTTACCTTTTACCATGGTTAAAAGTGAAAAATTATTTACCTTGCCCCTTGACCAAGTCAGAACCGCCCTACATTAGTGTAGAAGAGTTTAGAATTTTCTTGATTCATGGGAAAAGACCATTTTGCCCTTAGCTTAAATAGTTAATTACCAAGTGACACTACTAGAATGAGCTCTTGTAGCGGCGGAAGTTAGCGTCGGCCGCGACACCGACGCTAATTGCGACGAGTTAGCGTCGGCCAAACCGACTCTAAGTCGACGCATCAGTTTCATTTTTATTTTTTTACTTTTTTAATATTTAGCGTCGGCTTAGCCGTCGCAAAATATTTTGCGAAAAATTTTAAATTATTGTAGCGTCGGCTAGACCGACGCTAATTCTACGGGTCAAATAAAATTTTTAAAAAATTTAAATTTAATTCTAGCGTCGGCCTGGCCGACGCAAAATATTGAATTTACCGTTAACGTAGCGTCGATCTGGCCGACGCTAAGTCTCTGTGAACAAATAAAATTTAAATTTTTTTAAAAAATGTGTAGCGTCGGACATTTGCGTCGGTTAAGCAGACGCTAAAGGCCCTAACTTTTCGCAGAAGCCCTTTTCTGCAATTATCTTTTAGATCAGCAAAATACCCAGAACTATTTAAAATTATGAACATGACCCCGTGTAGATCCTAATCCTATGGTCCAAAATCCCACTTATTCTCTGGAGCTTTGTGAGCCCTTGGATCAAACCCCACTCCTCCCAAACCCCCACATCAGCGCCCCCTTCTCTTCCCTTATGTCATTTTCGAATTTTTTTTCTCTGTTCTCCATCTTCATCTTCCTTCCTCAACCCTCCTCTCACCCAAAACCACCACCCTCAGCCTCCATTTCCGGCCACTATTGCAACCCAAACTAAGATATAAACCGATTAAAACCTTCCTTTTTCCTTACTCTTCGAAAGCCCTCTGTTAATTTTGCACAAGGAGCAACTCTGAAAAACCCTAACTTTTTCTCCGGCGAGATTCCGGCCAAGCCAGACTATCTTTGGCGAATCCATTCCGATCAAAGGTTCCTACATGTTAGTGCGACCACAACCCACCTAGTAGGTCTCCGTTTTACCACTGAACGCCGCGAAAACACCGCCGTCACTGACCTCCACCGCGCCGTCCGCCGTCTCCTCCATTGAAGACCGCCAATAGTAGCCACCGAAACCACATCCTTGCTGCTGAAATGTGGTTGTTGATTGCTACAGTGAGGGGATGAGTTATTCTAGGGTTTTGTTTTTTCCCCTTTTTGATTTCCTCTTTCTAATCATGTTTCTATTATGTTGTCCTACTTATATCTCGACTCAAAGTATGCTTAATCTGTTTCATGTTTGTTCTTTGAGCGATATCAAAAAAGCTTTTGGGATTAAACAGTTCAGTTCTTTCTTTCTCCAAAAATTAGAACTAGTTATGCTCTCCTAGACCACTAAATTGCCTCACATGGCCAACATTTAATTCCTTATAATTAATTTTAAGTGGTTATTATATTTGCCTCACCACCGCTCCTTTTTTTATGAATGCTACCTGTTACATGTTATTATCCAAAACTCAAGTTCTGGTTCAAGGTCTATTTTCTTATAAGGTGCATTTGATGAATGTTGTTGTAGACTTGTGGTGTTCATTCTATGAGGGAAAAACAGATTTCATTTAAAAAATGCATGCCCAAAGAGTGAGCTATTGACCTTGGTCGAATATTTATGTGAAAGAGGATTCATGTGAAGGATTTGAGTTGAGTTTTTTGTTAGACAATTATTCCAAGTTATGATTGAATAAAGGATAGTCATGAAAAATATATCTATTTTGACAAAAAAAAATTGTAGTAGCAGGATCTGGGGTTTCCATAAGATCTCTATTTTTTTTAAAATTATTTTAATGGAGTTATCATTGTCTAGGAGGAAGGATAAGGGCATGTACTATATGCAGATTTCACTTTTTTCTTTCCCTCGTATGGAGCTTTTACTCTTTTTCTTGAGAGTTGTTTCTTTCTTGTCTCTATAACTATTTTCTATATCTTCTTTGGATCTATGACTCTCTGATTAGTGATAATTTGTATACCAGATTGATCGCATAGCTCGTGTTGCATTTAACATTGCTCAGAAGCGTCATGGGAAACTTTGCTCTATTGATAAAGCCAATGTACTAGAGGTACTTATTGCTGGATTGAGCTATGAAATTTGCTCTGGAAGTTTGTGTAGCTTTTGCGATTTTATGATCTGTACAGAAAAAAATTCATAGCAGATTGCTTCCCGATGAGTATGGCCTTGTTTGATGTACTGAGAATGTTGGTGCTAATCTACATTTTCGAACATTAGAACTGAGCTACATGCTTTAAATTGTTTAAACTTGGAAATTGGGAAGATTCAATCATGCCACAAGGAAATTTTGAATGGCTTTTTTGTAACTTTATAGCCACTTGATCCTGAGATCCAGTGGCATCTTTTCAAAAGCATAATAAGATAGATTTAACATAATATAATTTCTAATTTTTGCTTGTCTACAATGCTACATGGTGATTTCATTGATAACCAACTCATGGTGGGAATATATCTTAGATTTGTTTTTTTTGTTAGTCTTGTTTACCTTGATACTATTAATTAGCCACTTCCTTCAATTCAACAAAAACTTGACAACTCTTGATAAAAATATTTGTAGATGTCTTGCTTATGCCTCATGAACAATGTCGGTGATTATGTGCTGTGATAGGCCTTAGTTGGTCCTGAAGTACCCATACAAGGAAATCAAGAGTTAATTAACAGTTGTATAGAGGCCTTTGTGAATTCAAGTAATCTTTTATGTGAAAAGAATATTCATAATTAATTACGATATAGATCATGAACGTGTTTCTCAAGTTTACTTGCAATGCTTTGTGCTATGCTATCCTAGACATATGTTATATTATCAGTTTCACTTCAAGTTTACTGGAATTTTTATTGGATCAGGGAAACCTATTCATGGTTCTGCACCTGATATTGCTGGACAGGTCAGTTTCTTCTCCTTCCATTCTTTCTTTGCCTTCAGGTAACATGCTTAACAACAGCATAATTATAATTGTTTATATACAGGACAAGGCAAACCCATTTGCTACTGTTCTTAGTGCTGCCATGCTTTTGAAATATGGTCTTGGAGAAGAAGAGGCCGCGGAAAGAATAGAGAATGCAGTTATGGACACTTTGAAACATTGCAAAATATGCAGCCCATTTTGTATTTTGATTTCTTCTTGTGCTCTGAAGTCTCAATTGCTTGCATTTTTTGCTTCTTTTTTTTTCCTAAAAGCATTTGTTGCTTCTTTTATTGTTCTCTTTTGTACAGTAACATCAATAACAGAACCCAAGAACTGAAATGAATAGTTATTACAATAGATAGCTTCAAGCCTTAACAATGCAAAATAGTGCGTTACAAGTTGTGGGGTTTTAGATTTTTTTTTAAAAAAAGAGAGGCTTTGAATTATGATTATGTTTGATATCAATACATGATGATGATACAAGAGTCTAAGCACTAATCTTTACTTGTACTAGTATGACTCCCTGCAATTTTTCTTTTAAAATGTAATTCTCGCTTTAAAGATGTCTAATTCATTATCTTTAATATATCTTCTATTCAGGTATCTGAATATACCAAACATATGCTCATTTAGCTCCTATATATAGACATAGATGATTGGTTTGGATTAAAATATGGGGTGGCGGTGGTTTTCATTTTGGTAAACGAACTTTTTTGCGTCGAACCTGGCTTCATAGCGTGGGCTTAGCAGACGCTAATTAGCCGACGCTAATGCTAAATGAACTATTTTGCGTCGAACCTGGCTGGCTTAGCATACGCTAATTAGCGTAGGCCAAGGCCGACGCTAATGCTAAACGAACTATTTTGCGTCGAACCTGGCTTCGTAGCGTGGGCTTAGTCGACGCTAATTAGCGTCGGCCTTGGCCGACGCTAATGCTAAACGAACTTTTCTGCGTCGAGCTTGGCTTCGTAGCGTAGGCTTAGCCGACGCTAATTAGCGTCGGCCTTGGCCGTCGCAAAGTTAGCGTAGGCCATCTTCGTTGCCTTCGTGCGTCGGCTTAGTGTCGGTTTGTCCGACGCAACTAGCGTCGGCCATACGACGGCCGACGCTAATGCTTTGCGACGAGCATTTTAGCGTCCGCCCCGTGGCCGACGCAAGGCCGACGCTAAAATGGTTGTTAGCGTCGGTTTTTCATTCTTAGCGTGGGCTTTTGGCCGACGCTAACAGCCAGAATTCTAGTAGTGTGAGGAAATGACCACTTTGCCCTTTTGGTTTTACCCTTAAGTTTGGTTTAAATAACCAAAGAGCCATGCAGCCATCTTGCTCATTTTGGACCCTTGATTTGGCACTTCATTTAATGGGGAGACATCTTGGCCATTGATTTAATTTAATTACACAAATCATAGTTAAAAATTAACCTAATCTAGTTACTTTTTAACCATGCTTTAGCCTTAGTTTGTTTTAAGCTTATCCAAGCCTATCCTTGGAGTGGGCTGGCCGAGTTTGGAGAAGAGAGAAAGAGGGAGAGTTCTTGCTTCATACTTTCCATTTGCTCTTACACCATAACCATTCATCAAGCTTTTCTTTTCAAAATTTCCATCCAAGATAATCAAATTTTCCAAAGTTTGCTCTTGATTTTGGGATCATCAAGTTACCAAGGTACTTCATGAGAACTCCATAAATTAGGTTTTGTTGGCTTCTTCATGGTTTATGAGGTTAGGGTTGAGTTTAGTTAATCTTACGTTTTCTTCCACGTGCTAAAGATTATCCATGGGTAAGTAAACTTATTTGGTATTTGGATGTGTTGTGTTTGATTTGGAAGGAGATAATCAAGAGGAAGAACAAAAAGGGCTTGAAGCTAGGACTTTTCTTACACAAGCTCAAGGAATAGGTAAGGGGAGATTTTCTTATACTAGATTTCTAAAGCTTAGTTGACATAGGTGAGCTATGTTTGTAGTGGTTTGTTCAAGGAGTTAGTAATTTTATTTAGGGAATATTTTCAAAATTTTGCTCTTGATTTTGGGATCATCAAGTTACCAAGGTACTTCATGAGAACTCCATAAATTAGGTTTTGTTGGCTTCTTCATGGTTTATGAGGTTAGGGTTGAGTTTAGTTAATCTTACGTTTTCTTCCACGTGCTAAAGATTATCCATGGGTAAGTAAACTTATTTGGTATTTGGATGTGTTGTGTTTGATTTGGAAGGAGATAATCAAGAGGAAGAACAAAAAGGGCTTGAAGCTAGGACTTTTCTTACACAAGCTCAAGGAATAGGTAAGGGGAGATTTTCTTATACTAGATTTCTAAAGCTTAGTTGACATAGGTGAGCTATGTTTGTAGTGGTTTGTTCAAGGAGTTAGTAATTTTATTTAGGGAATATTTTGATCAATGAATGTAAGTGTCTTTTTGTTCATATGGTCTTGTATGACTCAAGAAATATATCCATGCTTGACAGATAGATTTGGATTGCTTGTGTGTTGTGTGAATAAGATTAGTTTGCCTTTGATGTGAGTTGCTCCTTGTTGTGGAAAATTGATGGTGTTGTGTGAGATGATTTTGCTCTATGTTGTGGTATGGTGACCTTGGTTCTATGTCTTGATTGGAATCAATTGAGTGGTTGTTGTTGTTGTTACTAATGAAGCTTGGTGACATAGTTTTGATCTTTGATCATGGATGAGCACATGGTGGGTTGTGATTGATCATAAACATTGAGCTTTTGAATGAAGTCAAGAGAAGGTCTTTATGTTTAATTGGTCCTAAATAAGCTAAATCATGTTAAGAACAACTCCAAATGGTTTTATGATCGCAAATCGCAAATCTGTCATGCCCTGGGTGTGGCCATTTTCGAAGTTGTGGAAAACTGGAAAACAGGGGACAGAACTTTCTGCACCGCGGGTGTGAAAATCAGATCGCCTGTGAACAGTTCTGGATCCTGAACTTTCAACAGCAAATGAATTTGCGAAAATCACTTTTTCCCATCTTTTTAAACAAATATGCTTAAGAGAAAAATGACATTTTAATCTAAAGGATGGGTAAATATTTTAGTTAATTTATTTTGGAATTAAAACAATGGATTTGGAAAAATGCATTTTTGCTAAAAAGGACAAAGATTAATCAAGAGTGTGTATGAAAAAGGAAGAGCCATGTTGATTGGGAATATGCACAAAGAGATGTGAATATCATAAGAGATGAGAATGCTATAACCAAGAGTGAAGGTTATATGTGATTGTGCATGAGGTAACCTAGAGAAGAGGTTAATTAAATTACAAGAGAAACCAAAGCTTATCAATGCTTGGGATGATTACTTTGAATGCTCAATGTGATGTGCCATTTTGCATAAAAAGAAAAAGATTTTCTTGGCTTTGCCAAGTGGTCATACCCAAAGAGGGTTGTGACGTGAGCTACAACCCAGAGAGGGGTTGAAAATAGGATACGGTTAGGCTACAATTGCCGACTGGGATTATCCAGGTTTCAAAAGTCTCAATGGCCACGTGGTGACTCCCAGTGAGCCGAGAACGAGTAGAGCACCCGGCTTGGATAAATCTGACTGACTGACCTATTTGTGATATGGTGTCACTGAGTGCAGTAAATAATTGTCTTGGACTTTACTGTTTGTTTAACCTTGAACAATTTTGACTTAAACATGACTTTCCTGAATACTGTCTTAGACTTTACTGGAGGTTTAGCCTTGAGCAGTATGTTAAGGATTGATTGTGGCCTATCACTCAAATGTTGTTGAGGAAGAGAAAAGTCTCCATGGAGCATTACACCGGTGTTGAGAGGGAAATAGAAATGTCATGCATTTTATATATATCTGTGTGATGATATATTGCTTGATGCTAAGTTATGTGTTGTAACTGTGATGATTTTCCTTGTGTATATGAGAATGTCTCATTGGAAGAGAGAGAATATACTTTTGTGCTGAGAAAAGGTAAATGATACTGTAATGTTTAATGTAGGTTATGTTTGATAAGTCTGATTTACTTTATTCTTATCTGTTGTCACTATGTTTTATAATCTGTGTATGAGGATTTTTCACCCTTGCCTATATGTTTTGTGCTCTTTGGAACATGATTCATATAGATGTACCACCAGTCAAGTGAATTGACCAGGACGGAAGAATGAGGAAGACTACCGTCTGGAGTGCCTTTGGCTAGATAGTTTTTTGGAGGTGATCGGAGACTCGACCAGCTTAGGCTCATTTGGGGTAGACTGTTATTATTATCCTTACCGGATGGTTGTACTATTTTATATGACAATACTAGCTATCTAGTTTGATGTACTTGTAAAACTTTGGACCAGTATATATATATGATATATATTATTCATTCAGATGATGTTTGTCTTGTTTTTTTTCAGTAATACGTTACAACATAAATAAGTTTTGAAATCTAAACAATGTAAGTGAGAGTTTCAAGTTAAAATAAGTTTTAGGAATTAAAGAAAGAAAAAAAAAGTTATACTCATTTTCAAAGTAGACTTGAAATAATTAAAAGAGAATTTTCTTTTAAAAATAAATATTAGTATTATTTTCGATAAATAAGGGTACTTATGTTGTAATATCCTTTTATGAGAAAGGGTGTTCCATTAGGAATATGAATTGGTTTAGTACTTTTGACTGTAAATCAGGATTCTATCAGATAAGACTAACATAAGAGTCAAAAGCTTTAACGGCATTTAGTTGTCCTCAAAGACAATATGAATGGAATGTGTTACCAATGGGAATGAAACAATCACCAGGTATCTTCCAAAGAAGAATGGATTCTATACTTAAGGATTATAAAGATTTTTGCCTCATATATATTGATGACATATTAGTCTTTACTAATAAGAATTTAAATGATCATTTCAGAAAGGTAAATTTAGTTCTTAAGAGATGTCTAGAAAATGGAGTAGTTTTAAGCAGGAAAAAAGCAGTCTTAGCCCAGACCAAAATTAACTATTTAGGATTAGAAATAGAAAGAGGAAAAATAGTAATGCAAAAATATGTGTTAGAAAAACTTCAGAATTTTCCAACCAAATTAAAGGATAAAAAGGAATTACAAAGATTTCTTGGATTACTAACTTATATTTCAAATGAAGGTTTTATAAAGAATCTTGCAGCTGAAAGGAGAAAACTCTAGCAGAAGTTAAAAAAGGATGCTCTTTGGTCATGGACCGAAGAAGATGAAGAGATTATTAAAAAATTAAAGCACTTATGTCAGGATTTTCCTGAGCTATAGCATCCTTCGGATGATGATTTAATTATTATTGAACAGATGCATCTAATGAATGTTGGGGAGGTGTTATGAAGGCAAAACCCCCTGGACAAAAGAAAGAATTACTATGTCGATTTATGTTTGGAACATTTTCAGACAGTGAAATCAATTATCCTACTCATGAAAAAGAAACATTGGCCTTAATTCGAATGTTAGAAAAGCATCGAATTTATGTGCTAGATTAAGAATTCATTGTCAGATCTGATAGTACTTATGTTGCAGGTTTCAAAAATATTAACCATAAAGGCACTTATAAGCAAGGAAGGCTAATAAAATGGCAAATGAAGCTAGCTGAATATAATTATACAATATCTCATATTAAAGGTAAAAAGAATGCTCTTGCAGATATATTGTCAAGAGAATGGAGCAAGACTTGAAGAAATTGGAGAGCAAATTAAAGATGCAAAATGCACTCTTTGAGCAAAAGATGCAAGAAGCAGAATTACTCAAGAAGGACATGGAAGTTACAGAATTACAAATTGAAGAAATAAAGCTATTGATGGAAGCAGTTCCAGAAAACCTGAAGAAACATGATGAAGAAGAAAATAAAAAATGGTACGTAATTTTCAATGGACCATTTCCAGGAATTTATGATGACTGGTACAAAGCAGCACCACACTGCACAAAAATCCCAGGAATCATCCACAAATCATACTCATCAGAAGAAAAAGCAAAAAAGGCTCTAGAGGAATACAATGATGAAGAAAGAAAGAAAAAAGGGAAAGAGATTTATCTTGGACCCAGAATTTTTTCAGAAACAGCAAAAAGTTCACCACCAATTAAATCAGGCATGAAAGTACTAGGAAGAATTCCTTCTTCCTTAGATGATTTTCAAATAATTAGTCGAAAGGATCATGAACTTCAAGTTCAATTTTCTCATGAAAAATTCGAAGAACATATCCAAAGATTAATTAATTGGAATGAATCTGAAAAGATCAACTGTTTTTACATAGTTGATAGAAATATTTATGGTGTTAAAACAATTATTACGCCAGGAGCACCTCAATTACTGGTATTCAATTTATTCCAATTTGGGATGATTGAATGTCTTTATTTAAGTACTAATCTTGAAGAAATCAGTCTGTTTCCACATGGTTTCAAAGATGCAGTTTAGGCTTTCAAGAAGAATATAGCCCGAGAAAGGACTATTTTCTTGAAGTTTTACTCGGCATACCCAAATTTTTCAACTGGACAACAAGCAAAACATTTTGTGTATATAGGCATCAGCAACAATAACTTTCCTTTGCTGGATGATCCAAAGAAAGAAGCATATACTGAGGAGTTTATAAAGGAAATAATGTAAGAACTGATACAAGCATGTAGGGCCTATTGTAAAAAGCCATTGTAAATATGCTACGTGTAAAAAAAAAAAAAGGTTTGAAAAGTCAAAGATATAAATGTTGCAGAGACATATGGTTACGTAAAAGGAGACGTGAAGGAAAAGAGGATAAGCGGATGAAGTTGGATCAACTGATAAGATCAGCTGCCCTCCAATTCTATGTATATTACTATAGCGTAAGATTAGAATGTGTGAATAGTAGTTTTATGCGTCTATAAATAGAAGGGTCGAAGACAGAAGTGAGACACGGCGAAATCAGAAGAAGCTGTCATCCTTCTCTTTGAGAGAAAATGTTTCCCTAGGAAACTTTGTGCTAGTCCTATAGGATTAGTCGGGTACTTGAGAGTGTATCTAAAACCCCCTTTGTACTTATAATTACTCAGAAATAAAATCTATACTTATTTTAGTTTATACACTTGAGTTATTTCAATTTTTAGACTTTAATTATTACACTACTCAGACTGTTCGCGGAAGCAGCAGTGGACACAAAATTCACTAAACTAAGTCAGGTATGTTGTTATTTTGCATCTAATTTATTTATTTATCATGGAATGTGAAAAAATTAGTAATAATGATATAGAACATTTACAAATTACTGAATAAGATGGTTACTATGAAGAAAGTATTTTAATTGATTCAGCTTTGTTTAGAAAAATAAAAAAGGAAGATTTAAATTTAACTAAAGATGCTAATATGAAAAGTAATAAAAAATTGGGAAAAATTATGCAAAGATTTAATACAAAAGAAAATATTATATATTTTGGAAAATTGATTAATGAAGCTCTAATAGATATTGAAGAAGCTCAAGGAAATACTAGTATACAGTTATTAAATAAGAAAAAATTGATGGAATTAAAAAAGAATATTAAAAAAGAAGAACACATAAATAAAATTGGATATATACATATAGGTGCAATTCAGATATTAATAAAAGCAATTTTTCAAGAAGGAATAAATTCACCTATAGAATTAATATTAAAAGATGATAGAATAACCAATATAAAGGATAAAATATTGGGCGTAATAGAAGGAAATTTAGCTTATGTAAAATTAAAATTTGAGATTCATCCAAATATTGGAATACCTTTAAATACTCAAAGATTAGAACAATTATTAACACTTGAACATAAATTTTTAAGAAAAAACTTAATGAGAACAGGAGACAAAAAATTTTCAACAACTTATTGCGTTAATTATGCGTTAACTAATTTACATCATAGTATTACTTTTAGAAATAATGACAGAATAGATGTACCAAGTTTATTTGAAAATATAGGAAAAATTTATTATCCTAAAAGAAACGAAATGACAGAATTAGAAACTTTTATAAGTAAACCAAATTTATTAATGTGTAAATTATCATTACTAGCAAATATTTCTGAAAAAGAAATAGAAGAAGATAAAATTAATAAATTAGCAAATCAAGTAAATGATTTAACTCAGTATTTGAAAAATAAGATATGAGTAAAAATATTGCGAAATTTAATATCAAAGATAAAATTATTAATATATGAGTAAAAGAATGAAATCCTTTTCAAAAAATATATATGAAATATATTAAAAATATCGATAAAGATTTTACTGAAAAACTAAAACATATTTGGAAATTAGATTTACCAAAAGAAATAAAAATAAAATTATGTGAAGATTATGGAAAAATATGTGGACAAATTGCACTATATGAAGATGAAATGAATTATGTTTTAATCACAACTTTAATAAAATTAGAACTAGAAGAAGAACAAGAAGAGTTAGAAAGAAGTTTTAACTTAGGAAGAAATCTAAATATTTTTTAAGAACTAGTAAATGCTTTAGAAAATAATGAATTTTCATATTAAAATATGGATAAGGTATTGCTAAGGTTATAATAAAAGATAAACCAGATAAAAATATTGCTAAGTTTATAATAAAAGATAAAACTATTACAGAATGGGTAAAAATAAAAGATTTTTGCAACGTAATATATATAGATGAAATAAAAAACCGTGAAAAAGATTTTTATGAAAAACTAGAATGTATATGAAAATTAAACCTACCAAAAGAATTAAAAAGAAACATATGTCAGGAATATGGAAAATTATGCGCACAAACAATAATTTATAATAATGAATTAGATTATGAATTTGATTTAGCATTATCTAGGATGCAAATAGATGAAACTTATGAACAATTAATGAAAAATATAGAAAATAATAACCTTGATAAATCCCGAAAATACACCCCCTCCGAATTGGTATCAGAGCACTAAGATCACTAAAATAAGAAAAACTATAATAACTACTAAAATTATTGAAACTGAAATAATTTTTGAAAACCTAATAATTAGGATTGTTGAGACTAAAAGAAAAATTCAAATTTTTGAATGGATATTATAGATATACAAATTAGAATAATTGAAACAGAAAATAAAATAAATGAATTAAAAGACAAAACAAACATAACTTGAGAAAATGTAAGTTTAATTTGTAGACATTTAGATTATCATATAGAACATGGAAATACAGATGAAATTGATAGGGTATCAAAATTTCTTATAAAACATCAAAATAAATTAAATAAAAGAGAAAATAGATTAATAAGATTAGAAAATGAATTACGAGAAATATATGAAATTTATAACCGTCTCTAAAACTGTGACCAATAAAATAGTGACGAATAATGAACTTTCTGACAATAAAATCTGTCAAAAAATTAATAATTATTAGCAGTGATATAAAATGTAAATTAATATTTTCCCTCCATTAAAACTCCTATCCTCCTCTCAGCCAAACATGATATCTAGGTAAATCTCTCCTCTCGCTTCCCTTCCCCTCTTTTGAACCAAAGAGAAGTATAAGTGTTGGACCATAAGTTTTTTTTAAAAGCAAGTGTTAGACCATACCTTAAAATACTTAAACAAGTCACTTGTCTTTGTAGAATTTAACACGACTACCCTTGGTTTTGCTGAAACATGTGTTCGAAAATAGATTTTGTAGAAACATGATTTAACCTCCTTTTTTTCTATGATCATTTTAATTCCATTGTTTACAATTTCAAAAATCAAATATTTGAATTTCAATTTGCATTAAAAGAGTCAACTAATAAAACAAGCAATTATTGTACAAAAAAAAGCAATTCTTGCTTTAATATGTGCCCATTGGAAAAGTCCAAAATGTATTCAAGTAATAAAAATAAAATCAAACATCATATTACCGTTATTTTAACATTATCTTCTGTTTTTTTTATCAGTTGTATGCTTGTGCATAAGAATTATTAGAAAGAGAAAGAATATTCATGATAAGATAAAAAGCCTTTCTTAGAAAAAATACTTCTATTCTTAAAACTAACTATCAACTAATTAGTGACTTTACTTATTTTTTATGAGAAAATATTAGTATTATTTTAGCCTACAGTATAGACCAGTATTATTAAACTCAAATCGGAATGGTCGGTCTGACTGATTCAACCGTAAACCGGACCCAATATGGTCAATCTGATTGAGTCTATGGATAGGTTTTACAATTGAACCAGTCATAACTCGATTGAACCGGTCAGAAATCCTTGATTTGATGTGATTGATCTCAAACAGTCCACCCAGCTGAAATGTGCACGATGTTAAAACACGAAAATGACAACACCACAACAGCTAAGATTCGAACATGTGTCATGGGGTAGACACTGAAGCAGCCTAGGCAGGCAACGAGGCAGGGTGGGGCGGGTTTTAACCTCCCCATCCTCGCCCCCAACCCCCAACTTCACCCCATCCCCGCCCACCGATCCTTGCCGGGGTTTAAAAACCAACACCCGTCTCTGTCCCTGACGGGGTCGGGTTTTCCCGCCCCACCCCCGCCCTGCCCTCGCATCCAGTATTTTAGAACCTAAATCTTTATCTAATTTTTTTTATTTCGGTAAAATTAAGGGAATTCAATACTCTATTTTTTAATATACTTTTAAATATATTTTGTTAGACAAACAACAATGAAGGAATACAGAATTAGAAATATATTTTCTTTATTAAAAATATATAATTTTTTATAATAATAATACATTAAATATTATATTATACGTGAAACATATGTGCGGGCCAAAATTAGGGGTGGGTATTAGTTTCCCCAACCCCGACCAAGACCACGACTTTTAAATGCGAAAAAAACCCAAACCTAACCTCGACCCCGGTCTCAAAACAGTTTTTTCCCTTCAAAGTCGGGGCGGGTTCTGGCCCTGTTGCCAAGCCTAACTATACCCAATGTTCCGCTTATAAAGAATAGACCAATGTTATTAAACTCGGATCAAAATGGCCGATTCGACTGGCTCAACTGTGAACCGGACCCATGGTTAGTCCAATTGAGTATGTGGATCGTTTCTGCAACTGAACTGATCATAACTTGGTTGAACCGGCCAATAATCATTGACTTGGTGCTCTTGGCTCAAATGGTCCACTCAGTTGAAATGCGCATGATGGTAAAACACAAAAAATGATAGCACCATAGCAACTGAGATTCGAACCTGCATCACGGGGCTCATTTATTAGACATTGAAGCAACTGTGCCCAGTGTTCCGGTTATAATATACATGGAAAGTATATTATATATAGTTGTCCAAATTCACCCGTTGAGAAACATAAAATGGCTGCTATTATAAAAAAAACATAAAATGGCTACAATTGGATTTGAACATGTGCCCCTATTTTATTGTTCACCGCCTACTCTACCTTCGTCGTTGGAATTTCACCGATAGGAAGTAGGAACTCCCACGACACTGTTAACTGATTCATGAGCTAGGGGACATATAGACTCTAACAAATTATTAAACCATTTTACCATTTTTCTAGTTGCGCAGTTCACATAGTTCACCAAATAGGATTTTAAAAATGATTCAGTTATAGTCAACTTAGGTTTTATAAAACAATATCAGATACACGAACTGTTTTAATGGTTCAGTTCTTTTTGGTGTTGTTTCGGACAGTTCATAGGTTTAGTTCGGTTCTCACTAAAATTTTGAACAACCCTAATATATAGATATTTTTTTTATACCGGTTCATGCGGTTCAAACTAGTGACTCACTTGTTCAACAAGTGACCTATTAACCTAATACTTTGACCATATCGATGACCGGTCTAAGTCTAATAACATTGATATAGACTTTAGGCGCTTTACTCTTGGATTGACCCTAGCCCATGTGTCATAATTCATTTGATTACTTGTCGTTCAAGCGATGTGGATTTTTTTTGGTCAAAGGGTTGCATTAAAACCGGCAAGAGGCCCATAACAAGTACAACGAAACAGGCCATAAGCCCAATGACCAACATAAGCAAACATCCTATACATACTACAATAAACAAGGGATATGTGCAACTATCTAACCACTTTCTTGATAACAGAAAACGACATTAAAGACAAAAATAAACAAGCACATTAAGAATCTATTGACCCAAGCACTTAGAAAGTTCCCCAGGACAGCAAGGAATGGAGCGGCAATTCACCTCTTCAATTACCAAAGACCCAAAAGGAACCCTAGCAGACCAAATTAGAGAACCAGCGTAGCCACCACAAAAAAAAAAACGCCAACCAACGGGTGGGAAGGTGAAGGAAAAAAAACTTACCCACCATCACCATCCAAAGAAACTGCACCAAAAGTTCAAGAAGATTTTGAATGGGCTCTCAATTATGTCCTTTGTTCGTTAATGTTCTCGTATGTTCCCCCCAACTTCCTTGCGCCACCCAGGGTCAAAAGGAAACCCAAAAGGTCAAGCGATGTCGATTTTGAACTCCCTTTTTTTGTTTTTTGAATTTCAACAACGGGTTTACAACCCAAATCTTTATATATATAAAGTAAGGTGTACTTGAAGTTACATTTTCCTGCCTAAAATAGCGGTAATTTGGGAATATGTAATTGTAATAATATTGAAAAATATGTGAAAGGGTTTTTTTTGTCATTAAATGCAATGAGTTATTTCAGCATGACTTAATTAAATATTTTGTATTTAATGTTGGAGTTGATTAGTTGGGAGAGTTATTACTCCTTCTTTTTTTCGACAAAAATAGACTTAGCTCATTTCATTAATAATAATAGATAAAATACAATCAGGCAAATAACTGAAAACGTGAGAACAAGCTCTAGTAGCAGACACCCTTGCAAGAGCATGAGCAGCTCCATTTGCTTGTCTCTTGACAAACTGAACCTTAAAGTGTGGGTTCAACCTTAACAAGTACTTACAACTAAAAATTAAATCTCCAAGCTCAGTGTGATCTACCATAGTAGAATGAAGACGATCTACCAAGCGTTTGCAATCAGTTTCGAAAATAGCATGGTCAAGTCCCATGTTAGCTAGCCAACGTAAACCAATTAAAAGAGCCATAGTTTCACCCTCCATAACAGATAGCAAAGGTTGTGTGTACTCCATTTTAGCAAGCCAGAAATGTCCACCTGCTACTCGCAAACAAAGCCCGAACCCAGTGGTGCTCGATCCTGGATCAAAAGCAGCGTCCAGATTACATTTAACAACACCCGGTGGTGGTGAAATCCACTTGACAATTGGAGGAGTTTGCTCAACACCAACAACATGATGGTTTCGGGTGTTTTGAGCTAACTCCCACATGTAATATAATGTTTGTCCCCTGTGAATAACCTCTGCTCTTGTTTCACTGCGGCCCTCCCAAAGATTGGTATTTCTCTTAGTCCAAGTGCTCCGCAGTGTCATGACAAACCGCTTTACCTGCACCGCATCAAGAACTAAAACCAAGGCAAAGAAAAGTTCTCTGAAATTCTCACACACAAGCAAGTGGCTATCAATGAAATTCCAAATTCCTAGTTGCTCCCAACATTCCTTAGCCGATGGACAAGTAATAAGGGAATGCCAAGTAGTTTCCAAAGCCGCATTACAAACTGCACAGATAGAAGAACAATTCACCCCTCTAGTTCGGAGCTTGACTCTAGTAGGAAGGCAATCTCTACAACTTCTCCAAAGGAAGGTCTTGACTTTTGGGGGAACATCCAAGTGCCACAATTTAGACCAATCAGCTGCCACTTTGAGTTGTTCTTGATCTGAGAAGACCTCCATACATAGCCTGTAACCAGAGCGTACTGAATATGATCCTTGCTTGTTGAATTTCCAAGCTAGCCTATCCACCACGGTTTCCTTAAAGATAGGAACGTCTAGTATACGAGCTGCATCCTCCTCTTCAAAAATAGCACCAATAACCTGCACATTCCAGCATTTGTTAGGAAGGAAAATAAGATCTTGGACACGCAGTCCAGGAAATGCTAGGGCCACATCACTAGAACCCCCTAGCTGGTCCCCACCCCTCAACCAAGGTTCCTCCCACACATTAATTTTGGACCCGTCACCAATGATCCATCGGGCTCCCTCTCTAAGCAAAGCTTGGGAATTCCAGATGCTCCTCCATGTAAAGCTTGGGTTGTGACCCACAGCTGCTGTAAGAAAATCCCCTCTGGGAAAATATTTGGCTTTGAAAAGTCTAGTCACAAGAGCATCTCGGTCAGACACAAACTTCCAACCTTGTTTCCCCAGCAAGGCCAAATTAAAAGCCTTTAGGTCCCGGAAACCAAGCCCACCATCTTCCTTTCTCACACAAAGTTTATCCCACGACATCCATCTAATGCCTTTTCCTCCCCTTTCCTTACAACCCCACCAAAAAGAATTCATCATTTTCTGAATATCATCACAAAGAGAGTGAGGAATCTGGAAAATACTCATACAATAAGACGGAATAGCTTGAGCAACAGATTTAATCATAACCTCCCTCCCCGCCATTGACAAATTTTTTGCATTCCAAGAATTAATTTTCTTCCACACCCGATCCTTAAGGAAAGAAAAAATAGATTTTTTACTCCGCCCAATCATTGAAGGCAACCCAAGATATTTCCCAGTGCCTAAAGCAACTCTCACCCCCAAAGAATCCGCAATAGCCCTCCTAACATCATCCCCCACATTTCTACTGAAAAATACCTCAGACTTAGAATAATTTACCTCTTGGCCAGAAGCAGCAGCATATATCTGAAGTATAGTCTTCATCTTATTAGTTTCCATCTCATTTGCTCTAAAGAACAAGAAACAATCATCTGCAAAAAGCAAATGTGTAATCATAGGAGCTCCCCTACAAATGGTGATCCCATGCAAATCTCCTCTCGACTGAGCATCCTTAATCAAGGTAGTGAGACCTTCAGCACAAAGAATAAATAAATACGGTGAGAGTGGATCACCCTGTCTAAGGCCTCTTGAAGGAAAAATAGGCCCCACCTGTTCATTATTAACTTGGACTTGGTAAACAACAGATTCAACACACATCATAATCCAATCAATCCAGGTAGAATTAAAGCCAAGCCTCCCCATCATACCCCTCAAAAAATTCCAATCAATTCTATCATATGCTTTACTAATATCAATTTTTAGAGCCACATCACCCTTCTTTCCCTTAGTTTTGCACTTCATATAATGAACAAGCTCAATGGCAATCAAAGCATTATCCAAGATAGATCTACCTTCCACAAAGGCGGATTGTTCCTCCGAAATACATTTAGAAATCACCTTCCTAAGCCTGTTAGCAAGCACTTTAGACACAATTTTATAGAGCACATTACACAGAGAAATTGGTCGCAAGTCTTTCATACTTTTAGGATCATCACACTTAGGAATTAACACAATATTAGTATCATTAAGTGTGGGTGGAAAATGACCCTCCTCCAACCAAACAGAAGCAGCAGTAAAAATATCCTTACCACATAGGTCCCAGAATCGTTGATAGAAACCCGGATTGAGGCCATCGGGACCCGGGGCTTTATCTGGGTGCATCTGCAAGATAGCCAATCTGAACTCCTCTTCATCAAAAGGCATGGTAAGAATAGCATTATCCACATCATCAATACGCTGTTGCACTTTGGACAAAACCGGATCATATAACCCATTTACTCCCTCAAACAAATCATTAAAATAATTGGATGCAACATTACACATATCATCCATGGTGGACACTTCAACGTCATTATCATCCACAAGCCTAGTAATTTTAGGCCTTTTTCTTCGTTGTGTTGCTGCAAGGTGGAAAAATTTTGTATTTTGGTCCCCATCTTTTAACCAGTGCTGTTTTGCTCTTTGCTTCCAAAAAGAGTCCTCTTGCACAAGTAAAGTTGCTAATCTGTCCTTTACCAAAAGCAACTCCTGCTGATCATCAATATCACAGCTCCCTTGCAATTCCATGATACGTTTTTTGCAGCCATCAATCTCCTCCTTAAACCTATGCTTCAGACTCTTACTCCAAGTAATAAGCTCCTCCACACAACCCCCAAGCTTTCTTTGGACATTCCCCTCCCGAATTTTACACCACCCATTCGTCACCACCTGCGCAATATCGTCCTCATGCAGCCAAGCATTCTCAAAACGGAATTGATAGGCCCTCGGCTTGGACACATTTCGACGCTCACACTGTAACAACAATGGTGTATGATCCGAGACAGCAGCCATTAAGTTGGTCAGGGTGGCCTCTGGGAACAGCATCAACCACTCGTCATTAGCCATGGCTCTATCAAGCCTCTCCTCCACGGCCCTCTCAGTACCCAAGCTCTTAAACCAAGTGAAAGGATAACCTTCTAAAGGAATATCAACAATGTCACAGTCAAGCACAGCCTGCCTAAACCCGTTGATCAACCAATTGGGGCGGTCATGGTTACCCCTTTTCTCACTAGTTGCCAGAATATCATTAAAGTCCCCTACGATACACCAAGGAGTGTTCGTAGGTGGTACCAAACTCCGCATAAGATCCCACGATTGTCGCCTTTGCCCACCTCCTGGCAAACCATAAAATAAAGTCAACCTCCACAACCCCTTAGTAGGATCCTGCACACCAATATTAATAAAATTAGGAGAATAATTCTGGATGGAACAATGTGCTTCTTTGGACCAAAGCACAGCTAGTCCACCTCCCCTCCCTTCTCTATCCACCGCAAAACCATAATCAAAACCAAATTTAACCCGTAACTCCTCAATCTTCGCAGCATGAACTAAAGTTTCAGACAAAAATAAAACATTCGGTTTATTCGTCCGGACAAGGTCACGTAAAGCAGGAACTGCCCGGAGGTTACCCAGGCCTCGACAGTTCCAACTGAGGACGATCATTGCTCCTGGCAGGCCTGGGGACCAGGACCTGCCGATAAAAAACGCTCATCATTGTTGCCATTGGACTCTGTTGCCAAAGGATTGGTGATAACACTGACATACCCCAACCTCAATGCTTCGTCATTGATCTGCGTCTCCCCCTCACGTCTTCTCTTTTTTTCCACATATGGCTCACTTGAATGCAAAGCACTAGATAGGACCGCATGAGACTTTAATATTGGCGGACCAATAATCACCAATTGTCGTGAATTATTTGCCGTACCAATATTGGAAGCATTTTGAAAAGCGGGTCCCACATTTTCCACAACACCCTTTCCTTTATTATTTGCATGAATCTCGCTAGCACCTTGCATATTCCTTGCGTAACCGCCCTGAAGATCAGCGTTGTCCGTTTTTTCCGTTTCAGCACCATTCTCGCCCCCCATGTCGGTAGGGTTACTCCTCTCCTCCTTCAGCCATCTGCTTCTACCGCCGCCAGCTCTCCTTCGGACCTCCGCTTTCAACTCAACACTCCACCCACGAACACCATCGTCCACTGGCTTGGAGAACAGCACTTCACAGAATTGCTCTGTGTGGCCTATACACCCACAAACAAAACAGAAAGTGGATAGTTTTTCATATCTAAACTTGACAATGCTCCACTCTCCACCTGCTAGTCGAACCTTTCTCTCCTTTTTCAATGGCTGCCTGACATCGATCAACACCCTGAGGCGCATATATTCACGCCAAACACACGCATTATTCGCCGGATCATAGTCCACAAACGTGCCAATATAATTAGCAAGAAGCCTCCCAACTGCCTCAGTCATAAAGCCCACTGGAAGATTATGAGCTTGCACCCAGAATTCAGTATGAAACAAGGGAATTTGTTGTAATGGCACCCCTAACTGCATCCGGCCAAGCACCAACAGGTGGTTATCGAACGTCCATGGCCCTCCTTTCATGATCCTCTCCATATCCATAACATGGTAAAACTGAAAAAGAAAAACACCTGGAGTCACCTCCCGGATAGAAATCCCTTTCACTGGCCTCCACACTTCAGCTAACCTCTCCTTCATAATGTGAGTTCGAATGGATCTTGTTGTGACAAAACGACCCACTAGACACAACTGGAGTTCTTCTGGTCCTTGCTCCACGTTAGAACGCTCAAGGGTGATTCCTTCATCTTCATCATGCAATGATAAATCTTCCATATTGAGATCCATAGCACCAAAAATGCACCTCACCGCCGTCAAAGACTTCTCAAGACCGAGAGAAGTTTTTACTCCTTCTTTGAAGTTTAAAATATATAATAAATGTTAAAAAGATGATGAGTTTTATAATTTAATAATAGTATTATTTGGTGTAAAATAGTTATATTTGAATATATGTCACTGTTGAATCTTACAATGAAAAATAAAATAATGAGGATAACAAATTAAATGTAATTCTAAAATAAGTATGGACAGTGTTATTTTTTGGAAAATAGTTGAAAAGGTCATCATCCAGTTATTTTATCTTTATATATAAAGTAAGGTGCACTTGAGGTTATATTTTTTTGCCAAAAATAGGAGCAATTTGGGACTATGTAAATATAATAATATTAAAAAATATGTAATTGGAATTTATTTTTTTTAAATTTAAAAATATTATTTCTCATACATAATCCACCTGTTCATGCCGTGCATCGCATGAGGTACAAAATCTAGTCACATTAAAAAGAAACTAGCAAACTTTCACAAAGAAAGAAACGGAGCAACACACTAACCAAACAACATCACATTACATACAGAAAAATCGATTGTATATCAACCAACAGCGCCCTAAATCGTGCGAGCTAATTTAAAATTGAGGCTCATTTGGTACACAATATAATATAAGGCTGATGAACTTTTAATGCTATGTAATATTAGGTGATGTATATAGTATAACATTGTATTCTTTTTTGCCAAATATATTGGATATTTTTTTTTTTACTGAATAACATTGGATATGTTAAAAATTGATACTTACACAAATATTCTTTACTTAAAATGACTATAGTTATAAAAGATCGTTCTATCAATTTTTAAAGAAATAAAAGTCTCAAAATCCTAAATAAAGCCAGCTAGCTATATAACAATTCACGTTTGACTATGTCAAAGCTAGAGCATTGGAAGCAATTCAAAGTACAGCACGGCATTTCAACTTCAAGAAGAAAAATGCTTCAGTGCTAGAAGAGGATATAGGACTGGTTTTAAAAAGTGAAAAAACACAAAGCTGGGATTAGAACAGTAGGAAGCTGAAGTCATTGAAGACTTATGGTAATTGAACACAAATACTAGTTGTTTTTCTTTTCTAATCATGTCTAGTAAATTTTTCTACTGCTTGAGATAGATTTAGCTGTTTGGAATTGTTCTGATACATTGATATTTTAATCTGATTTTAATTTGTTTTATTTCGGTTCAAGTGTTTGTTCTTGAATGTAAATTAAGCTTCCATATATTATTAAGGGTTAATTATGTTTTTTAGTCCTTTAAATATTTTTTTTATTTAGGTCTTTTAAATGAGTTGACTTGCTAGGTGGCACATTTTCACCCATTCATCATTCCTACGTGGCACGAAACGCTGACGTGGCCTCCTATACGAAATATTGAGTTTTGAATTTAGTCCCTCTAAAAATTGAGTTTTGATTTTAGTCCCTCTGGTTTTCCTCTTCCTCCTCCAATGGCTTCCCCTTCCTCTTCCACACCACCACACACACACTCTCTCTCTCTCACCCCCACCACCACCCCCCAACCACCACCACCTTCCTCCACCCACACACTCTCTCTCTCACCACAGCCTCTCGGTTTCTAATAGCTGGATATATTTTTTGGAGATTCCGATTTCACAATTTGTCTCTTATTTCGTGTGTGTGTGTGTGTGTGTAGAAACCGAGGGGTGTGGTGAGAGAGAGAGTGTGGGTGGAGGAAGGTGGTCGTGGTGGTGGGGGTGAGAGAGAGAAAACGAGAGAGAGAGAGAGAGAGAGTGTGTGTGGTGGTGGTGGTGGGGGGTGGGGGCTAGAGTGGAGGAGGGTGGAAGAGGAGGGGGAAGCCATTGGAGGAGGAAGAGGAAGGTGGTGCAGGAGGAAGAGAAAAACCAGATGGACTAAAATCAAAACTCAATTTTTAGAGGGACTAAATTCAAAACTCAACATTTCGTGTAGGAGGCCACGTCAGCGTTTCGTGCCACATAGGAATGATGACTGGGTCAAATTGTGCCACCTAGCAAGTGAACTCACTTAAAGGACCTAAATAAAAAAAAATTTAAAGGACTAAAAAAGTTTGACTTATTTTTAAAGGACCAAACTCAAATTTGGCAATTTTTAAAGGACTAAAAACATAATTAAGCCTATTATTAATTAGAAAATTGACAATCACATACATGTTCCGCATGTGAATGAATAACTTGAGTTATGATTTCTTAGAAATAAGAGTATGAGTCATATGTGTTCTTCATGTTTTCGCTAAATTTTTAATTATCAAGGGATTGGGAAATTAATTTTTGACGAGAAGAATTATTAACCTAAGAGAATTTGGGGGTAATTGTAAACTTTTTGGCTTCTTGAACTAAAGTAAATCTTCATATTATAATTCAAAGTGACGAACAAGTAAGAAAAGTACTTCAGTCAAAAACAAAAAGTACTGAAATTGATCCTCTAACATTTTATATCATTTTGCGATGTACTAAACAACTAATAGACGAGGATCGGGCCTCTTCAGAAAAAAAAGATGAGGATTGTGATGGGTATATTTTGTGGGTTATAGGGTATTTTGTTGTAGAATGTAAAATATTTTTTTCGAGGATGTTCATCTCGTATTATTATTGTTTGGTTCCTTAGATAGAGCTATAATGTAACAAAATCTGATCCTAATATAATCATATCAAATATTATCCTAATTTAAAACGCATCCTAATCAAATCATAACTAACCTTGTCCTAATATTAAAATTCAAACAAATATAACAATCTATAATCTAGATAAATCAGAATATCAAATCATAAAGTTGTTATAGCTATTTAGGCATTATCCACAACATTCTTCCTTGACTTAATAGTTGTTATAACACCACATGTTTCGTCTTCAAATTTTGAATATTTGTTGCTTTCTTTCTTCTGTTGTACTTGTAAATCTTCTCAACGTCTTTCTTGGATGGGACCACCTCATTGTTCTTCTTCATCTTCTTTTCATGATGAGATTCTGGATATTGCTTGATATAATTCTTTCAGTTTTAATTTCTAGCTGCATCTTGATTATCTCCATGATTTTTGGGATTGTTGTGATTTCTTTTCCAACTTCCAGAATTCAAATCTTTGATGGTATCTTTCTTCTATCGACTTGAACGATTTTTGTGGAAGCATCTTTCTCAGATATCCTCATATCTTTTTCTGTTGTTTCTTCTTTTGTAATTTGCTCTTCTCTCATCAATTCTAAGACAAAGCTTTTGCCTTTCATTTGAATTTTGGACATATCTCTGCCTTTTGAATCTTTAATAACACAATATTTACCTTCAAACAACACCTTGTAGCCTTTTTCCAATAATGGCAACACTTAAAAGATTTTGATTAATTTCAGGAACATAAAGAACATCAGAAATTAATTTCAAACTTGTTTGACTTTTAAACGCCACAGTTCCTTTGCCTTTTACTTCAATGTATGATCCATCACCAATTTTGACTTTGGATATAACAGTTTCATTGATCTCTTTGAAGAGATCTCGATCATATGTCATGTGATTTGTACAACCACTATCTATAAGCCAACCTTTTGTGGAGTTGTTGGTTGTAAAGCATGAAACGAACAACAGATCTTCTTGTTGGTCCTCCTCGGCTACATTGACTTGTTGTTGTGACTTGCATATCTTCTCTGTGTCCTAATTGGCCACACTTGTAACAATTTGCATCTGGTCTCCACCAACATTTATTTTGTGGATGATTTTTCTTTTTGCAATAAGGACAAGGTGGAAAAACCTGAGTATTGTTGTTGTTGTTATTCTCCTCCTTTTTCTTGTTTTTGTTGAATCTGGCAAGAAAGACACCCTCCATAGATGTTTCTTCCCTCATCCTCCTCCTTTGCTCTTGTGACTGTAATGCATGTAATACTTCTGTCAAAGTGATCTTACTCAGATCCTTTGTGTTCTCCATAATGGTTATAGAAGCTTCATATCTTTCAGGTACTGTCACAAGAATTTTTTTCTACTATTCTAGAATCAGGAAATTTAGTTCCCAGCAATCGTACCGATTCTGGTGAAGATGGTTTTTGAAACACCAGCAAACAATCACGACTTTGCCTTTGCATTCTTGATTTTTCTTTCCTTGTGACTTTTTATCCGGGCCGCGGTACCATCGTCTGACAGCGGATGAACATTGTAGTCCTCTTCCACGGCGTCTCAGAGATCTAAAGCCTCTAGGTAGGATTCCATTCTCACAGCCCAAAGGTCGTAGCTTTCTCCATCAAAGATGGGAGGAGTAATTTGTGAAAAACTTGTTTCAGCATCCATTATCACAGGTCTTTATGGGTATATTTTGTGGGTTATAGGGTATTTTGTTGTAGAATGTAGAATATTTTTCTCGAGGATGTTCATCTCGTATTATTATTGCTTGGCTCCTTAAATAGAACTATAATGTAACAAAATATGATCCTAATATAATCATATCAAATATTATCCTAATTTAAAATGCATCCTAATCAAATCATGACTAACTTTATCCTAATCTTAAAATTCAAACAAATATAACAATCTAAAATCTAGATAAATCAGAATATCAAATCATAAAGTTGTTACAGCTATTTAGGCATTATCCACAACAGATTGGGTAGTGAAAATTGGTCAATATAAGAAGTCTAGCTAATAGATGTGTTGATGCTCTTGCAATTAGAATAGGATGTGAGTTGAATGTGCAATATGTTGAATATGAGCAAGCTCCTGGGAGGGTGGCTCAGTCGATCTTTGATGATCGTAGATGGGTCTCCTTCCCGCTTTTGGTCACTATATAGTTTCTGTAATTTTGGACTTTAAACTCCTTTTTCCTAAAAAAAAAAAATTTGAGTTTGAATTATTTACTTGATATAATTTTTTTTAAAGTATGACTCAACTTGACTACTTTATAATAAAATTATTCAATAAATCACAAGTCTGTCTTTAAATAAGTCAACATTAGGGTGAAGTTTTTAAATATGTCAACAAATATATATAATTTGAAGATCATGTAATAAAAAATCTAATATAATAATCATAACAACTATAATATTTCTATTATTATATTTACTTAAATAAATGAACTTGTCAAAACCTAAAGGACTTTGTGGATAAGCTAAAACATGATATTAAGTTTATCAGATTTTATAATAAAAAAGCCATTGATTTCATTTATTTAATAGACACAGTCAAGGTGATGTTATCCTTAACACGGGTTAATGAGTTAATCCATGAGCTCTACATAAGACTATTTTGGCCCGACCACTTAAAGGCCGTGTGATTTTTTTCTTTCTTTTTTTAGTGTTGGCAGTTCAATGGCCATAAACTTGCAACAATTTTGTTTTCCTTAAATGTTAATGGCGTTACATTACTTCCATCTGATGGAATTTGGCCTTTTTTGTTTTTGGTCGAAGGAAAGGATTCCATTGAGTAAAGGCAATAAGCCCAATTACACAAGAAGGATGACAAGCCCAAACCTAACAAACTATCAATACACGACAAGCAAACAATACAGATACGCTAGGCCAAACCCAACCCATTCAAGGATATCTCAAGGATATCCTTCATGTCGGGGGTATGATCGTCTTGTGTGCTTCACGGGTTTTTTATTTGTTTTAGTTTTTTGTTCTTTGTTGTACGTTTGTTGAGTTTTCATCAATGCGGGTTGATGAGTTTAGTTGTTGTATCTGTAGCGACTCTGCATAGCTGATGCTGGCCTTTGGGGCCTTTGTACTATTGGCCTATCGGTTTTGCCTTCGGGCTTTTTAATCCAAGTATCTTTCGACCAAAAAAAAAAAGATACGCTGCTAGACTCAAGATCCACTGTCTCACAAGAATCAGGAAAACAAAGCAAACCCCAAAAAGGAAAGAAACCCTAGTACACCAAGCAAGAGGCGGCGCACCCGGAGGTCAACAGGCTTGAGAGCAATACCATCAAATGGGGACAACACTTGAAACTATATTTGAGGGGGTTGGGTCAGACCCATTTGGGTGACCCGACCCATATAAATTATAGATATTTCTCATAAAAATGTAAGAAAATGCTAAATAAATAAGATAATTTTAGTTGTAAATAAAAAAGAACAAGAGATGTGACACATGTCCCATTCAAATAGTCCAGAACTTAACTTTTTTAATAAAATAATAAATTACTCGTCAAACTACAGATAAGTGCACCCCCACAACTGCCCAAGCAATTGGAACATGGAAGTGGCTTAACGACCAATCCTCGGAATTAAACAAAATATATAAAATGGTTTGTCTTTTTTGGGGAGAAAAACATAAATGGCTCTTTCCCCACCTTAATTTTGGATGACAATGAAGGAATCTAGAAGGATTCTAGTTGATATTAGATAGTGGATATAGTTTGTTACTTTGAATATAGGCTGAGATAGAGATATAAGATAAGGAGATGGGGCCATATTCAAACTATGTGATTAGTTATGATAAGATAGCAATATCAGATAAGAAGATAGGGCCATATTCAAACTATGTGATTAGTTATCATAAAATAGCGATAGTAAGGTAGAAAATTAAGGATATGATGAATCTATACAATTGTATATTTTGATATGAGTTTTGATGGATTAATTGGACTAAACAGTGTAAATATTAGTGCCAGTTTAGGTTAGAATAGAATATTTTGCATGAGTAGAGAGTTTTGTCATAGAAAGTTGTTTTTTGACCTATTTTTGGTGCTAGACAGGTAGTTGGCGCTCAGCTTTGATTCCTGGCGCTTAGCTCTCAGATTTTGGTTTGGACTGCGAAGTATTTCTCCAGGAGGGCAGAATTCCAGCGCCCAGCGCTCATATCTCAGCGCCCAGCGCCCTAAACCTGACTCGAACTTAGAAAATCTGATCTGGAAGGCAGAAATTGGGCGCCCAGCGCCCATATTGGGGAGCTCAGCACTGAAATGCTTCCCTAGTCATAACTTGGGTTGTACTTATCCGATTTGAGTGATCTTGGTGGCGTTGGAAAGATAAGAAGCAGACCTACAACTTTCATGTTGACACCGAAGCCCAGTTCGGATGTTTTGATGGTCAAAAATGCAAAATACCAAAGCTGTCCAGATTTATACGAAAAATTGGACCTGGAAGACAGAATATCAACGCCCAGCGCGCATGACCAGCGCCCCAATGCTGTCCCTGACTGTGCGTTTCAACTTCTAAAGGCAGAATTCCGGTGCCCAGCGCCCAGATCTTGGCGTCCAGCGCCCAAAACGTTACCGAAGTATAAATGCTCACGTTCTGACCTATTGTGGCAGAACTTCTGGACTTGGAAAGTAACAAGACAGCTTCCAGAGACCTCTCTGTGCCTCTCCAATGAAGATTCAAGCCTTGGGAACAAGACTTGAAGATTCAATGGATCCACCTTCTTCATCTTCTTCGCTTTACGGTTTTTCTTGTCTCTTTGCCATGTTTGGCTGATTTGATTTGATTAGGCTAGGATGAACTCTTTTAGATCTTGATGTAATTTGACTATTTTGTTCTCCAATTTTAATTCAATTTATGTTTTTAATCATTTGCTTAATGTTTTTCCTTGATTGGCCACCATGGAAATTGTTGTGATGGTCTTGTATCTAATGGAAGTTAGGTATGAGATTCGATTTGGATTAGAAACCATATGAGTGCAGAGATCTAAGAATAGACTTTGGTTCATGTGCATTCTTCATGAGTTCTTAATCTTAATGCTTCCAATTAATTGAGTTTCACCTAAGGAATTAGGGTTCTAATTAAGAGGAAAGGGGTTATTCACCAAGGGATTGGGTTTAGCCAAATTTAGAGAACTTGAATGATAATTGATTGAGATTGGTGATTGCATCTAGTGACAATTGAGTGATTCTTATGCCTAATCTTCTTTTCATTGTGTTTGCATTTGTCTTTCATCCACCAAATGTTTGTTTTCGTGATTTGTGTTACATTGTGTTTGCATTTTATCTTAACTTTCACAATCCACTGCATATTTTTTTTCATAGTCCAAATAGTATAGCAATTGGTAGTAGTTGGTACTTGGCAATTGATCCTCGTTGGGAACGATAACTCACTCATCACTCTATTACTTGTACGATTCGGTACACTTGCCGAAACGTCTAACAGGATGCTGATAAGGAGACGGGGTGCATATATATTGGTGTAACCTATTTGTGATTTCTCAATGCAATGCAATGCAATCAAACACAACACTTACACAATATTTTACTGTAGGTAACAAGATGAAACACAAGAAGGGGGGGTTGAATTGTGTTTCTAAGCTTTTAAAACTTTTCGCAAATGTTGGACGCTAGCTGTTAAAAACGTTGCACGCACAGCTTAGTTCAAATATTGGACGCACAGTGTTTTCTGAAATATTGGACGCACAGAGTGCTAAAACACTAGACGCACAGAATTGTGAAATATTGGACGCACAAAAGATTGGACGCTGAGGCTTCCCTCTTAGTTAAAAAAACTTGTTTTCTTTGTGCGATTAAAGGTGTATGAAAAACTTGTTTAAACAAAATCAATTCAATCCCCTTGGTTAGTAATAAGCACAGATATAATAAGAGATAAGGGAAGGAAGAAATAACACAAGTTTTTATACTGGTTCACCCTTTCCTAAGAGCTACGTCCAGTCCCCTCAAACTAGAGAGATTTCACTATCAAACCAGATAGGTACAAGTATTCTTTGCACACAGCCTCTTCAGGCTAAAACCCAAGTATTCTTTGCACACAGCCTCTCCAGGCTAAATCCCAAGTATTCTTTGAACACAGCCTCTTCAGGCTAAAGCCTAAGTATTCTTTGAACACAGCCTCTTCAGGCTAAAGGACTCAGGAGAGTGTTTTTGATTCAAGTGCTGTCTAACTCACACAAGTGAGGATATGAAATCTAAAGCACTTTGAGAGTTAAGCAAACTTTCTTTTACAAGAAGAAAGAAAATATACAAGACTTTCTATACAGAGTATAACAAATTGCACAGCGTTCAGCTCTTTCTTTTTCGTTGTTCAGTGTCTTGTATTCTTCTTCTTGTTCACGGTATTTATAGGCTTTGATGAAGCTTCAGACTTGTTCTTCGAATAGCTCAGCTTCAGCCTTCATAAATATTACCGTTCTCTAATAGCATTAAATGCTATTTTCCCGTTGCTCTGAGGAGATCTACTTCATTGTGCATGTCTGCGTTTCTTTCTCCTTAATCAGAAGCAACCTGTACTCAAAGTCTCAATTGTACAGTGGTTAATAGTAATATCTTATTGAGACAGAGAGAATACATTGTGTAAAGTAGAAAGATGTGTTCAGAGATATACAGAGTAGTTAAAAGTACATTCTCTCTCTTAGTACACTTTCCACAGTGCTTTATGCTTTTCAAAAGTACATTTAAAAACGTTGACAATGGTTGTACAGAAAGCATTGCATACAACTATTTATTTCAAATCATTTGCTCAATAAATATGTTCCATATTATGCATGAGCAATAAATAGCAAGTTTATGGATTCTGCGTATTGGACGCAGCATGAAGAAATCATTGGACGCATACCTGGTACTTACCAATTGCATATGATATTCATTCAATCATTGGACGCATCTTTATGCTTACCATTCTGATGATTAGTTGCAAAGCAACATTGGACGTATTGCCTCATTCTGGTTATTGGACTTTTGCCATTTCCTTATAGTTTTATTGGACGCAGAGTTGATTGTTGTACATTTGTTCTTCTGCTTCATTGGACGCAGAACATTTGTTTGATGTACCTTTGTCAATCTGCTTCATTGGTCGTATGACACTTGATTGTTGTCCTTCTTATTTATTGGACGCAGAATAGTACCTTTGTCACTCTGATTTTATTGGACGCAGAACAGTTCTTTTGTTTGTTCAGTTTCATTGGACGCAGAGTTGCACTCTTGCTCATGCTGAACATTGGACTTTTATCCTTCATCTGTATTGGACGCATACTCACTGAATCTGTTCCTTTGAAAATCATTGGACTTTTACTGCAATTCTGCTTCTCATAAAAACATTGGACTTATACCAGTATTGCCTTGTACTTATCATTGGACGATCAGCATTCTGTACCTTGGTCAGGAACACATCCTGAACATTGGACTTATATCTTATGTTCTGATCATGAATCATTGGACGTATGAAATTGTCCTTGTGCCTTGTATTGAATTATTGGACGCACAACATTACTTGCCTTTGTGATCAAACATTGGACGCAGAACTCTTCCTTCTGCTCAAACATTGGACGCAGAACTCTTCCTTCTGCTCAAACATTGGACGCAGAACTTTTGTGTCCATTTCAGTGCCAACATTGTGATGAGCTAGCTTATTGGACGCAGAACTGCTTTGCCTCTTATATCAGTAACTTCCTTCTGCCAAAATCACTGGACGCAGAACTCTTGGTATTTATGTTTCAGTGCCAACATTGGACGCAAGACTCACTTTGAATGCCAGCCAATGTCATGAAGAACTGATTGGACGCAGACTGCAATAAGCTTAGTTAGGCAGCATTGTTATACATTGTACAAGCTTAATACATTTTGTTTATCCTTTGTAAAAACCTTAATACATTTTGTTATCATCAAAATCATAAAAACACATAGGGAGTTTTTGTATTAAAAACACTTTTAACCAATTTGGTTCCAACATTTACATGGTAGCAACAACTTCGGTTATGTGATCCAAATTCATTGCCGAATCACTATGATTGAATGGCAAAAAAGGCGATGAAGCAGCGATCTCCAAATTGGGAGAAAAGGAGAAAGGAAGTTCATGGAATGATAAAAGAGGTGGAGCAAAGGCAGTGCAAGTGAGTGCCGAGGGAAGCCTGATTACAGGATTGTCCATGTAGCAGTATGAATGCCTCATACAACAGTTGAAGGTGGACGCAGAACCAAGAATGGGAGCACACCAAGCAAACCCCAATGTGAACATGATAGGACACCCAGATTGGAGTGGGTAGGCATCAAGAAGGTTAAAAAAACAAAAAGGGCAAGGAGAAAGAATACTTGTATTGGTGATTTACATAGTGGCAAAATCCTCAACAGAAGCCGAATACAGAGCCATGACAGTCATTGTTAAGTCATATGGCTAAGGTGGTTCCAACTAGGAGAGTTGGAAGCTTCACAATTTGAAGATACACCAATGTTTTCATGACAATCACACCGCACTTTGGGAAGAGAAAGGTTCAAGTTTCTAAAAGGCAAGTTGGACATTGGTAGATCTTCATGCCCTAACTTGAGGGGGAGTGAAGGAATCTAGAAGGATTCTGGTTGATATCCGATAGTGGATATAGTTTGTTACTTTAGATATAGGCTGAGATAGAGATATCAGATAAGGAGATATAGGCTGAGATAGAGATATCCTATAAGGAGATAGGGCCATATTCAAACTATGTGATTAGTTATGATAAGATAGCGATAGGAAGGTAGAAAATTAAGGATAAAGATAAGAAGACGAGTGCATATATATTGGTGTACCTTGTTTGTGATTTCTCAATGGAATGCAATTTTACACAACATTATACAGACAAGGATGGGAATGGAATAAAAAAAAAGGGAATGAACTAATGCTCGCAAGGGCCCACTACTACTACTACTATGCTGCTAGGTGGACATCACAACCAAGAGATTCAAATAGGCAAAGATTGATTTTTCACTTATTCACTGGTATGAAGAATCACACAACACAGCCTTAAGAAGTGTCATTTTTTATTTTATGTTTTTTGTTTATTTACTTCATAAACTATTTTTGTTAAAAAAAATTATTTGTTGTTTGGCTTTTCATTTAGATAGACGCATTGTGGTAAAAAAAATTGTTTCCTCTGTCTTTGATTTTCTTTATTAAATAAAATGAAATTAAAAAGATAAAAAAAATAGTAAAAAGGGGGAGAAAAATCAGAGAGAATGAGGGATATGATTTGGTGATTTAGTTGCAATTTCTAGTTTTATCTTTAAAAATCAAAATTCAAAAGTATTGGAGGGAGTATGGTTACAAGTTATCAGCCATGTATTGGGTTCAGAAATTTAAAATTAGATCAAGAAGAAGTTACAAAAAAAATAGGGGAGCCATGATAACATAAAATGGGATAAGATATACTCAGAAACTTATAAAAAGGATCAGAGAAAACAACCTAATTAAGATCCCTAGAGGACAAAGGAAACATAGAGACAGGGAGACTAATTGTGAAATAAACAACTAAAAAAAAGGACATTCAAAAATATCATCAAGATGTTGTGCTTTTGTTTACTTACATGTTACTACACAAGGTAAATCTCTAACCCAAATTTGTCATGATCAAGGCATGAATTGGTTGTTGTTTCTAAATTATAATCACTCGATTGCACCTCTCTATTTTTTAGATTTAAATCAAGGTTTGATGCCTACTAGTTTTAAGGTTCAAACAATTCCTCTAGATGGTGATGACTCTGCAACAGAAGAGGTTTTGGATCTTGACTTTGGAGAGGCAGCCATTGGCCGTGTTGCTCCAGTTGATTCAGGATTGTGGTGGATTATTTATTACGAGCATATGTAAAATGCTTAGGTGATCTACCTCTTCAGGAGAAGGTTGTTTTGCAAACAAAGATTTAGATGATTTTGAAACTATGTCTTGCTGATGGATTTGATATGTTCCCAACATTGTTAGTAACCGATGGCTCTTGCATGAATATAGATCAAAAGATGGGAATACATGGGCATCCTTTGATCTACATGAAAGAACCATCAGTTACCAATAATGTTGGGAACATATCAAATCCATCAACAAGACACAACTTCAAAATCATCTTAATTCCTATTTGCACATCAACCCTCTCCTGAACTGATAGATCACTTGAGCATTTTTCATATGCTCATATAAAACAATCCACCACAATCCAGAATCAATTGGAGCTACAAGACCAATGGTTTTCTCTCCAAAGTCAGATCCAAAACCTCTTCTGTTGTAGAGTTATCACCATCTAGAGGAACTGTCTGACCTTAAAACTATAGTAGGCATCAAATCTTGTCCTAGACTATGACAATCCATTGTTTTCACCCATAATTCAAAACATTAGAACTAGTTGGGTCTTTTGCAGCTTACCACAACAATAAACTACAGAATCCTTGCTTCTTCCTCATTCGAGTTGAGGCTATTTGTGCCAAGGTGGATTTTATTGTGGGATAGTGCTTAGATAGTAGTACCGTAAGACATTCCAAAAGTACCCCTAAAAAATACTCAATATATCCTTTATTGTTTAAATTCCAAAATTACCCTACAGTGTGCTACCTGAAAAACTGGTATCCTTAAGTGTAATATTTATTTTGCAATAAGGGGTCTGCAGAATATATGATTTATGTAGTAGGATAGTAATTATAATAAGGCAATTTCTACCGTGCCGTTGGTAAAATAACGGTTTTGGAACTGTTGTTTTACCAACCAATGATAAAATAGAAGTCTACAACGTCAAATTATTTTTTTTAAGGATTACAATTTGTTAATATTACATCTTAACCTCTAATTAATCTTTTTCATTTTATGGCTACTCTCTTTTGTTTTTGCATTTCTTTCTTTCACACTATCATGGGCAAAAATGGTTCTAGAAGTAACCGGAGGAAGCATGTTATTCAAAAGAGAGAATATGTGAGATTATGATATGAGATTGGGAAGATGAGTTTCATCCTTTAGCTGTTACTATAATTTTAAATTTTAAATAAAATAGTTTTAATGCTAAATGAAAATTATAAAATAAATTTTAAATATTTGGAGGACTGAATTGTTAAATTGTGCTAAAAAAATTTATTGATTAAAAACTAACGATACCATAACTGTTATTTTTACGACGGGACCATAGAAGTCCCCTTATAATAATTTGATTTTACTTCCCAAGTTTAAATTAAAAGAAAAATAGTGAAAAATACGGCTGATGTGTCAATGAACACGTTGACGTGAAATCATGGGTAACACTGAAGGGATCCATGCTCCAGTAATGCGAAGAACCGAAGAAGTCGTTTTGGCAAATTCATGTTTATTATCATTTGTTTTGTATTTATCTTTGTCCAACTATATTAATTTGTTGCTTTAAAAAATAAAACTATATTAATGTGTTTTGATTTATTTTGGTGAAGGAAAGGAGTAATTAAATTTGTTTAATTTTTTGGTCGTACTATGTTAATTTGTATTTCTATTTGTTTAGATAAAACTATATTATTTTTATTTTTAGGTCAAGACTGTATTTTTTTTTTGGGTCAATATTTGTTTGTTTTGGTCAAAGGGTTAATGTCCGATTTTTTTGAAAGCTTAGGGGGAAAAGCTTTAAGTTACCAAAAACCTGTTTGAAGGGGTAATATTCACATTACATTTTTTATGCATGGGTACTTTAGGCATGTCATACGGTACTATCATCTAAGCACTGTCCCACAATAAAAAGCCACCTTGTGCCAAAGGTGTCTGTGATAGTTCCATTTGTACCATTAGATGTCAAAATCTCCTTTTTCTTGTTTCAATAGTTAAACATATTGAAATTGGGTCATTCTAGGATAGGACAACTCAAAAACGCCCTACCAATAGGAAAGTCTCTTTGACCTGTGTTAATAAGTTATCCCGGTTTCTTACATATTATGTTTTTCTCCCCATTTAAAGTTTTAAAATTAAAAAACCAACCACCTCAAGCAAATCGATTCTTGTTTCCTACCCAATAAAGTTTCCTTCCCAACTTGTTTTCTCCATCTTCTTCTTCTTACTTTCCCAACCATGGTGTTTCTGCGGATGAAGCTTGCCTTCATCAAGCCCTCTATTTTCCCCACCCACTACCACCGGTACACCTCTGAGTTTGCAGAACAGACCCGCATGAGCATCCT
Source organism: Glycyrrhiza uralensis (assembly GCA_030159175.1). Lineage (NCBI taxonomy): Eukaryota > Viridiplantae > Streptophyta > Magnoliopsida > Fabales > Fabaceae > Glycyrrhiza > Glycyrrhiza uralensis. The sequence continues at coordinate 6,925,949 of BRZY01000007.1, forward strand.
GCACGTGTACGACACCATTTTCCACGGCTTCTCCGCCGTGCTCATGCGGCAATAAGTGGCTTCCATAAGCTAGCACCCTTCCATCCTCGCCATCTTCGAGGGCCGTCGCCTTCAGCGCCGGAGCTTCTCCGATTTGAACCTGGGACCCATTCCTCCGACGCCGTAAGGTCTACAATATCACCATCGGTTATGGGCCCAGGGTTATTCAAGTGATTATCCGAACCCGCGAGTTGGCCGGCGTGGAGGCCGTTGCCGGAGAATTTGAATTACCCTTCGTTTGTGGCTCAATTATCCTATTGGTTATCTAAATTGCAATTAATTAAATTAAGTACCTTATATTTTAAATTAAAAGAACATTTACCACCCCAACTGCATGTGGTTTGCAAACCCAGTAATACGCCTAAAAGGGTGTGGTTAGAGCAAGGAGGATGGCTAATTCCGGCAGGGCAGGATCACTGATGCAAGATAAGTGGTTATTTTGGCACATTACATTGTGGCAGAGAAACGTCACACTTTCTGCTATGGTGTCACATTGTTCTGCTGAAATAGACACAATGGATTGTAAGCAGCTACTGGAAATATCACTCTATAGCGAGTTGTAATTGTAGCATGATTGGTTCAATAAGGGAGGCATGATCAGTATTATGTTTGCACACATTTTGTTGCTGCTGCTCTGATAAGTATTATGCTGTAAAGGATGGTCATATTATAGGACAGTTATAGTTTATCTTGGGCTTCTCATGTGTTTGTTATGCAGGTAGCTAATTAGGTGCTGATGGTGGACTAGGCTAGTGGAGGCTGGTGTTATATATAATATATAATAATATATAGACTACGTGCCTGCTCCTATTAGTTTGATCTGGATGTTGTGGTCCATTTGTCTATTTGATGGCTTGTACTTTTCGGCTAAATTGTGAATACCTTATGCTGCAGTTTCATATTATCCTAATTCAATTGTTTTGCTTCTTTTTAAAAAAAAAAAAAAAAACACCCCAACTGCATAACTTGTTCATGTGGTATCAACTGATTTCCGGTCATACTCAATTTAATGAATTAAGTGATCAATGGGTTAAAGCAACTATTTATTGTGATCAATTAGTTACGTAAATGGTGCACAATCACATAACAGAAATAAAATAAAAAAACATCAACTTGCCATTTTCACAATTCCAGGGTTGGCTATATTTGCAAATATCAAGAAATCTTTGCTTAACCCATCCAGCAGGTTGTGGGTAACGAATCCCAGCCATTCAATATGTCATTCTATAAATCTATGGTAGCAAGGGGCTTTCCTATTGGTAGGAAGTTTTTGAGTTGTCCTACCCTAGACGGACCCCTTGAAATTCTAGGATAGACTTAGATGACTATTGGCTTTTTTTTTGGTCAAAGATGACTATTGGCTTTATAATCACAGAAATTGACGCCCATCCACGAAAATTGATGAGGTCTTAATTGTTTGGAATAAGTTTGTTTTTTTTAGGTCAAAATATCTGCAATGAGATTTTTTTTTGGTGGAAGCAATGAGTTTTTTTTTTGTTGGTCAACATGGAAGCAATGAGTTTAGATCATTAAAAATGCCTACAGTTTGGGCCTCGTTTTTGTTGTCACACTCGTCAAACTACAAATAAGTGCACCCAACAGGCAACAGGTGCCCAAGCAATTGAAACGTGGTTGACCAAAAAAAAAAAGCAATTGAAACGTGGAAGTGGCTTCACAACCAATCCTCAAAATTTAAGAGAATATAATGGTTTGCCTTTCTATTTTTGAAAACGAATGGCTCTTTCCTCACCTTAATTTTGGATGACAATGATGAAAAGTGAAAAAAGGGAAGGAACAAATGCTGGCAAGGGCCCACTACTACTATGCTGCTAGGTGGACATCACAACCAAGGGCTTCAAATAAGCAAAGAAGAATGGATTTTTCACTTATTCACCACAATGAAGAATCACACCACCTTAATTAAGAAGTCAGTTTTTTTTTTGTTTATTTACTTCATAAACTATTTTTGTTAAAAAAAAGAATTATTCGCTTGGCTTTTCCTTTAGATAGATGCAATGTGCGGTAAAACACACTGGTCACAAGACGAAGATGCTTCTTCCACTTGAATATTGTGTCTGATAAGAAGGAAGCCAGCAAAAAAGGAGAAGTAGCAATTCAAGGCAGCTTTCTTTGACCAAAGTGAGAATTACCAACAATTGTTTGGTCATAGGTGTCTTTGTTTCCACCTAGAATTGTTTGTGCCAGGTACCTTTTTTTTTTTTGGTCAAAGTGCCAGGTACCTTTAAAAGTGCACGACCAGAGGACAAGTTGCGCGTAGCCTCAACGGCCCAAACAAAAATCACAAGACGTGTAACATACATGACCCAACACAAATCGAATTTCGCTGAAAAGGACTTACTATTTTTGTCAACACCCTCATAAACGAAAATATGAATCTTTTAGTAAGATGAACAATAAAAAAGGCCCTTTTGTTCATAAAAAAAACAATAAAAAATTCATTAAAAGAAATAGCTTTTTGTTAGAAAGGAAGAGCTAAAAGGTGATTCGTATTTCAGTGAAGACCTATTTATTTTATATAGTAATTGATTGTTAATATTAAGTAACTAATTGCATCCGGGTTAATTAGCATTGCTAAAATGATTCAATCTTCATCATTTCCTTTTTGTTCCCAGAGGATAAAATGAAGTTGGAGGGAAAATGTGGACCCGTAAGAAGAAGGCACATCTTAAATTGAATTGATGGGGTAAAAACCCAAATTTAAATCAGATCCAATAATGCAATAATGCAAAAAAGAAAAAGACACTTGTTTTTTCTTTTTGCTTTTTTTTATCTGAAACCTAGTAACAACTTAAAACAACAAATGACACTTTTTTTGACTTTGTTTTTTAATCCAAAACCTAATGATTATAACAAAATCAAAATCAAAATCAATGGTATTATTTATAAAAGCTCCATAAGACCCCAAACGACCAAAAGCCGGTTCCTCAATCTCTTTTCTCTTCTTCTGCCTTGATTTTACTCTTCAATAGCAAGGGGCACAGATTCAGCCTATAAGGTCACAAGAATGACATAATCATAAATTAGTAAGTTGAGGATTCACATTCAAAGGACAGACAAGGAAGAAAAATTCCCTTTTGTTCAATAGCACTTTAAGCTCTTAATAAAGGGAATTTAAATAAAAAATTGATCACAAAAAGGTTATGCATTTCTTTGAGGAAAAGCAATGCACTGTCCCATTTCAAAAGCTTTAAGTATATATATAAAAAACGAAACCATCGTATGGGGTGGTAATGAGAGAAAATGCATACCAATTTGCGGTACTTGAGGGCATAGAACATCTCGAGGTAGCGTTTGCTCTCACGGCGATCAAGGTTTGACACATGCTTCCAGAAGCCATAGACACCAGTGAGAGTCAGAAGCCTCTCAGAGTAAATTTGCCATGTGTACCTGTGGTGGAGCAAAGGCAAAAAAAAAAAAAAAAAGCAGAGAAAAAGCCCAATTACACACAATCATAACTCAAACCAACTTATGCAATTAGACCCCAAAAAAAAAAACCAACGTATGCAACACAGTGTGTGAGTGTGTGATGATGGTTTATGAAATTATTACGGCTAACAAATAGAGAGACTATTGTTGAGTGGTGATCATAGTTTTGGGCGAATCACCGAAATTGTCTTTGAAATTGTAAGATATTGTCAATGTCAATTTAGTTTCTAAAATTATTAATATTTCAAATTTATCTTTAAAACTAAAAAATTTCGATCACGTTGTCCTTGTGGATTAGTCAATTTAGTCCTTGAAATTGTTCGATAGAACTAATGTGATTAGAAATTTTCAATTTCAGGACTAAATTGACCGTGTCCTACAATTTCAGAAAATAAATTGGTGATTGATTCACTATGGTTATAGTGAATGTTAGGTAACAAAATGAGATTAATGTTGAATGCCAAAAAAAAAAGTGAGATTAATGTTTAGTAATTTTTTTCTTTTACTTACTTCTCATGAATACGTTTGAGACCTCCATGGGAGATTTTGTCCCAATGAGATGGATCAGCCTTGCTCTTCTCAAAGAACTCAACAAGAAGCTCAGCAGCACGATCACCATGGTAAGGGTCAATATGGTACCCAGATTTCCCATGCACAATGATCTCAGCAGGACCACCATTACATGTTGCAAATGTTGGCAACCCACAAGTCATGGCCTCAACAACAGTTAAACCAAAGGCTTCATATACAGCAGGCTGAACAAATGCACCCTTTGTGTCACAAATGACACGGTAGAGCTCTCCATTCCTCACACGATTCATCTGAGAAGAGATCCATCTGAATTGGCCATTCAACTTGTAGGTCTCAATGAGTCCATACATTTTCTTCATCTCAGCTTTCTCTTCCAAGTCCTTTGATTCCTTCCTCCTGTCCCCAGCAACAACAACAAGGTTCACCAACTCCCTCAGTTTGGCATTCTTGCCATACCACTCAACAAGTCCTGTGATGTTCTTCACACGGTCCAACCTTGCCATGGTGAAGATGATTGGCTTGTTCCGGTCCTTCAATACACATCTGTTACAATGGCATAACATTAGAGACAAATGTTCTATGAAATAAAATAAGGTTAAATATATTTTCAGTCCCTGTAAAATATGATTCTTTGATTTTAGGAGTGAATCACCGACCCTGAAATTGTAAAGCACGGTCAACTTAGTCTCTAAAATTATTAATATTCCAAAGTGGTCTTTGACATTGAAAATTCTTGGACATATTAGTCAATTTAGACCCTGTCCGACAGGGACTAATATGATTGAGAATTTTCAATTTTAAGAACTAATTTTGAATATTAATAATTTTAGGGACTAAATCGAAAGTGGCCTATAATTTCAGCGACCAAATTGGTAATTCACTCTTGATTTTAGTCTTTGTAAAAAAAATTCTTTGGTTTTCATTCCTCTAAAATCTAAAATCACTATTTTTGACCTTCTATCGTCATGTGACATCCGTTAACTGATTATGCGTCTAATATAGTACTTATATAGGTTTATTGTAGGAATGTTCTTTGCAACATTAATTTGTGGGGAGGCAGGGGGCTTTGAAGAAATGAGAGGGAGAGAAACTAACATGTGCTCCTCATTCTCCACTGAGCTGTAGAGAAGTTCTTCAATCTCAGGGTGGAATGATGTCAACCTACGCTTGGTTTCTGTGTATGGGAAGTAAATGCTCATGTCAGCTCCTGGAGAGACAATGTTGAACTTTGGATCGAATACATCAATGCCGTGAACAACGCGGTAAAGTCCCGGAAGGGTGAAGGCAGTGTGACTCTCATACTGTCCAACAGTATCCTTGCTGTGATAAGAGAACAAAGACATGTTAAGAATCTCAGTCAATAAACATTATAGTGCTGCATTAACAACAAACATAATGAATATTGGGGATAGAATTCTAGAATAGAATATCTCACCTTCCAGCAATCTCTTGGAAGGTGCTGGTGATAATAAAGTCTGTGTGGTTCATTGCAAAAAGATCAGCAGTGAATTGGCATGAGAAGTGGTATTTGTCTTCAAATTTCTTCCAGTAAATGTCAGACTCTGGATACTTGGTCTTCTCAAGTGCATGAGCAATGGTACACTGCAATTGGCATTAAAACAAAGTTAGAAGATTAGGATAATGGGTTTTATAAAGTATAGTAACAACTTCAATTAGAAACCAAGTGTGTGTAGACAAACCTGAGTCACACCCAATTTATGTGCTAACAAAGAGGCAACAATGTTTCCATCACTGTAGTTTCCAACTATCAGATCAGGCTTGCCTTGAAGCTCTTTGGCAAGTTCATTGGCAACATCCTAATGACAAGAAATTAATAGTTGGATTGGATGTTAAATTCAAGGTAAAACATCAAAAATAAAAATAAAAATGCTTGAACTGTGGTGTAACAATTATGAATGAAAAATTTTCACCTCAGTGTAAGTCTCTAGGTAGGGCCAGACTTCAAATCTTGAGATCCATTTGCGAACAATTCCCTTCTCTGTTCTAAAGGGAACTCGAAGAATGTGGCAATGTTCAGTGTTATATACCTTCTCAAGACGCTGGCCACAAGTAGTTCCCACTGCATCAGGGAGAAGACGAGTGATCTGCATTTAACAGAAATCACAGGCTCCAGTTAGAGAAATATATCCATAAACCAAACTTAAGTATGTATGATAACTCTTCACAAGTACACTAGGTGCTATTCGGGTTCAGAAGCCCAACTTCTAGCTTATGAAGAAGTTAGTTTTTGTTTTGTATTCTTATTTTTCTTATATATGGAAGAGAAAAAAAGTTGTAAAATAGTCATTGTTAAATAGATAAGTGCTTGTGAATAAGTTAAAAAAGAGAGCTTTAGAAAAAAACTTGAAGTTTAAAAACTTATTTCAACTTATATGAGAAGCTATTAGTTAAAAAAACTCATTATAAGTGCTTATAGAAAATATCCAAATTGGCAACATACAATGAGAATGCGAGGGGTGATATCCAAGCCTTGTTTCTTGATACGATTGAGCATCTCATTCTCCAAGGCACGGACTTGATCCAAGATGTACACAACCTGGATTAGAGAATCAACAAGATCATGTCAAAAAAGGTCTAAACTAGCATGAAAGATAGTACAAATATATGTAGAGAATGTATATCTCAGCTAACCTGTCCACCAGTATCAGGGTATCCCAAGACATTATCTTGTGCAAAGTAACCATGGGGAGAAAGGATGACAACATTAAAGACCATAGGGATTCTTCCAAGGAATGTCTCAAGGGTGCAAGGGTCAGGTGCCTCGAGAAGATCCAGCAGAAGCTGGATCATCTCGAGGACACGCTCCGCGGTGTCACCCCATCCTCTCTCCAAACCGATCTCCTGGAATTCGTGCTCGAATTCCGAGTAGGGTGTTTGGGGAGCAATTGTGCTCAGATACTCTTCTGCTTTTCTCAAAACATGTTGGAGAGAATTCAGGTTTTGAATTCTGTCATTCAACATCATAGTCTGCAAGAGACAAACAAAACCATTACCAAAACCAAAATGTAAAGGAATGATCAACAATGTATGTCATTATCATCTTTTATATATAGAAAAGCTATTGAATGATTTAGATTTGCACACTCCAGATTCAAGACATGGTCCAAACATTGATGTGGATATTCAAGTCATTAAAACAGTGAAGGAATGTGCCTTATAAAGCAATTACTGTTATTTGTTTTATACATAAATATGAGTAGAAGTCCCAAATGAAGGTTGAATTCATGTTGCACAACGTCAATCACTACTAATTTGTGTACTACTAATTTGTGTACTTTGCAATCACACACTTCCATAAAAAACAAAAAACACTGAACTGGTTTGTAAAATGCCTAATATGTAACAATAAATGTGTAATTGTACCTTTCCATTATAGCTGTGAAGCCTGAGGAATTCAAGCAGTGGCTTCATGCTCTCTTTGCCATGGAAGAGCTTAGCAGAAAGATGGCGGTTGAGGAACTCCACGCCATTTCCGATCGACTTGTTCAGAGTTGGTCGGGGGAAGGAAGCATTGAATGGTTCAAAGTCCAACTCAAGCACAAAGTTGCCATTAGAACTGCATAAAGATTGAGAGAAACGTGTTTGAATTGTTGTACTAATGAAATGGTGACATAAAAAAGGACCCTTTTTTCATATTGCAGACAAAACTCAAAACTTTGATTACCTTCCTTCAACAAGCTCCTCCTTGAACTTCAGGTACTCAGCAGCACGAAGCTCATCAACAACAAGCCCGTGAACATTGATTCGAAGATACTCCCAAACACCAGGCCTTGGACGAACAGCCAAAGCAACAAATGGTGGCAACACTATGGCTTCCTATAACACAACAGGAAAAAAAATGAGAAAACTTCAACAAAACCCACCAATTATATAGTTTGAATCAGAGGTTTTAAATTGTGGTCGCAGTTATATCACAATGCTTGATATTGTAGAAAATTGTGCACAATTGTGGCTGCAATTGTGGTTGCAGACAGACAGCAATTTAAAACCATGGTTTAAATATAAACAAAAAAGGCAAAAACAAGCAAACAAACAATAACAAAACAGTTACCTGGGTAGATCTCAAAACTTCTCCAAATGCCCCATTAAGTAGTTTTTGCCTATTCTCCTCAGGGATTTCTTCAAACTCTGCAATGACCTGGTGGTGTTGCAGGATTCCCTTGCCCTTGGCTTCAATCCTTTTAAACACCATTAAGATTTGGAATGTTATGTTAAAAATCCTTGTACCAAACTTAACTATCAAAAAGAAGAGAGAAAAAAAAATGAGAGAAAACAAAAAATGAGATTTTGAGCAGCTAGGTACCTTGATAGAAGGGCCAAAATCTCATTCCTGTGACCAGTGAGAGTTTCATCAAGCCTCTCGCGGAAAGAGTGAGAATGGGTAAGATGATCATTAGCCATTGCTTCAGAAGAGGGAAAACTTCAGCTGCAACAAGAAAAGCAGCAAGAGAAACAGATCAGAACTGTATGCAATAAGCCACCATATGAAGAAGAAGAAAAAAAGATAAGAATAATCACCAAAAGTCAAAAACGAAAACCAAAACAATGTGGAAAAAAAGAAGAAAAGAATTTCATATGACTGGATTGGATAATTTGGATTTCAAGACCTACCCACCCTCACCAACCACCTTACCAAAAAATAAAAATATTAATTGCAGATACTATATACCTTAATTGAACTAAAATCTCATGCCTTACACAGTGCAGAAAAAAAAAATCCCAAGATGCAGTTTTTTTTTATAGCAGCATATCCAATCCAACAATTTAATTAATTAGAACACCAAGAGCAAGCCAGAAATTCAAAGTGTTTCAACTTTGAACTTCAATTTAAAAACTCAATTTAAATTGAGTATTTTGCAGGCTCAAACCTCTAAAAGACTAAAACCCCAGCTCAGAGTGTGCATCCAAAAAGTAACAACTATAATAATGAGAAGCCAACAAAGAAGATCTTAGTTCAAGGCCAAGCTGCAGACAAAAAGTGTGATGTTTTATTTTTTATTTTTATTTGTTTGTTTATTAAATTTATTTATTTAAACTCCCCCAAAAAAATGACAAAGTGACAGAACTGCATAACCGTGTTCCCAGAAAAAGATGAGGAATAACTGCAGAATAGAGATTCCAAAGCAAAATGAGCCAAAAACTCAACACCCCAAAAACAGAGTTAAACAAGGATCATGTCACAGACTCTGATCCAGTGGTTACATCACAAAGTTAGATCTTTCAGAGTGTTGAAAGATGAACAGAACAAGAACAGAGTTAAAAGAGAAGAAAAAGAAGAGAAGAGAAACAAGGTGAGAAAGAAAGAGAGCAAAGGAAAAAAGAATACCTATGGAAACAGAATGAACGCAAAAAAGGAGGGGGTGAAGGAAGAGAAGAAATGAATGAATGGAAAACTGAAGTGAGGGAAGAGTTAATTTATAGAGAGGGGAGCGCGAAACACACACAGAACAGAACAGAAACGTATAAAAGAAAAAAAGGCAAAAAATTCAACAAAGGCCAAACACAGTCTCTCTCTCTCTTTCTGACAAGGAGGATTTTGTAAATGCAGAACGTAAATTATATTCTACACGTACCTTGACACATGTATATTTGAAGTCTCTTTTTTTTTTTCCACATACTTATCATTATAATTATAATATTACTAAATGAAATTGGTTTTTGTGTTTATCTTCAATTTTTATAAGCTAGACTAGAAAGTTTATTCTGAAACTAATAATATAATATAAACATTATATTTTATTATTTATTTAAATAAACGTCTTTTATTTTTGGTCAAAAACAAATGTCTTTAGTGTTTAGGTTCTTTGCAATTGGTAGAGCTTAAAAATGTGATCAGTCAAAGAAAATATTTTATTCTGTTTTTAAAAGGTTTTATTATAATGATAAAAATGGGTCTTGGGCGTTAATAACGCTGGTATTAAATATTTTAATTACTTAAAAAATAAATATTATTTTTTATTTTTGTTGTAATAAGTACTTTTTATTCACTTAAAACACTAATTAGAAGTTGTCTATATTAATATTAATTAATTATAGAAATTTTTTTTATTTATGTAAATTATTGAAAAAATTGCTTTTTTTTTTTACTTTTTTACCTTAAACTTTATTATTAAGACCTCAACATATAAGTAATTTTTATTTAAAAAATTTCAAAAAGTTAAAATTACTATTTATAAAATAAAATATATTGTATTAAGACCTCTCAGATTTGATGATTTTAAATTTTCAAATTCATAATCAGACACAACATATATAAATCATGTTTATCGTTTTCCGGAGTGAATCGAACAAATGAAACCCCTCCCAAACCGATTTTTCCCCCTCAAATTGATCGAATCATGTGTAAGCATAAATTCTGTTTCTTTCTGTGCAATAAAATTATTTGCAGCTCTTTCTAATTTTACCTAGACATAAATGTAATAATTAATTCAGATATTATATAACCGATGCTTTCAAGATATATATATTTCTTGATGCCCAAGACATTTATCCAATAAAACCCAAATATTTCAGAGCCAATAAATGTAAAACTTGCCCAACAAGTTGCTTTAAGTATGATTATCGATGCCACTAAAGAAATTTATTTACTACGTTGTTTATTTCCTCAAATGTAGATTTAAACATGAATATTTGTTACCAAAAAAACATGAATATCGCACATGGTAGTGATACTGGCCCGAGATTTATCGGTCTCGGTGCTCAGGTTAAACTTATCCAGTTATCCCTTATAAACAAAGAATTCATTCTACCTTTAGGACCAATAAATAAATTTAGCTTCTCAATATTCTTTATCCTCTCACCAAAACAAAGAAGAAATGTTTCTCCCCTAAAAAGATGTTATCCATCTCTATTATTAAAATAAATATTCTATTAATGAGGCATCATTGTATCATTTTAGGGTTTATATATAATATAATATTTCAATAGACATGTAATAATTCATATAAATTCATATGGAAAAATAAGTGCAATCATTTTACACAAAAAAAAACTAATACATTAACTAAAATCTTTATTTGCTTTTACGGGACTGTATAAAGTAATTAAATTAAATCTAAAATACAAACATGAACTAGTTTAAAGTACTAATTTTAGTTATTCCAAAAAAGATTCTTTAGCTATAAACAATAAGACAAATAAATATAATTTATCCACAATAAGCATAAAAATTGAAATGGGAAAATGGTAGAATGAAGAATAAATTAAGTATAAAAGGGTTTACAAAATTACAAATTTAAGAATGAAGTTATTTGTATGAAATATTTCGGCTATAATATATAGTGATTTATCATAAAAATGCATTAATACAATTGTATTCATGATGAATTTTTATACTCAATATCATAAATAATTTATGAAAATAATTAAGAAACAATGAAATTAATAAAAAAACACTATATCAACTTAAAAGTAAAATAAATACATACGTATTGATGTTGATTTCGGATGTCAGAATACATACATATGTATTGTCTATATATTGAAGGGTAATAATTTATTTACCTCAAATATTACTGATTGAAGTTTTGTTTTTTTGGTGTAAATAACTTAATTATTCAAGTTATGTACATCATGCGAGTACGTTTACATTTTTCTTGGTGGAACTTTTGAATTATCCCTCATTCTTTTTAAATTGTTTGGCTTTTTCCCTTTGATTTTATCTGTGGGGATATTATTCGGTGGGTGCACTTTGGTGTTGATCACAAGCAATATAACCTTTTGGTGTCACACCGCTCGTTACCTACTTGAGTGGCAGAACTCATGCCTAGCTAGTTGTTGGAGTACGTATTCGTTAATAATAAAGGTCTGTCCCAACCCCTAATATTAATTGGCCACTACTACTAGTACTATATGTGCAGATCATGCATATATATTAAAAAAAAATATATAGCACTCATAAACAAATCAAGAGTGACCAATAATTAATATAATTAATTATATAATTAAAGTGAATTTTACTCATAAACCTCAAGTTACTTACCTTAAATTTGAATTGAATGAGACAAGGTATAGGGATCGAGGCAGAGAGAGAAACGCAACACGGAGTGCAGGGAAGCAACACAAAACGCAAAAGAATGAAAATACCTAAAGCAAATGAAATGAAATGGGGTATTGAATGGTGAAGAATAATGGGTTGGGAAGTCCCTTTTTTATAGTGAAATGAAATTGAGGAGAGTTGAAAGAAATTATAAGTAAAAGGGATCCTCATTCTTCTCCTTCACCCTAATGTCTCTGTTTCCGAGAAAGAGCCCGTCCATCATTACTGCCAACCTTTCTGTGGTTTCTTTGTTCTTTTCACAAAACCGCTTTTCACAATCACGGTTCTTCCCTCCCTTTCTCTCTCCCTCGTAACTGGTTTTTTTATTTATAAAAAACTCATTCGTCCAGTTTTGATCCAAGTCCAATTGTTTATTATTTAATTTAATTTAATTTAATTTTTTTTTGGGTGAATATAATTTAATTTAATTTGATAACATGCTCTTCTCGTAGTTTAATTTAATTTGATAACATGCTCTTCTCGTAGTTGATAATTAATTGATTTGATACTGTACATTATGAAAAGTATTTGTTTAATTAAGCAGCTAGCCTTTAATTTTTTTCTGTGGTGCCTGCTGTCTTTGACTCATTGCTGTAGCTTGAAACTGTTGATGGGTTTTTATTTTCCTTATAACTTTGATTAAATAAATAGTTGGCACTTCAACTGACGGCTGTGCACCTAAAAAATGTCAATGGGAAAAGCGAAGTGTTACAAACAAATTCTACGATGTTTCCACTCGGACGACGTCTTCTTATGTTGGAGGATCAATTTAGTCTTTTGGAGCCATAAAAAAAATTATTTGCTTATTGTTCTTGTATTTAATAAAGGTAGGGTTTTTCATTCCTTCACTAAGGACAAAAAGTACACTATTTTATATTTTTTACAAGATAAAAAATGTATAAAATTTTTATACTAATATTTATTTATTTTTATTGGACTAAAATTATATTTAACTCATGACTAAACAAAGAAAAATAATATTATGATAATAATACTTCAAGTAATTAATTTTGTATATTTAGTTTGATGATAATTATCTTAATTCAACTTGTTTACATTTAAAATATATATACTTCAACTTATTTAAATATTTTAATAAATTTTTAGAATTTTATTAAACAATTCAAAAAATATGTTACCAAACATAAACAAAAATATTTTAGGGTTTAAGATTTGTCCGCGGTTTTCATTGTTGTATATTCGTACAATTTTATATTTAAAATGATTTTATAAAAAAAGACTTAAATATGTTTTAAGTCCCTGTAAAAATTTGAGTTTTGAATTTAGTCCATTAAAAAAAGTTAAAATTTTTTAGTCCCTAAAATATTTTTTTTGTTTGATTTTAGTCATTTAAATGAGTTGACCATAATTTTAGTCCCTCTACTTACACATCACTTGATACATTATTTTTAAATTTTTTAGATAAACTAAAATCAAAATCTATAATTTTTATACGGACTAACGTTACAACTTGACAATTTTGTAGGAACCAACATACATCAATTGTCATGTTACAGAGTCCTACCATTGTCCTCCCTTTTCCCTCCTCCTCCATGGCTCCCCACCCTGTCGCCCTCATCTCCTTCCCCTTCCCAATGTCATCCCTCTCTACCAATGAACAAAATAAAAAAAAAAACAAAGCAAAATCAACGCAAATCATTGTTTTATTACTTGAAGAACTTCAAGTTAATTTAAGCAATCTCAGACCATAAATACCAAAAACATGGTTGTGATCGGTGGTGAAAAAATAGGAAAAAAAAAGCAACAGCACTAGAAAAATTAACAACAGCGCACCAAGAAAAATAAAAAAAGAAAGCAGCAACAGTAAACAAAAAAAAAAGGTGGAAGAAGAAGGAACAGGGGCAAACAGCCTTGCCTCTACGCCACGTGTGAGGTCCCCACCACCTCGGCCCTGCGGCTCACACGATCCCTCTCCGTCGCGGCTCCATGGCCACACAGTGGAGCTTCTTCCTCTCCTCTGTCGAATCCACCACGAGACATCAATGTGTGACCCCTCCTTCTCATTCTTCTTCGTCTGTGTCGCCAGTGACAGTTCTCAACGAAGCTTGGTGGGTTTTGGTCACCGGAGATGGAGTTAGGGTTTTCTTGGAGTTGTTTTTTCTTCAAAATTGATAGAGGACTTTTGTAAATATGAAGGAAAGGAAGGTTTTAATCTGTTTGGTTTTGTGTTTGGAGGTGTATGGTGGCCGGAAATGGGGGTGGAAGGTGGCGTGGGGTGGGGAGCTATGGAGGAGGAGGGAAAAGGGACGATAGTGGTTGGACTCTGTAACATATGTTGGTCCCTACAAAAATGTCAATTATTTAACTTTGTCTCTATAAAAATTGTGGATTTTGTTTTTAATCACTCTAAATTTTTTTTGAAAATGATGTGTCAAGTGATGTATAAATAGAGCATGCCATGTAAGATTCATTACAAGGATTTATGTTATATGCCACATCAGCATAAAATCATGATCAACTTACTTAAATGACTAAAATAACCAACTGAGGTTGGCGTGAGTGGTTAAGGCCTCTCGCCCCTTAACCAAGGTCTCGGGTTCGAGCCTTGGGTATGGAAAAAATCTCAGCTGGGAGGGATGCCACCCATTAGAGGTGCCGAACAAACTCCCGCGGGAGATTAGTCCCCGTCGTATAGGCGGTGGGATACTCCTCGAAGTAGAAGCAAAAAAAAAATGACTAAAATAAACAAAAAATACTTTAGGGATTAAAAAACTTTAACTTTTTTAATTGACTAAATTCAAACTCAAATTTTTATAGAGCCCTAAAATATATTTAATAAAAGAAAAACCTAGTGCATTTACTTTTGGTCTAATAATTTAGTAATCTAAATCACTCTCGGCGTCTATCTGACGTGGGAGAACTATCGACATTGATTTCTAAACTTATTTCTATGACATTTGCTGTCATGCTCCAATTTTTTTTTTAATGAATGGGAAGCTGGAAAAAGCAGAAAAAAAAGCAAACAAACTACTCCTCACTATCCTCATAGCATCAGCCAAAAGTGTGGTTGGTAAGGTAGGGGGACATTGCAGCCAAAGATGAAAGGCGTGCTCCATGTTTGCACCATACTTCGCCAACCAATCTGTGCAAGCATTTTCCTCATGCAAAGTGTGCCGAAAAAAGAGAGTCCAATCCTGCGAAGAGAACAGTCGAATGTGCTCTTCAAGAGGGGGTGAAGTCATGCTCCAATATAATATAGCGTAGAGGTTTTCTCACAAACCTTACAGACATGTCATCTACTTAATTATCAAAATGATTTAACTAATTAATATTATATATTGAAATCAACATTTATAATTATTTTTAATATATTAGCTAAATATGTTTGATAAATGATAGTTTAATTTCTCATATCATGATCGCATAAAAATTACTACGGTCACTTCAATAATGATAAATGAACCTAAGTAATTATTTAGTTAAATTAAATTAATAAGTAATTAATACATCTACGAGGTTTGTAAAGAACCTCTATAACTGTCACTACTCACGACAGAACGAAATGTGAATTGTGATGTCCGTAAAAAAAACAAGGAAATGTGAATTTTGATGATAGTTCTTTTTTTTTTATAAGCAAAAAATATTATTAAATAAAAAAAACTAAATCAGAGCACAAGTTATATATAGATTTTTATACTTGATAAAGAACAAGGATTATGTCTTGCACAAAAATTGATAGAACTCCCACCACCATCATATAAATAGAGTTAGCGTGCAAAGACATTACTATAGAGAAAAATATTCCAACTAAGTTGACACCCCGGACTCTATTTATCATTTGCAACACGTCCGAAATATACCCACAAAAAAAGACAGGCTTCCCTCAATCTACAAAAAAACACAACAAGCAAAGTCAGAACCATTCACAATTGTGAAAGGAATGCCACCCGTGGTGTGAAGATGTCAGACCCAAGTGCAAAAATGCAGAGTACAAGTCAGAGTAGTTCACAACTGTGGATAAACTCCCGTCCCCAGTGTGGATGCATCAGACCCAAATGCAAAAGTGTAGAGTACAATCTAGACCAGTTCACAATTGTGGAGGAATTCCCATCCCCGGTGTAAAGTTGTCTAAGCAAAAATGCAGAGTACAATCCAGAAAAGTTCACACTTGTGGAGATTCTCACTTATAAAGGCGTCAGACCCAAGTGCGAGTTGCTTGCGGCACCTGTATGTCTTAATTGATCCCCAAACATTGCCCAAACCTCTGTGCTTCATAATTTAAATGCAATGAATAAACCAACAACATATTCCTAGCACTGATAAATTAAGGTATGGAATAGCGCAGTATTGCAGTATACGATAAAATCACACCACGTACTTGAGCCTATATATTAGTGATATAGGCACGCCTTTGGATCTGAATATACCAGTTGCAAAATTGTGTTGCGAATTTGTTGTCTCTCGTTGTTAACCATTGCCATGAGCGTCGAATAATTAACTCTATCACTGAATCCACTTCAAAGACTGCTGCATTGAATGTCAGATCATTCCTTACAATCCAAATCGCCCAAACATGAAAACCAGACCTTGGGGCAATGATTGATGATAGTTCAATTCTCTACTTGAGTTTACTTATTTTCTTTTATAACTCACTGGCACATGTTAAATTGCTTCCGTAAAAAAAAAAACTTCTTGTTAAATTAATCCGCTAGTTAATCATGATTTTATAAAAATTCTAGGCTAGCTAGGAGTTACGTATAAAACAAGAATAGTTAGTTTTTCTAACTCATTTAAAGATCAAGAAGAGTTAAATTGTCCACTCTAGCTAATTTGGTGGGATTTATAATAAATTAAATAGTGCAATTTAAGGTGGTCCACTGATGTATTATTAATAAATTATTAGATTTAAAATGGTCCAAGTTTTTTACTATTAACCATAGAAATTGAATTCCAACCCATAAAAGCTTCACATAGCTAGGTTTTCTCTCCTCACCCTCTACCCAACACAAATAGTCAAATATATTGACACTAGCACTCATTTTTCTATTTTGATCCTTCCACCATCCCCAACCTCGAAGAACACTTCCACATGTTAGAGCTTCGACTCAACTTTAGCATTGCCCTTTATTTATTTTATTTATTTTTAGCTTCTAAAACATTCCCCTAGTTCCAAAGTCCAAACCCTACCGCTAGAGCAGCCATTGTTTTTTGAAGCAATGGCAATTGGACATTGTCATGCAGTTGTTGTTGTATGTAATTCAAAGTGTGTGTAGTTAATTCTGTTAGAATCTGTTAGTGGGTAGGTAGTTAAGTTTGCTAGTAAAACTAACCGTGTAAAGCGATCCGTGTACTTTGGCAGTGTGTGCCTTAGTGATGTCGAACTTAGTGACATGTATAAGAGCAAACGTGAAGTGAATAAAAGTTCAGTGTTGATATCTCTCATTTCGTGTGTTCTTTTCTCTTAATCTATGTGTGATCTACAATCCTTTCCCCAACAGAGTGGTATCCAGCAGCCTTGGTTCGATCTTGGACCTGAGTGAGTGAGATTGTTTGTGAGTGACAAACACTGTGAGAGAGAGTGAAACACGAGTGCAAGAGTGAGCTTGAAAGGGTGAAAAGATGACTGGTTCGAATGGGCATTTTCCTGGTGTCTTGCCGGTTCTTGATGGCAAGAATTACTCGCGGTGGAAGATTCAAATGAAAGTGATATTTGGGTATCAAGAAGTTTTTGAAGTGGTCAACGGTGGAGTGTAGGCCCCTAGTGAGAATCCGACTGATGCACAAAGAGCCCTTCATCACAAACAGACTAAAAAGGATTGCAAAGCCCTATTTCTGATCCATCATTGTGTTGATCAAGACAACTTTGAAAGGGTGGAAAATGCAGAATTCGCAAAGGAGGCTTGGGACACTTTGGAACAATGCTATGCTGGTGATGAAAAGCTCAAAACTGCCTGATTGTAGACATTGAAGAGGCAATTTGAGTTGCTTCAAATGGAGGAGAATGAGAAAGTAGCTGATTACTTCACCAGAATCAAGAGCCTCATGTCAAACTTGATGAAAGGGTGTGGTGAACCAGTTGCAGACAGTGAGGTTGTGAGAAAAGTGATGAGGACCTTCCCATCTAGATTTGATTATGTTGTAGCTGCAATTGAAGAATCAAAGAATCTGGGTGAGATGAAAGTGACTGAATTGCAAGGCTCACTTGAGGCATATGAGCAAAGAATGCTTGAGAGGAACAATGAGAAATCTAAATCAAGCCTTGCAATTTCATCACTCAAAGAAAGGAGGTTTTGACAAGGGAAAAGGGAAGAAGTGGAAAGGAAAGGAGAAAATGTACAAGAATAGTGATCAGAAGGGGAAAGATCATGGCAAGAATGATCATGATGAGCCAGAAAGTTCCTGTAGAAGAGGTGGCTCAAATCAAAACAAAGACAGTAAAGGCTGGAAGAAAAAGAAATTCAACAAGAAGAATGTGCAATGCTATAATTGCAATCGATATGGACACTTTGCTGATGAGTGCCATAGCAAGAAAAAGCCAGATGATGAAGCAAATTTGACCCAAGATGATGACTCAGATCCTGATCCTGTTGTCCCGATGGTGACTACTAACTCAGATAAGTATAATTATGAGATTTGGTTCCTAGACTCTGGTTACTCCAACCACATGACCAGCCATAAAGAATGGTTGGTTGACCTGGATGAATCAAAGAAGAGCAAGGTTCGATTTGCTGATGATAGAACTATACCTGCTGAAGGAGTTGGCAACATTCTGATCAAGAGGTGATGGGACAAGTGCCCTAATCACTGATGTACTGTATGTACCTAAAATAGGAGCAACCTACTGAGCACGGGAAAACTACTTACAAAGGGATTTGCAATGCACATGGAGAATGGCCAACTTGAAGTCTATGATTCAAATCATAGAAAAGTTCTCAACACCCCTCTTGCAAAGAGTAGGACATTTCAGGTCAAAATTCTGGCAACTGAGACTCAGTGCTTGTCTGCAGCTGGGACTCAAGATGACACTTGGCTATGGCATTTTAGTCTTGGCCATCTAAACTTCAAGAGCCTTCAGCAGTTGAAGTCAAGAGGTATGGTCGTGTGAAGTCTGCTTAATTGGAAAACAACCTAGGAACTCATTTAGCTCTTACATTCCTATGAGAGCAAAGAATTTACTTGAGGTTGTATAGACTGATGTATGTGGGCCATTTGCAGTATTATCTCTTGGGGGAGCAAATATTTTGTCTCTTTTATTGATGAGTTTAGTAGGATGCCTTGGGTGTATCTAATCAAAGGGAAAGGGGAAATGTTGTCAGTTTTCAGGAAATTTAAGTTGCTGGTGGAGAGACAAACTGAAAGGTCAATAAAGATCCTCAGATCAGATGGAGGTGGTGACTACACTTCCAAGGAGTACCGTTTTGGTCCCTGTAGTATGACTATGATGAACTGCGAGTGGGTTTGGATACCAGAACAAGTTAAAAAAAATATCTTGATGAACCAAATAATGTTTTTACATTATTCAAGAATTTTGAAAATTATTTTGGAAATTTTTAGAATAGCAGATTATGAATTGTTGTTTTGGTCTTTGTAGAATGAAGAACAAGGTAAATGGGAGAGCAAATGGATACTAGAGGGTTAGGAAATGATCAAAATCAAATGTAAGGGTAACCATTAGTGTTCTTATAAGATTTATGATCTTTAGAAATTTTCTGAGATTTTTCAGAGAAATGTTAGTTACGTGTTACCGGGGAATCGATAAATTGCTATTTTGCTCTTGAACTTGATTTCTATCCACCAAGAGCCTTTTGGCACATAAATTTCGTGGTCTTGGCTAACCATGTGAGTCATGAAAGTCATTCACTTCAATAGATCATGTTTGGATAGTTTTAACTATGAAACACAAAAGTTACCGCACTTTATTACCTGTAATTTACCGTTTACCATGGGTAAAAGTAAAAAATTTATTTACCTCTTCCCTTGACTAGCCATAACTGCCCTTGAAGCTTGGAGAGGAGCCTAGAATTTTCTTCAAAACTTGATTGGAATGTTATTTGAAATCCACCAATAGAAAAGTGACAAGTGTCATAACATGATTGGCTTGAATCTAACCATGATTAATGAAAAGCAACCATGGTTCTCTTTGGGTTGTGTTAGGGGGAGGGCTAGCCACGAAATTAGAGGGGAGAGGGACTTGTTCATTTTTCATCATTTTCACTCTCTCTCCAAAATCATTTTCTCTCATTTTCTATCAAAGTTCTTCAAGTTTCTTCCTTGGTTCCTCAAACTTTTTCTTCCATTTCCATGAAGACTCTTCATCATCTCCACTTATATTTTTGATTCTCTACACTTTACCCTTCATCAAGCTTTGGAATCATCAAGTGTTCTTATTTTTTCAAGAACACCAAGTAAGGATTTTTGGACTTTGGGTAAGCCATCAATCTTGTTGTCTTGTTTGCAATAAAAGGTTGTGAACAAGTTACTCTATTTTATTCCTTTTTGGGGTTAGATGATTTTAATGAAGGGTGAAAACCCTTTTCATTGATGTTTTGTGTTATTGTGTCGTCGTATGTGTTTATGAAGGTGTTTGAGTTCTTGAACTTGGGGACCACAAAATTTTGAAGGAGAAAGAATAAGAGGTAAGGGGAAAATTCTCTAGTTATGATAGTTATGTAAAGCTTGTTTGTTTCACATGATTTGTGTTCTTAAGCTTGATTTTTTATGAGTGATTTTATGAGAGTCTTATGTGTGATGAATTTCTTATGTGAGTTGTGAAGTATATTTGGTTGAAGCTTGGATTTGTTCCATGGCTTGTGATGTGTGATGTTTAAAGTAGATGTGTGTGGCCTTATTATTAATTATCATGTGTGGTGTGGAAGATTGTTTTGTTTGCTTGAAGCATGTTGATGTGATGGAAGAGATGAAGTGAATAAGTGTTTTACTAATTATTATCAAGAGATTTCCTCAAGAGAGAGTACAAAATTCAAAGTTTTATAACAAGTAATCACGTGATAAATCAAGCTTTATAAAGTGTTTCCAAAGGGCCAAATAATAACTTTTGAAAATCAAAGTTAAAGGATCAAAGTTCATGAAAGTGAAAATTGGTTTTTGGGTTTAGAATGGTTGGAAATAAGTTATATAATCAAATTCAAAAAGAAAAATAAAATTTCAGAATTATTTCAGAATTTTATAAAATTTTTCAGAAATGTTCACATTCCTGGTGTGAGATTTTTCCTAGGCAGTGAACTTCTCTGTTTCGAAAAACATTGTTTCGAAAGAATAGAGACCAAAAGTGTAATTCTTGAAAGTTCAGGGCCCGAAAGTGTAATTTTTAAAGTACAGAGATTGAAATGATAATCTAGATATTTAGAGGACTAAAAATGTAATTTTTGAAAATATAGGGACTAAAATCTGGATACTTAGGGGACTAAAAATCTAAATTTTGAAGAAATTTGATATTTTAGATAATTAATTCAATAAAGAGATATTTTTACTAAAGTGATGTACAAGGTGGTTTTAAAAGTTAATATTATTAAAGTCAAGTGAGGGAGAGTATTATCAAAAAGACCAAAACCTAATTTATTAAGCTTTTCCAAAGTAAGTTCTCAAATGAATTCTTAAAAGTTGAAGTGTGGATAATATAAGTCTAGGGTTCCAAGAGAGAATGGACCTAGTGTTTAAAAACAATGAGATGTGAGATATTTTTGGACTGAGTGTCTGGAGTGAGAAATACTTTTGAACTGAGAGTTCAGAGTGTAAAAATTGTATTGGGACTGAGTGTCTGATGCAGTAAAAATGACATTCCTAAAATATATGAGTAAATAACGAGGTGAAAAGTCTGTGTGACTTAATCATAGTGAATAAAGATGAATTAATGTGAGTGAGGCAAGATTGGTTGTGTGCCATTGGGTTGTGTGCCATTGGGTTGTGTGCCGTTTCATTGGGTTGTAGGCTGTGTGCCGTTTTATTGGTTGTGTGTCAGGCTAAGTGTCATTGAGTTACAACTCACGTTATACGTGGTTGAGAAATTATACGGTTGGGCTACAATTGTCTACTAGGGTTATCCGAGTTTCGAACTTCCCCCAATGGCCAAGAGATAGCATCCTTGAGCCGGGAAAAATCGTATACCCGACTTGAATAAACCTGACTGACTGGTCTTTTTAGGATAAGGTGAGAGTGGTTTTTATGGAATGGTTATGAGAGCAGACCCAAAGAGAAAGGGTCGTGCAATCATGTTAAGTATTTAGCTACGCCTATCACTCAAACGAAGTAGGGAAAAATCTCCATGGAGTAGTGGACTGAGTGCTCATGGTTGTGTGCCGAAAATACAAGGACTATTGAAGTGTCATGCATATATATATATATATATATATATATAATTCTTATGATATGTTTCTGTGTGAAACTATGATACTTCTGTGTGAAGTTGGAAATGGTGGTCTATGTGACTTGTGTCTGTGTGACCTGTGTTGAGCATACGATTCTTGAATGTGATTTCTTTTAAGGATGAGTATAACACTATGTGTGCATTATATTTGTTGTGTGCATTATATTTGTTGTGTGTTGCTTGTGTAACTGTCGCGATATAACTGCGAGCAAGATTTTCACCCTTGCCTATATATTTTATGATCATTGGAATATGATTCATGTAGGTGGACCACCAGCTGGGTGGACTAGCCAGGACTATAAGAATGAGATCTGCATTGAAGATGCGTCAACCAAGTGAAAGGACGTGCGAGTCATAGTTTGAGTTGGGGTTTTCTTATTAGAGTTTCTTGCAGAAGTTCTTAGTACTTGACCAGCATAGGGACTCTGTGCTTGTTTGGGGAAAAGATTTCTTGTGTATGGTATATTTTATTATTAATGAATGAATTTTATTTCCTATGTTATTTTTCCTGATTGATGTTTATTCACATAAGTATTTCTTTTAAAAAGAAAAAAAATGACAGAGAAAATCCATTTGTGGAAATTAAATAAATTTTGACAGTATTTTCTGAAAGAAGCCAAAACTTAATTAAATTTATTTTCCACATTTGGGTTGGTTACTAAATATAATACCCTCTGGGGGAGGGGGTGTTGCACACAATACAATGGGGTGAATGAAAGAAGGAATAGAACCCTACTCAATATGACCAGAAGTATGCTGAAACTGAAGAACATGGCACACAACTTTTGGGGGAAGCAGTTGTAATAGTTGCTTACCTCCTAAACAAGTGTCAACCAAGAGACTTCACTCTAAGGTCTCTGAGGAGGTGTGGATTGGGAGAAAGCCCTTAGTCAAGCATCTTAGAGTTTTTGGCTCTCTATGCTGGAAACATGTGCCAGAAGAAATGAGGAAAAAGCTTGATGATAGAAGTGAATGTACGATATTGGTTGGTTACCACACAGCAGGAGCATACATGTTATTCAACCCTGTGACTCAGAAATTGGCCACTAGCGTGGGATTGATGAGAATTGTAGCTGGGATTGGCACACTGAGATCAATAAGAGTCCTCCTTGTGTTCCAATGACTTTGGAGGATTTCCAATTTGAAGAGAATCAAGTTGAAAGGGAAGTACTAACAGTAATGAATAACAACCTGAGACATCACAGAACTAGAACTCAACCAGCAAGGTTGAGTGATTATCAACTTGTTTCAGATAACATGGTGTTAGTTGAAGGAGAACTGGTGCATCTTGCCTTCCTTGTAGATGTTGAACTAGTTGATATTGACGAAGCACTCAATTCAGATGTATGGATGGGAGCAATGGGGGAAGAGTTGAAAGCAATTGACAAAAATGGCACATGGGAGCTGGTGGAATTGCCAAGTAAAAAAAAGCCTATTTCAGTCAAGTGGGTATTCAAAGTTAAACACAAACCTGCTAGAACCATAGCCAAGTACAAAGCTAGGCTAGTTACCAAAGGGTTCCTGCAAAAAAAAGGTTCAGACTACGTACTCAGAGGTCTTTGCTCCAGTTGCAAGACTTGAGACAGTCAAATTAGTGATAGCATTGGTAAACTCAAGAGGATGGAAACTGTTCTAGCTAGATTTAAAATCTGTGTTCCTCAATAGCCCTTTAGAGGAGGAGGTTTATGTCTCACAGCCACTAGGACTTGTGTTGAAGGGAAGTGAGGAGAAAGTGTTCAAGTTAAAAAAGGCACTTTATGGCCTGAAACAGGCTCCTCGAGCCAGGAATATGAGAATTGACTCCTTCCTATTGCAGCTTGGCTATTTGAAATGCTCGGTTGAGCATGAGATCTATGTAAGTTAAAATTCTGAGAATGACTTGTTGCTAATCTGTTTATATGTGGATGATCTGTTAATCACAAGGAGCAGATTAAATCTGATTGAAGAACTCAAAAGGAAGCTCAAGTCTGAATTTGAAATGACAGACTTGGGAGAGCTGACATACTTCCTTGGCCTTGAATTTGTGAAGACTGAGAAAGGGCTAGTGCTTCATCAGAGCAAATACATCAGGGAGGTTCTAAAGAAGTTTAAGATGAGTGACTGCAACCCTGCCATGACTCCAGTAGAAACAGGCTGCAATTTGGTGAAGGTTGATGCTGAAAAAGATGCTGACAGTACCTTGTTTAAGCAATTAGTGGGATCCCTAAGGTACACTTGCAACTCTAGGCTTGATATTTTCTATGGAGTATGTCTGATCAGCAGGTTTATGGAGAGACAAAAGCTCTCACATATGTTGGCAGGAAAAAGGATATTAAGGTACTTGAAGGGATCCTCAGATTATGGCTTGTTGTTTCCCAACTGCAGCAGCGATAGTGACTGGTGTGGTGACAAGGTGGATAGGAGGAGCATGATGGGATATGTTTTTAACTTTCTGAATGCACCAATTTCATGGTGTTCTAAGAAACAAAGTGTGGTTGCTCTTCCACTTGTGAAGCTGAATATATCTCAGCTTGTCATGCAGCTTGTCGGGCTCTTTGGCTCGAATCATTGCCTGAGGAGATGCATCTATGGTCTGGTAAAGCTCTGCAGTTGATGGTTGACAACAAATCTGCCATCAACCTTGCAAAGAATCCCATAGCTCATGGGAGAAGTAAGCATATATAGACCAAATTTCATTTCTTGAGGGATCAAGTTAACAAAGGGAGGATTGAGCTATGTTTTCGCAAATCTGAGTTGTAGCAAACAGATATACTGACAAAGCCATTGAAGATTTCGAGGTTTGAAGAATTAAGGGGATTACTTAATGTTGTATCTTGTAACACTTTGGATTAAGGGGGGATGTTGTTGTATGTAATTCAAAGTGTGTGTGTGTGTAGTTAATTTTGTTAGAATCTGTTAGTGGATAGGTGGTTAAGTTTGTCAGTGAAACTTGCAACACCCTTTCTCCAAAAAGGATATTACACCATAGTAACCAAAAGTTTTGCAAAGATTTAGAAAATATTTGCCCAATGTTTATAATACTCTTTACAAAATGCGGGTAAAATTTTTTCTTTCTACTTTCATTAAAGAAGATGAGAAGGATGCGGAGTATTATCCCTTGTTTTCTTTGTAATTATTTGAACGCAAAGTGAACCATCATGTACAGAAAAGCACATTCTTTCTTATATATATATATAAGTCATGATATTTTACAAAGGAGTTTGTTCTAAGACAAACTTTGGTTTTTACACTGCAAAAGGAAAATAAGTTAAAACTACTTTAAACCAGAAAGTACAAAAGTGGTAAAAGAAAAACATACGCTACTATGTACAGTCGAGCCACGATCCCATCATCTACACAAAAAGGAATCTACTACATTAATGCCTTAACTTGGATACATCTATGTGTAAGACCAGGTAGATCCTCCTATCCCAGGCAAGCTAGGTTTCATGTGCAGAATTCGAGTTACTGGAACCCAATCAAAATCGAACCTAGTTAGATTTGATTTAGGTATAGTCTCTCTGGTTAGGTCTGGTCTAGGTAAGGTATCTTGAGTAAGATCAGAAGTAGCCCAAGAGTAAATAGACTCTTTAGGTTCTTCCTCAGGATCTTCTTCTATTTCCTCATCCGATAAGGATTCGGATGACCAGATGATGTCTTCGGATTCAGACTCCGATGGACGGGGTAAAGGGGAATGGGTTGGTGAATTTGCTTCTCCCTGAGGCGAAACCAGTATGTGTCCCACATAACCCTCAGTTCTGGTAGGTGCTGCCGCATAGGTATCTTCAGAGGTTTTATCTTGGTTTTCATCTGGGGTTTTGTCTCTTGAGTTGGAAGGTACATGATCGGAACCATTTCCATCATGCCTCGAAGGATGTGAACTACCTCCTCCGTTGTTACCACTATCCTCACTACCGAAAGTAAAGTTATCTGAGATATATCCTAAGGGTCTTAATTGACGTCGGGATAACTTAATATCTAATATCATTTGTTTCCTGGATGGGTAGTGGATTTGGTAGTGGGTTTGGTGGTGCTCTACCTCCAACATCCAACGTTTCCACTTCTCCTACAAACCTTCCCTATTGTGTGCTAGGACATATTTTCCACCATACACAGTCTCCACCTTGAGGTTCTATGGTAAGTGTCGAACTGTTCCCAATCCCTTGTCATGAGGGTCCATCTACTCCGTCATGTATCAACACAACAAAGCAGGCAGGGTGAAACTCTAACTCAAGTTAATAGAAGCAGTACAAGTACGGAACATAGATCACACAACGCTCAACTCAATCATCAAGAATCAGATAAATCTCATGGACAACCAAGTTTCTCAAGAACAATGTAACAGAGTAGCAAAGCATTGGAAACACACAATCACATCTCAAACAAGCAGATCTTACCTTGTATCCATGAACCTGTAAAACCACACATTCACAAGAACATATAATCACATCAATGTCTTATTTATGCATGCCTCTTCTATGTTTCTCAAATCACACCGGTGTAGTGCTCCAATGAGACTTTTCCAACCTTAACTCCAGGGAGCAATCGGCTGCTAGTAAACTTAACAGCATAATCAGGGAATCCCGTCTATAGACCCCTGAAAATACTTCAGAATTACAGCATTTAAAACTTAATACCCAATCAGAAATAGAACTGCCAGTCAGATTTATCCAAGTCGGGTATTCGATTTGTCTCAGCTCAAGGGCTATCACCAGGCAAGGCTTCTTAAGACTTTCGAAACCTGGATAATCCCAGTAGACGATTGTAGTCCAACAGTTTCTATTTTCAACCCCGTCTCGTAGGTTGTATGCTCAAACATCTTTATGCTCATGCACAGATTTTCTCTTGAATTCTCTTTAATTCCTCTTTAATTCTCTCAGTAAAACTTCCTTTGTTTTACTATCTCTCTTTCTCAGAAAATCTCTGACTCTTCTCAAAACTCTTTGTAAGGAACAAATCCTTTTATGGAAAGACCACATATTAAGAATAGATAATTGTTTAGAAATCACTGTTTCTTATAAAACTCTCTTTATTGCTGTATTCTTTAAATACGTACAACTCTTGTCTCCTTTTACTGTTTATTACAGAATAGATTTCTCTCTCTTGTTTTTTCATAATTTTAAGTAACCTAATAGAGTGAATGTATGAAAAATAGTTAGCTGTATTCAAGAAGATCAAACCGGGCAAAGCCACTTTGGATTGATTTAAGAGAGAAGGGATCAACAGTATTTAAATTTACATCCACTTTTAAAACAGTAGATGTCTGTTATTAGATTTTAGATAACTTCTTGGTAATGGAATAATTACACGGCGGCTGAGCCGACTACGGTAATCAGTGTCCAGCTTTCTTGAAAATTTAATATAGACTTAGTGGTCGAATTTATGCTGATTAATTACGGCTTAGTTTATTTTTGAAGATGAAAAGATTACACGACAGCAGAGCCATCTTTGGTAATCAGTTTCTCACTGTAAAATCGATCTTATAAACTAAGTGAATGTAGTCCATTTCTTTCTCTTTTGAAATACTTAAACTCCATTTATCTTCCAGGAAAAATGCCGGTTGAAAGTCTATCTCACTAATTTTCACTGCCGTAGACATTGGAAATTAAACTGAGTTATGTGCATATATATACAGATTGGATACCCACTCGATATTTTCCACTTATAAAATAACAGCAGAATTTACCGAGAATCCATTACCGTTAAATTATTTTCCGAAAGATGCTATAACAGTAGGTTCACCGAGAATCCATTACTTTTACACTCTTTAATCCTTTCCAATCTATTTATATATACGGTATTAAGAAAATTGCTTCTTTCCAATTTTATCTTGTCACGTATATACCGGGTCTCCAATGTTAAGATTTCTCCAAACAGCGTATCAATACAGATCCCAGGCCAGAGAGAGACGGACTGCTTTAGCCCCTTCATAGGTCTCCCTTCCTTTCTAGACAGATCCATACTGATAAACAATTTATCTTAATCATGCCTTGTATATAAATGACAGATAATATTGGGTTTTCACAAACAATAAATTATATTTTCCTTGTGGTAAAATCATATTTGCGGTACGTCTAAATTTTGCCATTATAACGGTATGTTTACAAAAGCTCAAAAGTGATTTTGCCATAACCTCTCCTCTTACTCGAAATCTTATACAAAATTATGCATTATAACTCTACAATTTATAATTAGCACAAAACAATTAATTTAAGACTATAAACACTCACAAAGCATGTTTAAACAAACGAAAACTATAAATATACAAACAAACAATTTCAAAGACAAACAAGATCAAACTCATACTACTAAAATTAAAAGGAGAAGAGAAGCCCCTTACCTTAGTCTAACTTGATGAAGAACAACCAAGAACACCACACAAAGAAATTTAAGACAACTAGAGAGAAAAGTGAGAGAACTTTGTATGTCTTCTTGCAAGCTTGTTGGTGTGTGAAGAAAATTATGAAGCAAAGACCCCTATTTATAGGAAGGGGAGGGCAGCCAAGGAGGGAGCTAGGAGGAATTAAATTATTGTGACCTCATATGCCTTTTTGATATATATGTCATAATGCTTAATTATATAAAAGATCTATTTTTCTAATTGGTTAATACATATGACTAAGCCCATAAGTCATGACCCAAAAAGTTAATCCAAGGGTCCTAAACAAGTGGGGATGTTGACCAACAAAGGGAGCAAGGGGGACCATTTGATCAAATAGTGAAACACTTTATGTTTTGGTAAATAAACGAAAAACCGATGGCTATATAGTCCTTTTGCAAACTTATCTCATAATTAATTTATTAAAAGGTGAGGACCTTCAAGAAAATTTCAAAAATAGCTTCTAATAGGTCTTAAAGACTTCATACAAGAGTTTCTGGATTTTTACGATAAATGGTAGGCTTTACGGTACTTACTAACGAAGGAAAACGGACGCGCCATAAGCCCAAAACAGTAATTTTTTTAGAAAATTCCCAGAAGATCACAAATTTAATTTAAT
The DNA here is from genome assembly GCA_030159175.1 of Glycyrrhiza uralensis. NCBI lineage: Eukaryota > Viridiplantae > Streptophyta > Magnoliopsida > Fabales > Fabaceae > Glycyrrhiza > Glycyrrhiza uralensis. Next base: position 6,955,347 of record BRZY01000007.1, read on the forward strand.
CAACAATGGTCCCTCTTAGAATTTGATTTTGAGCACTCCCTGACCACTGAAAATCTATCCTGGTTTCCGTAAACTTCGTTTTACGTGCTCACAGGGACCGAAAACGTAACTCTTTATCTGTCTTTCGAAAAATTCCAAAATAAATTTCATAAATCATAGAAAATATAAAAACATGGTGTACTATTCCAGTTTTTCATTTTGACTTCGTTTGGGTCTCCGTATCAGTTCTTAGCTCTTGCCGTAAACTGCGGGGACCAAAACTGTAATTTCAGAAATTAGTTTTTTCAAAAATTCTAGAAAAATTCCAGAAAATCATAAATATTATAAGAAACAACTTTTGTGAATCAAGATAATTTTCTGGGTTGGTTTAATATATTTTTACTGATTAAACTATTTTCCATCTATTACCGTAAGTATGGTTTTGAAACGTCGTAAGAAAAATGACTGTTTTAATAAAATAATTTGACAAGTATTATAAACCCTTAATTATAAGGCTAACATATTTTTCTTATTACTTAGTTCACACCAGATCATATAAAACAGACAAAAGACGGAAATACAGAAAACAGAACTATTCATAATACTTAACTATTTTACTATTCACACTATAATACTTAACCGTAACTGGTCATTCTATTTTTCTTAGGTTTCTATCAAGTCTTTGTAGTTTCTAGCTCATCTATTTTCCTATCTCTAGTATGTATTCTTTTCTAACTTACAGACTACGGAGTTCCGTCTAAAGGATTAAAACTGTAATTTCTTTGTATCCTCCTCTTAAAAATCCAAACTTAATTCCTAAAAATCTTTATATGTCTCCAAACTACTATGTATTTTCCTCAAATACCTTTTGGAAGAGTTGTATGAATTTTCCAAATTCATTTTATCACTTTTTCTAATAATCAGAATGTCCGCATCTTATTTCCTGACTTTCGTATATAGCTCTAAACTACTAAGTTTTTATCCGAAAAACTTCAAAGTAGTTCTAATCCCCTAAAATTAACACTCTGTCTCTTAGAGTGAAATTCTAGGATGTTACAAACTAACCGTGTAAAGCGATATGTGTGCTTTGGCAGTGTGTGCCTTAGCGATGTGGGACTTAGTGACATGTATAAGAGCAAACGTGAAGTGAATAAAAGTTTAGTGTTGATACCCCTCATTACGTGTGTTCTTTTCTCTTAGTCTGTGTGTGATCTACAATCCTTTCCCCATTAGCAGTTAGCACCAAACCCTAGAGCTCATCACATGTACATTTTTTTTTATAATCAGAATTGTATTAAAACGAGACTGACAGGACAAGATGTGCCCAACTCAAAAATCAAGTTAGTATAGTATACAAAGATAATCTCCTAGCCTCCACACAGGAAGAAGTCCCCATCCTCAAAAGATACAAATCACATGTAAATAATCGTAGAGGGAGTGAAGGTTGAGGGCCCATGCATTGGTAATGCCCTGTCTCTGAAACTCAAAAAATAATAAATTATGATTGGGCACTCAGTGCGCAAAATCTGGCGCTCAACGCTTATAATACGATGCATAATTCTGGCATAAAACTAGACCTAGGCTCAACACTTAGCGTCCATACTTGGCGCTCAACAGTACTCAAAGTGAAGAAATGAAATTCAGATTTCATTTTTGGTTTTCCATACATCTGTAACTCAACAATATTCCACTACTACTACAATTGATCGTCGGAATTACTAGTTTTATGGGAAAAGCCGACCGAGTTGAACCAGGTTACACCGGGTCTATTGCATAACCATTCCAATATGCTACTCGATTGGACCAGTAAGAAAAAGATTCGATTCTCGGTTGAATCGGTATCGGCTGATCTGAGCTAAGTTTAGTAACACTGCATGTAAGAGCCATAGCTTAGTAGTGACGCACACACGCGGTGATTACGCCGAAAAAAGGGGAGCCTAGGAGGGATGGCTTTAATGTTTTCTTGTTCTAGTGATAATATCATGGTACTTTCTTTGTCCCATAATATATAGTAGTCTTTTAAGGTTTTTTTTTTCACACAGATTAAGGAATACAATAATTGAATGAGTGAGAGTAACAGTTTTACCAAACTAACCTCTTTGTTTATATTACTCAAAAACCAGTGTAACACTCTAAAAAAAGCATTATTTGGTAGTGAATGGGGAGTATATATTACACTAGAAGGAGATGGTGACCAAGATGGCTCCTCTGAAGTCAGGAGTTCTGGAAGTGAATCATCCCCAGAAGGAGCCAGTTTTGAATATAAGGACTTTTAACACGGGCGAAGGAGCTCAACAAGTATATAGAACCGTCGGCGCCCAACTCTGTCCTGGGATAAAATTGAAAAAAAAAATTAATACTTTTATTGAAAAATGAAATGATAATTATTTTAAAATATTTTTACTTTGCTGAAAGGACTATTATTATGAGACAATGAAGTAATTTGACTTGATGTCAGTTAAATAAACAAAAGTTATTATTAGGATAATGTATATTATGTAAAACTTTACTACATATATTTCCAATAAATTACAAATAAACCATGTTTTAATAACTTTTTATAAAAATTAAAAAAATAGATAACTTTTACTTAATAAAATTTGGTGGAAATATTATCCATTTAAAAAATCCATTTCGGATCTCAAACTACTTTGCTTGACCAAGAAGGGGAAGCACAAGGTGCAACAAGGAAAACGTGTACGAGGGGTGACATAACAGTGGGTGGTGTGGTCAGTGGTTTGGATAAGCCTTTTTGAAATAAGCTTTTACTTTTTTGGGTCCACCTTTGAAATAAGCCTTTGAAATCCATAGTTTACGGCATTGAAATTTAGGACACAGGGTCCACTCTGTCCAACCTGTCCAGTCCCCACGCATAATTGTGAGATCTGTTACGGTTTTGCTGTTTTTAGATTTTAGGGTTAAATATGTTTTGGGTGCATGTAATATAAGGGGTTTTTAAGTTAGGTCCCTATAAAATAAGTCAAACTGTTTTAGTCTCTATTTTATTTTATTTTTTTGATTTTAGTCCCTGACAGCGTTGACTGCTGATGTGGCACTGTGAGGTCCTATAAAATTCCTACGTGACACCTTATTAAGCCTACGTGGTTTACACGACACCTGATTAAGTCCTATAATTTTTTTCACGAGCCAAGCTCAAGCTTTAGATGTGTATGTGTCAAGTGGCGTGTAAGCCACGTAGGCTTATTGAGGTGTCACGTAGGAATATTATAGAGACCTCACAGTGCCACATCAGCGATCAACGCTGTCAGGGACTAAAATAAAATAAATAAATAAAAGAGGGACTAAAACTGTTTGACTTATTTTATAGGGACTTAATTCAAAAATCTCCTATATTACAGGGACCCAAAACATATTTAACCCTAGATTTTATTATCCCTCCAATGCGTTTTCTGGAACTGTTGGCCAGGTCGTTGTTCCTTGTCCACAACTTGAAGTTAGATTGAAATTTTAATAAGATTTGAATGTTAATAACGGGTGGAGGTTTTTTCTTTAATTTGTGAAGTATTTATCAGCTTTGTTAATATTTGATTGGTCACTTTTAGTGGGGTAAACACGAGATTTTGCTTAAAAAATCTGAAATATCACTTAGACCAACGTAATATTGATAATGGATGGAGGTTTGATCTTACATCAATGCAGAAAAATATAAAAAACATTAATTCCTTCCTTATATGTAAATATTCTCACACATAAAACAAAAAAAAATATGATGCCAGATTTTCACACAAAAAAGTCTGCTAGAAAGTTGGATCCATTGACCATATGTCGCTCTATTTATCTATCTATAAATAATTAACACGGTCTATTCGTAAAAGTCGGTAAATGCAAGTTCTGTTATAAAGGAATAAAACTCGGATGATTAATATTAGTCAATAATCATATTAAAAAAATGCACCAAAAAATAATTTTCATCTCTTTTTTGGTTTTTTTTTCTTCTTGAATCATCTCTTTTTTAGTTAAATGGATAAGTTCATTTAACTCAAATAATGTGGGCCAAAATGATAATAAATAAATTTGGAAGGAAAAAAGTAGATGAAAACAATTGACGGGCAGGTTTATTGTTGACACAATTTCATTCAACAAAATGTTCTCGCTAGATTGAAAATCTGGATCCATTCAATTTCATCGTGTGTACATGTTGCCTAAAGCTTGATTTATATAGAAAAGTATACTACATGAGGTGCCATGTTTCTAGAGAAGCACACTCATATATTGCATTAATATTTTTTGGCTTATCAGATGGCTAGAAATTAAATAGGTTTAATTGCGTTTTTCACTAAAAGATGCTAATAACAACACATCTTTTTAAATATTACCTCCGGTTCGATATATAAGAAACATAATATTAAAATCAACTAAAAAATATATTAAAATGTGTTATATTTCATTATAATTTTAAATTTATTTACACAAATACCCTTGCATTAAATGACTTAAATGTGACATATTAATATAATTGAGTGGTGTGATAATTAATAAGAGTAACATTCAAAAGAAACAATTAATTTTATTAAAAACAAAATATTGTTTCTTATAAAAAAAACTAAACAAAAAAACACATTTTGTTTCTTATAAATAAAAGAGGAGGTAGTAATATGTCTCCTTTTTGATAAAAAAATAGACTAATAATCAAAATTAATGTATTAATTAAAGATCATGTTATATTAATAACATTCCCGCTAACATGCATAATTAGCACCATGACTAGAAAAGATGATTAACGAGTTCTAGAAGCAAAAGAACATTTCAAACACACAATGCTTGGCGCGAAGACAAAACAGGAAGGGGAGCGCAATAGTTGTATCCAAGGGATCAAAGACTCAAAGTCCAAGGTTTTGAACATTTTGGGGAAAAGTCCGGTCACAATTCTGAATTGCCACAATTCAATTGACCATACTACCTCCGTTTCTATTTATAAAAAATATAATCCTAAAATTATACAGACTAAAAATACAATAAAGTGTGTTATTTTTTACTAATAATATTATAATTTTAATTTATTTTTCAAAAATACTCTTGTATTAAATGACTGAATATAACATAGTATAATTAATGACAACCCAAATTGGTGTAATAATTAATAAAGATAAAATTGAAAAAAACAATTAACTTTGTCAAAAGTAAAACATTTTTTCTTATAAAAATGACCAAAGAAATTAAAAACTCATTTTTATTTCTTATAAATAAGACCAAAAGTAGTAATATTTTGATTGAGTAAACAACCATTTTGGTCTCTGAGAGTGTCAAGCAGTGTCACTTTAGTCCCTGATAGATAGGAAATTATTAAAAGGTCATCAACTCATGTTTTTTGTTGGTCACTTTGGTCTCTACTGTCAGAAATGTAATCACTTTTAGGGACCAAAATGACAGTTAAATAATCACTTTTAGAGACCAAAATGACAGTAAGTAGTCACTTTCAGGGATTAAAGTGACGAACGACTGACAGTTGAAGACTTTTTAATAATTTTCAATCTCTCAGAGACTAAAGTGACATTATCTGACACTTTTAGAAATCAAAATGACTGTTTACTCAATTTTGATTTCTTTTTCGCGAGAGCCTGATTATCAGAGGCGGGTTTTACATAACAACACTTGAATTCAAGGCCAAATAGAGAATTGTACATGTGCTTATTGAAAAAATTATAACAAGTAAAAAAGTAGTTTAATAACTATGTATTGACAATGTAGATTTACACAGGTGTCCAATTATTTCTTTTTATAATGTCATCTCATAATATTACTTCCTAATATATTTATACAAATATATATATGATTAATTATTATTGGATATCTATGTAAAACTATTTTACACTATTAGAACATAATAATTATAAATTTATTATAAAAAAGTAAGAGGCGTTAGTTCAATGTCTGAGTTCAACGTTAATTATGTAATTTTATAGTTTTTTGTGCCTTCTCACAATAATTAGAAACCAAAATATTTTTATATTCTATTTTTTAAAATTTAATAAAGAAAATACTCTTAAAACATTTGAAAGTGAGAAGGTAGATTTATCAACTATTTAAATGCTATATTTTAAAGAGGAGGGATCAAGTTACATTGGTGTAACACTTTGGGCAATATTACACCGCTAATTAATAGCTTTTCATTATATAGTTATATTTTAAAATTCACCGTTGGATTAATAACTACTATCACTTATATCATTGCTGTAAAATTTCACATCAATCTAAAATCATTTGATGTGTCATTGAGATATGTCAATATTCATACATTTTAAAAGACGTTAATTCTTGACGTTTCTCCATGACACATCAAATAATTATAGATTGATGTGAAATTTTACAGGAATGATTTATGTAATAGTAGTTATTAATCCAACGATAAGTTTTAAAATATAACTATCTAACGAAAAACTATTAGAGATGTAACATTGCCCAAAGTTTTACACTGGTGTAACTTGATACCTCATCTATTTTAAAATAGGCCTTTAATTAAATAGATTTACAAGTTAGTTCAAACTTTCGAAAATATCAAGTAAGACTTTTAAGAAAAGTATTGAATATGCTAAAGATGATGCATCTTGTTTTTATAGGTAGTACCTATCAATTTTATTAAACTTTTCTCAACTGTACAATCTCATATTTACACAGTCTCTAAATCTCTTTGATTTTGGTTTGAATTTGGCCCATTCATGTGTCTCTTTGCCTAGAAACCTGTTAGGAGCTTCTTCTTGTCTATTCCTCTTCGCATAAGTGATCACTGATCATCACCCCTCAGGTGTCAAATGCCCACAGGCTTTTGCCTCATTCATCCCCGAACAACCATACTAGGAGAGGAATGACTTTGATTGTCCCCACAACCAACATGTGTCTTTTTAACATATTTTGTCCTCACTCACATGTTTCATAGGAAACTTTCCACGAGGCCACCCATTCCAAAATTGATCCAAGTCAAACACATCTTCTTTGTATAGATAGTATCGATCAATTCTATTAAACATTTCTTAACTGTACAGTTTCATATACCTGCACAGTCTTGGAATCATTTTCATTCTGTTACCAATTCGATTCATTCATTTCTCTCTTGTGTAAAATCCTGCCAGGAGTCACTTCTTGCCCATGCCTCTTTGCATCGGCGATCACTCCATGCACATCAGTCTTAAGTGTCACATGAAATTTAATTGAATTATAAAAATATAATTTTCCTCTCTTATATTTAGAAAAATAATTAGCATGTGCAGAAAGTATACTTAAAAAAAAATTAAAGATAGTTAATCCCTAGGGGTTTTCAGCAGGTACAATTATTAGGGCTAAGGAAGTTCAAAATACAGACTTAAGAGATAGGATATGTCAATCCAAAATTCAGATAATTTAAATTTAATTTTTTTGGATATCAGAAGATAATTAAAGATAGGCAAAATTATACCTTTAGTCCCTTAAGTTATTTTATTTTTTCAAATTGGTTCCTTAAGTTTTCAATATTGAACATCGTGGGCCCTTTCGAGCAAAATGTGACTGAATTAGTGTATTAACTTTTAAGTTAGTTTCAAAATAGTCTCATATGTTATGATACAATTTCAGCAAAGTCTTTTATGATTTAAAATAGTCTCATTGTATTCCATACTATTAAAACTAAAAAAATTTCTTGTAGGATTTATTGCTTATGCATGATCAAGAACAAAGATGAATGCTAAGAACATATTTTGGTGATTTGGACATTCAAATCTCATCCAAAAATTATGAAATTTTTATCATACATTGCTCATGACTCCAGCTATGAAATTGTGATCACACATTGCTAATGTCTCCAGCCATATATTAATCAATAATTTCAAGCCTTTTGTAGTCCAAAAATTTCAATTATTCAGCATCACTATACAGCATGTTAGAATCTTATGTATTCATCAGGTTCTCACATTTTATGGCGTCATAACATTTCCGCAAGTTGTAGAACTTAAAACCCATATTTAGAACACTCACTACAACATAGTTAATATTTAAAAAATGTTACTAATTTGTATAAGTAATATTTAATTTCTTTATAGATTACAAAAAATACATTGTATCTACCTTTTTCTAGAGCCCTCTCAAACATATCTTTCATTTTTTTTTTCTTGACCCCTTACAAAATGTTTTCATATGAAGAAAGAAGAAACTATATGTCTTAGTGTACATTTCCACACGAGAGGGGCAGAGGGCTCTCTTCCATCAGGATTCTTCATTGTCTAATTATACAAAAATATATATATAAAATTAGATCAATCATTGACAGTTTGAAACAAAATAAAACTGTTAGACCAATACAAAATAAAACATTAGCTTGACCTTATCATCGCTTATTTATGCAAAAGTTTTTGTTCCTTTGGTGTGTATACTTACAAATTTCACTTTACTTATTTTATTTTTCTTATATACAACGTGCCTTTAAAATAAAAAAAAGTAACATGTGAGCGAAGATAATAAAATATAACTGTAAGCACACAAAAAAGTGATATAACCAAATCACCTTAGCCATGTCTGATTTCCAAAACTTAATAAGAATTTTCCATTGCTCAAGTGGAATAATGGGTGAACGATTTTTTAAATTATAACCCTCTATCATGTTTGGCTTAAACCATGAATCTTCATATCTCAAATCATGATTCTTTAATTAGACATCTTGTCAAACCCCTTTTCGTCTTGTTGTAGAACCTGCTATTAATTATAAATCTGAATATATTAAGATGCGTTTATTCTATTGTAATATTTTGCAACATGGTACAATGATGTAAATTAGTCATCATCATAGTTAACCGACTAAGGTGATAAAAGAGTTAGACAAAGCTTGATGCAATTTCCTCTAGCTCACTAAGGACAAAGAGCCATTTGGCCATGAAACCTTATGCTTTTTGTTATAACATGTGTTTGCTGTTCTTGCTCACCAAGGACATGTTGTTGAATGTGTTGTAGTTCAATCAAATCAATTAGTGATTAGAAATGTTAGTTTCGAATAAGAGCAAAAATCTGTTAGTGCTGTTATAGTTTGTTGAGTGAGGTTAGTTGTTAGTTAAAAGTGTAAGTGAGCTAATAGATATGTGGTCAGATGTGGAACTTGTAACCAAGTGTATAAATACTCAAGTGAATGAAGTGTAGTGCAGTGTGTGCACATTTTATGTAATCTTCGCCTATCCCTCATATTCTCATTCTTTTACTTTCTTTCCTTGCAACTTCGAGCGATTTAGTGAGTGGTTGTGAGGACTTGTTCCAACAAATTGTTATCAAGAGCTTTGACGATCCAGGGAGAAACACGCGTTTTTGCTGCTGCCATGGCAACTTCCTCCAATAGTGGTTTTCCAACAACTCTTCCAATTCTTGATGGGAAGAACTATGATAAGTGGTGCAATCAAATGAAGGCAATCTTGGGTTTTCAAGACTGCTTGGATGTGGTGAATACTGGAGTTGATAAACTATAAGTGAGAAAGCAGATGAAGCATTAGCCAAGGAGGTGAAGAAGAGGGACTACAAAGCCCAATTCGTCTTGCATCAATGCAGTGGCGGATCTATGCACAACACATTGGGGGCATTTGCCCCCACTTATAGGTTTTTAATTTCTAAAATAATATATAAAGTGATAAACCTTTATATAATTAAGTGTGCAAATCAACTCCTTAGCTTTAATAAAATTATAAATAAATATCAGAAGTTTTTGTATTTTGTCCCTCTATTTTTATATATTTGAATTAAATGTGTAATATTTAAAATTTTATAGAATTTTATATTTATTTAATTTATTTCATTTGAGGTTTTTTATACTTTGAATAGACATATGTTGAATTTTGATCTTGCATCTTGCTTTTAAAAACTTGTCTCCATTCTTTCCTTAATTCTAATCAATAATCAATCAAAATAATCTCAATGACCCAATATCTCAATATTTCCATCCCACATTTCTTAACACATTTACGAGCTTTATCTTTTCTTTTCGGCACAATCATACACCGCTCCCTCATCATCTTTTATTCACATTTTCATCACAAAACCTAGCCCAAGAGAACATACTTTCAGCTCTTAATCTATTACAATTTTATGATTTTAACATTTATGACTTTATATATCATAATATGTATTATTATTATTATTATAAATATATATTGCCCCCACTAACTCATAATCCTGGATCCGCCACTGCATCAATGTGTGGATGCAAGCAACTACGGGAAGATTGTCAGAGCTCTTACTTCAAAGGAGGCATGGGAAATCTTGGAGAAGTCTTATGTTGGTGCAGACAACTTAAAGAAGGTTCGATTGCAAACACTAAGAAGGTAGTATGAGTTATTGCAAATGGAGGAAAGAGAAGGAGTTGTAACCTACTTCAATCGGGTCCAAAACTTGACAAACCAAATGAAGGGATGTGGTGAAAGCATCACTGATCAAACTATTGTGGAGAAGATCTTGAGGACACTAACTTCCAAATTTGATGTAATTACTATTGCCATTGAGGAGACAAGGGATCTTGGGAAGATGAAAATAAAGGAGCTGTAGGGATTTCTAGAAGCCTTTGAACAAAGGACGAGTGAAAGAAATGTTGAAAAATCTGGGGAGCAGGACCTACAGGCTCGATCAAATTCAAAGAATGGCGGTGACTTCTCAAGGAACAAGAAAGGCAAGGGAAAATGGAAAGGCAATAAAGGAAAGTGGCAATAACATTCATCCTCAAATTCTGATAGAAATCAGTCTGATCAGAGGTTTGGCAAGTAGAAAAACAAAGGAGCACAGGAGAACAAAAAACAAGGTGAAAGAAGGAGATTAATTTGACAAGAGTTACATTCAATGTTATAATTGTCAGAAGTATGAGCACTTTGCTAATTAGTGCTATGATAACAATAATATAAGAGACACAAGAGGCGACGAAGCCAAGCTAGCAAAAGAAGATGAGGAAGAACAGGTCCTGCTGATGGTTACAACCAAAGAAGATGAGTCAAGTGCCAATGTTTGGTATCTTGACACAGGTTGCTCAACTCATATGTCTAGCCAGTGGCCACAAGGACTGCTTTGTCCAACTTGATGAATCGGTCAAAAGTAAAGTAAAATTTGCAGATGACAGTACACAGGTAGCTGAGGGCATGGGAAAGGTCCTTATTCAAAAGAAAGGTGGCAATCCTTCCTATATTTCTGATATCCTATTTGTGCCTGGTATGAAAAGTAACTTGCTTTGTTTCAGACTGCTACTTGAAAAAGGTTATGTGATGGCAATGAAAGACAGAACGTTGAAAGTATTTGACAAGATTGAAAGGTTGATACTCAAGGCTCCTCTCTCCAAGAACATGACCTTTAAGGTTCGAATTCAAGTGATGAAACATGACCTTTAAGATTGAAAGGTTGCACGTGCAACTACCACAACGCCTCAGAAGCGTTGTTGATGTCTCACATTAACCACATCGCGTTTCCTTCAAAGATAACGCGCGACATGCAAAGCACTGTCGTGATTGACACAAATGACGTGCAAGGACAACAAGCATTGTAGTTGAATTGTACCTCACAAAAATGCTTTCAAGAGGAAGCGCTGTCCAAATATTCAAATGTTCAGACAAATAGATATAGTTTCAAATTTTCACAATCAGAATGCAATAAATAGCAATTAAATTAATCACATTCAATCTAATCAAGTTGAAACAATCAACTCAAATTAAATTACATGATGAATTAACAGCAAGTTAGCAACACATTGGTGTCCTTAAGCTCAGGTAGCAACACATTGGTGTCATTAATTACCTGCCAAAGAAGAAAAATGTAATAAGAAAATATATTCAAACAATTTAAAAGAGTTATTGAGTTATTCAGACAACATATTAAACATATTCCAATTCAAGTACTCTACCTTTTCCTCTTCTTTGTCAGATTGATTTAGACTTTTATGTGTTGTATTGATACGAAATGATGGATTGATCCAAATGCCCTCCTCGTGATCGTCTCTGAAATAAACTCTATCATCTTTTGTTAATTTTCTTTGTGATGTCCCAAAGCAAGGATCATCCTCAATATCTTGGTAGTCTTGATTATTGTCATTGTCAGTTATTTTGTTTGTCAGAAGCACTATAGACCACTTTGTATCAGTAGGATCATTGACATAAAACACTTGTTTTGCCTGTGGTGCTAATATAAAGGGTTCGTCTTTGTACCCCATGTTGTTAACGTCCACTTGCATAAACCATGAGTTATCCACTCTTATGTCATTATTGTTGTCAACCCACTTCCAACCAAATACGGGCACCCAGAAATCTATGTAATCCAACTCCCATATACGTTCAATTACTCCAAAATATAACATGTTTGCATATTGGGGGTTTTTGTCCTTCATACTTGAGATATGCATGGCTTCAGCTATCAAGGTGACCCCACTATTTTGCATAGTGCTCTGATCATCTTTTTCTTTAGTATAAAATGTGAACCCATTAATCATGTAAGCATTGAAAGAAAAGACATGTACAGTTGGACAACTTGCAAAGCATCTCAGCCTTTCAGAAATCTTTGAAGAGGCAGCAATTGACTCTACATAGATTTGATCTTTTAGCCACGAGATAAACTTTCTGTTGTGTTCCATCGTTAGCCAAGTTTGGTTTTTACTTGTTCGGTGAAGCGTTGTTGTAATTTAAACATGGAGTTCTAAGACAGCAGTTCCTTGCGGAAATGCTGTTGTAATGGAAAAGACAAATTGTTTCTTCGCGACAAAGTCTCTTCTTAGTTTTTAATTATACACATTTCGTTGAGAATACCAACTACATAACATTTTTCAACACATATCATTCATACATTCAAAGTCTCTCTTAATGGATATGCATCCGACGCCCAAACGTCTCGTCGCTTGAATTGTTGGGTCACTTCGTTCTGAAATTAATCGTCACTGGCCACTAAATAGTGTTATATAATGAACCCTAAAATGGCTAGTTTCACACTTTCTATACTTGTCTTATTCCTTGTTGTTGCCTTTTCTATTTCGTACGTACTTGCCTCCAAGTTTTCACCTTTTACACCTTCTCAAAATGAACCCATTCCCAACTTTTTATCTTGTGCATTCCCATATTTTTGGAGTGGAGGGTCAACTTGGAATGCCTCCGTGACTATGCCATGGACGTTATAGAAGAAGTTACAAGGGCTGGATGGGTTGAGTTTTTCTCCATTGACTCACCCAATGTTTATGCAAGAATGATCCAGGACTTTAGGTCTAGTGCAACTTTAAACAAAGAAATGATTGTTGGAAAGGTGGCTGGTGTGCATGTCATTGTTTCCCGGGAATCTATTTCCTAAGTAACTGGTTGTGCAGATGAGGGGCTCATCTATGAGGAGGGATGGAAGGATTCACTCCCCTTTATGGAGGATAAGTTTGTGGATGTTCTTTTGATAAATAAAGAGATCATTTTGCCAGAAACTTGTGATTCGTTTGCCAAAAATGCCCCATTTCATGTTGAGACTCTTCTAATTGCCTCCCAGATGAATAGCAAGGCCAAAGTACTTCATCAGTTCCTCACCAGGTAAAACTGTAACATTCCAAAATTTTACTCTATGAGACAAAGTATTAATTTTGGAGGATTATAATTAACCTTTAAGATTTTCGGATAATAAGTAACGGTTTAGAACTGACATAGAGGTCAAAACGGTATTTTATGGACATTTTTTTACAGTCAGAATAAGTTATAATGATATGGAAATTTCAGACTTGATTCATAAGAAGTATTTGAGGATATAAATAGTAACTTAGTGTCATATGAAGGATTTAGAAGTTAAGTTTGGAATTTTAGAGAACAGTATAAAGGAATATTGCTATTTTAGTCCCTCTAAGAGAAACTAAGTAACATGTTAGTTAAGAAATGGATAAATACCGGAGATAGAGAAATGATCAAGATAGAGACTCTAGGATCTAGTAGAATTTTAGATAGTATAGAAATGATAAGTTTTGTTTGGTGTTATAGTTTAAATGGTAAGACAGATAGGTCTTATATATATAAACTTTTGTTTACATCACTTCCGTACTTATTCTGTTTTATTCTATAGTACTTTGTGTGTATATATTTATTGATTTATTTTCATCTTAGAAAAATGGTTTTAATACGCTTATCCATTTTTAGAATAGAAACAAATAGTTTTATTTGACGTTGAGTTTTAAACAGATAGTGTAAACTCTGTTTTTCCAATTACCGTCTATTTTATGTTTTGTACGGAATTTTTGTGACCTAAGTGCTAAGTGATTTATTTTTGTCTTATAATTAGGGTTTTAATATGCTTATCAAACTATTTCATTAAAATAGACGTTTTTCCTTTGACGTTTGGATTTTTACAGACAACCGTATTTACCGTAACTAACGAATACATATTTTAAATAACAAAAATATATCAAACCAACCCAGAAAATTATACTCCTTCACAAAAGTTGGTTCTTTTAATATTTATGATTTTCTAGAATTTTTGGAAATAATAAATTTTAGAATTACCATTTTGGTCCCTATAGTTTGACAACAAGAAATTGAGAACTGATTCGGAGACCAAGTTGAGGCCAGAAAGAGATTTTTAGAAACTAAATCATGTTTTCACATTTTTTAGGATTTTAGGAATTAATTTCGAATTTTTTTGAAAAACACATCAAGAATTATTTTTTCAATCACTGTAAATACGAGAAACGAGGGTTTTTGGAGCAGAAATGGATTTTAGTGATCAGGGAATGCTCAAAATCATTTTTCAAGAGGGATAATTAGTGTTTAAATTAAATTTGTGATTTTTTGGAAATTTTCTGGGAATTTTCTGAAAAATGTCTGTTTTGCACTTATGGCGTGTCTGTTTTTCTTTGTTTATGCAAACCGCAAAGCATGCCCTTACCATAAAAATCCAGAAACTCTTCCATGAAGTCATTAGGGCTATTATAGGGCATTTTTTAGATTTAAATTAATTTTGAGAATTTTTTATTAATAAAAAGACTATTTTGCCCTTGATTTTCACTTAAACTACCAAAACCTAAAGTTTTTAACGAAGTTATCCCATGACCCTTATTTCTCCCTACTTGGTCGACATCCTTAGGCTATTCTTAAGCCTTGGATGAGCTTGTCAAATGGATTCCAATCCTAGGGAAAAACCTTGAACCAATTAGGAAAAAGATGGATTAAAATCTAATTATCTATTCATTAATTTTGATCTCATCTCCTTCCTCCCACTTGCCTTGGCCGCCCCCCTCCATCATGACTCACATGAGTCTAGTTTCTTCTCAAGGTTTCTCAACTTTGAGTCATGCCATGAGTCACTTGCCTAAGCCAATTAGAAATTAGATAATTGTTTTGATTTTTATTAAAAGCTAAACCATGGTTGCTTTCCAAGCCAACCATAGTTTCTTTAACTCAACCCCTTGGATGCCCCTCCCCCTATAAATACCCCTTTCATGCTTCATAATTCCTACAACATCAAAGCCTTGTGTTGATAAGCCAAAAATCCTCTCTTTTTCTCCTTTATAGTTTTAAGCTTTCTTGCTTGGTGTTCTTGGTTCTTCAAGCCTTGTTCTTCCAAGTTCTTATGGCAAAGGTAAGGGGAACATCTTGCAAATTAATTTGAGAAGCATGAGTTTGATTCTTGATTGTGATTGAATTGTGTGATTTATGTGTTATAGTTTTTATTTATTTAAATATGCTTTATAATTATTTTATGGCTTTAATTTAATTGTTTTGTGCTATTTATTAATTATAGTGTTATAATGCCCAAATTTCTCTTAAATTTTGTGGAAGTAAGGTGGTGATGGAAAAATTAATTTTGAGCTTTTGTAAACATACCGTTATAATGGCAAAATTTAAATTTACCATAAATACAATTTTACCGTAAAGAAGATACAATTTATTCTTTTGTAAAAACCCTGATATTGTCTATCATTGATATACAATGTGATGGTTAAGATGAATGGTTTATCAGTATGGGTCTGTCTAGGAAAAACAAAGATCTTTGAAGGGGCTTTTAATACCATCTTTCTTTCCTGGGAACTGTACTGATACGCTATTTGGGGAATTTTTAACTTAGGGACCCAATATATACATGACTAAGATAAGTTGGGAAAGAAGTGATTTCTTAAATAAGCGTATATATAAATAGATTGGATTGGATAAAAGAGTATAACAGTAAAGGATTCTCAGTGAATTCTACTGTTATAGGATCTATCGAAAATTTAGTATAACGGAAATGAATTCTCGGTGAATTCTACTGTTATATTATCTGTGGGAAAGTTAGTGTAACGGTAAAAGATTCTAGGTAAATCCTACTGTTATATTATCTGTCGGATATTGCGAGTTGGTGTTCAATCTATATGTATATATAATTAACTCAGTTTAATTTTCAATGTCTCTGATAGTGAAAATTAGTAAGGTAGCCTTCCAATGAGCCTCTTTCCTGGAAGATAACTGGTGCTTAAGTATTTTAGAAGAGAAGCAGTTTGATTTCGTTCACTTAGTCTATATCGAATCATTTTAAAATTGGGCATTGATCACCGAAGACGGCTCTGCCGCCGTGTGATCCTTTCATCTTCAAAATTTACTAAGCCAGTAATAAATCAACTTTATTTCGTTCACTCAATCCTATATTAAGTTTTTAAAGAAAGTTGGATGATGGTTATCGTAGTCGGCTCAGCCGCTGTGTAATTATTCCTTTACCAAAATCTATCTAAAATCTGAGAACAGACACTTACTGATTAAAAAGTGGACATAAGTTTTATTACTGTTGATCTCTTCCCTCTTGATCAATCTTAGGTGGCTATGTCCCGTTTTGGTATGCTTAAAATAAATTAATAACCTTTAGTTTATATATCGAATCACTCTGTTGGGCTGCTCACCTTAGTTCGATTTTGCCACAGTGTGATTAGTCATAAATTGAATTATTGAAGCGGGCAAATAAACTTAAAACTCATAACGATTGGTAAAATGAGTAAAAGAGGGCAAGGATAATTTAATTCTACAGTGAAAGGGTTTTTGATATAAAGGATGTGGTTTTAAACAGTTATCTGTTCATACAAGAGTATTTTTATCATAAAGTGATGAATTACTTCATATAAAGTGTTTTGATGAGGATTAAAGATTTTCAAGAGAAACAGCAGTAAAACAAAGGAAGTTTTACAAAGGAAAGCTAAAGAGATTCTGTGGGTGCAAATTTAGACGAACATCTGCATTAAAGACGATGAGCATACAACCTACAAGACGGGGTTGAAAATAGGTTCTGTTGGACTACAATTGTCTACTGGGATTATCTAGGTTTCGAAAGTCTTAATGGCCTTGTCGGTGATAACCCTCGAGCCGAGACAAATCGTATACCTGACTTGGATAAATCTGACTGGCAGATCTATTTTTGATTTGGTATTTGCAACGTCCGTATTTTTAGATTTTCGTCTTTATTCTGTTTTAATATATAATGTGTGATTTATGTATATTAAATATTTTGTTAGAAAAGTTAATTCCTTAGATAAAGCCCTAGTGAGCATAGAAGTCAGTAGTTTAAGTTGAATTTTGATAATAAGACAGAATACGGTTTACGGTAAATTAACGGAATAGCTGAGTTGTGAGACAAAGACCTTGAATTGAAGTCGGAAAAATGATTTGAGGATACCAATGGTCATTTTACAATATTTGAAGATTTTAGAAATTTATTTGGGATTTTTCTGAGTTATGGGTAAGAAAAAGTACCGTTTTGGTCCCTGTAGTTTGAATAGGCTGAACTGCGAGTGGGTTTAGTGACCAAAACAAGTTAGAAAAATATTTCGATGAACCAAATAGTATTTTTCTAATATTTGGGAATTGTAGGAATTTTTCTGGAATTTTCTGAAAAGTTGACTATTTTGACCTAAATACGGGTTTACGGTTAAGAATAGCAGTATTAGGAAAATTAGTAAAACCCCAAAAATGAAGTTAGGAGGTTTTAAATCCTTTATTAGAAGAAGAATGATGATGTAGGGGTAGTGATGTAATAGGAAAAATAATAATGATTACTTTTCCAGTGAAAAGACCGTTTTGCCCCTAAGTCAGGTATTTAACTGCTAAGCCATAAAGCAAGCCAACTCAAAGCCATTTTAGCCAAATAATTTCGTGGCTAGGCTGCTCCCATATGAGCCATATGAGCCATGCACACAAACAAGCCTAGAAAGAATAGTTTTCACTAGCTAGGATTAAAGTTACCCCACTTTGGTTAGTTTTTAACCTAGCTTTAACCATGGTTGGAGTTTAATCTTATCTCCCTCATTTATCTTATGCCACAACCGCCCATTTGCTCTTAAGATCAAGCCAAGATTATTCTAGAAGAGAGGTGAGTCATGGAGAAGAGCCAATGGCATAATTTCTTGATTTATCTCTTTATTAAAATTGATTTATGTGTAATGATGATTTTGTTAGCAAAGCTTATCCTAGTTCCTTGAGAGGGAGAGAGAACCGTGCATGTGTCTTGAGGGAGAAGAGAGGAGAGTTTGCTTCACTTGTTCATTTCCTATCTCATTCCAAAATACATCTCTTCCATTTTCTTTCACTTTCTCTAAAAAATCCCAAAGGTTCATCAAGTGTTCTAGCTTTGTTTTAAGGCTTTTTGATCTTTGATCTTCAAGAACCAAGGTTGGTTTTCTCTTCTAATCCATAAATCCTTTCTTCCTCTTCATGATCATCAAAGTTCATATCTCTAAAATGGGTTTTTTCTATTTTTGTCTTGAAGGAACCCAAGCTTGTAAAGGTAAGGGATCTTTGATCCAAGCTTTGATCTTTCCTCTTCTCTTGACTCATAACTATCATGGGTTTGAAAGAAATAATCTTTCTTCTCTTTTTCTTCTTATCTTTAAGATTAAAAAGATCTTATTTGTAGTATTTGTTTGGCTATGTTTATATATTGGTTTCAAGGAGGTGATCAAGAAGGCCTAGGGAGCCAAGAAGGTAGGATCTTTAATCAACAAGAAAAAGAAAGAGGTAAGGGAAAATCTCTCTTTTTGTGGATCATAAGACTCATGGAGTGTTTTATGCTTGTCTATGATGTTTTTTTTAAAGCTTGAAAATCTTACTAAGAACAAAAAGATGACTTGATTCTTATAAAAGTTTAACCTTTATAAAAAGATAGTTTTTCTATTTAAAGAAGTAAGTTTTATGGTAAACTATTAATTTTTATCCAAGTACTATCTTGATCAGTGGTGATTGTTGGAAAAGTAAGAGCTTTTATGAGAAAGACAATCTTTTCTTACAAAGTAATAATTTTTATTTCAAAGGGATGATCTTTTGAAAAGAGACTTGATTCTTTAATCCAAGTCGATGATTTTATTAATTGATCATTGGACAAAAAGTATTGGATGATGACCTCTTTGTTTTTGTAATTTTGTCTTCATGGTTAAAGTTCATGTTGTTCTATGTTTGATGGTGATAGTATTTTATGCTTGATGTGGATGTTTCCCTTTGCTTGATGGTGATGTTTTGCTATGTTTGATTGTGATGTATTTTGTGCTTGATGTTCCTTGGTTTGAGTGAGATTGTCTTCTAGCCATCTTCCATGCTCTATGCTTCTTTTCTTATTTTTATTCAATTTGGGAGGAATGTAATATTTAAATTAGGTTATTGCTTTATTATTATGCTTGATGCTTGGTGATTGGTGATTGGAAAAGAGTATGAAAAGATTAAAGTATGACAATTGGCTAATGACCCAAGCATTATGGAGTATGGAGAAAAGGACATGGACCTAGACAAAAAGGATTTTTCATAATAAATTGATTAGTACAAAGTCCAAAACTTTGTTAGGATTCATTAAAGCTAAGTGTTTTTCAAAAATAAAGTCTCTAATGGACTTTGGTAAAGATTTTAACCATAAACTATTAAGTTAAAAATGAATCAATTGAAGGGAAGTCATCATTCTTAACTCAAACCTATTGTTTTTAATTTAATTAATTTTAAGTTAAAGGGTATGGTGTTTTCAAAATCAAAATGAAGTTTCTAGATCTAATTAATTTTGGAAAAACAGACCTGTCACACCTCTGGTGTGGATTTCAGAAAAGGATGTGAAAATCGGATTTTTGTATAGAAATCAGAAAAGAGAGAAACAGAATCATTCACACCCGCGCTGTGATTTTTCCCACTCCTGTGAAAGTGTCAGGGGTTTTAAAATTCGAAAATTCTGAATTTTATGCTTAAAGGCTTCTAAATTAATGTATTTTTAATGGAAAAATATTTATTTTGAAATTAAATTAGCCTAAGTATTTTATATCAATTTTTGAAAGTAAAACAATGAATACGTATTAATCGGTTTTTGAAAAAATAATGAGATATTTGGTTAAAATGACTAAAGAGAAAAAGTATTTAAAATAAAGTCATATATTGAATGTCCCAAGAGATAACAAAGAAAAGAAATTCAAGAATTTACAAAAGAAACCAAGGCAATAAAGAGATAATTACAACGTTATTGCATGTGCAAAATACTATATGGCATTAAAGAGAATTTATATGAGACCAAGAGATGTGGTCATGTGATGATTTAATGACCAAGAGATAAGGTCATGTGATGATTTAATGGCCAAGAGAGAAGGTCATGTGATAATGGTTACAAGAGGTAGCCAAGAGAAATAAATGCAAAATGATTGTTATGTTTATATATGCAAAAACGTTGCATTTGCATTAAAAGAAATTTGGCAGAGGCCATGTGTTGAGATTTGGCTGAGGCTATGTGATGAGCATTACAACCCAGATTGGGGTTGAGAATAGGGATAGTTGGGCCACAGATGCCTATTGGGATTATCCAGGTTGCGAAACCCCTCTAATGGCCAGGTAGGCGATATCCCCTGAGCTGAGGCATGTCGCACAACCCGGCTTGGATAAATCTGACTGACTTGACTATTCATGATTCGGTACGATGGTTTAAATGTAGCAGGTCTAAATGTTTATCATGAAGTCTAGAGGGACTATCTGATAATTCTGTTAAGTCTGCTACGGCCGGTCGCTCAAGGTAGTAGGAGGAAGAGAGAAGTCTCCATGGAGCATTATACTGGGGGTCTGAGAGGGAAATAGAGGTGACATGCATTGTGATATGTCTTGTTTGACAATGGATTGTTTGGTGAGGATTATAAATGATATATTCTATGAGATAATAACTGTATATGTTATGCATGCTTCTTATTTGAATTACTTGAGTTATATCTGTTTTTCTGTGATATCTTATTGATTTGCTTAAGGATTGTTTTTCACCCTTGCCTATATGTTTTGTGCTCTTCTGAACATGATTCATATAGATGGACCCGCAGCCGAATGGGTTGCTCCGCATCCGGTGGATTAGCTACTACCCCAGAGGGGGAGCGGAGAGTGAGTGAGTGATTAACCCACACACTCAGTGGGGGACATATGCTGGTAACATTATGTCCCTAGAGAGCGTAGCAGGAGGACCACAGAGATGGGTGGAGGAGAACCTAGTGTTAGATGTTCATATGCCTCTCAATGAGTTGAGAGAGCGTTGGAGGAGGCAAGACGCAGAGACTCAGAGAGCAGGACAACCCGAGCCAGTGCCAGAAGAACCGGCAAGACCAGAGGCAACGCATGGAGGACCTAGTACTCCACCGCTTAGGACGTACTCTCGTAGGACCTGGATGACCGCTAGGAAGAGTACGGTGAAAAGACCTCGATCTGTACCGGAGATGTCAGTAAGGGAAGCTCCTGTTGAAGAAGTGACTGCTATGGTAGTGGATCCTGTGATTGATGCTGTTTCGATTCCATATGCTTTACCTAGAGGTAGTCCCCAGCCTTTTACTCCTGTTACCGCGGAGGACCTGGTTGTCTGGAGGGCTAGAGTCAGGAGAGAGGCAGCAGAGTTAGAGGAGAAGGGGAAAGGGATCGTAGGAGATGGTCCTGAGGGACAAGGAGTCTGATAGACCATTAGTGCAGATGTCTTGGCAAGCCCAGTCGGATAGGGGTTTTTGCTAAAGACTTTGATGCTCTGATGCATTCAGGATCCCACTTCTTTTGATGATGACTCTACGGGCGTAGGTTTATAGTTTTTGTTAACTTTGGATGACTGTAAAATATTTATGACACTACTTTACTTTATCTTTATTGTTTTCCAGCTTTTGTAAAATAGGTGTGATATCCTAGTTTGCATGGGCAAACATGTAGTCTGATGTACAGTGTGTAGATGTATATATATATGAGGTATGTTTCTGTATATGTTGTGTTTTGGTTATTTCATACGCTTAAGTTTTCAAATTAAGGACTCCAATTTAATAAGGTATTTCTATTATAATTATAAAAAAAAATTATTCACATTTTTGTAAAGTAAATACATTAATAAAATAATATTCTTTGAAATTAAAATAAATAATTTAACTATTTTCACAAAAATAACTTTCACATTGCAATTTCCTTTTATGAGAAAGGGCGTTGCAGTATTCATTTTTAAATGCGGTATTTCTGAATGATTCTCAGAGGCTTAAGTGGGATTCTCTGTTTATTTTGTTAAGTTTATCGCAGTCGGTCGCTCAAATGATGTGAGGTTGGAAAAGTCTCATTGGAGCATTACACCGGTGTGTTTTGAGAGATTTTAAAGTGACATGCATAAATATACCTTGACTTGATGATATTCTTGAGAGTGTATTGCTTTTGTAGGTTTACAAGACACAAGGTAAGACCTGTTTGAATGTGATTTATTTATAGGTCATGTTTGAATTGTTACTCTGCTATATGTGTTTTTGATGTTTTGATATACATATTCTTACTGTGTGAATTGAGTGATATATGATCTGTGTTTTGATGTGCTTGTACTTTTCATTTTACTTTGTTTTAGAGTTTCACCATTGCCTACTTTTATGTTGTGTTGGTGCATGACTAAGGAGATGATTTATCCAAGAAGTGGGCTAGCTCTTAGAAGAAGGATCTGAAGGAGGATGCTGTATAGATTGATAGAGATTCCAAGAAGAATCTGTATTTACTGTCTTAGTTTCGGTAGAGGTCAAGAGACTAAATTGGCTCAGATGTACAATTTATTTTATGAAACTTATGTGAGATCTTTATATATATGAGATGAGATTATTTCTACAAAAGGTGTTGGTTATAGTTCCACATTTAAAAAACATTTCGAAAAGAATTAGGGAACATATTCCCCGTCCTTCTCATCTTTTAGAAAAGAGAAAAATTTTACCTGCATTTTTAGAGAAGGATTTCCAAGTTCTATCAAAATATTTTCTAAGTTATTGCGAAACTTTTGGTTACTATGATGTAATATCCTTTTTGGAGAAAGAGTGTTACAAAAACCATTTTCTTGGTGAGCAAGATGAAATAACTGATCTTCAAAAGTTTTGTCTTGTTAACTTGTTTCTCAAGAAACATGTTAACTTACCATATTTAGTATTTAACTATTTAAGAGATAGGCTATTTCGGTTTGTCACTCATGAGGAAGGTCTTTTTTTCTATGTTGTTTTGTTATCTCTCCTCTTTGAGCGTTAGTGAGTATTTAATGTATTCAAAAGAATGGGTAGGACGGAGCGAGCACCATATTAGTAAAAGATAAGGAAAAGAGACATTTGGAACTCTTTTCCTCAAAAGTATGAAGATTCGTGTCCTATCCGTGGTGGAGGTGAAGCTAAAAAGAATAAGGAGGATGCTACAAGAAAGTCCTTCAAACAGGGCTTAAGTAAGTACTCCATCTTTTTTTTTTGGTGGGGGAGTAAGTACTCCATCTAGACCTACTGAAAGTGATGATGAAGAAGTGGAGTGGGATGAAGATGAAGATGAAGAGGTCTCATCGAAAGTGTTCTAAAGGCCACTGCTGAGAAACAATTTTAATTTGTATCTTTCCAAAATTTACAATGTCCTCAAACTGAAGGCCACTACTGAGGAACAATTTTACTTCAACTCTTCCCAAAATTTATAATGTCTTCTTTGAAGAACACACTGCTGAGGAACTGGTTGTACGAATTGATATGGTGATTGACCTTCCAGTATTTGTAGGAAACAACTCTTCCATATTTTAGGCATTTGTAGGCAACAATAATATTTGGTGCTGATGTAAGTGGAGAAGTATGTGAAATGCAAATATATTAAAGTCCAAATCAATATTGTACAAGAATATTTGGTACTGGTGTAAGTGGAAGAGTATGTAAATATAAACATGTAAAAGACCAAATCAATGTACATATATCTTAACTATTTTGAATGAAACGTTGTTTATATATATATATATATCCTGATTATTGCCCATTTACTTATATTGATGAATATGATTATTTGATATATGATTATATTATTGATCTTTTGAAGTGTGATCATTCTGAAAATGTATTATTGTTATGTAAGTGATAATAATTTGTTATTCATTGTAATTAGATAAAGCTATTTTTGAGTAATGTGTGTAAATCTTTCTAAAAATGTTAATAAATTGTTTTTAAATTAATTATATTACAACAGTACTTTTGCGTTAAAGCGTTGTTGAAATATTAGCCTTGATTAATTACAACAGCGCTTTGTAAATGAAGTGTTGTTTGTATCTTTATTACAACATCACTTTGCATGTGAAGCGTTGTCTGTATCTTTATTACGATAGTGCTTTGCACGTGAAGGGTTGTTGAGGTAACAAGGTGAAACACAAGAAGGGGGGTTGAATTGTGTTTCTTAGCTTTTTAAAACTTTTCGCAAAACATTGGACGCTGTATAGAAAGGTTGGACGCACATCGTATATTGGACGCACAGATAAGTTGGACGCAGAAACGTCCACTTGGTTTAAAACAAGTTTTAGTGCGTTTAAAGCATTTGAAGACTTGTTAAAAATAATTTCAATTCAATTCCCACAGTTAGTATATAAACTAAATATAAAGGAGTTAAGGGAAGGAGAAATAACGCAGATATTTATCCTGGTTCACCCTTTCCTAAGAGCTACGTCCAGTCCCCTCAAACTAGAGAGATTTCACTATCAATCCAGATAGAATTACAAGTATTCTTCAACAGCCTCTTCAAGCCTTTACACAAGTATTGTTTGCACACCTAGCCTCTCCAGGCCCAACCAATTATTGTTTTATAGACAAGCCTCTCCAGGCTCAAACCCAAGTATTCTTTTACATACAGCCTCTTCAGGCTAAACCCAAGTATTCTTTTACAGTCAAGCCTCTCCAGGCTCAAACAAGTCAGAAGAGTGTTTTGGTTCTAAGTGCTGCTAACTCACAAGTGAGAATATAGAATCTAAAACACTTAAAGAGTTTAGCAAACTCTCTTTTTATAAGAAGAGTGAACAATACAATTCTTTCTAAGCTTTACAGAGTGTATGAAACAATTTACATAGCGTTTTGACTCTTTCTTTCACGTAGTTCAATCTTCGTATGTTCTTCTTCTTGTTCATGGTATTTATAGGTTTTGAGTGAAGCTTCAGATTGATCTTGAACTCGATTTGCTTCAGCCTTCATAAAATAGCTGTTTCATAATAGCATTAAATGTTATTTTCCCGTTGTTTCAATGGAGTGCTTCTTCAGCGTATTTTGTGCAGTGCTTTCTCCAAGGTCAGAAGCAACCTGTACTCAAAGTCTCAATTACACAATGGTTAAAAGTAATATCCAGTTGAGACCAAGATAATACACTGTATTAAGGAAAAGGTATGTTCAGAGAGAGATAGAAAAGTCCAAATAACATTCTCTCTCAAGTACACTTTCCACAGTGTTTTATGCTTTCCATTAAATGCTAGTCGAAAACGTTGAAATTTACGCTCAGGAAAAGCATTGTATACAGCTATTTATTTCAAATAATTTGCTCATTAAATATGTCTCATAATAAATGCAAGAGCAATAAATAACATGTTATAGTAGTTTGCGTGTTGGACGCACCTGCCGAGCACAATGGACGCTCTGTATACTTACCATATGGACGCATATCATATCTTACCATATGGACGCATGGCTTTCTTACCATATGGACGCTTATCTTCCAGAGTCGATTGGACGATACTTACTCAAGGTCAGTAACAGAGTCCATTGGACGCTCAACTCTCTGACTGTAGATATAAGTACTAAAGTCACAGTGGATGATG
This sequence comes from Glycyrrhiza uralensis, assembly GCA_030159175.1. Taxonomy (NCBI): domain Eukaryota; kingdom Viridiplantae; phylum Streptophyta; class Magnoliopsida; order Fabales; family Fabaceae; genus Glycyrrhiza; species Glycyrrhiza uralensis. The sequence goes on from BRZY01000007.1 coordinate 6,981,309, forward strand.
GACTTAATTTTGTTGTACCTACAAGAGCTTGTAAACAGACTTTGTAAAGTCCTTAATAATAATTGTTGTCATTAAAACTACTTAGGGATTTAAGCATTGAAAAATGCCTTTGAACAATTCGGTTCCAACAGTTGTTTGTATCTATTACAATAGCGCCTATGTACATAAATGTTGTCGTAATATTTAAGTGAGTTAAAAGCAAAATGATTCAAAAACCAAGATTTAGGTGCATGTATAGTAGTGAAGAGGATGCAAGGCACTTGACATGAATGAGGATGAAAGAGTGCGGGATGGAATTCTCCGATACCCTGCAGATTTTCGTCAATGTAAGAACATTGATTACGATTACCCTAATTTTGGTGTAGAATCAAAAAACTTGTGCCTTGCATTATCTACTGATGGAATGAACCCACATGGTGTGCAAATTAGCAGCTCTCACAGTATATGGCCGGTGATTATCATGATTTACAATCTACCTCCATGGCTTTGCATGAAGCAGAAATTCATGATGTTGTGTATGTTGATATTGGGTCCTAAACAACCAGGAAACGATATATATGTATACTTGGCTTTGTTGATTGAAGACTTGAAGCATATGTGGGAGACAAGTGTGGAGGTGTATAATGGGTACAAGAAAGAAACTTTCAACTTAAATGCAATATTGTTCGGAACAATTAACGACTTTTCGACATATGGTAATCTATCAGGTTATAGTTTAAAAGGGTATTGTGCATGCCCTGTATGTCAGGAGAAGACAGATTGGATGAGGTTGGAACATAGTAGGAAAAATGACTTTCTTGGCCATTGTAACGGCCCTTTTTCCCACAAGGAACGTCACATGAAAACTAAACAAACTTAATGCGGAATTAATATAAAACTGGTTTGTCTTAAAATATACTTCTTTCATAATTAAAGTATACCTAATTTCGTGGCTAATTTTTTTTTTAAAAGTCTTATACGAAAAGAATATTCATAACTCTTTTAGCAATCCAGAAACTCAGAAAAAGAAACATACATCATATATATATATATATATATATATAACATCAGAGTCAATATACACAAGTCTTGCACCCGCAAGTATAGTGGCCAAAATACATCATCCTGACATAACAAATAAAGCGATAAACTAAACCTAGGAAAACGGTAAATCAAAATATGTGTCAAATACACGACAGAAGCATCTACTACCCAAAACCTAGGCTGGTTGGCTAACTAACAACCCACAACTTAGCACTAGACACCCCACAACTAAAGACCTAAGACGATGACGTCTCCTCGGGATCCTCCTCAGGGTCCTCCTCATCCTCAGATATCTCAATGAATACCCGCTCTGGCTCGTCTCAAACCTTTCTCTTCCCCCTCTCTGCGTGTCCCGACGGTCCGGCAGAAGTGTCAGAAGAGCAACGCACAAAGCGTCCAGACGGTACGACGTAAGGAACAAGAAGCGTCGGTCTAACGGTCTATGGCGGTGAAGCTGGTGTCACTGGTGGAGCCATCCTCGGTAGACATGCCCTCTCCAAGGAACTCTTCCTTGGAGTGCGACGAAAGAGACGACGGTACTCCGGAACAGACCCGGTTACCCGCGAGGGTAATGGTCTCTCCTCCTTCTGAGTCTCCCTCCTCGGCTGCTCCACGGGCTCTCTCCTCTCCTCGGCCCCACTACGTGCATAGGGTGCATCGGCCAGCCAGCTGCGCATCCTCTCAATGGGTATGTAAGCATCCAGAATCATGTCCCGCTCCCAAACCTCCTCGGGGCCCAGCACCCCTCCTCTCGTCCTGACCACATGCCCAGTCACAGTGGCTCATTCGGAGATGAGATCATAAGTCCATCCCCCCCATCGGCCTCAAGGGGCCGAAAACTCTCCCTCACTCGGGCTACCAGAGGCCTCAAAGTGGACATCTACGCGTCGCGTACATACAGATACAGAAAAGCATGCAATGGTGAATTTCTTTGCACAAGTTGAAATCCACGAAAGGGTGCATATGAAAAATAAAATACTACATAATACATTCCAAGAATATATATATGGAATTACTCTTTCGCAAATCTTTATCTGCGATATTCAGTCACCCAAAAGAGAACACATCATCAAGTTAAACACACAAAGCACTATAGCATAATGCATGTCACTTCAATATCTCTTTTCATACACCGGTGCACTGCTCCATGGGGACTTCTCTTCCTCAACTAAGTAGAGCGACATGGCGGGAGCGTATACCTAACATAAATGCAAACTGACCATCACTCTCGGCCATCGTCTTGTCATTTATTCGGTACAAACCCATTGTGCTAACGTCGTACACCATATGAGCCGGGTCAGGATCATCTAAGCCGGGTACACTACTCTTCTTGGCACAAGGGGATTCACCGCAAGACCGTTGAGAATTTCGTAACCTGGATGCTCTCAAAGACTTATAGTCAGACCATACTTATTTACAATCCCCACATAGGATTGTATGCTCAAATTTGGCAAAAACCACGTCTTTAATGCAAATGACAATATATTTACAAACACAAACAATACAATTAATGCCATCCATCATCTTAGGATTTTTGTCGTCACGTGTTAGCTTTCTTCCAACACCGTGTAGTATTATTGTCCTCAAGACTTCATCGTCGCCATGTATTGATCCTCGTTCAATACCGTGTAAAAATGTTATTTAAAACCATAGGTTTTAGAGAAAATTCCTCTTTGAAATTAAAGTCCCTCTTTAACTTTAAAATCTCAAATCTTCAATTGTTTTAATAAAAGAAATACCTTTTAGGCTTAAATATGTTTTTAGTCCCTCATATTTGGCTTAAGTTCGTTTTTAGTCCCTTAAATACCAAGAATATTATTTTAGTCCCTAATTTTTTTAAAATCAGTCACTTTTGGTCCCTCACATGATTATTTTAGTCCCTAATATTTTAAAAATGTGTCACAATTAGTCCCTCATATTTCATGAAAAAGGACCAAAAGTGACTAATTTTTAAAAGATTAGGGACTAAAATAATATTCCTGGTATTTGAGGGATTAAAAACGAACTTAGGCCAAACATAAGGGACCAAAAATATATTTAAGCCTACCTTTTATTTAAAACCAACTTCACTATTTTTCTTCCCACTTCTCATTGTAAAAAGATTTAATTAAAAGTCTTAATTAAATACTTTGATAAAACTTTACTTAAATTTCAAATCTTCTAGTATTTAAAACTTGACCCTTAAAAAGTCTAGTTTCACGCTTCAGCCCCTAATTTCTGAAAAATTAGGTTTTTGCCCCAAAAATGCCCAATTTTACATTTCTGCCCCAAAACTTCTGTAAATTATAATTTTGGCTCAAAACACCCGGTTTTCATTTTTTTGCCCAGAATTCTAGAAATTTGTACTTTTGGCCCAAAATACACCCAATTTTCGTTTTTAACCCTTTAAAAATATGAAATTTTACTTTCTCCCTCATTAATTTTCTAGCTTACTTAGGGCTTTTTGGAAAAATAGGATTTATTATAATTTGTACTAGAATACCTTGCCAATGTTGATTCAACTGGACTTTCGAAATCTCGTCACTTTGGAAGAACAGAAGAGCAAAGTATTATTGGTAATGAAATTTTGACCACAACAAGGACAGAATGGGAGCAGGCTCATTTGTGTGTTCTACACAATGCTGATGAGGTGTAGCCATATGTTGAAAGACATATGGACATACTTAAGAGACTTAACCCAAGTAAAAAACAAACTTGGATAACAAAGGAATACAACAGAAAGTTTATCTCGTGGCTGAAAGATCACATCTATACAGAGTCAGTTGCTGCCTCTTCACAGATTTTTGAAAGGCTGAGATGCTTAGCAATTGGTCCAACTGCACACGTCTTTTCTTTAAATGCTTACATGATTAATGGGTTCACACTTTATACTAATGAACAAGATGATCAGAGCACTATGCAAAATAGTGGGGTCGCCTTGATAGCTGAAGCCATGCATGTCTCGAGTACGAAGGACAGAAACCCTCGATATGCAAACATGTCATATTTTGGAGTAATTTAATGCATATAGGAGTTGGATTACATAGATTTCTGGGTGCCCATATTTGGTTGCAAATGGGTAGACAACATTAATGCCGTAAGAGCGGATAATTTAGGGTTTATGCAGGTGGACCTTACACAAGGTGGGGTACAGTGACGAGCCCTGTATATTGGCATCACGGGCCAAACAAGTGTTCTATGTCAATGATCCTGTCGATACAAAGTGGTTTGTGGTGTTTTTGACAAACAAAATAACTAATAAAGATAATAATCAAGACTACCAAGATATTGAGGATGATCAATACGAGGGGACAGAAGGGGAAAAAATTAACAAAAGATGGTAGAGTTTATTTCAGGGACGATCATGAGGAGGGCATTTGGATCAACCCATCATTCCGTATCAATACGACACATAAAGTGGTCTATGGTGTTTCCAACAAACAAAATAATTGATAAAGACAATAATCAAGACTACTAAGATATTGAGGATGATCAATACGAGGGGACAGAAGGGGAAAAAATTAACAAAAGATGATAGAGTTTATTTCAGGGATGATCACGAGGAGGGCATTTTGATCAACCCATCATTCCGTGTCAATACGTCACATAAAAGTCTAAATCTGACAAAGAAGAGGAAAAGGTAGAGTATTTGATTTGGAATATGTTGAATTTATGTTGTCTGAATTGAATAACTCAATAACTCTTTTAAATTGTTTGAATATGTTGTATGATCATATTATCTTATTTGGCAGGTAATTAATGGCTCCAATCTAGCTAGCTGAGCTTAAGGACAACACATGTTTGCTGACTTGCTGCTTCATCATGTAATTTAATTTGAATTGATTATTTTGGCTTGATAATTGGACCGAATGTGGTTAATTAATCTAACTTGTTTATAATTGTTTTCTGATTCTGATTGTGGAAATTTGAAATTGTATCTGTCTGTTTGAACATTTGAATATTTCTTGGGAAATCAGAAAAAAATAATTTAAAAAAATATTTATTATGACAATGCTTCCTCCTTAGAGTGTTGTTGTATGGTGCATTTCCATACTACAATGCTTGCTGTCCGCGCGCATCATCTTTATGTGTCAATCACGACAGCGCTTTGCATGTCGGGTGTTATCTTTGAAGGGAACGCGGCGTGGTTAATATGAGACATCAACAACACTTATGAGCGAACAATAACAGGGCGATCAACAACGCTTTTATGTGCTGTTGGAATCAAATTTAAACATTGTTGAAGACGTTTCTCGACGTAGTGATTTTCTTCTATATGCATCACATCAAGGGAATGTCTCACGTACAGTTTCTTCCAATAGGGCAATTCAAAGAAGATTGACTTTTTTTACACCCTTTTGTGACCACTTGTCCTGCAAAAGGCTTGCCACATTTGGTGTCTAGGTCCTTCACCTTTTCAAATAACTCAGTATCCGCTATCATCTTCGGAGGCTTCCTTTCTTCAATTTTCCCATCAAATTCTTGTGTCCATTTCCAATACTATTGGTTCGGAGGTAAAAGTCTATGATGGCCAAGAAAGACACTTTTTCTACCATGTTCCAAGCTCATCCAATCTGTCTCGTCTTGACATACAGGGCATACACACTACCCTTTTATACTATAAGTTGATATATTACCATATGCTGGAAGGTCGTTAGTTGTCCTGAACAATAATTCGCTCAAGTTGAATGTTTCTTTCTTGTACCCATCACACACCTCCCCACCTGTCTCCTACAGACATTCGTCAAGTAAAGGAATTAAAATTTTTGAACTTAAGGCAGGGGGAGATGACCGTAGAACAGTACAATAAAAGGTTTAAATCACTCTTGGAGTTTTCGCAGTACTTCCAGTATCGGACGGATCCAGTCTGGAGATGTAGGAAGTTTCAGAAAGGATTAAGGCAAGATCTGCAAGAGATAGTGATACCTCTACAGATTGGCAATATAGACAAGTTAGTTAAGTACTGTGTTAGGCTTGAGAAAGCTGGGAAAGGGAAGTTTGTTCCTAAAGTTGGGATGTCAGATAGGAAGTGTTATCAGTGTGGAAGATAGGGTCACATGATAGATACTTGCGCACAAAAGGAGATTACCTGCTGTAGGTGTGGAAAGAAGGGGCATAAGTCTAAGGACTGCAAATAAGTGAAGGAACATATAGTAGGTAGTGAAGACTAAAGTTAGCAACGCTGTAATATGCAATGTAAAATATAGCTTAGCATTAGTAGGTTGGAATTATGGTACCCATAGATGGGACATAATCTTTTAAGAAGTACTTATAAGCAGTAGAGACAAAATAAGTGTTGCTTGTGAATTATCTACTATGTATAATATAAGTATGTTGGTTTGCTATATACTTGTTATTAATTACCTAACTATATCATATAATTATTGTGTAGATTATGTGTTTTATAGAAACCCACCCTTAAGGAATTAAGCATGGGATATGAATAATGACAAGATTGGTCATAAGATTTTTATTGTTATCTTTCTACTTAAGATCAAGGTATGAGTCTGATCAACTCATCAGCTTGCTGGTAGCAGAAATTTGGCAATAGCCATAAATGTAACACCTTATGCTACTTAACTAGTATGTAACATAAACATGAACATGTTATAGATCATAAGTGCAATCAATAAGTCTACCACATGAAAGAAGCAACTTAATACACAACATTGGTCACAAGTTTAATATAAGATCTCATTACAGTCCCAACAGAAGTCAATGAGTCTTAAACTAAAAGTAACGCAAAACGTTGCATAAACTAGACTATCTCCATACTATCCTTCCATCAGAAGTGATCACGAGACTACTCCTTTTTGTCTGAAACAAAAACAAGGATAAGGGGTGAGATAAACTCAGTGAGTCCCCCAAGGGAAGCATATAATTTAATAATAACAAAGTTATAAATCTTAGAAAGGTTTCTCATGATGGTCTTAATCAAACTTTCGCCTATCTAGATATAATATTGTCCTCAAAGTGATCCTCATACATTAAGCATTACATCCTTGAAGCTTTTTAATGAAGTCTTGCTATCCACCAAGTGTGAATATCTTGGGATGGATTAGCCTACTGTAAGGCCGGTCAGACGTCTATGACCACAAGTGGCGTCCCTACTTGCTTTGCACTTATCCTCAGCCTTTAGAAAAGGACTTATAATTAACTCACAACTTATTATGATAGCAAGGTTAAGCGTAAATTCAATGCCACTTAACCTATACTATCCTATAGATAACAATTCATTAAGTATTTATAAAGAATATCAAACACCAATATAAAACAAGGATAAATTAATCATAAAACAACATAGTCACTATAAAATGATCTAACTCCTATTGTTCCCAGAAAATCAACAATCAAAACTCAGTATTATGCAACTAGCTTTCTGGCACCAAAAGTATTTAATTTAGTAAAAATAGTAAATCATTCTAAAAATTCATGAAATTTTAACCATGGATTCCCAACACATCAAGGGTTCAAAAAAAATAAATTTCATCAAAAACGGATAAGTATACGATTTTTAATGAATTAATTACTGAAGCTGTCAACTGGGAACCCGAACTTGGGCGCTGGGCGTCCGTACCTGGCGCTTGGGCGCCCAGAACAACGAGTAGCAATGCAGAAAAATAGATTTTAACATAAAAGGCCATCGCAAACCTCAATCAACACACCCAAACTCATAGAAACTTATACAAATCCTCTTTCCATGCCAAATATACATACCATCAAACACTCTAAGAGCCCCAAAACACACATGCAATGAGGAAAAGAACAACATTCACAACTCAACCAAACAACACTCCAAAGCAACATGCAAATACATTAACCACACCAATACCAACACAGATCAATGATAACAGATATCACTACTCTAATCCAACATGCAAGCCCAAAGATTGAATCTTTCCTTATGGGTATAGTAATAGTGACTCAAATAAACAACCTTTATCCATTTTTCATCTTCAAAATCAAAGTTAAAAGGAAGAAGATGAAGAGACTCACTTGTAAATCTTGAAGAGCAAAGGAAAACTGCAAGAAGACAAGATCACACTCTCTCTTCTAGTTCTTTTCCTCTTCTTCTCCTCTTCTTTTCTTCCCTTTCCCTCTCAGCTCACTCCTCTCTCCTTGCTCTATTCTACTTTCTTGTTTTTCTTTTCTTTTCTTTCTTTTGGTGAGTGAGAGTGGTTTGGTGTGTGAGTTAATAAAAGAGGGAGTGTTTCTGATGTGTGTGAACGTGAGATACAAATGAGGGCTGAGTGAATTGTTATTTGAAAGTGTGAGTGAGTTATTCCCAATTTCCCCTTTTACTGTTTTGGTCCCTCTACTATCTCTATTGATACTTCAAATCAAACACACACATATCCATTCATTAATAACATGATAAATATACAATTTACACCTTCAATTAATATATGGCATCCAATTGCTCAACATTAAGAAGTGAATTAATTATAAAATAACTTGGAGATATTACACTCTCCCCCCCAAAAAAAAAAAATTTTGTCCTCAAAATTTAAGCAACTTACCTAAGAAAATAAGTATGGATACTCATTTCTTATGTGTCCTTCTAACTCCCATGTAGCTTCCTCTGGAGTTGATCCTTCCCAAATAACCTTCACCATGGGAATAGTCTTATTCCTCAAGGTTTTCAGGCTATAATCAACAATTTGAACCGGTAACGGTTGATAAGTTAAATCAGGTTTCAACTGTATTGTCTCATGGTTCAAAGGTTGACAAGGGTCAGGGATATATTTTTTAAGCTGAGACACATGGAAAACATCATGTAAACTCGACAAAGAGGGAAGTAAAGCAAGCCGGTAGGCTACTTCCCCAATTCGTTGTAAAATCTAAAATGGTCCGATGAAACGGGGACTAATTAGTAATGTCTGGTGTGGGTTTGTGTGAATGTGGAGTGATTTGGTGAGAGCGAAGTGTGTGTGTTGTGAGATATGATGAGGGTAGCTGAGAGTTAGGGAGTGAGTGGTTGAGTGTGAGAGAGTGGGTGAAAGAAATTTGGGATTAGATATGTGAGTGATACCCTTATATCTCTTAATATTAATCTAGTCCCTAAACTTTCACTCCCTCAAATCCCTACATTCACTTCATTCTAAAATTCAACCCTTCTATTCTTATTCAAATAATTCAGGTAAAACATATTAAATAAATAACTCAATCAATCACGTCAATTCTATATTAAATGATTAAAATCTGAACTTATATCTCATAACTCCAACACTTTGCAGTTAGCCTTAATTTATCTGCATTTATCTTGTCCTAACTCTTTTATGAGCAGAAATGCTCATTACCTGATGTGATTGATTGAGTTAATTATATCATTGTAGATTTTAATCATTTAATATAGAATTGATGTGATTGATTGAGTTATTTATTTAATATGTTTTACCTGAATTATTTGAATAAGAATAGAAGGGTTGAATTTTAGAATGAAGTGAATGTAGGGATTTGAGGGAGTGAAAGTTTAGGGACTAGATTAATATTAAGAGATATAAGAGTATCACCCACATATCTAATCCCAAATTTCTTTCACCCACTCTCTCACACTCAACCATTCACTCACTAACTCTCACCTACCCTCATCATATCTCACGACACACACACTTCACTCTCACCAAATCACTCCACATTCACACAAACACACACCGGAATTTTCAAAAGAGGAAAAAATGGAAGAAGAGAGAAAGAGGGAAGAGGGGAACCGAGAGAAAAGAAGAGAGAGTGAGAGAGAAGAGAGCAGTCGAGGGAGAAAGAAGAGAAGAAGAAAGAAGAAAAGAGGAAGATGAAATCGGGAGAAAAAAAGCAGGAGAAGGAGGATAGAGTTTTGGGATTTCACACCTCACTATTCTCTATTAATGGGTCTTTGGGTGAGTTCCCCTCCCTCTTTTATTCTTGGTTCTTTTTGTTGCTTGTGTTATATGGAGGAAGATTTGTGAGTTTTGAAGGTTGCATGTGAGGTGTTTGTGTTTTTGTTTCTTCATGATACTCTATGTTTGTGGAAAATCGATGGAAGATGTTTATCTATATGTTTTTGATGCATGCAAAGCTAAATTTGGGTTAGGGTTGAATGATTTCTAATTTGCTGAACTGCATGTATGTTTGGGAATTATCAGAGGATTACATGTTAAGATTTGGGGTTTAAAGTCCTTTTCTTTGAATATGGCTTGAGATGTGAGTTTCTGAAAAAAAAAATCCTGATTAAACAGCCTCTGTATTTAAATTGTTAAAAATCGTATACATAACCATTTTTTATGAAACTTGTCTTGTTTGAACCACTGATGTGTTGGGAATCTATGGTTAAAATTTCGTGATTTTTGGATGTGATTTACTGTCTAAACTAGTTCAAATACGCTTGGCTGCCACTCTGATTCGTTTTCTGGAAATTGGGCTGCGGTTTTGAAATTTCTGGGCAACATCCAAGTTAGTTCTTGGAAAAATAAAAATACTAGGATGATTGTACATGTTTTAGGATACTCCAGTTTTAATTTTTAAATTTTTGGACATGTTTTCATAAGGTAGACAAATTGTAGAACATGTACTGTCCATTCTGGAAACATTCTGGAAAAACTGATGAGTAGTATTTAAATAATTGTGGGATCTGTAATTGGTGTTGATTTTAGCTTATTGAGTGATGGCATGGTAATTCTAAGTAACTTAACTATGTATATATATATTCTGTGTGTTGTAGTTAGGTGGATGAATAATGTTATATTAATGGATGATTGTTGTATACTTTAAGCTACATGTTAGTAATTATTTGAAATGATTCTAAGAGGAGGTATGCAATAAGTTGATTTCATGCTAAAAAGTAAAGATGGAATTATTATATAATAATTCTAGTTGAGGGAGTAGTCATGAACTTTCATCTGGAGGGATAGTCTTGAGTTAAGTGATAAATAATGTCACTTAATGAGCTATCATTGAGGTATGAGTAAGTTTTAGTCCTTCTTAATAGAGGCTGAGGGTAAGTGCAAAGCATGTTCAGGACGCCGGCTTGTGGTCTTAGACGTCTGACCTGCCTTACATAGGTTATGTCATCCCAAGTTACTCAGGCTTGGTGGTATAACAAGTTTTTAAAATAAAGATAAGAGGATAAAGTTCATGACTTAGATGCTTGTTTACAAACAAGAGGTATCAGTGAGGAATAACCCTACACTGATTAAGAACCTGGCCTAAGAGCCAATGATCAAAGGGTGAGTTATTCTATGAGAGTTAATTGAATGTGATGCATATGAGTAAGAATGTATAAAGTGAGGATTATGCTTAGATGTTAATGTGAGTTTTGACGAGGAAGTGATAGGGCAACCTTAAATCTCTGTCATTGAGTCTTGTATGTTTTAGGGACTCACTGAGATTATATCTCATTGGTTGTTTCTTATGTTTTCAGATAACAGGTACATGAGGAAAACTGAAAAGCAAATTTCCAGAGTTGCGTATCAGTATTCTTTTGTAGATGAAGAACCGGATCAGGGTCCTAGTTTTAAATCAGAGTCTGTTATATTCATTCAATATTCAATACATTGTATCTAGTTTATGTATATAATTACAAGACTTTGGGAATTAATTTCTCTTATACTTTGTATTCACTTTGGTATTTCCTTATAAAAGATATATTTGATAATTAGTAATGTCTTGATGTGAGTCAGGGCTTTACATTATGGTATCAAAGCCTAGTTTCCACTCAAAACGAGATTCGTACCAGAAATTATGTAGAACAGCTACTTAGGCATGCTTAAAAAAAGTGATTAGGACCGTAGGAGTCTAAGTTTCAAACCAGGGATTGGATGGATTTGATTTTTGGTCTGCACTCACATATTTGGTATATAAAACTATGAGAGTTGGTTTCACTATAAAATCCATTCTGGTTTGAAAATTGTACAGATTCAAAGTTGGGCTTTTTCTTGGTTTTGGTCAATTTCAAGGGATCATTTTCAAGTCATGTTCCAAAATGTCATTCCTTAAATCATGACAGTATGTAGCCAAGAACTTAGTCACTTACATAGCTTCACACTACAAGTCTTTGATTGAACAAAGTAAATTTCAAAATAATGAAATATAATGGTGTCTCCTCACTCATGAAGACACACCTATTCCTACTAATCAAATCAAATTCACAAAGACTTTATAAGATTTTGGAATTAATCTTTTAGAAGACGGTTTTAATCCAAAATCTTCTACTGAAAGAGTGATTTTGAAAGAGACCAATTTCTGTCAATTACCATTTTTCACCATTCTTCATACAAATACCTGAGGTGGCCTGCCTCATTAATTCGCATGAAGAACTTAGAAAAATGTTAATGTTACAGAAACACTGAAACAATTTCCCTAGACTGGATCATTCTAGACTCAACTCACAGTCGATGGGATCGAACTGCTCTGATACCATAAATGTAATACCCTGATTCCTACCAGGACATTACTAGCAACCAAAAACACATTTTATTAGTAAATAACTAAACGAATACAAAGTATGAGGGAAATTAAAACCATTTAGAAGTAAATCTATAATTAAATACATGCTTCAAATCCCAAAGTATAAATGCATAGACTCTGAAACATAATTATGACTCTGATCTAGTCTTTGATACTACTGAGTACTGCCAAGCAATTCCAGAACTTGCTTTACAGTTTTCTATATATACCTGTTATCTGAAACACAGAGAAAACTAGTGAGATATAAAATCTCAATGAGTCCCTGCAAACATATAAGACTCCGATAGGGATTTATGGTTACCCTATCGCTTCATAATCAATTAACTCACATTATTAGCACATATATTCATATACACAAGCATCTCCTCACCTCAACCATCATAGTCTTCTCTTAGTGATATAGTTTAACATACTCTTTTATTCATAATACTTTGATCAAAGTGCACATCATAGGATCATACATACTAAAGAAAGACTAGTTAAGATCTATACACAGTAACTAACCCTTTCATCACCGGCTCTTAGACCGGGTCCTTACTCGGTGTAGAGTTATTCCTCAATGATACTTCCTATATAAGCAAGCATCTAAGTCATGAACTTGGCATCTCTACATTATTATTCATTTTGAAAACTTGCTATGCCACCAAGTGTGAGCCACTTGAGTTATCTGGCATAGCCTCTGTAAGGCAGGTCAGACGTCTATGACCGCAAGCCGGCGTCCCGAACATGCTATGCACTTACCCTTAGCCTCCATTCAGAAGGACTAAAACTATCTCACACCTCATTGATAGCTTGTTAAGTGAAATTCTTTATCACTTAAACTAGGAGTATCCTTCCGGATGAAAGTTCATGACTTACCTTCCAAATTCAATCACATTCCAAAATATAATGTAAAGTATAAATCTATATCCCTAGTTTGTTGTTCCTACTAATACCAATTACAATTCTAATTTAGCCTCAAGCATACATCTATAACATATTCATTAAGAATTTATAAAGCACTACAATCAACAATACCCAATACTAGCAGAGATTATATATGTATAACTAAGTTGTGTCCAGCTATTTTACAACAACACAATAATGAAACCAATATAAAACTAGGATCAATTAATCATCAATCACCATAAGAAGTATAAAATGATCTAACTCTAATTGTCCCCTAAAATCAAAGACCAAAGCTCAATGTTATAAAAATAGCTTTCTGGCAGTAAAAGTATTTAATTTAGTAAAAATAGTAAATCATTCTCAAAATTCATGAAATTTTAACCATAGATTCCCAACACAACAAGGGTTCAAACAAAACAAATTTCATCAAAAACGGATAAGTATACATTTTTAATGAATTAATTACTGAAGCTGACAACTGGAAATCCGAACATAGGCGCTGGGCGCCCACTATCCAGCGCTGGGCGCCCATAATACTGATACAGGGAGTCTTCCCAGATAGAACCTGGGCGCTGGGCGCCAGGCCTCCAGCACTGGGCGCCCGCGACAGCAAAAATGACACATCAGAATTCGAAATTAAAGCAGAGCACATGCAAAACTTCAATCTAACCAAACCAAACTCAAGAAAATCCTTCAATCCTTACTTCTAAACAAGATTTACATACACTAAAGCAATCCAAAGAACCCCCAAACTACATGCAATGGAAATCTAACCTTCACATCTCAAATCAACCTCCATGAACCAAAAAATACACAATAACCACAACAACCTCATTTTGTTCCCAAAACCATAATAGAACAACAGCTAAAGGTGAATCCTCAACAAGAAAATAACATGCAATCTATATCATGCAACTAACACATATACATAACAGTCATTCTTTCACTTGAAGTATCACAAGATCCTACGTCACATGAGTGTGTGCGTGTGTGTGTGTGTCTATATATGTATATATAAAGCAGATATTTTAGGTTCACATTCCTCAAGTCAACTAGCAACACCGCCACATCCGCAAGCATAATCTTTAATATAGCACATGATCATAGCATTTTTAAGAATACATCAACAATCAAAGTCCATGATAATATCCCAATCAAGTAAGATCTATGTCTGTGTAGCTACCTCAAAATACCTCAAGCCTATGCTCATACTCTCAAAATATGCAGAACATCAATCAATTTCTTAGTCTTACAAAATCGGTACCCAAGTAGAGTTCTAAGAAGGTTTTGAAAACTTTTAAACAGACGCTGAAAAATATTACAGTACAGTACAAATTCTAGATCTTTCTCCTATTATAGAAGAAGATATTAGCTTTCTAATGACACCGGTTTCGTTCCAACATGAACTCCATAGCTCAAGATATAAATTTTTTAATGAAGGCTGTTAGAGTGTGCTTCAAACAGACTTTTCATTAAACTTAAAATAAAACTGGGAACACACTAGACAACCCAAATTTATGAAATTTTAACCAAATGTACTGTTGTATGTTACCTTTCCAGTGGACAAGTCCCACCTAAAACCGAAGTCTGTAGGTTAAGTTATAAATTTTTCATTAGACACTGCCAGGATAGGAGGAAAAAATAAATATCAGAACAGTATCAAAAATCACTTTTCCAAACATAACCTTGCAAGATCAATTACCAAGTCTATACTCATCCAGATCAAGTGATTGCAAAGGCTATATTAACTCATTTTCTGTCTAGTTTAACATGCCACCGAAAACACAACAATACAGTAAATATACTTTTAGTTATGTACAGTTTATCAGACTCTGCTCAAATCAGAAATTCAGAAAATACTGTCAGGATCTTTAAGGACTCAGCTGCAACTTCAAGGGGCGATTTCTAGCTCAATTTTCATCCAAATCAAAGTCAAACCAAAGCCTAAAATGAAGAACTTTTTGTCTAGTTTAATATGGTACAGAAATCAGAACAATACAGTCAATAACCAGAAAGTTACAGATAATAAATTAATCACTGCCAGAACAGAAATCACAGAAAATAGCATCACTTCATCTACCCATTAGCTCCAATTTGTTACTTTCATGGACATGCAACTACTCTCTAATCCATAATCCCCATATACTCCCTTAATCTTAACATGCAAAGACCTTTCTGAAGTCTCTAAGAACCTCACTCAACCCAGAATCCTACAAGAGGGTAGTGCTCATGCACTAATCCCAAATTAAGGGAGAGGACTCACTTAAGCAATTACTCAAACAAGTAACGAGTAACAGAAACTTCACCTAGAACAAACCATAGCCAGACCTAAACCCCACCGTCAACCACAAATTTCTACATGTAACATCAATCTCAAGCAAAACAGAGAAGGATCATTAATAACACATCTATTTCTTTAAAATCAACTCAGAATCACAAAATTTCATAAAATTTTGGAATTCATCTTTGAGAAAACAATTTTAACTCAAAATCATCGACTCAAAAATTTATTTTGAAAACCAATTTCTGTAAATTACCATCTTTCACCATTCATTATACAAATACTTGAGGTGGCCTGCCTCATTAATTTGCATGAAGAATTTAGAAAATGTTAATGTTACAGAAACACGGAGACAATTACCCTAAACCGGATCACTCTATACTCAACTCACAGCCGATTGAATCGACCTGCTCTGATACCATAATGTAAAGCCCTAACTCACATCAAGACATTACTAATTATCAAATATATCTTTTATAAAGAAATACCAAAGTGAATACAAAGTATAAGAGAAATTAATTCCCAAAGTCTTGTAATTATATACATAAACCAGATACAATGTATTGAATATTGAATGAATATAACAGACTCTAATTTAAAACTAGGACTTTGATCCGGTTCTTCATCTACAAAAGAATACTGATAAGCAACTCTGGAAATTTGCTTTTCAGTTTTCCTCATGTACCTGTTATCTGAAAACATAAGAAACAACTAATGAGATATAAAATCTCAATGAGTCCCTAACACATACAAGATTCAATGATAGAGATTTAAGGTTGCCCTATAACTTCCTCGTCAAAACTCACATTAACATCTAAGCATAATCCTCACTTTATACATTCTTACTCATATGCATCACATTCAATTAACTCTCATAGAATAACTCACCCTTTGATCATTGGCTCTTAGGCCAGGTTCTTAATCAGTGTAGGGTTATTCCCAAAGTCTAGTAGCCCAATTGGTAGTGGGTTCTTAAGAATCTTTGCATAAGTCCCCAGTGCAAGGTTCGGATCCCACGGAGGGTAAAAACTCTACATGGGGGGTAGAGAAGATCATGAGTAAGAATATTACAAAAAAAACCACAATAAGGGTGCCTTTTTTAGTAATATCCACGGGGTTATTACCCTCCGTGGTGATATTTACCCTCCGTGGGATTCGAACAATGGACATGGGGATAAGTACCATTATTCTTAGAAACCCACTACCAATTGGGCTTTATATGAACTAAGAGTCAACATTCTGAAGAGAATGAAGAAATACCAGAATATATGTCCAGAAGAATTCTTACGACTAAGTTAGAATATTTCAAGAGAAATATGAATAAGTTGTTTTGCACGGGTAAGTAAGGGAAGAAACTAGGTTAGTGAAATAGAATTTGGTATATTTTAGATTTCACGGTTATTGGGAATAACTTATGGCAGTATTTTGATCATAAAAAGAATAAGTATAGATTTAAGAAACGGATTGGAAAGACTGAAATAAACCATTAGAAGATAGGATTTTTGAAATTTTATAAGATATCCACCAGTTATTAGTGAAGTGTGTTGATACTCAAAACGGAAGAAACGTTTTGTTAAGTTTATCATGGATTAAAATAATCATAGGAATGTACACAGCTAAAAATTTGAACCTTTAGCTAAAGTACTCTTGGATTTTAGTTTCAGAGATTTGATGAAGTTTAGAGGATGAAATGATTTTGAAGCAGGACTTAGTGATAAATTAAGAAGATGATACTAGCTTGGAGATCCGTTAGGAAGGAAAAGATGAAGGAAGGAAACAGTAAACAAACAAAAGGAAATGTTGGTGAATTGTCTAGACTGCAACAAAACGGAGTTGGGACAAAAAAAAACAAGAGGTAATACTCCGAACCATTTGATAGGAGAGTATGTTATATCTAAAGGATAATAGAAGATCATTTGAAATACAATGATATTAAGTAATGGATGACGGCTAAGGTGCCAACCTAGTTGGGATCGTAGTCGTTATTGTGATGCCTTTGTGCACTCGTGTTTAAAAACAAAAGTAATGGATATATGTTCCAAATAGGGGATATTGTTCAGATGAACTTATTTGCGGAATTTTGAGGACGAAATTATTTTAAGAGGGGTAGAATTGTAACATCCCAAAATTTCACTCTATGAGAAAGAGTATTAATTTTGGAAGATTAAAATTAATCTTAGGATTTTCAGATTAAGTATAGATAGTTTAGAGTTGACGTAAACGTCAAACAGTAAAATACGGACATTCTGAACAGTCAGAATAAGCGGAAAATGAATATGAAAAATTCATGTTAGGTTCCAAAGAGTATTAGAAGATAGATTATGAGTTATTTGGATGTTAAAAAAGGTTTTAGACACTAAGTTTGAAGTTTAGCAGAAAATATCAAAGGGAATTATGGTTTTAGTCCCTTTAAGAGAAACTCTGTATTCTGTAAATAAGAAATGAATTAGATACTGGGAAAAGAAAGGTAGTTAAGGTTAAGACTTTAGGATAGATTATATTCGATATAGTATATAGATAATAATATTTGCTTGATATTATAGTTCTAAACGGTAAGATAGTAAAAGTCTTATATAGACTTCTGTATGCTATTTTCCGTCAATTATTTGTTTTTAATGAATTTGTGTGAACTAAGTGCTAAGTAATTTATGGTAGTCTTAGAATTATCATATTAGAATACTTATCAAATTACTTTATCAAAACAGACGCTTTTTCTTCGACGTTTGGTGTTTTTACGGAAAATCGTATTCTACCATTATTAACAGATAAGATTTTAAATAGAGAAAGTATGCCAAACTAATCCAGAATTTAATCTTCCTTCACAAAATTTTCTTCTTTTAATATTTTTGATTTTCTGGAATTTTTGGAAAATTTTCAGAAAATACCAAAAAATACAGTAAACGGATACGTATAGCGTATAGAACTTGCTATACAGTATATGAAAATTTTGAAAAAAGGTCCCAAACAATTTTTATTTTATTTTTTATTCTTTATTTCATGGTTTTTAAAAATATTTCTAGACAAGATTATTTTTCTACTGTTTGGACTATTTTACGTTGTATATTCGCCGTATAAAAGCGAATAAGAAGCAAACGGGCTTGAAATAAGAACTGGGAATTTTCAAAGGACCTTGGAATAATTTTATAAAGTCTAAAATAGTGTTTTAGACTCAGCCACAAGCCTCGGTCAAGAAGGGTTTGAATGGAGACTATTATATCATTTATTTTGTATCATATTTACCAAAACATAAAGCATTTGGTTTTTAATCCAATGGTCCCCTCTTGCTCCATTTGTTTTGGCCGACCTCCCCTCCTTAACTAGGGCTCTTGGATGTTAATTTTTCACATGGATCCAATCCTTGTGAAATGGTTTAAGCCAATTAGAATAAATCATGTTTTAACTTAATTAGATAAATGCTTAATTAAATTGTCATGACTTACATCACAAACATTTTTAATCCCTCCCTTATCCCTCCTTCATGGCTGGTCCCTTGGCTATAAATAGAGGCCTTGGCATCATAAAAATTCTCACACCAAGCTCAAGGATTCAAGAAGCATACACTTTCTCTCTTTTTTCTCTCTAAGTCTTAGATTTCTTATATTGGTGTTCTTAGTGTTCTTGCCTTGTTCTACAAAGGTATTTTGGCAAAGGTAAGGGAACCTCTTGCAAAATAATTTAAGAAGTATGAGTATGATCTTTGTGATGCTTGAAATTGTGTGGTTTGGGTGTTATAGCATTTAAATGGTTGTTTATGCTTTATAAATTGTTTTATTGTTATAAAATGATTATTCTGTGATAATTATAATTTGTAGTGTTATGATGCCCAAAAATCCTTAGATTTTCATGGGAATGAGGTGAGGAGATAAGAATTTATTTTTAAGTATAGTAAATATACCGTTATAATGGCGAATTTCAGTTTACTACAAATATGATTTTACCGTAAAGATAATACGCTTATTTCTTTGTGAAAATCCCTGATATTATCTAACATGTATATATTCAAAGGTGATGGTTAAGATTTGATTGGTTTATTAGTATGGATCTGTCTAAAAAGGAAATAGACCTTTGAAGGGGCTTTTATAAAGTCCGTCTCTTTCTAGCCTGGGATCTGTATTAATACGCTATTTAAAAACCTTAACACTAGAGACCAGGTATATACGTGCCTAAGGTAATTTGGGAAAGAAGTGATTTCTTAATAACGTATATATAAATAGATTGGGTTGGATAAAAGAGTGTAACAGTAATGGATTCTCGGTGAACCTACTGTTATAGCATCTTTTGGAATTTAATATAACGGTAATGGATTCCTAGTGAACCTATCGTTATGTTAATTGTGGGAAAATATCGAGTGGGTATCTAATCTGTTTATGTATGCACGTAACTCAGTTTAATTTCCAATGTTTAAGACAGTGGAAATTAGTGAGATAGGCTTTCAACGGGCCTTTTTCCTGGAAGATAATCAGTGCTTAAATATTTTCCAAGAGCAGTAATTGAATTGCGTTCACTTAGTTTAAGTTTTATCGATTTCTTAAAAATGGGTACTGATCACCAAAGATGGCTCTGCCGTCATGTGATTATTTTATCTTCTAAAGTTAAGTAAGCCGGTATAAGAAATAGCTGAATTTCGTTCATCAAGTTTATATCAAGTTTTTAGAAAAACTGGACACTGATTACCGCAGTCGGCTCAGCCGCCGTGTAATTATTTCATTACCTAAGATTGACTTAAAAACAGAGAACAGACGTTGTTGGACTAAAAAGCGGACATAAGTTTAATTACTGTTACTCTCTTCTTTCTTGATCAAATTCAGAGAGGCTCTGCCCCGTTTTGATCTTCTTAAATGAGTTAATAAAATTAAAGTTTATATATCGAATCACTCTGTTGGGCTGCTCACCTCAGTTTGGCTTTGCCGCGGTTTGAACAGTCATAATTAAGTTAATACAGCCGGAAGAATAAACTGAATTGCGATAATTAATTAAGGGCAAGAGTAAAGGGAAAACCACAAAGAGATGAGTTAGACTATGAGATGATATTGAAGAGAAGCTACAGTAGAATATGTGAGTAATTCTACTAAGAGGAAGTGAGAAAGAGATTTTATAGAGAAAGCTTAGACTAGCATTTGCATTATAGACGATGAGCTTACAACCTATAAGACGTGGTTGAGAATAGGGTTAAGTTGAGCTACAATTGCCTTCTGGGATTATTCACGTTTCGATAGTCTTAGGTGGCCAAGTGAGTGAATACCCTCGAGTCGAGACAACTCGTATACCCGGCTTGAATAAATCTGACTGCTGACCTATTCATGATCTGGTAATCATTTTAAATGCGGTATTATCAAAGTGATTTTCAGGGGTCTAAAGACGGGATTCCCTGATTATTCTGTTAAGTTTATTGCAGCCGATCGCTCAAGAAGTTGGGAAGAAGAGAAAGTCTCCTTGGAGCATTACACCGGTGTGAATAGAGAAATATTGAAGTGACATGCATAACAATACTTTGATGTGAGAATATAAATTGTGAATAAGTTATTTATAGGTTTATGATGTGCAAGGTAAGATTTCCTTGACTATAACATATTTGACTTGTGTGAAAGATTGAATACCTGATTGAATGTTTTGAGTGTCTCTGGTAATTACTTGTGGTTTGTAGGAATTGTGTGCTGTGTGATATGAGTTTTCTATGTTGGTACTACTTTCATTATTTGTATTAGAGTTTCACCTTGCCTGCTTTGTTGTGTTATTACATGACTGAGTAGATGGAGATGGATCCTTCTGACAGAGGATTGGAAACCGTCCGACATCTACGTATAGAACCTTTGGGTGGAGATACTGTACGGTGGAAAATATGTCCTAGTACGCAGTGGGGAAGATTTGTCAGGAATGTGGTGGGGCGTTACCAAACCCACGACCCATTCAGGAACAGATTATATTAGATGTTAAGTTACCATGGCAACAACTAAGACCTTTAGGAACTATCTCAGATACCTTACCCTTTGACAGTAATGATAGTGGGGATAGTGGTGGAGGCAGTTCACATCCATCTGTACATGATAGTGGTGGAACAGATCGTGGAGACCAGCGTCGAAGGAGCAGATCATCAAGCAAAGGACGAGTCAAATCCACTAAGAGGTCATTAGTTATTAAACCTGTAGAAACTGAGGATTCTGTAGGGTATACCCCAGCTTCACCTTTAGGAGAGAAAGAACCAACCATGTATACCCCTTGTTCTCATCAGTCTGAGTCGGAGGATATCATTTGGTTATCCGAGTCTCTTTCTGATGACGAGGTTGATGAGACACCCGACATGTCCATTGACACTTAGAATACCTCTGAGTTAACCAAAACTCCTTCATATCATCCAGATCTAGCCAGGTTTGGAATGGATTGGGTTCCGGTGACTCAGGCCCGGAATCTTGATTCTAGTATTCCAGGGGTAGGAGGATCTACCTGGTCCTGCCCTTAGAAGTAGTTAAGGTTAGAGTTTGAAATAATAGATCCTTTGCGGGTAAAAGATGGGATCATGGCTCGACTGTACATAGTAGTGTGTTTTTATTTTACCACTTTTGTACTCTTTGTTTTAGAGTAGTATTAACTTTCTTCTGCTTTGCAGTGTCAGAAAATGTAGTTTGGCTTAGTGCAAACCCTTTGTAAAATATCATGGCACATATATGAGAGATGAGGTACTTTTCAGATTTGTTGCAACCATTTTATATTTCGAAGACAGTTAAAAAGAGATTAGGGGAGCACATTCCCCATCCTTCTCATCTTCTTCAAGGAAACGAAAAATTTTAGCTGCAATTTTCGAAGAGGAGATACAAATGTATTTACAAACATTTTCTAAGTTTTCTCTAAAATATTGGTTACTATGGTGAAATATCCTTTTTGGAAAAAGGGTGTTACAGTCAGAGCTTTCCATCCCACACTCTTTCATCTTTATGCCATGTCAAGTGCCTTGCATCCTCTTTACTACTATACATGTGCCTAGATCATGGTATTATGGGGAAATACCACACCACACAGGAGATGACTCTTTCTTTCTATACCGTCAGGCATCACACTTGGGACACAAGTTCAATAATGCATACTCATTTTGAAATAGTATGCAATCATTAGGGCAAGTGTGTATCTTTTCGTAGCTCATGCCAATAGAGTACAATATCTTTTTAGCATCGTATGTCTGACCAAGAAGCACATTATCCTTAGGCAGCATATCTCTCAAAAGAGTTAGCAATTCTGTGAAGCTTTTATCAGACCATCTATTGCCCGCTATCAAATTATATAACTTTAACACCGCCGAGAGTCTTGTGAATTTAGTACAACTAACATACAGTGGTATCTCTACATCACTTTTTAGTCTCTCAAACATCTAAGGGCAATCCCGAAGCTCATCTTCAATCACATTTGGAATCTCATGCCGAGAGTCTTGTGAATTCAGTACAGCCAACATACAGTGGTATCTCTACATCACTTTTTAGTCTCTCAAACACCTAAGGACAATCCCGAAGCTCATCTTCAATCACATTTGGAATCTCATCAACCTGGTTGTAGTCATATGTTTCTGTGTCAAAAAGTCAGCTGATGCACCCATACTACTTTGTCTAGAATCAGCATACATGAGTTCTTTCTCACCTTGCCTTGCACATACTGTATAGGTTTATCAATTCCATATATAATTAATGGTCTAACAATTAATCTGCATTAACTCCATTTGAATAACAACATTCCATGCAAGGGCAAGTGAGTTTTGTTGGGCTTTCAGCATGCCCAACAACAAACCTAATAAACTCCTTGCATCCATCCTCATATTCTTGTGTCATTCTATTAGCTAACATCCAATTTCGATCCACATCTTTAGTTCAAAACAAGCTATTATGTAGTAAGAGTTTTTACTCTTACTGAAAGTGTCTAGAGAGTTATCACTCTTAGCGAAAACTAAATACATACACTTACAAAGACCATTTTGTATCAAACTACAGCAGGAAAAAAAAAGCAAGTTACATGCAAACGAAGTTAAGAGAAAGGGAGTAAAACCTGGTTAATTTTCGAAGATATTAGGGTACAAGGACAGAGAGGGAGAACAAGTGAGCTGTCATTTTTACGTGCGAGTGAGGGACGAGGGTATGAACTCACGAGGGTAGAATCTGCTACTTGCAAGAGAACGACGAAAGAGGATATTTGGGCATATAAAAAAATGTAAGAGAGAAGGGAACCGTGAAAGAGAGAAGGTTTAGAGAAACAAACCAGTAAGGCACAATGAAGGCGACGATGACGACAACGACCGATAGCGAAGGGCAATGGCACAGTGGTTGCAGTAGAGGTGAGATATTGTGTGTAATTTTTAGAGAGGAGAGAGATGAGTATGGAGGGAAAGAACGTTCATTTTGCTTTTAACTCACTTAGACATTATGTCAACATTTATTCGAAAATGCATTTTTGTAATTAACCACTCTTATTATTCTCACAACGTGTTATATGGAAAGCACTATTGTAAATAAAGAGACAGACAACACTTTATAGAGAAATTGATGTTTTAATCAATCAAGGCTAGTATTCCCACAACGCTTTATGGAGAAAGCATTGTTGTAATATTCTTAATATTAAAAGAAATTAACTCAAAAACAATTCAAAATTTTCAGAAAGACTTACACATTACTGAAACAACTTTATCTTACTTGGAAGAACAAATTGCTATCACTTACGTAAAAACACATTTTCAAAATGATCACTTCTAAAGAATAATATAATCATTAAAGAATCATATTTATCAATATAAGTAGATGGGCAATAGTCAAGATATATATATATATATATATAGGGGACATATCAAGTGAGAGGAGTTTCTTATTGTGAGAGGTGAGAGGATTAAATGATAGCCCTTGGATCAAAATGAATGGTCTAGATCTAACTTCTCATTAAAACAGCGTATGCAGCCTCTTTTTCTCTCCCACACGCATTTCTTTTCTTAACTATTCTTTCTCTTCTTTCTGCGCAAAGTGCAACACCCTTTCTCCAAAAAGGATATTACACCATAGTAACCAAAATTTTATAATAACTTAGAAAAATATTTTGATGAAAACTCAGTATTTCTTCTCTAAAAAATGTGAGTAAAATGTTTGCCTTTCCAATGATGAGAAGGATGGAGAATATGTCTCACCAATTCTGTTCAAAAGGTTTTAAATGTGGAAACATAAAACAACACACTTGTGAAAGTAATCTCATCTCATATATATATATATATATATAAAACCATCAACCTACAAAAGGAGCTTCCATCAGAACAAGCTATGGTTTTGAGAAGATCTCTTGTACATCAGTAGTACCGAAAACTTTAGATGAAGCGATAAATCCTAAGTAATCTAAAAGAAAACATAAGTGGAAAAGAAAATATAAGGTACTATGTATATGTGAGTTAGATCAATCCCAGACTAACTACCCAACATAGTCATCTTTAACTGAAGGTGTAACAGCAACAGCAACCTTCCAATGTTGAATCCTAAGTTGTAGGGCCAGAACCAACCCACTCCTCTGGTAAACCATCTACTTAACATGCATCAAACACAAACAAGAAAAACACGCAAGGGTGAAGCTCAAATCCATAGCAGAAAGAGAAGTATAAGTGCATACCACAAATCATGCATCACTCAACCATACACCAAGAACACATAGCAAAACACTCAATACAATACTTGTCTTATACTCAGAACTACACATGCATAAATCATGCCTTGTATTTAAATACATCAAAGCAATGCATACTCAAAATATATTATCTTCACAAGATATATTTATGCATGCTATTTCTATATCTCTTGAAAACACACTAGTGCACTGCTCCAATGAGACTTTGCCAACCTTAGTACCTTTGAGCGATTGACTGGAGTAAACTTAACAAAATAACCAGATAGTCCCTTCGGGACTTCCGGAGATCCTTCGGTAATACTAACATTTATTACATAATACCAATTCTTGTATAAGTCAGTCAGTCAGATTTATCCAAGTCGGGTATACGAATCGTCTCGGCTCGAGGGTATTCACCTACTCGGCCACATAAGACTATCAAAACTCGAATAATCCCAATAGACAATTGTAGCCCAACTGTACTATATTCTCAGCCTCATTGCTTCGGGTTGTGATGCTCAAAAACTCTTTATGTAAATGATACAAAGAATAAATTACTTTATATTCAATGCAACTTATACAGAGAATGAATTACTTCATATTCTCTCTCTCCACTTTTAAACTTGTAAAAATATTTCTCGTGAAAAACTTCAACTAGTTCACAGTATTAAACTCACAAGTTGGTTCTCATAATCAGATCACAAACCACAAGACAAAGCCTTTTGTCAACACAGGTTATACTTTTGAAATTATCCTTTATATCCACTCTTTGGCTTTACTTGTGTTCAGAAAAAGTGATGACACAGCGGCAGAGCCGACTGCGGTGATCAATGTCTAACTTTTTAAGTGACTTAATAAAGAAACTAAGTGAACAAGATTAAACTACTTTATTACGGAAATACTTAAGCACAAGTTTATTTTCAGAAAAAGCCCATTGAAAGCTTGTCTCACTAATTTTCACTGTCAAGAGGTATGCCATTGAAAACTAAAATGAGTTTTTATATATAACGGACCCCAAACCAGGAATTTCTACCAAAATAGTATAACAGTAGAGTTCACCGAGAACCCTTTACTTTTGTACTATTTTACCCAGTCAGCCGGTATATATATGGAATTAGCGAAATCATTGTTAACAGTTCAAGATCAATTAAAAGCAAAGACCGAGTTTACTGCGGTGCTGACATCGCTCGATCTAAAAAGAGAAGAGATTTATTTTAAACACACATTCGTGTATAGTAGCATCCCAATAAAATCTTTCTCAATTTATCTTAGCCATGTATATACAGACTCCATAGGTTAAGATTTCATAAACAACATATCGGTATGATTCCTAGGAAAGAGAGGTGAGCTAAGGCTTCTCGAGAGGCCTTATCTTTCCTTAGTCAGAACCATGCTAATAAACCATTCATCCCAACCATCTTTCTGTATATCAATGGTAGAAAAATTTTAGGGTTTTCACAAAGAAATAGATTACAATAATTTTACGGTTCGATTATACTGTGATAGTTTAAAATTTGCCATTATAACAGTATAAATATTGAAGCTTAAAACTAATTTTTCCATTATAAAATAACATTACTATCACTAATCACTAAAACACAAACAATTTAGACATTATAACACTACTAATAATAAAAACTCATAACAATTAAATCAAAGTCATGAAACAATTATAAAGCTTAGATAAATAACTATAAAGCTATAATGCATAAATCACCAAAGTGATTAGCAATCAAAAAGTCAGACTTATAACTTCTCAAATAATTTTGCAAGAGCTTTCCCTTACCTTTTGAAGAAAAGCATATGAAAAACAAAGCTTGAGAAAAAGACTAAAACTCAAAGAAAAAAATATGAAAACTTTAAAGAGGTACGGAAAGAATAACTTGGAAATGCTTCAAGTTGGTGTAGGTAATTCTGAAGAATGAAGGGGGATATTTATAGGGTGAAGGGCGGCCAAAGCTTGGGTTAAATAGGCAACCATAGTTGACTTTTAACTTAACCATGGTTCAAATAAAATAAATCAAAAACTAATTAACTAAATCCTAATTGGTTCAAAGCAATCCTCTAGGACTCAGTCCATGTGACAAGGGCAATTCAAGCCTCCTTAATCACTTAAGAGGGGTGGCCAAATGAGGCTAAAGATGAGTCATTTGATAGCTAGGTTAAAAATGGTAGGTTTTAGTAAATAAGTGTACAACCAAGGGTAAAATAGTAATTGCACATAACCTCTTCACTATTCATGGTCCATAGTTCCGTCTACAGTTGACTAATCACTATTCACATTGCATAAAAGTCCCTAAAAAATTCTAAGCTCTTGATTCATGCCCGTTAACTCCTTTATTCGTCTCTATTCGGCTGATATACTGCATATAAGTGATCAAACGATGTTTTAAAAATCCTACAAACAAATTATTTCTAAAATCCCCAAATAAATAATTAAAAATAAAAATAAAAGTGTTTGAGACTTTTATCACGAAATTTTTCATAGTGAAACAATATCTTTACGCTATTCGCTCCCGTATATAGAGGTGGCAATTCAGGCTTTCGGGCCGGCCCCGGGCCGGCCCGTATCGGGTTTGGGCTTTATCGGGCCGGGCCAAAAAAGCCCGGATTGAAAACGGGCTCAAATTTGTGTGTCTGAGCCCTCTATTTTTCGGGCTTTTTTCGGGCCGGGCTCGGGCTTTGGCCTACGTTTTTCGGGCGGCCCGCTTCGGGCTCGGGCTTGGGCTTTTACGGGTTCGGGCTTTATCGGACCGGGCCAAAAAGGCCCGGATTGAAAACGGGCTCAAATTTGTGTGTCTAAGCCCGGTGTTTTTTCGGGCGGGCTCGGGCCGGGCCGGCGGGCTAAGCCCATTTTGCCAGCTCTACCCGTATAGCGTATTTTTTTGTAAATTTTGAAAATTTTCCAAAAGTTTCAAAAATTCACAAATATTAAAAGAAACAACTTTTGTGAAGGAATATAATTTTCTTGGTTGGTTTTGGCATGTTCATACTATTTAAAACCTATACTGTCAGTTACGACGAAAACCATTTTCTGTTTAAAGTCAACGTCAAACGAAAACTATCCATTTCGAAATAGAAAATGAATATGTAAACTAAAACCATTTTTCTAAGATGAAAATAAATCAATAAACACATATATCACATAACATTTAATTAAAATAGAATAAAGATGGAAACGATATAGACGGAAATTATATAAGGCTTAAACTGGTTTTTTGACCGAATCTATGACCGATTTTTTGTGACCGAATCAGTGACCGATTTTCAGAGACCGAATCAGTGACCGATTTTTTGTAATCGAATCAGAGACCGATTTTTTGTGACCGATTTTCAGAGACCGAATCAGTGACCGGTTTTTAAAACGGATTTTAGTGACCGATTTAGTGACCGATTTTGAGTTTTTAAACTTTTTCGGTCACTCATTCGGTCTCTAGTTTATAATATCGATTTTTAATGACTTTTTTAGAAACTATATATTCTTTAAAATACAAATATAACCTGGTAAACACATATCAATCACTTCCAATATAACAAAATACATCAATACCACTTAATTTACTAACGTACATAATATTTGATAGATAGATTCACTATTTACAAGAAGGTCCTAAATAATATATTAATTACAAAAGGTTTGTTAGTCACAACAAAAAAGTAAGACATGCAAACTTTCAATCCTGTGCACTTGGCAGCTGAGTCTCATCGCCGTCGTCCTCATCATGACTTGACTCAAAAGTAGGTGGAATTAGCTGACGGTTAATGCTTTCTATCAATTCTTGCATCAACCTATTGTTATGATCAACTATTTTTTCTGTATTGGCAACTCTATCATGAAGCTCATCTATTTCATTTCTAACGTCTTCAACCTGTTTTCGCAATTGTTCAAGCTCTTCTCTTTGTACCCACTCAGCCGATGTAGAAGATGATCCACGATAGCAAGGCCTCCCTACCAACACCGTCGACTCCATTCCTAGACCATATGATTTCCCTTTCTTCACTCCAGCTATATCGCACCACACATCTACCTCACATGGTGGAGGGGTTCCTTGCGTCAATACTTCTTGGGTCAATTCTTCTAATGTGCGTGTAAACTCCGCTTGCGAACACCAATATAAGTCATCTAATTAAGATGCAGAATAAAGCAAAATACAATAAAATCAACACTGAGAAATAGACTACAAATAAACCAAAATAGAATTCATTACATTTACGTGTTCTGATCTCTTATCCACCCATGTGTTATCCTTACGTTGGTGTGTGCGACGAAACAACTCTAATGGAGTAGGGGGTTCCTGTTGACTTCGTCTAAAATAGATTAAATAAGAATACAAGTTAATAATGTGTTCCTTTATAAGAGATTATTACACCAAGTCATATGAGATAAATTTTAAATTAAAAAAATAGAGTAAACATTACCATATTAGCTCTATGTTGAGATGTCGTAATAGAGCCGAAAAATTAGTCACTAATTAGCGATCGAAAAATCGATCGCTAAATTCTATACAGTACAAACTTGTAAATTCGGTCACTAAATCAATCAGTCACTAATTAGTGACCAAAAAATCGGTCACTAATTAGTGACCAAAAAATTGGTCTCTAATTAGAGACCGAAAAATCGGTCACTAAATTGTTTATAGTACAATCTTTTAATTTCGGTCACTAAATCGGTCACTAATTAGTGACAGAAAAATTGGTCACTAACTAGACACCGAAAAATCGGTCACTAAATTGTGTACAGTACAATTTTTTTATTTCGGTCACTAATTAGTGACCGAAAAATCGGTCATTAATTAGAGACCGAAAAATCAGTCACTAAATTGTTTGCAGTACAATCTTTTAATTTCGGTCACTAAATCGGTCACTAATTAGTGACCAAAAAATCGGTCTCTAATTAGTGACCGAAAAATCGGTCACTATTGATAATCGGTCACTATTTCAGTCTCTAAAGCTTACCTACGACCAAATTGAACAAAAACTTTAAAAATCTTCCAAATTGGTCACTAAATCGGTCTCTACAGTGACCGAATATTTTCGATCACTGATCGCCTATTTTCTAGTAGTGGCGGTTGGGGACAGAAAATACCAAATGTGGTGTGTTACTAGTTGTA
This sequence comes from Glycyrrhiza uralensis, assembly GCA_030159175.1. NCBI lineage: Eukaryota > Viridiplantae > Streptophyta > Magnoliopsida > Fabales > Fabaceae > Glycyrrhiza > Glycyrrhiza uralensis. The sequence goes on from BRZY01000007.1 coordinate 7,011,645, forward strand.
ATACAAAAGTGTAAGGTGATGCAGTATGTGTGGTGCAGAGGTGTGAGAGAAATACTCGGGTGGTCACTTAATTCGCGGGTGAAGCAAGAGGAAGACGGAGGAGTGAAGCACTTAATTCGTGGGCTCTGCGTGGCAAGAAGAGATAGAATATAGTTAAGAAAAGAGACGCGCGTGGGAGAGAAAAACGAGGCTGCATGTGCTGTTTTAATTAGAAGTTAGATCTAGATCATTTATTTTGATCTAAGAGCTATTATTTAATTATTTCACCTCTCTTCGTAAGACACTCCTCTCACTTAATATGCCCCTTATATATACTAGCGAACAGACCATTCCCGTCTGTCCACTTTTTCTATTATTGTTTAATATGAAAATTATATATCGATATGTAAATTTGGAATGTGGATTCCCTGCAGTCGCTTATGTCTATCTCTCTCCTCTTCCATTTTTTCATTTTTTTTGGGCAAAATAAATCAACGGCCAGGATTTAAGATTGAGAAAAATGAATGGCTCAGATTGCGTGACTGCGTGACTGCATGCTTTTAGCAACTGCAATGAATCCGGATTCGTAAATTTGATTGGTTATTATATACTCATTTATATCAATATATTAATAATAATATTTTGTACATGACTTCCCTGATATGTAGAATTAAGTAAAAAAAATCAAAATAGAAAGTATTATAGATATTGTGTTAGAAAGACTGTGTCAAATTGTGTCACTACCATGCTATATATCTGTACAAAAATGCCCTTAACATTAAAAATTTTCCACTCCAAAAAAGAAACAAATATTACTATATCTAGTATTTTTCAAAAAAAGAAAGAAATACCATTATATTTTAGGTTTTTTTATATATTAAATTAGAATAGATTTCTTAAAAGTAATTTTAAAAATACTTAACTATACGCTTACCATTTGTAAAAATAAAAAGGGAAAAGAAAGAAACATATAAAAGGGAAAAGTAATTGTAAAACAATAAGGGAAAAGTAGTTCACGGTGAAACTTAAAAGGAATAAACAGTTGAATGCTTTTTTGACGAATAAACAGTTGAATGTTGGTAAAAGGCTGGGGAGAAGTAACCGCTCCATACACTCACGCTAGCACGATTTGGATAGAGGGAATTAAAAGACTTCTCACATTTGACCTTTCAAATTTAATTTAAACATTAAGTTATAAAAGGGTAAAAATGGCAAGCAAAATATGACACCAAAAGAGCAGTTATTTTGCCCAATCCCCTTTATATATAGGTATAGATATATTATATAAATATTTCATTCAAAATAGTTAAAATGTACATTGATTTGAATTTTTACATATATGTTTACATTTCATATACTCTTCCACTTACATTAGTACCATATGACTCCCACTATGTCCCTCTCCCACACTATCAAACCACCTCGTGACTCCCACTTTCTATCTAGTATTGAATGTCCAATATTTAATTAGTTATTTTAAACATTAAAGTAAAATAAACTTAAAAGTTGATACAAAATAAAAAAGGTTCACGACACTAATAAGTAAGGGTCTCACCTCCTCTACCAATCGATGGTAGTCTTGGCATAATGGCTTGTGTAAGTTCTGTGTACAATTTGACAGATGAACCAGACAAACTATTTAATTGACCAAGTAATCGAATAAAAGCTTAACTTCTTTGCTACATAATAAGAGTGTGTTTGGCCCAGCTTTTTTATAGCTTCTCTTTTCCTTAAAAGGAAAAGTTGGGTTAAACAGGTGGTGACTTCTATGGTGGTGAACCTTGAAAACTTCATCATCATGGTGAAGTGGACCCATAACCTGCAATAGTAAGTAGGTCAGTCTATTGTGAAATCACACATTCCTCCACTCAACTTATTGTAATGGTATATTAGGCCCAAAATTTTATGTATTACATTACATAAATCTACATGAGAGAGGAGTGTAATAATCAGAAATCCTCCCTGTTTTTTTTCGTAAACCAATTACCATATTTTTATTAGCGCTTTCACAACTGTGAAACACTTCACATCACAGGTGTGAACAACGCTGGAACGAAATTGTTGAACCTAACCGGATAAAACAAAACCCTGACAGAATCACAGCTGTGCCAAAATGACACCCCGGGTGTAAATCGCGAAACAGGCCTAACTCCTGATTGACGTAACTAGCGTTTTCACAGTTGGGATTAAACTTACACCAAGCATGTGAACAGTTCGACTCCAAATTCTTATTCTTTTCAATCCTAAGTCAAATTCTGCATTTTTTATACCACTAAAACAACACTAATTACGATTTTGAAAAAATAAATCATGAGATACATTTTTCCACATATTAATAATAACAAGTATTTTTTGTAACTCAATTTAAATCAAATAGCTTCAATTATCTAACAATAGCAAAATTATTATCACACAACTAACGGTTTCACTAAAAATCACCAATAAAATATTCATCTTTAACGTATAGGCAAACCACACATACTGTGCACTAAAGTGAACCTTTATTATCCAATTTTACTCACAAGACTAACTTAAGCATATATACTCCTAGTTGACTGGATCAATATTAGTGTCAAATAAACATAAATTAAATGTACTAAAACTATAATTACTACATTAATTAATACATTATATAACATAAAACATCTATAGCTGCTTTTTCGAAGAATTCTTGTCAGGTCAACATCACAACACTTTTTCAGGCACAAAAAGACAAAATTGAGTTATCTACTGAGATATACATATTTATTGGGTCTAACTAATAAATTACAAAAGTCAAAGGAATTAATGTTATTTTCACAAAGATAAACACCCTCTCTGCAATATCATAAAACAATCTCCTAAACCTGTGCTAAAGGTTTCCAGTACAAGATCTGGACCATTAAATATTTTAACAATATATCTATGACTATGACATCAAGACTGACCCACTTCACCATGATGGTGAAGTTTTCTAGGTTCACCACCACATAAGTCACCTAAACAGGTTTCAATCAAAAGCTCTTGAAAAAAAAAGTAGATTTTTGGCTTAAATATGTTTGACATCCCTGCAAATATAGCGAGTTTTGGTTTTGGTCCCTAGAAATTTTTTTTTTAGTATTTTATCCCTGCAAACCTTGAAATATGTTGTTTTCGTCCCCACCGTCCATCCCCGTCTAAAAAACGTCGACGTGGCAAACGGCAGTCCACGTCATAGATGCCACGTCAATTAATGATCCCACATGTTACGCATACGTGGACTGGAAGCGTGCCTCGTCAGCCAGGTAGTGCCCAGTCAGCGCCTCGTCAGCTAGGGCTCCTTCAAATTGGGGCTTTTGGGTCCGTGGGTCAGAGTCCTTGAATTAGAAAGAGAGAGAAGCTCTTGAGAAAACTGCAGAAAGGCGACACGGAGAAGAAGACAACCAAACCCTAGGTTGCGACGGTGTACTGAACGCGATTCAGAGGTGTCAAAACTTGTGGCTTACAGTGGAGCTTGTGACACACGAGATTCCTTTGCGTCTGTAAAAGGTATGTGCGGTTTTTTATTCACTTTCTATGTGGTGACCAGATAAACATGTGCGTGTACTGTTCATTCGAATATATTAATGTTGTATTTCAGTAGTAAAAGTAGTAAATAAATCTGTGGGGGGGGGGGATATGGTTTATTAATGTCATTGTTTTGTGGGGACCAGAGCATTTAAGAAATCAGTTACATGCATATTGCAGGGATGAGTTTTGAAGTGCATTTTCATCATGGGGGTGGTTTCATATACGAGGATGATGAATATAGGGGGGGCTCAGTGCATGTGGAGTTTGACTGTGACATAGATAGGTGGAGCTATTTTGAAGCAATGTCCATTGTGAATGACTTGGGTTATTCATCTATTATGCGTCTATGGTGGAAAACTGATGGCCCGCATTCAGCAGATGGACTTAGGGAGATTAAGGAAGATGGTGATGCTATGGCTTTTGCCAATGATGCTATACAGAATAATGGTAAGGGTGAAATTTTTGTTACTGAAGTTGTGGAGAATTATGGTACTCCTAGTCAGGGTGTGCACCACATTGTTGCACCACCACCCCCTCCTAACCTATCTACCACTGCTAGCATCTTAAGTAAACTTCTTAATGGGGTGGCTCAAACCTGTGGGGTTAATATGAATTCTGAAGGTGGTGGGAATGTAAGTGCTGAGGGCAATGAGGTCAATGAGGACAATGATGTCATTTTCATTGGAGAAGGATGGGTTGGAGATGATGGTGGTGACGTGACTGTGGATGTGGATGGAGATGTTGGTGTGGGTGATGTAAATAGAGATGTTGATGGTGAGGTGGCTGTGGATGGACCTAAAGGTGATCATGTGAATGACAATGGTGATACTGGGATTGTTGGAGAAGGAGTTGGTGATGCTGAGGATGGTGGCAGTGAGGAAGAGTCTGACCATGGAGTTATGTTTGAGGATAGTGAGGAGGATAGAGCTCTCGGATTGGATGATGGATTTGGTGATGAAGTTGGCAATGCTGAACATAACAATGAAACACTTGAAGAGTTGATAGTGAGTAAAAAGAAAAAGAAACCAGTGGGTGTAGTTGGTGGAAGTGGACAAGGTGGGGGAAGTGCACAACATGGGTTGAGTGCACATGACTTATCTGATGACTATATGAGTGAAGAGCTGGACAGTGCAGAGGAAGGGGATTCGGATGGTGAAGATAAATGTAAGGGTGTATTTCCTAGATTTAGAAAAGAAGAGTTAGATAAGAAGTATAAATTTAAGTTGGGTATGGAGTTTAAGTCCCTGAAGCAATTTAAAAAAGCAATATTGAAGTGGTCAGTTTTGAATGGTAGAGAGGTGAGGTTTGCAAAAAATGACAAAGTTAGGGTAAGGGCAGTATGTAAGGGTAATTGTGGTTTTACAGCCCTTGTTAGTAGGGTGGGTGACAGCCTTTGTTTAAGGCACCTGTATGCAAACTTCAAGAAAAAGTTTGGCGGAGGGGTCCTAATAAGAGACTTGATGATGGGTGCAGCTAAGGCAACTTACTTTGAAGCCTGGAAGGAGAAGATGGAAGAGATAAAGAATGTGGATGCCAAGGCACATGATTGGTTGATTGCCATTCCAACAAGACAATGGTGTAAGCATGCTTTTACTTATTACCCTAAATGTGATGTGTTGATGAACAATATATCAGAGGCGTTTAATAGTACTATACTGGTAGCTAGGGACAAACCAATAGTCACAATGATAAAACTAGTAACACTGTTGCCAAGCCCAAGGTAACTTGCAGACTTGCATCATCATTTCATTTTTACTGTACTCTTAGCTAACCTTGCTTTTTTTATATAGTTAAAGAGGTTGAGGAAACTTGCAGACATTGAAGCATCTATTGGACTTGAGGGAACTGAAACAAACGGAGGAACACAGTCTGCAAGCCAAGTTATTTCAGCCACAGGTGGTGGACCTGAAGAATGTCTCACTCAAGCTGAGGAAACAATTAAAATCCACAATTCCACTATGGAGGACATAACCAGACTGGTGATATTCAAGAAGTACTCAAGTTGTCCATGTCTGCAATGGAAAAAATGAACAATAGCCAAATAGATGAAGGTAGTAGAGAAATGTGGAATAAAGCAATTGCCTGTCTCAAGTCAACAATAGAAGTGCAGCAAAAAGCTCATAAACAACTCGAGTAGCACAAGATGAAATTATGAACAACTGGGGATGATTTATTTGTTTTGTGGTCTATATGACCTTTTAGCATTTTGGTTATATATGTATTAAGCCTTTGGATATATGTATTAAGCATTTGGATTTATGGTCTATATGACCAGTACTTAGTCTTTTTGGTTATATATGTATTAAGCCTTTGGATTTGTGGTTATGAACCTTGGATATTTGTGCGTCCAATACTGGTTTAATGCGTCCAATACTGGTTCAATATTTGTGCGTCCAATACTGGTTTAATATTTGTGCGTCCAATACTGGTTTAATGCGTCCATACTGGTTTAATGTTTGTGCGTCCAATACTTGTGCGTCCAATACTTGTTGTTTGTGCGTCCAATACTGGTTTAATGCGTCCATACTGGTTTAATATTTGTGCGTCCAATACTAGTTTAATGCGTCCATACTGGTTTAATGTTTGTGCGTCCAATCCTTACTGTTTGTGCGTCCAATACTTGTGCGTCCAATACTTACTGTTTGTGCGTCCAATATTTGTGCGTCTAATACTTGCTGTTTTAATGCCTACCATACTGGTTTAATGCCAAAATGCTGGTTTAAGAAGTAAAATACTGGTTCAATGACTAACAAAAAAATGATCAATAAGCAGCCAAATTGGTTAAGCAAACTTTGCTGCAAGACACAAAACTGATACCATTCATAACTAAACTGATCACATTGCATAACACATAATCAACATAAACTGATACATTGTTTGTTCTAACACCAAACCTAACCATACATAACCATTCAAATGGTTGCATATATGTCTACCCCAAAATTACAATTGATTGTTTCAGTGCCTAAAACATTGATAAACCAAAACAGATACAACTGAAATGGCCACAAACACCAGTACAAAATTAAGTTTCATGCTGTCCATTTCCAATCTCCTTTCAATCTTCACTATCCTCTTCGCAGAATACTCCACAGTGTTCACAATCTTCGAGCAGCAGCAGCTATGCCTAGGACCTTTGCCTTTGCCATTGCCATCCAATAACTCATCAAGCCAAAGAAAGTAATCGCAAGTATCTTTCCTCTGCAAAAAACAAAACTTTACTCAGTCAGAGATCAACGAAAATAAGAAACACAAAATACCCCAAATCAACTTGAAACACTACCATCCAGTTCTTGCATCTCAGGAATCTGCGACCGGGAGTAATGGTGTCTTGCCCAGAGGTGTAAATCTCAACCTTCAGCCCACAATCGCACATAACATCTGGATACGATGCCGACCCACTGAACGATGCCTTGCTTCCCTTGCTCCCCCCCATTCTGAAACGCAGCAGCTACAGAGATCGAAAATGGAGGAGTGTGCCCTAACCTGATTTCATGTGGGGACACAATGGGGTACAGATTGGGGGTGCCACTTCACAGTCCTCGTCACTTAGCCTACGTGTCACAATAATCTGACGTGGGTGGGCGCAGGTGGACTGCCGTTTGCCACGTCGACGTTTTTTAGACGGGGATGGACGGTGGGGACCAAAACAACATATTTCAAGGTTTGCGGGGATAAAATACTAAAAAAAAAAATTTCTAGGGACCAAAATCAAAACTCGCTATATTTGCAGGGATGTCAAACATATTTAAGCCTAGATTTTTTTTTAAAGAACAAAATGTAAAAATAAGTAGCTTTTAAAGAAGCTCCAAGGAGGAGCTTTTGTTCTACTTATACGGAGCTTTTCTCAAATGGTGCTCTCTTCGAATCCATATGCCAGACGTTTTAGATTTTATTTCTATTTGTCCATCTTTTCTATCTCTCCATCCTTTCTTCTAATCCGCTGTGCACTGTGCATTTGTTTCCCGATGCCACTATTTTTTTTGGCCCTATCATAGCCTTGCCATCTATATTTTACAAAAGGCAGAGAGATAAATATGCTTGGATTTGTTTTACCTTTACCTAATTGTCATAAAAATTAAAATATGCACTTCACAGTAGAATAAGAAAATCTCACCCCCACAATCAACTGAAAGGTTCTACAACAAAAATCATATCATAATAATATTATCTCAAAAGTCTTACGAGTTTTGTTGAAAAAAATGAATTTTGTATAAATTTTTATTTGTATAGTAAAAATTCTTAAATATAAACTTGCAATATCCTTTATGGTAATTTTAAATAAAATTAGAGACATTATAAAAAAAATTTACCGAACAACTTTTAGCTTAAAAGTAACTTTAAAGGTAAAAAAATTATTAAAATACCAAACAACTTTAGCTTAACTTTTAAAGCTCTTTTTTTTAAACTTTAACTTAAAAGTAGCTTTTAAGCCCAAAAAAAGCTGGGCCAAACGCACCCTAAGAACTAGACTCTAACTGATAAGATCATTATTAATAGAGCCTTTTATTTTAAAATTCAAATTCAAAATGTCATAGTATTTTTATCATTATCCTTTTGATATATATATTGCACACTACAATTTATGAATAAGAAAAGTGTTTATAAGCCTCTACCTCCATGTATATAATCCCATTAATTTGATCCTAATTTGATGTCTAAAGAAGGTGAATTGGTAAGGAAATGGATTCCTTATCTTTAGGGTGAGAAAATCACCGTGACTTTATTGTATTTTATGAGAGAGAAAAATGAGAGAATGAGAGATTAGATGAGAGAGGTAGTAATATAGGAGAGGGATAGAGAGAAAGTCAATGTGACTGTCCAGCCCTAAAGATAGTGAATCCATATCCGAATTGGCACTTCACTACAAAAAATATGGGATTTAGTGGCGGTTTGCCATCCTTGGTTAGTGACACCTTTGAAGTCATTCTTGGAAGTGTTTATTATAAACATAATTAACGAATTGAAATTTAGGATATATTTGAATAACAAAAAGAAAGACACTACAGCCTTTTACTTAAATTATTCATACTTTCACTTTATCACTTACATGACTGACTATCCTAGGTATATCATATAATTGGTTCATGACAATATATATGTGTGATAATATTGAGATAATAAAAATTTTAATTTAAAAAATGAGAATGATAAACATCTTTATATCAACTTTGTCTATATATTATAAGATCAGTTCTCCCTCGCTAAAATAAAATAAAAAATATATAATTGCATCCTCTTTCTTCCCTTTGATAATGTATTTGACCTAAAAATGTTTCAATATCAACAGCTTTATAATGAAAAACACAAATTTAAAAACAAAATGAGAGAACAAATTGAAGTAGGGGGTCGGGATTGTAGAACATGTCCCTGCGTGCATTTTAAGCAAAGAGAAATTGAGAAATATTATGGGAATTGAAAAACTATCCGAATTCTCAAGCAAATTCTGTGATAATTGGATTATAGAACACGTGGGGTTGTTATGACTGACTGCCTAGTATATATTGATAATATTTTCCTAAAGAAAAGCTGTGTGTTGTGTAGATAGTTTTGTGGGGACAAAGATCTCGAATAACGGCTTTTCATTTGCTGGTTGTGGAAAATGACTTTTCTTACACTCAAAGCGTCGCCTAATATCCTAATTAGCGTAGCAATATTATTATAGTTATAAATTTCCTTTGTATCAGGAGTTGGGTGGGCTCATAATTAATATCAAGCTTAACCTACTTAATTACTCCTAATTTACATGTGAATTGAAAAATTTAATTATTAGCGCATGCATGATTTATAACTTCTAATTTTTAAACACAAGTCAAGTGGGGTGTAGGAGAGGTGAACTGATAGTTTCCAACCCTAAAGCTGTTTTTTCTTTTTTCTTTATTTGGTATAGAAAGATTAAGCAAAGAATTTAGAATATAATTCCCTGAGTCGGATTGCGTTTGAGAGAAGTTCTATCCAAAACTATAACTTCATATTCTTTTTAGTCAAGTTAGTGATAAGTTCACGCATAACCATTATAACCTGCAGATTTCTTCATTTCGGTTTTGGATCAAGATAATGAGATCGACAATGTGAGCATGTGAGTGTAGTTTACATTTTACATAAACTTTTTTAGGTTCATACTTGATTGGAAATTGATAAAGCGCATTAACTCAACTCTTGATGATAAGATTCTAAATATTCTTTTATAAAAATTTAAGTCTTAAATATATTTTTGATCCATATATTATATAAGAGTGTTTTTATTTTAGTCCTTAAATTAAAAAGTCAAATATTTTTTATCTCTATGTTTTTTTTTTCATTTTAGTTCCTGGTTGAGTTGATATCTGTTAAATCATAAAGTGACTCACTGAAGTTCAATGCCAACCTTCACCTCTCTCTCATTCCCCTTCCCCAAGCACCCCGTCTGGCACCTCACAAAAACCATCTATAATTAATTTATGTGGTCGGATGTGTATGTGAAATAGAAAAGTATACCGCATCTCTAGGAGACTGTATATGTGTGAAAACCAAAATAGGATTAATGTTTGTTGATTCAAGTGGCTCTGGAGCTTAGTTTCTTTTAAGAGTAAAGGGTCATTTTAGTCCCTGAGAGATATAGGCGGTGTCACATTGGTCCCTGAGAGATAGAAAATTAAAATTTCGTCCCTGAGAGAGACAAACGTTTTTCAGTTTGGTCCCTAAGTAATACTTTTAAGGACTAAAATGACAGTAAGTAATTACTTTTCAAGGACCAATATGACAGTAAGTAATCACTTTTAGGGACCAAAATGACTAACGGATGACAGTTGAGGACCTTTTTTGAGTTTCGCATCTGTCAGGGACCAAAGTGACACCGCCTGACACTCTCAGGGACCAAAGTGACTGTTTATTCATAATGAAATTTTGAGTTCGAGTAGTGTAAATAAAAAAAAAAGTGGGTGCTGGACGACTTTTGCCCCTTATATATATAAGTCCCATGTCCAGCACAATTTAGATTAGTCGACATCTATTGTGACTTCTGGCTAGGGATGGCAATTGGACCCAGACCCGATGGACACCCGCAAAATTTATCCGCAATGGGGAGGGTAATTACCCGCTTAATGGGTACGGACATGGGTACAGGTAATTACCCGCAAATTTTAATGGGGATGGGTGCGGGTACGGGTACCTTAGTACCCACCCCGCCCCAGACCCGCACTATATATATATATTATTTATAATTATTTATATATATGAATCAAATTAATAAATATGAATCAAATTAATAAATATATACGTATCCTCCTTCAAAAAAATAAATATATACGTATCATGTGTTGTTTTGTTTATTCTTTTTTGCGTTTTTCTGTTTGCTCTTTGTTGTTAGCATCCAAAGAAATAAATATGTATTAATTTAATACATTCCCACCAAAACTAAACCTAGAATGTTCCCACTTTCTAAATCTCAAACTAATTAATGTAATACATTATTTTTAAACAGATTTTGGATAGTATTATCTCAGCCTCAGCACCTGCAAGTTAATGAATTTATTATTTTAGAAGTTTATTGTAAAATTTATTTAATGTTCGTGTTTGATTTTATGTATTGTATTTCAGAACCTTATTATGCATTGTAATATGTACTTAATTTTTACCATATATAATATTATGTGTTACCTTTGAGAAATTAATTTTTTCATTTTTCATCGTGAAAGTGCGGGTAACGGGTACGGGTACGGGTACTGAGGTACCCAGAGGGTAAGGGTACGGGGAGCAAAGTTGCTACCCACGCGGGTATGGGGACGGGCACGGGTATTTTTTCAAACTGCGGGTATGGGGACGGGTACTATAGTACCCTACCCATACCCTACCCATTGCCATTCCTACTTCTGGCCGACAATGAGAGTCTAGATAATATATAATAAAGGCTTAAAAATAATTTTGGTCTCTGTAAATATATCTATTTTTGGTTTTCGTTTCTGTAATTTTTTTTTATTTTTTTTATTTTTTCATCCCTGTAATGTTCAAACCTTCTGTTTTTTGTCCTTACCATCAGTCTTAGTTATAAAAACGCCTACGTGGCTGACGGAGCTCCACCAGGCGTTGCCATGCGAGACTAGTATTGCCACATGTCATCTTAGTTGGAAGATGACATGGCGCAAGGTTTCTTCTCCACTGTCTTCTTCCCGTTTCCCTCTCCTCATCACTGTATATTCTGCAACACTTAATTTGAATCTGGAAATTTCATTTTATCGTCCACAAAATTAGGAATAAGAATAAGAATAATCCTTTCCAAAGTCATGATTCAGGTTGCAGAGCAAACAAAATGACGCCCAAAAGAAGAACAAAGAAAAAAAAAATACAGAACCCATCGATTCAACGTTTCTTATTCCCCTTTCTCTCTCCAAACCCATTGCTCCTTTTCTTCCTAATTCGTCCTTAGAATCATCTCCAAACAACAATGTCCTCTTCCCCATCCTAGAAAAATCCAACCAGCAACAGCATTACCATCTTTGACAATAACACATTCGAACAATGGATTGGGGCTGGTAAACCCCACAACCTTCATGGCAAGCTCAAACATTTTCTGATGTTTAAAGGAGGGTGGGGTTCAAATGGTGCTAGTCGTCGTTGTCATCGTGGTGGGTGAGGGAGTGTTGGAGCAAGGGCTTAGCACCCATCTAGTTCTCAACTCCGACGCGAACTCGTCTGGATCTCAGAGAGCACACGAAGAATCAACAAGGAGGAGGACGATGCTCTGCCTTGAGATGAACCGGGTTCCCTTTCTTCGTCCCTAGGATCTACGACCCCCGCTGCCCCAGTGGAAGAAGCCCACCGCCATCAATCCCTTGGCGAACTCCCCAGATCTAGTCATCGAGTCCTTCGGCAGCGATATTCTCGTCGCCAATTGAATGCCCGCTGTTGAAAACGAAACCCAAAAAAAAAATGGAGCATAGAGTGGTTTAGATGTGTAGTTGTAGTCATGTAGCACATTTTTATTTGTTTTGTTGAATGATTTGCCTCATTGATGATTTGCCTTGTGATGATGTTTCGATTTGAATGCTCATCAGATTCTATGATATAATTCTCATGCTCAGTAACTTCTCTGTGTTTGATTAATTGATTAGGGACTTAGGTTGCAGGTGGGCTGGGGGGGGTGGCGGCAGGGTAGGGAAAGAGAGGAAAGGGTAGAAGACAGGGGAGAGGGGAAAGGGAAGATTAGGGCCAAGTCATTGTCCAGCGTGGAACTACTAGTCTCGCGTGGCAACGCCAGGTGGAGCTCCGTCAGCCACGTAGGCATTTTTGTAACGGAAACTAACGGTAAGAACCAAAAACAGATGATTTGAACATTGCAGGGATAAAAAAGTAAAAAAAAAAATTTGCAGAGACAAAAATGTAAAATGAATATATTTGCAAGGACTAAAATTATTTTTAAACCTATAATAAAAAACCGAAATAATCACTTGAATAAGATTGTTGAGTCAGCTTAGCTTAGGCCCAGCACAGCAACCAAATCTTCATATGCTCTAAAATGGAATAATATTTTATTATCATGAAGGGTGTAGTGGCATTTTAGGAGGTTGTCATTTAAGTAATTCCCATCAAGATTTCAATTTCGACAAGTTCCTTAGAAAGCTACCCCTAACATTTCCTTTTATATTGTTTGGATAACTCTCACTCAATGATGTGGAGGTTCAGAAGGTGTAATTTGTTTTGTATGCTATATATGCATAGATACGTGAGGAGAGGTCATTATTATTTGGACAATTCGATCATTTGATATTTGTCAATTCTTCCCACCATCTATGGCCTCCAAAGCTAGAGAATTGAAATCGAGTACCATCAACTTGGTTGGCTTACAACTAAATGTGAATCGTAGTCTTATTTGTCGAAAAGGAATAATTGACTTGTGTGATTTTTTTTTTCTTTTTGCTATTCCGAAATCATTTGCAATTTGAAAAGTTAAAAGGGAAACAGAGAAAGTTGAATGTGTAAGCGGAATCATTCCGGAGCAATGACAGCGTGTCAGTTTGTTCTAGATTTTGATAGAATTATGTTTGATAAAATTGTGCTTGAAGAATTGATTTTAAAAAAATTGTGTTGAGAAGAATTGATTTGTATTTGGTAATGATATTCTAAAAGTGTGTTCAGAAGAATTGATTGTGTTTGGATGTTAAAGGTAGAATCATTTTTGATGTGTAAATATGAAGAATTTTGTGAGTTCCACACTTAAACGTGGTTTTGCAAACGAAAAAGTAACTCAGGATCTCCTTTCACTAAAATTGATTTTGGACCCCAAAATCACATTTTAAATTTTTATATTTGGGTAAACAAATACACCCACTTTTTACCAAAATCAAATTTGACCAAGTCAAACTCGATTTTGGGACTAAACGTGTGTTTCATAATCTTAACCAAACACACACAGGCTCGTATGCTCTCGGGACTCGGATATCTCCCAAAAGCAAGGGTAGATATGTCAGTTTACCTATCAAAATTTCTTATCAAGAACAAAGTATTTCTATAATTTAATTTTATAACTTTTATATCTGTCTTTATTCGATCCAATCAACAAGATTATATCAAAAATACAGATTGTATTTGGAGATTGTATTTTTCGGTATCTTAAATATCAAATGCCAACACTTTTAGTTACTTATTACTTATAAATTACTAGTAAATAATATTATATACTATTAGAAAAATCGTGTAATGAAGAAGTGTAATCAAGAAGTCAATTATACTCATGTGATTATTAAGACAATTAATAGATATCATGTAATCACAAAGTCAATTATACTATATCTCATGACTAAGCCAATTCGTAGAATCATGTGATTACTAAGCCAAATAATAGATCTTATGTAATCACAATGTCAAATATACTAGACCTCATGTGATTACACTAGTGCAAAAATGACTTTTTAAGTCGGTTATCGAGGGGACTTAGATTCAGGTACTACTAGAAATGCAGTTTTTAGCGGCGGTTAAATTTGCTATTTAGTGTCGAATCACATACCGCCATGGAATTTGGCGCCGTTAGTCAACTTTACGTCGGTTTTAGGCAACCGTGGGAATAAGCGCCGCAAATAATTTTGATGAACTAGCGGCGGTTTAAACCACCGTTAAATGTTCTTCACATTTTTAAAAAATTATTGCGACGGTTTAGAACCGCCACTAATGTTTATTATTTTTTTTAAAAAAAATTATTACGATGTATTAATTTGTCTACTTCCAGACAAGATATAGGCTCATATATACTCAAGCAAACCGCAAATCACGTTCTTTTACCATTATACATTTATTCTATCAGCACAAATCACATTCTTTTTTGCATTAGTCAGATGTCCCACTCTAGTTTGCTTAGTAAGGTACTTGCACTGGTAGTTACAACAATAAGGTGTTTCAAACAGTAGTCCTGGTCTTACTTCGCTTAGTAAGGTACCTGCATCTAGTAAGGAGAACTGAATGAGTACAGGAAGCGAGTATCATTACACAATAAAGCAGGCAAGATCATGGAGAAATGTAATTTTCTTTTCTTTGTCATAAGGCACAAAGCACATAAACCATTAAATTACACTTATGAGATTAGGAGGTCAAACTGAAATTACCAAAATAACAATGAGAACAGACATAGTTTTATGAACAAGTTACAAACCCAGGCTTGTAATAAACAGTGAACATGGTCCCGTAACAACCAGTCTCTTAGAGCTGACAAAAACACTACAACTGCTTTTTAGCAAGTGTCTACGTGGTTGACCATGAAACTCACTTCGCTTATCAGTCACAGACAAAAGAAAGAACACAAAATATAGAATATAGAATATAAAAAATAACACTTTTTTTTTCAATCAAGTTTGGAAATAATAAAAATCATGGTTGAATGGATGAAACTTGAGTTTAGCACCAGATACACTATAAATCCACAATGATAGACCTTCACTTCCCAAATATTACATTCTTACTTGTCACTTGACAGGGCTTTGGGGCACACATGGTGCAAACTTACGGCCCAAATTAGCAACAACCTTGATCAATGACCAATCTCTGGTCAATTCAAGACACTTTAGAACTCTCTCCTGCATAATGAAAACCCCATAACTCAGAAGGTCAGAACAATTCACCGAGGAAACATGATATCAAACACCAGTCATCAATTCAACAGGGACAAAAGCAAAAGCAAGTTTGTTCTTGCCCACTGTTTATGTAGGAACCACCACGTCACCTTCTCTACAATGAATAATTCAGTTATTGCAGTGTCAATCTCTTTGGCTTGCAGTTCACTCAAAACAAAAATTGCCACTGCTGCAGTAATTTTAGAAGGCCTGAATTCCAATAAGTCAATACCTGCAATTGATTTTCCTGAGAATACCTCTGATTACACAGTAATGAAAATATTCAAACTTTATTAGCCATCTAGCCGTAGGTTGCGCATATAATTATATTTACAGAGAATTCACACAAGATAAAAATAACATAATGTGAGAAGACTATAGAAACTCCAATTACATAAAGGCAAATATACCTCCAACCAGCAGCACTAGCAGCTGCAGCAAATCCACTTGCTCAAATAAAAGGGATCAAGGTATCCAAAATTGGAGCCAAAGCACCAAGTCCTGCAACAATTGTTGGGTATGCTAATACTATTCAATGCTTAGTAATAAAAAAATAAAATCCATGAAAAAAAATGGTTCAATTTGAAATTATGCAATCTAGAACACAGTTAAGAAACATGTTAAGGTATTCATCCCACTAGTAACAGCCATCAAGGTTCACCCACCTTATGTAGGGGGCGACAAAAATAACACCTCACTTTGATTTAGCCAACTTGCTTTATGGTGACTGAGTTCCTTCTTTATTTGACTCTTGCTTTTCAAAGTAGAACTAGCAATTATGGCCTAATAGCATCTAAAAAGTGAATTCATCTTCGTAACTATAAATTAGTCCAATAAATCTGACATTTTAATAAATAACAATTCAAATAAAAGATTGTAACTTCTACACGTGTAGAATTAGGCTCAACATGTAACTTGAAATGAAGGTTAATTTATAGGGAATGTTCACCAAAGCAAATATTAGCTCTTAATGTGTTATCACTACAGTATAAACAGTCAAAAACCTCACACTGTTTCCTCATGCAACAATAGTCCACAATACTATATAGTAAACAAAATTATATCCATGGATATGCCTACAATTTTTATTCGAAGAGATAAACTTGATCATATCCTTTCCTACAAGTAGCAAAAAAAAAAATCATCAATATTCATCAGTAACTTCTATGTGCAAAAGCAAATAAACAACGTTATATTGAAGAGATTTAATTGGGCTTACCCAGCCTTCCCACAACAAGTAGGTTCGTAAATTGTATATGAGAGCATCTGGTGTGGCTGAGGATTTCCTAGCTTCGTTGGAGCCAAATAATTAATCCATCAAAGTGAAACACGTTAACCAACACTATGCTAAAATATATTTTTTTAGCGCTTTTTTTTCACTTTTTGTAGCGCATTCTGTGCGCTATGAACATAATAGTCACAAAAGGGTTGGGCATTTTTATAGCGTTTCCAAAAGCGCTACAAAAAATATCCTTTTGTAGTGCTTCCTTGATAAAGCGCTACATCAAGTTGCCCAAATATGCGTTTTAGGCCTCATCAGTCATCTTGATGTAGCGTTTTAACTAGAAAGCGCTACTCAAGTATTCAAACTCAGCATTTTTGTAGCGCTTTCTTTAACAAGTGCTATAATTTTCATTTTTTAATATTCATTTTGTTTTTCTTTACTCCTCAGATATCCAAAATCTAGTCCAATCAAAGCAGCCAAATGCAATTATGTGCATTTTCTAAAATGTTACACAAATGATGCTACTCAAATGGAAACTAAACTTGAACAACACATCAATTTAACACAAGTTAAATAACACATCAACAAACACAAGTTTCTCATCAATTTCATAGGTTATTAACTCATGAGTGATCGAAATACTTACATAAGCTACAAATATCATAAAACTATATATATATACTTTCTAAGCAAAAGAAGCAAATCCCAATACATAATGTTGTACAGCTTCTACCTTCTTAGCTTCACACATCCTCTTGACACAATATAATTAATCTCGATTAAAATCTGAAAAATTATAAGTCAAAATCACTATTCAAAACAGTTTATAGTATGAATACTCACCCGCATTCAATATAAGTTCAAATATTTGTTGTCGATCATAAACTTACACCACTCTTCTTTGACTTCATTAAGCTTTTTCAAGCTATAAGTTGGCCAGTTATACTGAGGAAAATACTATGAAGTACCACAACTAATATAAAAATGGTTAGAACAAACTAATTAAGCTACATGCATGCATATATAGATTAATTAATTATCAGATTTATCACATACAGAGATATACCTTCTGAGGGATGCTCATTAGGTTACAATTGACAATCTCCTTCATATACCGCATAACATAGAATCCACAGTCTTTTGAGTTCGTTTGTTGCGGGCACTATAATGCAAAAAACAAGTCTATTGATAGCCAATTTTCACCAATATATATATAGTACATTGTAAGATATTATACCGTAATTTTTATCCAGGTGATGTTGTTCTGCGTGGACTTGGTTACTTAGTTTCCCAAGTGCGGGCATATGATTTTTATAACCCTGTAAAAACATATTCTTCATTATTAGTAAGTTTAGATATATAGAACCGGGTCACAAGTATACGATCTCTTGCCCTAGGTTCATTACTAGCAACAACCAATGGCCACTAAAAAGATATTTGGTTAGCAAATCCGTTTACAATTGATATTCAATAAAATGTAGTAAAATTTCAAGATCAATACTCACCCTGTATTATACGACACAAGAATCAACCTATCATTTAGCTGATCAACAGCCTTCAGGGTATCAACTATATGTTTTCTTAGTTCCACTATGGGTCACTGAAATTAACTCTATGGGACAATAAAAAAAAGAATATGTGTTATCCAAAAGGGTTGCATGAGTTCCTCCCACAAGTACCTTAAGCAAAAAATTGATTGAGATTGGATTTGTAAATAATATAAAGAAAATGAAATTTAATTAGTGAGAGTCATCTAAATTAATTACCTAATGTAAATGTTGATAGCTGCGAGCCTTATCTTCTCTTGTCGAATGAGGTGCTTGATTGATTCTGCATCAATTGACTCGCCATGGGGATAACAAAAAATGGCCGTATCGAATGGTACTATGATCATTTCACTTTCGGGCATATCATTTAACAAGACTTGCACATAGTTGCAGAGACGAGGAAGTGGGACCGGTTGCTCAGTTGTGGGTGGTGGGGAAGGATCCTGAACCACGGTTGCGGTCTTTCCCTTTCCCTTGTCGTTCTTGGAGGCGCAAAATGATTGTTTTGTATTCTGGGTGGGAGATTTTGCGAGAACATCCTAATTAAGGCACACATAAATCAGTTAGTGAAATAAATAACAAGTTAAGAAAGTTAAATTATGAAATCATATTATAATATTGATATACCGCGGTATCAAAACCAACTAGTGTGATTGGCCATGCAAGTAGAAATCCTACTGCCTATTCTACCAGCTTGATGTCAGGCTCATCATGAAGAAGTTATGGAATTGGTGAATCTCCATCTATCACAACATCAATGCTCACTTTCACGTGTCCGGGTGGTAGTCGTCTATTATGCATTGTATCACCTGCAATATTATAGACCACTCCAGTAGCAACCACACGAAAGGGATCTGACAGATAGAGCATGCACGGTCTAGTACCCTAAACTTGCATGTAAGCAATTAATGTAAGCAAATAAATTAAGTAAAAACCTTTCACTTAAGTAAATGAAACACATTACCTCAACAAGGTTGTTAAAGGCAAGGCTGCAACTATCTTTAGCACTGCTCGGTCTAGGTGTCAGTGCCGGTGCCGGTGTGGGTGTTGGTGCCAGTGTGGGTGCCCCACGTCGTACCTTCTACCTCAGCTCTCTAATCTCCTACTTCACTTGTTCAAGGCAATAACCCAGGTAGTCGAGATCTGCCTATTTGGCACATTTCTTGGGAGGAAAGTATGATTTGAGTGTTACCCCAAATCCCTTACCCCAAACACGGCCATGATACTCAGGCTTCTTCAATGCCTGGGACAGTATGTCTGTCAAGCTGTTACCGTCCTCTATCCCCTGAGGCTGTGACAGTGACAGATTCTCCTAAAACACAAATATTCATAGAACGTCATTAAATTAAGGACATGATCATAATCAATAACAATATCAAAATATAGGAAATTGATTTTGTACTTACACATCCAGCCGCCACTCGTCGAACGTTTTCATTATCTATCTCCCCATCACTATTCTGACGAGCAACAACCCATAACGCATGACGGGGCACAAATGTGGCCTCAGTACTACTAGATTCAAGCTATGAATTGAACAAAAAGAAATTAAAGATGCTAAGTTATAAATACAATATAACTTTGCACACATATAACTATGCACTTACCATTTGCTCCTCCAGGCGTGCATACCCCACCCTCGATTTTAGATATGGATACTGAGATTGTGATGCTCATTTACAGTTTGTATCGCTCCATTCCTATAACAAAATAGGTACAATTAGAGTAGTTAGTAATAATACAAAACAGAATTATAGGAAACACATTTTTACTTGCTAACCTGGAAAGAGGGATCCATACATTTGGCCACGAAGGCCTGCCAATCTTCCAAGCAAATGTATTGTGCATATTTGGCTGGAGGATGCCCATTTATATTCCCATCCTTATCTCTCAGCCAACTACTAATCAAACAGGATCTCCATACTCGATTAAGGATCCCAGCTTCCTTCATTACAAACTTCTTATGGCTCTCCTCAAGGTCAAAGCCAGACTACAAAGCATTGAAAAAAATAAGTTAAATTTAATTAAACATTGTCAATGAACGCAACAAATATAAAGATTAAGCAATTGTTTACCAAAATATTTGTCCATGGGTCATCTTTCAACTTTTTCAGCCTTTGATCTCTCCAATTATCTATGAAAATTGGAATAGTCCGATGGACTTGCAACCCAATGTAACTTGACAGTTTTGAACCATTCTTTCCAATTGGTTGCCCAGCCAGATTCCATTTAACCTAACAAAAAGATAGGATCATCAATACATGTGTGAGGAAATGAGAAAACATAATAAAATAATTTTCAAATCAACAAATATTTACATATTACGTGAAGTCTCTTCCCTCTGCTTCGGGCACCGACCACATCCTTCATTTGGCATAACCCACGTGAAGGGTGCTGGGTGTCCTCAATATGGGGAATTGAAGTAGAATCGGTCTCTGGAACACAATTATCGGAGGGAGAATCCATGTTTCACCTGCAACAGAAAATGAACACAAAAATAAAAGGTAAATGCACCATAAAAGCATATTAACTACACCAAGAAAATAAACAAAAGATTATGTAGAAATTAATGCATGTTGTAAGGTTGACCTTTTCCTTTTCTTTGTCGGTTTGACACTTTTATTTCTCTTGTTAACATGAAACAATGGATTGATCCAAATGCCCGCTCATGATCATCTCTCATGTATAGAACATCGTCTAAAGTTGGGTCATCCTCTGGCGATTGTGAAGTTTCCGAGAAAGGATCATCCTCCATATTTGTGTCATCGATAGAAGTGTCTCCATGATAATTTATTTTGGAGTTCGTAAGAATAATAGACCGCTTAGCTTTAGCAAGATCAGCAACGTAAAACACTTGTTGAGCTTGAGATGCTAAAATAAAAGGTTCGTCTTTGTACCCTACCCTACTAAAGTCCACCTTCAAGAACCCTGAGGACTCCATCTCTAAGCCATGCTCATTGTCAACCCACTTGGAACAAAATACAGGCAACCGAAATATTGTGTAATCCAACTCCCAAATGCATTCAATCACCCCAAAATATGACATGTTCGCATATGTGGGAGTCCTATCTTTCGCACTTCAGACATGCATAGATTCAACCACCAGAGTGACACTGTTATTTTGCATCGTGCTCTGATCATCTTGTTGTTGCGTATAAAATGTGTATCCATTAATTACATAACCAGTGTAAGACAAAACTTGGTCACTTGGACCATTTGAGAGCCATCTCAACCTATCCGAAATGGAACCCGGGTTCACAACGTCCTCTCTAAAAATGTGATCCTTTAGCCAATGTATAAAACTTCTGTTGTGCTCTTTTGCCTGCCAAATTTCTCTCTTATTTGGGTTTAGACTCTTGAGTTCATCCTTATGCTTGTCAACATACGGTTCAACCTCATCCACGTTCTGTAGGACATACAGGTGTGCCTTCTCCCATTCTGAATTTGGTATGGTCACTATATATTTTCCAATAATTCCCTCCGTTCATGTTCTTCTCGAGTGGTGAGACTTTCAAAGCCCTATTGGCTCGACACTCGATAGGTATTCGGTACAAAATTCAATAGCTTCTTCAGTAATGTAATGTTCAACCATACGACTCTCTGGACGACTTTGACTTTTGACGTACCCTTTCAATTTCTTCTTGTATCGCTCTACCAGGTACATCCATCTCATATAAGCTGACCCACAATATTATCGTGTCTCTTTAAAAAGGTGAACGGTAAGATGAACCATGATGTCAAAGAATGAAGGTGGGAAGTACATCTCAAGCTCACACAAAGTGAGAACAATCTGTCTTTCTAGTGATGCAACTTCGCATGGTCAATCACCTTGCTGCAAAACAAGGTTTTTGCGCTATTCGCTCCCGTTTAGCGTATTTTTCTGTAAATAGCAAAAGTTTTCCAAAAATTCTAGAAATTTCCAGAAAATCATAAATATTAAAATAAACAACTTTGTGAAGGAAGATAATTTTCTAGGTCGGTTTGGTGTATTCATGCTATTTAAAACCTATACCGTCAGTTACGACGAAAACTATTTTCTGTTTAAAACTCAACGTCAAACGAAAACTATTTGTTTCAATATAGAGAATGAATATGTAAAATAAAACCATTTTTATAAGATGAAAATAAATCAATAAACACATATATCACATAACATTTAATTAAAACAGAATAAAGACGGAGATGATACAGACGGAATTTACATAAGACTTAAAACTGGTTTTTCGTTTGAATTATAGCACCAAATGAAACTTCTAATATCTAAACTAGATAAAACTATATTTGTCCCTTTAGTTCTGATCTTGATCATTTTCTAGTCTCTGAGCATTTATCTGTTTCTCAAGATAAAACTATATTTGTCCCTTTAGTTCTGATCTTGATCATTTTCTAGTCTCCGGGCATTTATCCGTTTCTCAATTAATGTATTACGCGATTCATCTTAGAGGGATTAAAATGGTAATATTTCTTATGCTCTTCTCTAAAATTCCAAACTTAGTTTCTAAAATCCTCATATAACATCAAGTCACTATTTCAATCCTCAAATACCTCTTCTTATTCAAATTTTAAATTTCCATATCGTTATAAACTTATTCTGACAGTCAAAGACGTCCACAGAATACCGTTTTGACTTCTACGTCAGTTCTAAACCATTACTCATCATCTGAAAATCTTAAAGATAATTCTAATCCTCCAAAATTAATACTTTATCTTATAAAGTAAAAATTTGGGATGTTACACCTGCTCAATTGCCCACATGGCACCAAAGAATTTAGCATGGAGTGAGTAAGAGCTACCAAGGTTGACCGCAAAGCTACCAAGGAAAGAGGCCCTGTAATCCCTATAAATACCGCCACAAGTCGACAATCTCGGCGCTCCCCTGGCTGCCCCGTCGGTGTTACATTTGATCCAATTACAAATAGGGGGACCCAGGAAATTTCCTTAATTAAAGGGGCATGAGAGGTGCAACACCCAGATGTTTCCAGAAATATTTTTTTGATAGTATTTTCTGTAGAAATTATTATTATGCATTTTATAATTATTTTAACCAAATAAAGGTTGTAAATGATTTTCTGTAATATAAAAACTATTTTTGGGGTATAGAAGAAGTATTACAGTTTTGGTCCTTCTAAGATGAATTATGTAAATCAAGGCGAAATGGAGGACAAATAAATATTCATAAACCAAAAAAAAGCCAAATTGAAAAATCTAGAGTAACTATTGTTATTTATATATTATTACCTACTTTTATGAATTTTTTTGAAATTTTCAAGAAAAATTACTGTTTTGCCCCTGTTTCCGGGTCACCGGGGAAGCTGGTAAAAGACCAAAGTTCAAGGTTAGGAGTTATAGGGAAATTTACAAGGAGGAGGAAAATGATGCAGGATGATGTCACTGTAGACAAGAATATTGACTTTTAGACACATGAGGGGGAGATGACCGTTTAACCCTAACCTTTTCTTTTTTGCACCAAAGGGCATTTAAATCCTTTTCAAAAGATTCTATCCAGCCAAGTGGTGCCTCTAAGGTCTGATTGGCCTATTCAAAAAGTGATTTTATCACAAACACCTTTTACTAATTCATTTTCACTCACAAAGATCAAAATAACCAAGTTTTTTACCTTTTATTTATCATCCAAACAAGCCCTAAGTTACTTGACTTATTTCTAGCCAAGTAATCAGCCCTTGGCCGCCCCATTCTCCTCCACAAATTAACCTTGCTTTTCATTGGTTAATTAGTCATTCATTAGCCAAGTGTCAAGCTCTCATTGGTTGTCATAAAGTAAGTCATGATTAATGGAGACTTAGAAGAATTTTCTTCCTTCCTTCCTCCTTCCTTCCTTGCATGCCCCTCACCCTATAAATAGGGGGTGAGCTTTATCCTTTTTTTCTTGCTTATTTCTTTCTTCCATCAACTTCTCTCTCTAAGTTTTCTCTTCCTTTTCTCTAGGAAGTCTTCATCTTCTTCCTTTGTTTTTCTTCCATTTCCATGGAAGCTCAACATCTTTCTCTTCCTTCTCCATTTTCACACCACCAACATCCTCTTTTCCATTCATATTTTTTATCATTCATACACTAATCAAGTGTGATTGATCCATTTTTAAACACTTTTAAACACTTAGCATTCATCAATCTTTAGATGTTCAAGTTTTCTTCAAGATTGTTCTTGAGTTTTTAACACTTAAACATGATCATCCAAGGGGAGGTGCTCTTTCTTCCAAGATGAAATAAAAATTTTAAAGCAAGAAATCCAGCAATTAAAACAAAAAAAATCTAGAATTAGAATTAAATTATTTAGAATTAAAAGGAAAGAAAATAATTAATGAACAAGATAACAAAGAAGATAGTTCTAATACTGAGTCTTATATACATAAATTAGATAGACTAATTATGCATAAGTGGTATTGCCCTATAGAATTAATAATTAAAGATGAAAGATTTAATTTCATAGCTCTAATGGATTCTGGAGCAGACTTAAATTGTATACGAGAATGATTAATTCCAACTAAATATTATGAAAAAACTAGAGAATCTTTAAGTGGAGCTAATGGATCTAGATTAATAGTTTCTTATAAATTACCAAAAGCAAAAATTTGTAAAAACAAAGTCTGTTATATAACTTCATTTTTATTGGTTAAGAATATACATGAAAATATTATCTTAAGAACACCTTTTTTATCTCTATTATATCCTTTTTTTGTATCTAATACAGCTATTACTTCAAAAGCCCTGGGAAGAAATGTTAGTTTTGAATTTATCCAGCCTCCAAAAATTAAAGAGTTAAATCAAATACAGGAAGAGTCGACCTCTTACATTAATCTGATTAAACAAAAGCAGAAACAAATAGTTATGTCTAATAAAGAAATCCATTATAAGAGAATTGAAGAGCAATTAAAGTCTTGACCAATTCAAGAAAAAATTAAAAATTTACAACAACAATTTTCTAAAGAATTATGTGTTGAACACCCAAATGCTTTTTGAAAAAAAAAAAGACGCATGTTATATCTTTACCTTACGAATCAGACTTTAAAGAAAGAGATATTCCTACTAAGGCTAGACCTATACAAATGAATCAACAGTTTTCAGAATATTGTAAAAAAGAAATAAAGGAATATTTAGATAAATGACTAATTAGGCCAAGTAAATCTCCTTGGAGTTGTTCTGCTTTTTATGTTGTTAATGCTTCAGAATTAGAAAGAGGAGAGCCTAGGTTAGTCATTAATTATAAACCCTTAAACAAAGCTTTAAAATGGATTAGGTATCCAATACCTAATAAAAAAGATTTAATTGGTAGATTACATAACTCAGCTATTTTTTCAAAGTTTGATTTAAAGTCTGGATATTATCAAATACAACTAACTGAAGAAGACAAGCACAAGACTGCTTTCGTTGTACCTTTTGGACATTATGAATGGAATGTTATGCCTTTAGATTTAAAGAATGCATCTAGTGAATTCTAGAATATAATGAATGAGATATTTAATAATTACTCTCATTTTACCTTAGTTTATCTTGATGACGTTCTAGTGTTCTCAAACTCTATTAATCAACACTTTGAGCATTTAAATAAGTTTTCTAACATTATAAAAGAAAATGGATTAGTTCTTTCTGAAAGAAAAATGAAATTATTTCAAACTAAAATTAGGTTTTTAGGATTTGAAGTTTTTGAAGGAACAATTACTCCAATAAGTAAAGCTATAGAATTTGCTAAAAAATTCCCTGATGAATTAAAAGATAAAACTCAATTACAAAGATTTTTTGGATGTATTAATTATGTTGCAGACTTTATTCCCAATCTTAGAATTATCTGTCTCTTTATTTAAGAGATTAAGGAAGAATCCACCTAGCATTAAGTCTTTAAAGCAGATAGTCAAAAAGCTTTTGTGTCTAGGGATTCCTGACCCCCAAGCCTTTCTTATAGTAGAGACAGACTCATCAGAATTATGATATGGTGGGATTATAAAGCAAGTTTTACCCAATACATCTAAAGAACAAATAGTCTGGTATTATTCAAGAACTTGGAATATAGCTCAGCAGAAATACAGTACTATTGTAATAGTGCATCCTTATGCTATAAAAGGAGCACTTTTGTTTTAGTTTAGGCATCGAGTGTTTTCTGGACAAGTCCCTCTGAACGAATTGTCTAGCAACTCTTGACGCTTTTGTAAATTTTAAGTCTTAAGCTCTATCTCTGTAATATTTTTGTACAAGTTATCTTTGAAATAAAGTTTTAGCTGTAATTAAAATCTTAATTTTCACTTGTTCTATATTTATTATTTTATCATGTTGTTCTGCAACTCTGATTTCTCTAGTTCCTCCCCGTTTGGTATCAGAGTCTGGTTTTTCTTTAAAGGGGCAAGGTGTTTGTGAGCAGGTGGAGTTTAATAAGGTAACTTTTTGGGGGTCTTTAAGGTAGGGCGCTGTGTTTGTAAAGGGGTATAGGATTGTTGTACTGCTTTAGAAGAACTAGAAAAAAATGGGTTGTAGTAATTGCATCCTTGGTCTAGGATAAAGTAAAGGAGTAATAGACTGTAAAGGGGTAAAACAATTTTGAGAAGCAGGGGAAGAGGGATAAGTAATAACTTGTTTTGATGCTGAGGACTGTAATAATTGTTTAGTAGTTCCAGTAAATCTAGTATCAATAATTCTTTTTTGTTTAGGATCCTCCAGAAGAGGTCCATAGTCTCTCGGATCCTTACTCATACGAACTTTTGTCCCTGTAAAAATTCTCTAGTAAGAAAATCTGGTAAAGAATTTGTTTCTCTTTTAATATGTTCAATATCAAAATCAAAACAAGAAAGTAAAGCTTGCCATCTAGCAAAAATATGTTTGCAAACTATAAATAAGATCTATATTAGCAACTCCAGCTTTAAACATATTATCAAAACATTGAATATTAATAACTAATGAATTCTTGGTATGTTCATTTTCTAAATTCATAGAAAAATTAGGATAACAATTAAAATATACAGGACAATCATTCAAATTTGATTCTAATATAGCTAAAGTAGATTCATGAAAATGTTTAATTCTACTATCACGCAAAACTACTAGTACAAAGGTATTTAATCCTAAACTTATGTAATGGTTTCACAACTACTGTATTAATCCTAGATATATATACTTATGACCTTCTCTAATATGTTTTTCTAGTACTTCATCATTTAATAATTTAATTGAGTCATGCTCATTTTCTATAGATCTTGAAGATTATATTGTATGTGTAATATTTTGACATCTACAATTAAAGGTACTTGTTTTATATATTTCCTTAACTTTAATGTCAGTAATCTATTTTCTATTTTGGCTATTTCTAATTCTTCGTTTTGATAATTATCTTAGTCTAATCTATATATGACAAAATATATATATATAGATTTCTTAAAGGAGATTTTGAATTATTTTTTTTGGAGAAAGTACACAACTATTAGTGTGAACAATAACCATAAACTCCATAATTATGTAATTAACCCAATAAAATAAAAATTATTTCTTCTTTATCTTGATTGAAAATTTTAAATAGGATTAATGTGAATAAAAAAAAGTAAATTAAAAAATGATAATTTATAAATGTTTTTAAAATATAAGCCATAGTCCTTATGTGATGAATATGAATAGTTGAATACTCCCAGTCCCGGCGTCAAAATAAAAAACACAGTTGCAATACTCTCTCTGCGTTCCCGTCTTCTGAGCCAAGAAAAGAAAGAAAGAAACCAAGAAGGAAGAAAGAAAGATGTTGAAAGGGGTGTTCAGAAGCAGGCAGAAGCAGTCACACTCGCGTCCATTCAAGGAGTACCACGCGGAATGGTTCAGCGAACTGAAGAACAACCTCCTCCCATTGCTCCGCCGTTCCCTCTCCGGGGACCACCACCACTACTCCTCCACCCCAACGACCCTCTCAACCCACGTTGAGATGATCCACCACCACTTCCAATCCTATTACTACGCCCTCGACGCCGCCGCCGCCGCCACCACCGACCCTTCCCAACTCCTCCACCAACCATGGCGCAACAACCTCGAAACCCCTCTCCTCTGGCTCGCCGACCTCCACCCTTCCCTCTTCACCAACCTCGCCCACTCCTTCCTCCACCAACACGACAACGAAAACGACGATATCGAAATCCAAAACGACGCCGTTTCGTTGTCGTATTCCACTTCCCTCGACAAACGCCCCTGGCAGATCTCGATGGCGTGGCGGAACCCTTCCGAGACACTAACGACACGGATGGAGCAGATCGAGTGCGGGCTAAGGGTGATAGTCCCCACGCTAACGGAACGCCTCGCGCGTGCAGAGGAAGCTCTCGTGGACCGCGTCGTAGGGGATTGGTTCCGCTCTCGGGGTGGTAACGGTGCTGCTGCTAAGGTGGCGGTTGGTGGTGACGTCAGGGCCCACATGGAGGAAGTGGTGAGTGTGTTGCTTTACGCTAACCGGCTTCGGAGGAGTGTACTCGTGGATATTGTGAGTGCTGCCACGGTGTACCAGGCTGCGTTGTTTCTTGAAGGTTTGGCTGAGTTCGTTGTCGTTTTGAGGGATCATGAGTTGGTTCAGTATTGCAAGAATCTCTCTCTCGCTCCTCCTCATAACAACAGCGCCAGGGAGTGTTATTGCCATCCACGCTGTCACTGAAATGAAAATGTATAGTATGCGTTTTCTTTCTTCTTGCTCGATCGCGCATATATTGTACAGGGAAGGGAAGAGCGACAGATAGATATATTTCTTTGGCGTTTATTTTGTTTCTTTGTTTTGCTTTGCTTTCTTGCTCGTTGAATTGAAGTTGATGATATGCAGTGTTACTCGGTTACTGTATTTTAGTTTTGGGTATTTTTTGTGAGTTGAAATTGCTTGCTACGTACGTACCTGCGCGCTAGTTAGTTTTGATCGGATTCATTACTTTTATCAAAAGAAAAATGTTTCTTCCATTTTGATGAAGAATTTTTTTTTTCCTTTTTTAATTGGAAAAAAAAGAATCTTGTTAAATATAGCAATCTGTATTAATGAATCCATAAGCGATGGATTGTTTTGTTGTCGCTAGCTATGCCATAAAATCCTGTAGCCGGTGAAATGATTTCGTAATGAAAAAAGATAGGTAGACACCCCTTCGGGTGTATACCATTATAGAGAGATAGAGTGAGATGAGAGAAAAGTGATAAAATGATGTGATATGTAATGTGATAGTTAGAGAGAGATACAGAAAATGAAAAGTATTAGATGAGTTGATATATTTTTAGGGTGTATAAATATTATTGTTCTTTTGTAATATTGGTAATCAGGTTGCTGATCTGTCTTATAAAACGAACTCATATTCTCTCGTTCTAAGACAGGTATATATATTTACAGTTTTTGTATTTTTTTTTGTATTATTAAATTAAGTTAATTTTTATATTAAACTATTCAATCAAGTAAAGTTTTTACATTCTTTTGTTTTTATTTTTTGTACTAGATATAACAGAATATTTGTGAATAACAATTAAAATAGAAAACATATTTTTTTTGATACACAATATACAGAAAACATATTATTAATATCTTTATTTTATAAATTAGTTTATTGTTGTTACTATTAGAATTTTTTGACAACACTATTAGAATATTTTTAAATTTAGATTTTTACATTTTAGAAAAATGTTTGTGCTTGTACATTGAACAACATATATACCTGCTAATTATAATGTGACAATTTTTGGTCCTACAAACCAGAGAGAACACAACAATTTATTCCTTTTAGTTTACACACTACTAAGAGTTGTTTAATGAATTAGATTCTCTATAAAATTATGTTGTAGTGTTTTTTTTATGCGAAATGATTCATCGACCACTCTTATTTTTATACCACCGATAGACACCTGCAACGTAGCATTTTTTTGAGTCAGCAAAGTGACTCAGCCAGTAGGATTAGCAAAGAGAGAGGAAGATATTTGAAACAGCGCGGGACTCGTCTTCTGAAGACACTATGCCCTCAGCGCGCATACACACCATTTTGAATCTTCCTCCTTTTCAAATTGCGGTTTTTTCAAACAACCCTTTCCCACGTTAACTTCATTCTTCTCAGCATTAGCAAAGCCACAACGAGAGCCGTCTTAAACATTTTGGGGGTTTGTTCTAATCTTAAAAATTTGGACTCCTAATAAATAAAAGGCAATTTTAATAATTAAATATTATTTTAAAATAATTTCAAAAAAGGAAAATTTTAAATATTATTTCAAAAAGAGCAATTGTTCCAATCTTAAACACTTACTTCAGGACAATAAATGCAAAGAAAATTATTAAAATCCTACCAATACAACTTCAAGCTAATATCAACCTTCTAGCTACTTAAAAAGAGTCATCCTTCTAACACTTTTTGAAACAAATTCATCAACCAAGTCTTCATATTGTATTGTCTCCAAAAGATCATTCTCAACTGCTAGCAATGCTAATCCATTAAGCCTTTCCTATAACATGGTAGACCGCAAGTAAGACTTCAACAACTTCAATTTTGAAAAACTTCTTTCTGCAGAAGCAACTGTCACAGGAATAGTCAATAAAATTCTATATGCAATAATTGTATTAGGAAAACAATCTAAGCCTTTCAAAAATCTTAATATATCAAGAGGTCCTATTTTTTCTCTAGGAAAGATTTCTCTTAGTAACTTTATCATCATTTTCAGCATCAACATTTTGAGTATTCAAATTATCATTTTCAATGGGCACTTCACCTCTATTTTCCGGATCAACGCTTTCATTCTCCATATTATTATTCTCAGTAGTAACCACAGTTTCAAGATTTTCAACATCAACATTATCAACATTCTGATTTTCAACAGGAATTTGTGGTTCTTTTCTAAAAAAATTATCAAGAGCTCCTCTTTGAGATTGAGTTAACTCTTCAAGTTTTTTCTTTTTTTTACGTTTCTCATATCCAGATTCATACTTTCTAATAGGAGGCATAGTAATTAGTAAAAAAGACTAAGGTAAAGAAATAAACAACCTGGATTTAGAAGAGGCAGTGCGGACCGTCCTTCATTCTCGCTTGTTCAGTTGCTTGTTTTAGTCTTCATTTTGATCATCTTATTTCTCCTAGTCGTGTCAAGCAGTCAATAGTCCATATTGAAGGCCTTGCTTCACATGTTAATTACAATTGGATCCCGATACTCAGACACCCATTTTTTAAGTTCCACCCACCCTACACCTTGCCCATGTGGCAATTTAATTGACTCAGCAGAGTCTAATATGAGTCAGCAAACATTTGACTAGCAATATTAAAAAGAACAGAAAACGAAAGCGGGAGGTTTCAAAACGAAGAACAACATCTCCCTTCTCTGCTAAACGAAGAACAATATCGTTTTCTCCCTTCTCAACTCAACAAATTTTCGCTATACGTTGAAGGGTCTGTTTGTTGCTGCTCCCACAAACCTCAAGGTTCTCTCATTCTATTTCTATGCACTCCTTTGCTTCATTTTCCCGCTCTCTGTCTGCTCTCTTCTCTTCCTTCAACTCGCACTCTCTCGCTGCGCTCTCCCTTCATCTCCCGCGCATGTCTCTCTGCTCTCTTCCTTCATCTCCTGGCCTGTCTCTCTACTCTCTCTCAGATCAGCGAACCTGTCTCTCTCTTCCTTCATCTCCTGGTCTGTCCCTCTTTCACTTCATCCTCAGACCTCTCTCTTATCTTTCCCTCACCATTTCAACTTCTCGGATTTGTCGAGACCCACTCTGTCTCGGTTTAACTTTGTTCTCTCTTCTCTTTCCCTCACCATTTGTGCTTCTGTTCGCTCTCACTTCTCTTTCCCTCACCATTACGAACTGGTAGCACCACAGATCGAAGGCCGAGGCTTGATTCGCGGAGCTTTGGACGTTGGGAAGAACCGTAGTTCGAAGTTCGTTACTGGTTCGCTATTTAATTTTAACCACTGACAGACAGAGACTAACCACATAATTCTTCACAACTAACCAGTGTTATTCAATGATTGCGTTACAGCTATACGATCATATGACAAGTATCAAGGTGAAATTGTGTCTGAGTTTTCAGTGAATTAGAAGGATTCAACACATAAATGTGTCTCTAACACTGGTGACTCAAATTTGGCATATCCTTGGCACGTATTTAAATTTAACCACTGACAAAGAGGAACTAACCACATATTTCTTCACAACTAACCACGAGTTATTCAATGATTAGGTTACAACTATAAAATCACATGGCAAGTAATAGGGTGAAATGTGTCTGAGTTTTCAGTGTGTTTCAAAAGCTTGAATGCATAAATGTGTCTATAACATTTGTAACTCAACTTTGACATTTCCTTAGCACGTATTTAAATTTAACCACTGACAGAGAGGGACTAACCACATAGTTAGTCACAACTAACCACGGATGTGCGTCCAATATTTCAAAACTCTGTGCGTCCAATATTTCAGTACGTTGTGCGTCCAATATTTCAAATTTAACCACTGATAAAGGAGAACTAACCACATATTTCTTCACAACTAACCACATGTATTCCAATGATTGAGTTTCCATTTATACAAGCATATGGCAAGTATCAAGTGAGATTGTGTGAAAGTTTTCAGTGAATTAGAAAGGTTTCAACACATAAATGTGTCTCTAACACTTGTTCATCAAATTTGGCATTATTATCGTACTGCGTTTAAATTTAACCACTGACAGAGAGAGACTAACCACATATTTCTTCACAACTAACCACATGTATTGCAATGATTGAGTTTCCATTTATACAAGCATATGACAAGTATCAAGGTGAGATTGTGTGAAATATGTATAAGAGTTTATAAACTTGAGAGTTTATACACTAACACTTTGGGTATAGGATGATGTATGAGATGAGAGAGTTTTCATTAATGTTTTCTTGAGGACTTCGCATTAATGTTTTCATTAAGAGTTTTCATTAATGTTTTCTTAAGAAGTAGGATAGTATCTTTTCGTCCTTTAGATGTGTGTTTTGCCTTGGGACTTCGCATAGTTGGTGAAAATGTGCTATGTAGTGTTGGGAATAGTTACACCAGAAGCAACTCTATGTACTACTCTGTACAGCTTGTATTTTACACGTGGAAAATATATGTGGTTAGTTGTGAATAATTATGTGGTTAGTCTCTCCCTGTCAGTGGTTAAATTTAAATGCAGTACGATAATAATGCCAAATTTGATGAACAAGTGTTAGAGACACATTTATGTGTTGAAACCTTTCTAATTCACTGAAAACTTTCACACAATCTCACCTTGATACTTGCCATATGCTTGTATAAATGGAAACTTAATCATTGCAATACATGTGGTTAGTTGTGAAGAAATATGTGGTTAGTTCTCCTTTATCAGTGGTTAAATTTGAAATATTGGACGCACAGAGTTTTGAAATATTGGACGCACAGCGTTTTGAAATATTGGACGCACAGAGTTTTGAAATATTGGACGCACAGCGTACTGATCATTGGACGCACAGAGTTTTGAAATATTGGACGCACAGTGTACTGATCATTGGACGCAGAACAGTATTGCCTTATATTGATCATTGGACGCAGAACAGTATTGCATTTAACCACAGATACAACACGATTAATCACATATTGCTTCCCACTTAACCACGGATATGTGAATCATTCATTTACAAGTATACACTAACATGATAAATAACCTCAGTAATTATCCTTAACTGATAGAGCTAGCTACCTGACACACCCGTGGTTAGTTGTGAAGAAATATGTGGTTAGTTCCTCTTTGTCAGTGGTTAAATTTAAATACGTGCCAATGATATGCCAAAGTTGAGTCACAAGTGTTATAGACACATTTATACATTCAAGCCTTTGAAACACACTAAAAACTCAGACACATTTTACCCTATTACTTGCCATGTGATTTTATAGTTGTAACCCAATCATTGAATAACTCGTGGTTAGTTGTGAAGAAATATGTGGTTAGTTCCTCTTTGTCAGTGGTTAAATTTAAATATGTGCCAATGATATGCCAAAGTTGAGTCATAAGTGTTATAGACACATTTATGCGTCCAAGCCTTTGAAACACACTGAAAACTCAGACACATTTCGCCCTATTACTTGCCATGTGATTTTATAGTTGTAACCCAATCATTGAATAACTCGTGGTTAGTTGTGAAGAAATATGTGGTTAGTTCCTCTTTATCAGTGGTTAAATTTAAATACGTGTCAATGATATGCCAAAGTTGAGTCACAAGTGTTATAGACACATTTATGCGTCCAAGCCTTTGAAACACACTGAAAACTCAGACACATTTCACCCTATTACTTGCCATGTGATTTTATAGTTGTAACCCAATCATTGAATAACTTGTGGTTAGTTGTGAAGAAATATGTGGTTAGTTCATCTTTGTCGGTGGTTAAATTTAAATACGTGCCAAGGATATGCCAAATTTGAGTCACCAGTGTTAGAGACACATTTATGTGTTGAATCCTTCTAATTCACTGAAAACTCAGACACAATTTCACCTTGATACTTGTCATATGATCGTATAGTTGTAACCCAATCATTGAATAACACTGGTTAGTTGTGAAGAATTATGTGGTTAGTCTCTGTCTGTCAGTGGTTAAAATTAAATACGCGAACCAGTAACGAACTTCGAACTACGGTTCTTCCCAATGTCCAAAGCTCCGCGAATCAAGCCTCGACCTTCGATCTGTGGTGCTACCAGTTCGTAATGGTGAGGGAAAGAGAAGAGAGAGCGAACAGAAGCACAAATGGTGAGGGAAAGAGAAGAGAGAACAAAGTTAAACCGAGACAGAGTGGGTCTCGACAAATCCGAGAAGTTGAAATGGTGAGGGAAAGAGAAGAGAGAGGTCTAAGGATGAAGTGAAAGAGGGAGACGGGGTTGCGAAATGAAAGAGTGAAAAAGGGAGGAGACGGGGTTTCTCTGTGTTTTTGCGAAGTGAAAGTGTGAAAGAGGGAGGTCTGCGTTCTTGCAAAGTGAAAGAGTGGAAGAGGGAGGAGACGAAGTCTGTGTTTTTGAGTGAGAGAAAGAGTGGGACTTGAGTCAATGAGCTGAGTCAAAAAAAATGCCACATAGGCGGGTGTTGGGTGGGTGGAGCAGGA
The DNA here is from genome assembly GCA_030159175.1 of Glycyrrhiza uralensis. Taxonomy (NCBI): domain Eukaryota; kingdom Viridiplantae; phylum Streptophyta; class Magnoliopsida; order Fabales; family Fabaceae; genus Glycyrrhiza; species Glycyrrhiza uralensis. The sequence goes on from BRZY01000007.1 coordinate 7,047,048, forward strand.
TATGCGGGTGTCCAAGTATCTTTTTCCATTACAATTTTTTCTTGAAATCACGAAGATCAGTTATGCTTCTGTAGGAGTCTCTCCACTGCTCCTCCACTGTTCCACGATTTCAAACTTTCAGCCGTGCCAACTGCCAAACGTGTTTAGCACTCTAAAGAGAGGCAGCTGTTGTTATTTGAGTAACACAGGTCATTGAAATTTGGGGCCCCCAAATTTGGGGCCCAGTGCTATTGCACTGTTTGCACATCCAAATAACCGGCCCTGGCCACAACATATATCTATCTATAAAAACAACAGAAAGGAAATTTAGCAAAGGTTAGTGTTGGGAGTCCCACATTGGATGGTCAAGGGGCCTGTGCGGTGTTTATAAAGCTGGGGAGTCCCTCCCCCCTTGAGTTAACTTTTAGGGTGTGAACTGTGAGCCCATTTGAATTTTCAGATGGTAACAAGGCTCGAGGGGTCTGGTCAGGGGTGGTCAGGGGGCCTGTGCGGTGTTTATAAAGCTGGAGATTCCCTCCTCCTTGGGCTAACTTTTAGGGTGTGAGCTGTGAGCCCAGCTGAATTTTCAGAGTTAGCTCACCACGCGTCCTCCTACCCCCCCCCCCCCCGCAAGAATCAAAGTCTTCTCTACCGGCCGGTGTTGAATTTGATTCACCTCTGAGGTAGTAATAAATTAATAATGCTAACCCCCAACGTCATTTCATTTTTCTGGTTGCTTGTGAAACCATATCAATCACTCTGTGTATCTATGTTCTCTGTTTTTTCCCCTGTTATGCTTTCATTTCTACATATATGCAGAACTGATTCTAAAAAAAAAAAAGTCAGCTTCAGAATGTTTTTGGCACTCCTTGATGATTTGTGCTCTCACCGCAAAACATAGTCAGCTAGGGCTCCCTACCTCTGCCACGAACCGCCTACGACTGCGAACGGAGACCCTCCCCCGGTGACTGCGAACGACGGCGCTCCTATGACCACTGCAAAAAATGCCCCTCGTTCCTCCATTGAAGCACGCTCCATTGCTCAGTTAAGGTAAGTTGTGAAGTTTTCAAATCCTGCACAATGTCTGGGCATTCCCCCTGAAAGGTTGGTCATGGTTGGCTCTGGGGTTTTCAAGTAACTAGGATGATTTTTGCTCTGTTGCATGATTTTAACTTCCATTTCCTTCTGCATAATTGAGGAACAGGGCTCAGCATTGCAATAGCTCATTTTATTTGGCTCTGTATTGCAATAGCTCAAAGTTGTGAAATATAGCATTTGGTATATTTCATTTGTTCTGTACAAAGGTTGGGAGATATTGTATATTTGGCTACTGTGCATAAAATTGGTGATAGCTAAAACGGGAATTCAATTTTTCTCTGTATTGGGGTATAATGATTTTGGTACTTGTAATTGTGGAGGCTATCATAGGCACATCTTGAACTTTTGGTAATAGTTTTCGTTTTCAATAAAAATTAGTTTATCCAAGAAAAAGTTGTGAAGCTTTCTATCAGTAGCTTATTGTGTGCGTGCATTCATCTGATCACGTGACCAATTATGGAATTTTGGGTCCTATATTGATATGAACCAACACTGGGGTTCATTGTTTTTATACGGATCGTCTTTGAATTGACATCTTTTATAACAAAGAACAGGGTGCACACCAAGTGTTTGATGAAGTAAAATAAAGATGAAGATAATATGAAGAAGAGTGTAGCGCAAAATGATGAGTTTAACAAGAACAAAATATTAAAAATAAAAGGCAAAAAAGATAAGAAATGGAAGAAAAAGGCCACACTCTAGAGAGAGTGATAAGTCCGATGAGGATTCGTCACAAAGGTATGGAAACCTTTGATAAGAACCGAGATGGTCCACTCAAGAACCCAAGAGAGACTAAGCTCCCAAAAACTCCAAAGGAGTACTCAAATTTCCATTGACTCAAAGTCTCCTTACATAAGACAAATGAATGGCTATTTATAGCCAACAAGTGGTGTCTCCCTCCTCTTTCTTTCCAATATGGGACTTCAACCACATATTCCTTAATTCAAAATTACAATAAAAAGTCTAAAAAAAAGTAATATTTTTGTCCATAATTTCGTGCTTAAATTCCAGTCCAATTTTCATCATGATAGAAGCAGAATTAGGACTTGAGACTAGAAATACGACTTGTAGGAAATCTTCTGAGCTTTTCAAGCATCAAAGAACGCCCAAAACGGACATCGAAAACTCAAGTTACATTCAAAACATTGAAGCTGGGTCATCACCCAAATAAAGTTTTCCAAATTGAATTCCTTGCTTCTTCTTGCTTCTCATCATACTCTCCCTCCTCAAGAGAACTCGTCCTCGAGTTTAATAGTTCAAGGCCTGCATGAAAAAATGATGTAGCATTAGTCACATGGAAGACAACACAAACTTATTGAAAAATTTATCTATTGACCTACTACTTGCAATGATCCATTTATTGTAGTGTGGACCTTCGATTTCCCTTGTGTAGGAAAACCTTTTTTTATTCCTTTTGTGTGACAAACCCAACCTCCGGGGTCAAACACAAATCTAATGTTTCCATCAAATGTAGCCACAATGCTTGGAAGTTCATCACCCACAAGAAATATCAAGCCATATATTTCAAGTGCAAGGGTAGTAAGCAAATTATACCTCTTTAAGCTTGCACCTACCACCATGTTTACCTTTCTTGGCTTTATTTTGGTGACAAAAGAGATGTCACTTTGCTCTTGCAAACAAATGATGTCATTTTGAGCTACATTGATATCCTCTTCAATGCAAACAAATGATGGTTACATATTAGGAACCTCATATGGAATCAACAAAGAATTTGCATGAATAGGTGCTGCAAGAAAATGTGTAGTAATTAACCCATCAAATAAGTACACATGCAAATCTTTATTGTTCCTAACAAAACCAATACTATGGCAAGAGTCATGCAATTCAATCAAACTATCAATACCAACAAAAGTCAAAGAAAAGCAAGACTCATGCAACTTGCTCAATGAGGTACTTGGAATGAGATCCATTGGTTTCTCTATCCCTCTCAGTGGTGGAAGTCCTTTAGGTATGTCTTTGGGAAGCACATCTTCAAATTCCTTCAAAAAAGAACTAACACCAATAGGCAAAGAAAGTTCAAGGTTAGCATTAGTAGTAAAACAATGAGATTTTGCTAACATAGTTCCTTTCTCCTTACACTCTTTTTTGATAATGCTCTCCAATTTTCTCTCTTCTTTCTCTTCACTCATATTTTCTCTCTTTTCTTTTCTCTTCTCTTTCTCTTCTCTTTTTCTCTTTTCTTCATTCTGCTCTTTTTCTTCTCTTTTTCTCTTTTCTTCTCTCTCCTCTCTCCTTTTTCTCCTTTCTTCTCTTCTTTGCTCTTTCTTTTCTCTCTTGAAGATACTTTTGTTGCCCCCAATACCAATCCTCCCAGTGTTTTTTTCGATACTCCGCATGTCTTTCAAAATTAGATTCATTCCATCTCATTTTTGCTTCTTGTCTCAATCTCTTTTCATACTCCTTCATCAAATGAGTGGTTAACTTGGCCATACTTTCCATTGACATGGTTGCCTACAACAAACAAAGTTAGTAGCACAATAATACAAGAATAGGCCCTTACACTCCCTCACGTGTTTACACTCGAATTCACTCGTGTTTCACACAATTAGGCTTTTGTGTAATGATTCTCTCTTGCCTTTTTCCTCTCCACTCAAGCTCTTCTTCAGGTTCTTAAAAAGATCCTCCACGTATTTCAAATCAAAAGTTTTTATAAAAATTGTAGCGGTCCTCACAAGAGTTGATCACTGGATTCACTGAAAAGAAAAGAAAACTACAAAGACAACAATGAAAAGGAATTTAAAAGACAAACAAGAAAAGCTAACAAAGAAAAACATACTCAAATAGGAAAGCCAAAAAAGACAAAAAGGAACTAAGAATAGGAATATCAAATGCGCACAAGTAGTAACGGTATAGCACCACACAAAAAGAATTTTCACAAATGGCAAATTTTTTTTTGCGCAACGAGGGTTCTCTTATCAAGCAAATTTTTTTTGTATATATATATTTTTTAAAACTAGCTGCTTAGAAGCACTTCTGGGTTTCGTTTGCTATTTATATAAGAAAAACTTCTGGGCTTCTCTTGTCTTTTTTTTTTTACAAGCAGCTTAAAAGAAGCACTTCTGGGCTTCTCTTGCCTCTTCTTTTTTTTTCTTTTACAACAAGCAGCTTAAAAGAAGCACTTCTGGGCTTCTGTTGGCTTCCTTTTTTTTATTTAAAATTCGCTACCCCTTTTCTTTTTTATTTTGCACTAACGCAAATGATTTTAAGTTTATGCCTAATTGTGAACAATAAGAGTTCAATTCAAAATAAGGCGCTCAGAATAATGTCGTTACAGCAATAATATGAATAGAATATAATGAAGCTGTAAATTGCGCAAAAGATAAAGAACGAGAAATAGAAGAACATAATGATAAAGAACGAAAACAAAAGACAGAAAGAAAAAAAAGGACAGGAATTAAAGAACAAAATATAAACAATGTAGCCGCTCTGGACAGAATGACAATCATCAAGAGATCAAATTGTGTACAATGGATTATGGCACTGAAGCAACTAGTTATGCTTGGTGTTGGAAAGCAAAAAAAATAGTACACACAAACACAAGAAATTGGCCAATTCTAGGATCCAGGCTCAAGATACCACATGATATGAACCACTACGGGGGTTCATTATTTTTATGGATCGTTCTCGAAAAAACTTCTTGTTATAACAAAGAACATGGTGCACACCAAGTGTTTGATGAAGCAAAATAAAGACAAAGATAAGATGAAGAAGAGTGCAGCACAAAATGATGGGTTTAACAAGGACAAAATGTTAAAAATAAAAAGGCGGCAAAGATAAGAAATGGAAGAAGAAGACGCCACACTCTAGAGAGAGTGACTGGTGAGGATTCGCCACATAGGTATGGAAACCTTTGATAAGAACCGAGATGGTCCACTCAAGAACCCAAGAGAGACTAAGCTCCCAAAAACTCCAAAGGAGTACTCAAATTTCCATTGACTCAAAGTCTCCTTACATAAGACAAATGAATGGCTATTTATAGCCAACAAGTGGTGCCTCCCTCCTCTTTCTTTCCAATATGGGACTTCAACCACATATTTCTTAATTCAAAATTACAATAAAAAGTCTAAACAAAAAGTAATATTTTCGTCCATAATTTCGTGCTTAAATTCCAGTCCAATTTTCATCATGATAGAAGCAGAATTAGGACTTGAGACTAGAAATACGACTTGTAGGAAATCTTCTGAGCTTTTCAACGCATCAAAGAACGCCCAAAACGGACATCTAGAACTCAAGTTACATTCAAAACATTGAAGCTGGGTCATCACCCAAATAAAGTTTTCTAAATTGAATTCCTTGCTTCTTTTTGCTTCTCATGATATATATAATGATAACATGATCCTTTATTACCCATTATAACTTGAAGGTCTTTTTGACAGAGAGGATGGAAGAGAGTCACAAAGATGTGTTCTACAATAGATGGTCTCTCTAGCTTTGAAAAAATGTTGACATAACACAATCCTGAACTGTCTAAATGAGGGTAAGGCTAGGCTATAAAATTACATCAGTTTCATATTATCATTTTCCTATTATTGTTGATAAGGGTATATTCTTTTTTAGATTAGATTTTGTGTTAATTAAGCTTGTAATATATATGTATAGAAATGTGTTACTAAATATTAGAGAAATCATGCCCTGTCCAACGAAATTGCAGATTGGTATATATTACTCAAGCACTATTGATGTTTGTAATCTCTTCATATTTTGGTGGATATATTATCTATAATTAGTTTTACATTCACTCTTTTTCTCTCTCTAATAATGTTATTTTCTATAGAAAAATGGAATAAGAAATAGTTTAAATTTAGCACAAGTTCCATATCCACCACAATCTATTCAATTGGGGCAGCAACACCAGGCTTCATGACCTTCATGCCAACTCCAAGGCTTCTTCCAAGTGGTCCACATAAATCTTGATTGCCATTAATTTAATTGTAGCATGGGTATGGTCTTTTGTAGCTTAAAAACTATTGAACTCTGGAACTAGATTGAGTGTGCCCTGCCTTTCTTTTAACACCATGAACAAGCACTTACTTTCTATTAAATATTGTTTAGCTTTAAAGCAATCTGGAAGAGAAATAAAAGAAATTCGTCTGGGCATAATTTTAGAATCTTTAAAAAAATTCAGGGTTGACAAAGTGATTACAGGGATAGAAGAACTATTGGGCTGACAAAGTGATTAGAGGGCTGAAAAGGTAATTTCAGACAAATCAAGATGTTATCACTATTGTTCAAATTTTTAAAATTTCTTTTCATTCTATTAGTGCTCTATGTTAGAATGGCATTTGTATGTGAATCAAAACTCTACCATATGTGTGTATAGGGAATCAAAATGCTTGTTATTGAAGCTTTCTCCTTTAGAATTTATTTGATTTAAGCAACTACCATTAATACTTTTTTTTAATTTCTTTTTTGCTTCTTAATTTCTTACTTAGTATATATCTTGTTTTCATATTTGTAGTTTGGACATGAAGACAATCATCCTTGAGATGTAGAAGAACGATGTCAAAGACCTATATTCTTGGATGATTTATTTTGAATTTGAGAAGACAACTACTATTTTTATCTTTAGATTTAATATAATCTTCCACACATATGACTTTTTAGAAAGAGAAATATGCTAACAATTGATGTCAGGGATACTTCTGTTTTAGAGTTATAAGTGTGGTTAATTCTACTTACAAGTGTGGTTATTTGTAAGCCACACGTGGTTAAGTACTTGTTATCTGAACCATTTCTCAAAAAGTTATGTACTATTTGGTTATGTTGTTAAAGCCAGTGAAATTTATTGAGGATTCAGATTTTCTGTTGTTTCCAATGCATATGAGTGATCGTCCTCCACAATTGAATCTGTCGTTACAAATCTAGTTAATGAGAGACAAAATATTGGTTAATAAAACAATCTGATTGGTTAAATTGAATTCTTTGTCCTACTACAACCAAATTGGATTAATAACTATAAACAACACTTTCTAGGAGGATATTTCATGGACATTAAACATGGTCTTCAATTAAAATTAGTCAACTGGTGATGACATAATTAAGTTTTCATAGACACATCAGTGTGGTTAATTATATTTACAAATATGGTTAATTGTAAGCCACGTGTGGTTAAGTACATGTTATATTGTGCTTTCCAAGTTTAACCACTACTTTGTCTACTATTAACCAGAATTGAAATGACTGATTCAATACTTAACTACATGGGGCCTTCATTTAACCATGTTTGCAAATAACAATTAACCACAAAGGTTTATTATTAAGATTTTTCATTTTATCACTAGTTGGTAAATTTTACTTGAAGATCAGGTTTAATAATCATCACATATCCTTCCATAAATTAAAGTATTTTTTACATTTATCAATCTAATTTGGTTGTAGCAGGATGAAAAATTCCATTTAACCATTCACATTGCAAGTTTAACCACTAATTTGTCTCCTATTAACCAGACATGAAATGAATGATTCAATAGTTAACCACGTGAGACATTCACTTAACCATTTCTGCAAATAAAAATTAACCAAAATTAAAATATGATTATTAAGATTTTTTATTTCATCACTAGTTGGTGAATTTGACCTAAAAACCAAGATTAATAATCATTAAATATCCTCTTATAAAGTGTTTTTTACATTTTGCCAATCTAATTAATTTGGTTGTAGTATGATACGGGATTCCATTTAACCAAAGTGATCGGTTTATTAACCAATTCTTTGTCTCCTATTAACCGGTTTTAAAATGCCAGATTCAATTGTGGAATATTAGGGTCAATGCAAAACGTACATCTACCTACGGATTAACATCCTCTGGTGACAGATTTTGTCTGTCACTAAAGGTCAAATTTCTTGTAATGTACCTGTCATTCAATCACTCAAAAAACGTCGGTTAATAGAACACAAAAATGGGTTAACCATGATTTTTATGTGGTTAAATGCAATTTGTTTCATACTACTTTCAAATTTGATTAATAACTGTAAAAAACACTTTTGAGATTAAAGCCTGTAAGTTTATTAAGGATTAGTAGTCAATTTATGTATCATGTGAGTTAATAGTTTTCTATGAATCACTCACAAATATTTGGTTAATAGGACACAAAAAATGGATTAATCATGAGATCTATGTGGTTAAATACAATTTTGTGTCCTACTACATTGAAATTTGCTTGTTAACAGTAAAAAAAAACACTTTACGGGAGGATCTTGGTATTCAAGTAAAATTAGACTTGATGAAAAATTATCACAAATACACTAGTGTGGTTAATTCTTTTTACAAATAAGGTTATTTTCAGGTTGCATGCCATTAAATACATGTTATCTGATATCATTCCTCCGATAGCTATGTACTATGGAGATAATTTATCTAAAGCCTGTAAAACTCAATGGAGATTCAGAGTCTTATACCATATCATGTGAGTGAATAGTTTTCTATCCTTGAATCGGTCACAAAATCTGGTTAATAGAATACATAAAATAGGTTAATCATGATATTATTGTGGTTAAATTTAACAACACAAGTAGTGCAACTGATGTTTATAGCAGAAATCAACACCTTACAAACTCCTTAAATGAATAGTTCCTAATAAAAAAATACACCCTGACCATGATACCTTCCAAGCTCATGTGACAGCAAAATAAAACATAAGAAAAGATCCTAAAGCGTTAAACACTTTGAGGGAAATCAAGAGGAAGAGCAAGTGGGAGTTTGTGGAAGCTACGATTGAAGCCATCAATTCTCTTTTTTAATCAGTAACAAAATATGTGGTTAATAGGAAACAAAAGACAAGTTAATCATGAATTATGTGGTTACATGCAATTTTGTCTTACATTCAAAATTGGTTGATAACTGTAAAAAGACTAAAGATCAAATTTATATTCAGCCACAGATAACAACCTCTAGTGACAGATTATATTTTTATCTGTCACTAAAGGTCAAATTTTTTGTAATGTGTCAACCCAAAAAAAGAAGAACCCACAATGTGAATTTACATTTAGAAGAGTCTTCAACCCAAAGCCACTCATCATCTCTATTTGTACAAAGAGAAACAAGATTCAAGGTTTCCAACAGTTGGTTTTTTAATTCTTCCTCCCACTAAAACAAATCCCTCGACCACCTCCAACTCCAATGCCATATATCATCAAGCCAGAAACCCATGTCTGCCACCATATTATCCTTATCCAAACAGACCAAAAACAATCTAGGAAACTGATCTTTCAAGGCTGCATTTGTTACCCACTCATCATGCCAAAACCTTATGCTCTTCTCATTTTTTATTTTCCTTCTCAGAGCATTTGTAAACCAACCTGAAAAGCTTCAATCCTCTATAAATCCCTCCACCATATTGATTCACTGCATTGTCTTCCTCTGCTCTGAATTCTCAATCTGTGTATATCCCCACACTTATATGTTAGCATATCAGCCAAGTGGGGTAGAGTTGCACAACAATAATTTTGAAGCAAGCATCCATTATATACCATTAAACGAACTCAAATACCAATGGAATGCAACTATTATGCATTTTCCTTGTAGTTAAGGATATTTTTCCTCGATAATCTCTTCCTGAAACATATGCGTATTTGAACCATTCTCTGATAATTAAAAAAAAAACATTTGAGCAAACACCTGGTGTGCCAAACAAAAAACGGAGGAAAAACATTAATTGATGAATGATATAGTCCTTAGTGTAAAAGAATGTGTAAAACATACAACATCATCCATTATATACCATTGATAAAATAAGCACCTGAAAATTCATCAAAACTAGTCAACTGAATATTCGATACAAAGGATTACAACTTAGAGAATGCTAATAAATAATAAACTATCAAAATACCCACCAAAACATATGATCTCACATAACTCCTCACCAAAAAGTCCAGAAAAAAGATAATGAGATTGGAAATGGATTGCGGAAAGAGGGAACCAGGATGAAACAATTAGCAATTACATTTTGCAATAGACTTCTCTTTATCTTTTATAATCAAGTCACGCAAAGACAAAGAGTATGTTCTATGCTGGCTTTTCGACTCACCAAAATTTTGCTCTCGACCTTCTTCGCCACGGAGTTGTCTGTGGTGGTACCGTTGGCATTGGCACCGACTCTGGCTGTGCCATCGAAGAACACTGTGAAAATGAAATTCAGAGTGTACATGCAAATTTGTTGGATGGGTATGAAGGAAATCGATTTCAGGGAATGTGTGGAGAGATCGAGAAAGGTAACCAGCGTTTGCAGTGGCAAACCCCAACAAAGATGAACAGTGAGATTTCTTAATTTTTTTTTATCTTTGAAAGTCTGACTCACAATTTTTGTTCTGCTGAGTCATTTAAAAAGCCACCTAAGTAGGTGTGGGAGGGGTGGAGGGTAAAAGGCGGGTTTAAAAGGCGCGTGTGTAAGTATTGGGGTTCTTTTTTTTGTAGAAAAATGATCAATTGACACCCATGTCCTAATTTACCACTGGAGAGAGAAAGAGAGGAATAAAAAAAAAGTGATAAAATAATGTGATATGTGATGTGATAGTTAAAGAGAAATAGAGAGAAATGAGAGGTGTTGAATGGATGGATATATTTTTGGGGTGTATATGTATCATTGTACTTTTTTGTATATACAAATTATGTTGTAGTACTTTATTCTCACAATGTTACAAGCCTTTACAACGGGCCACATTTTTTAAATTTTGGTATTAAATCAAATCGAACTAATATTAATTTTTAAATTTATCATCCAATTAAATGATACATTTTTTTCTTAATTCATTCTATTACTATTTAAATTTTTTCAATTAATATTAAAATAATGAAATATATATTGCCATTGAAGTATATTTCATCAATTAGACCAAACAAGGCCGACTCTGAAGTTTTAGGTGCCCGGGGCAAATCGAGAAAATGATATTCTCTTTTTTAATTTGGCGGGAAAGTTAGAATAATGCATGTGTCAATATGCTATTTTTATGTTCATTTGTTAAAAAATAAGAGAAAGGTAGTATAAAATTTATATTTTATTTGATCTTTTAAATTAAAGTATTAAACAAAATATAAGTCAAAGTACAAATCAAACTTTAATTATATAAAAAATTTAGGGTTAATTATGTTTTTGGTCCTTTAAAAATTGCCAAATTTGAGTTTGGTCATTTAAAAATAACTCAAACTTTTTTAGTCATTTAAATATATATTTTTTTGATTTAGGTCCTTTAAGTGAGTTGACTTGCTAGGTGGCACATTATGACCCAGTCATCATACCTACGTGGCACGAAATGCTGACGTGGCAATATTAACTTTTGAATTTAGTCCATCTAAAAAGTGAGTTTTGATTTTAGTCCCTCTAAAAAATGAGTTTTGATTTTAGTCCTTCTGCCTTTCTCCTTCCTCCTCGACCACCCCCCTCCTCTCCCACCTTCCCCCTCCCATGGCTTCCCCCGTCTCCCCCTACCTTTCCCCCCACCCATTACCTCCTCCCTCACCTTCCCCCTCCCTCCTCCCATGGCTTCCACCCCCCACCTTCCCGTTCGTTCTAATCACTGCCCTTCTCTCAATTCCTTTCTGTTACCAGTATCATACACACACACACACTGAATTCCTCCTTCTCCAATTATTACCTCATATGTTGATAGTGGCAACAATCAAACAAAAGCAACCATTTAAAAACGAACAACACATACTAGGTCATGAAGATGAAAACAAACAAAACCAAACGTACATGTATCAATGGAAAAGGGATCTGTTATTCGCATGTCTGGGTTTCTGTTATTTGAATTTTTTGATGAAAGTATCAATGGAAGTTTGGACTCAGTTGATGTGTTTTGGTCCCTATAAAAATTGTGATTTTTGAGTTTAGTCCTTATAAGCATGTAATGTTCATATAATAGTCCCTGTAAATATAATTCATTTTGAGTTTAGTCCTTACTAAAATATTAAACTCAACATAAGGTCCCTGACGTCATTTTCTCCTTCGAATAGCAATCACGTTCGACGCAGCAGGCAGGCTTCACCGTTTTCTGAAATTGATTGAGGGGTTTTGTTTGCCTCATATAAACGACCAACATGTTCAAAAATATGACATTGAATCGTGTAGTTTGCAAGTTTCAAACAAGTGAAATTCGCAAGTTATGTACCGTTTCGTCCACGATGAACCCTAACAGCTTTAAGCTAGATTTCTCTCACATGGTGCTTCGATCACTGCAATTTGTTTAGGGCTTTTGTTTCCCATGACATATCGACCAACATACTGAAATTTAACAAGTTTTCATCAATCGGATTGAGAGATATCAATCGTTTTTGTCGTGGTTCATGTTCTTCAAAAACCCAGATCTCGTTCCCAACTTCAAACAATTAGATCAACGATTTGGAAAATTAGTTTGGGTGATCTCTTTAGTATTTCAAATCGATCAAAACCCCTAAGAATTTGTCTAATTTGATGCCAGGAAGGTGGGGGAGGAGGGGGAAGGCATAGAAGGAGGAGGGGGTGGTGGAGGAGGAAGGAGAAAGGCAGAGGGACTAAAACCAAAACTCACTTTTTAGAGGGATTAAAATCAAAACTCACTTTTTAGAGGGACTAAATTCAAAAGTTAATATTACCACGTCAGCGTTTTGTGCCACGTAGGAATGATATCTGTGTCATAATGTGTCACGTAACAAGTCAACTCACTTAAAGGACCTAAATACAAAAAATATTTAAAGGACTAAAAAAATTTGACTTATTTTTAAAAGACCAAACTCAAATTTGAAAATTTTTAAAGGACTAAAAACATAATTAACCCAAAAATTTATTATAATATATATATATAGTAAAAATATTTGGTGCCCTTATAAAAGTGGGGCTCGGGGCAGTCGCCCCCCCCGCCTCCCCTCAGGGCCAGCCCTGAGACCAAATTTAGAGATCTTTCAAAAAACAAGAGTTTCAAACATCTATACTTTAATATTTTAAATCTTTTTTATTACCACCAAAATAATTAATTTTTATTGATTGAATTATTTTTTAAAATATTTTTCTATTTAAATATTTGTACAATGCAGTATAAAAAATGTATTTTTACAATGCACATTATACTTGAACATATAGTCGCATAATGCAAATGACCTAATTGCATTATTTACACTCATGAGCGCGTTTATATAAGGTGGACACACCTTGGAGGAGTTGAAGAGAGGGTATAGTGGAGTTGCAATAGGTTGGCGATGATGGAATCATCAGCCATGGAAAACTTGAGAGAGGGGAATTATGCTCTCGAGTTTCTTTGCTTTGGAAGAGAGGCGAAAGAAGGGGTATATGTGGGCACTCCTTAAAATGTTGCCTTATAACACTCATTAATAACTTAAAGTATATACAAATGAGTTAAATATGTTTTTAGTCCCCATAAATATGCATGTGTTCGTTTTTAGTCCCTAAATTTTTTTTGTCTCTTTTTAGTCCCTCAATTTCCCTCCATATGTGACTTACGATTCGCTATCATTACTAACATTTACCATCAATACTAACACTGACAACTTGGCTAGTCTATGGGGTTAACTTTATTTAGTTATATAAAATTATTTATTATTTATATAAAATAAATAAAAATATATTTTATTTCACTGGTTCATGGATTTAATTAGTGACCCACCGGTTCGATCAGTGACCCAGTGTCCTGATCGAGTCGGTCACTGGTCTGAATTTTATAATATTGGATGGTGGTGAGTGGTAGTAAGGGGAAAATGGAGGCCCAGAAAAGGGTGGTGGTGGGATGGGTATGGGGGTGGAGGCTAGGGTTGGGGAGAGGAGGAAGAAGGATCAGATGAATTAACCTTGGCCACATCATCCTCCATCTCACATGACACGTAGTATCACTAATCCTATGTGGCAACGCTAGATGGTGTTCTATTAGCCATGTTACCATTTTTGCAATAGAGACAGACAAGGACTAAAAACGAATGGTTTGAACTTTGAATATTGCAGAGATAAAAAGTAAAAAAAAATTATAGGGACGAAAAATGGAAGACCGTTGTTTACAGGATTGAAGTGCATAGTTAAGCCTTTTATTAATTATTGTTCTAATTGGGCTGCGTGGGGGAAGTTTATTTTGTTCATGTTGTCATATTGGGGAGGTGGACCAATGCTTCCTAAAGCCCATTCTTGTCATGGCGTGGTGCTGATTTGGGGACTTGGTAACATGGGTTGCTTTGTGAAACATGTGGTTTGTTTTGTATTCCGTTGGTCCGCTTGGCATGTCTTTATCACTTATTCCTATTAATAATATATCTTTGGCTTCTTAAAAAAAAATACTTATCCCCCATTGGATAGCTCATGTGGTAGAGCTAGGGGTGATGCAATGTAAAGGGTGGGGGACCCCCCCTCCCCCCTCCCCCCCAAAATGACCAAAAGAAAAAAAAAACACTTGCAATTTTACTTGAAGTTTTAATTTACTTGTAATCTAAACATACAATAACTGACCTTAGTCATCCATTTATTTTATAATAAATCTAACAGTTATGTATTCATGGTGTATGGGTAGACCATATAATTGATGGTCCACCTTAGACTCCACCAAGTTTAAATTAAAAAAGGGCAATAATTTAAAGAGTATTTTCATTAGGCAATTTCTACGGTCCTGTTGTAAAAATAACGGTTTTGGTATCGTTAGTTTTGTAACCAATAAGATTTTTGTAGAAAAGTTTGCAATTCAGTCCCTAAATATTTAAATTTTATTTTCAATTTTTTATTTAAAATTAAAATTACGAGTAACTAGCAACATGGCAGAAGCTACCCCATCTCTCCCATTCTCACGTTGCCCTTTATTTTTGATAGTGCAAAGATAGCACCATTTCTGATTTCTCTCTCAACCAAACCCCCCACGCTAGTTAGTTTTGGACAAGTCAACAATAAATTCACCCCCAACTCTTTTTCTTTTTGTCAATTGAACAACTACAAGGTTAATCGTAAAGTAGGTGTGAGCAATGATCATCTATCTAACTACACATTCTTGCTCAACAAGAATGGTATCCACCCACAAGAAGCGCGATGTTGCGAACTGCATAAAAGTGGTGACGACGATATGACGACGACGGTGATTCCCAAAGTCTGCAAGATCAGCAGCAGTGACCATAAAATAAAAGAGATTAAGGACTATGTTGTAATATAAAAGAGTTATATTTCTTAAAAGAAATAATCTGACATGACATTAGTAAATAAAACTCTATTTTCTTATTGGTTAATAAAACACCAGTTTCAAAACCGCTGTTTTATTAACGGCGTCATAGAAGTCCCCTTTTCATTAAAACAATTCAATAAGGGTAAAAAAAAACCATGTGCAAGCATGCATCTAAAGCCCAACCACGACAAAGGCTTTACTCATATTTCGAACTTGGGTATATCATACAAAATATTCAGTGTTATTTTGATTTTTTTTATTGGTTTTTTATTTTGTAAAATAAACTCAGTATCCTTGCTCAATTTCTGGGACATCAACTACATCAGCTATAGTGAGTTTGATGTCATTGTTGGAAAAGAGGCTTTCTAAATTGTAAGGTCCAACCGAGGAAGGTGGTCCATTCCATAAAGCCTTAGCGAATTGCTCATGGATCTTCTCAGTTGGGTGGAAAGAATCCCACCATACATACTCCCCAAAATTGTCACATAAATCGTACTCTCTAACTTTCTTGGTGCCCCCACAAGTGAAGATGCCTCCATATGGTCCACTTCCACAGCAAGCATTAACCCCATCATTAAAACCTTCATTGAAAATCAAAATCGATGGGTCACACATTGTGGTTTTTTTTTTTTTTAAGTCACACATTGTGGTTGATATATGGATGGATTAGGTGTAGTTGTACAGTCATATGCACTCAGTGGTTGGGACCGTTGATTGAGATCGGATGGATGAGAATTTTAAGGATAAATCAAGTTTAAAATACAAATTAAAATTGTAAGCCGTCTGATCTTGATCCAACGGTCTCGATCATCGATCTGACTGCCGTGACTGCACTAAAATGGTGACTACACCCAATCCAGATCCGTTAATATATATATATATAGTGAGTGAGAGGGAAATTAATGGATTGAAAACACATACCATAATTTGTTGGGTTATTTATTCTATCTTGAAGCCAAACATAGAAATTGGAGTTAGAGTACATAAACCCTTTAATGACGTGCCCGAGGCTTCCGAGAACTTTACTCAAAGCATTGTTATGTGCTAGAGCAAGAGCAGAAGCTGCTTCAAAACAACCACCTTTATTGTTTGCTTCCGGATTTATAGCTCTAAGTGATGGCAAGCAACCCAAAGGAGACAAACTTAAAAACCCAAACTTTCTAGCCCCTTTCTCGTATAGAACCTGTACACATTGAATGATCAACTTTCGATATATATTCTTGTAAAACTAACTTGGGCTTTATTTAGTTTTAAGTTAATTTTGCAGCTAATTAGTCTTAAACATACTTTCGGATTAAATTTTAACTTTTGAGATTTTCTTAATTAAATTAAACATCAGTTCCAAAGTTATGGAAAAACCCATATATAAGTTTATAGGTATTTATAGAGAAGTTAAATAAATGAATTTAAGAAAAATAAATTGTAGTATAGAAGCTGATTTCAAACTTATAATTAGAATACTTGTAGTCACATATTGTAAAATTGTTTCAAGTTTTCATTTCCGGAAACGTTTATCGAAAAGTTTATCCAAACTGAATCTTACTTGAATTGCTTGTGTCAAGTTTCCAATAACTATTCCAACATATTGTTCGGGATTGTAGCTTTCTTGCATTTTTGGGTTACCCAGATAACCACCCATGTAATCGTTGCTTCCAATGCTAATGAAATAAATTGCTTCTGAGATCAACTCCTTTGCCTTCTCCTCTCCATGCTTTTCTGCTAGTGATTTCCTCACTTCTTCAAAGTTCCTTAATTGAGTTTGAAGATCAATCACCTATTTAATGGCAACTTGTTATATCGAGTTTTAGAAAAGTGAAAAAGGTTTGCAGAAATTAACATCTAAGGAACTTGTTATATATCAAATATCACATGATTAATTGTCATATATATTTACAGATTTACCAATCCCTGATTGGTTTCAGAAAGAACACCAGCTCCACCAGAAGCAAAGTTGACACCGTTACAATAATCAGCAGATGGTTGTAAAAATGGAGGAAGCAGGGGCAGCTTTGCATATTCAGCTGCATCATCAATCAATAAAAGCTTAGCAGTTAGCACACGCTAAGGACTTTAAAGTGTGTGTTTCGGTGAACTTTTGTTAGAAGTTATTTTGGATAAACTTGATTTTATGAAATTGATTCTGTATTGAAGTTAAATGATTTATGTTTAGATTTTTTACTCTGAAAGCAAGTTTGATATAAAACTTAGTGACAATTTTCCAATCTAACACAAAAGCTACTTTTTATATATCACTTCTAGTCAAACAGATGTTTGGAGACAAAATCAATTTTACCTGACTATAATTAAACATCCCTGTTTTTAGTAAAATCACGTTTGATATGGGGTGAAATGAATTTTAATACTTTCAACCTTCAAATCAAACACACGCAAAGTATATTGGCTTCGGAAAATCAAGAAAAAAAATGCAAAAATAACAGAACTTTTTAACCAATAGTAAATTCTTTGGATGCTGTAACTAAACCTTTTTCATGGTCTCTTTCTATGAATCAAAGATCATTGAATTATTAGAGTTTTGCATTCAAAGTTTAACATAGAAGAAAAAAAATAATAAACAGGGTATTCATGCATAGTCACATACCTATAAAGTCTACAATGACACGGCCATCTGAGAATCGTCCTGTGGGTTTATCAAAAAAGCCATTTTGTCCATATGGTTTGTAATCTGCTTTGTTCTCGGGAATAGTATCTATGTAGTTGTTGTTGCCAGAATCTACAGTAGAATCGCCAAAGATGAAAAGGGCTTTAATAGTACTACTAGTACCAATTTCTTCGTTTATGAGACCTTGGGGTGTGCTGACACTAAGTGAAGCAATGAACTGAATTAAGGTTATGCAAACAACAAAGCAACCCAGAGGAGAATGTGGATTTGCCATCTTGAAGATTTTTCAATTAATCCACCAATCTCTCGCGCTAGCCGTAGTTCTAATATATGCTTTCAATGGTGATGCAAACGATGCAGTGGTCCAGCAAAAGTGTTAATATGATGCTACATGTATAATTTTATAAGGAAACGCTTATCACATAAGGAGTCACACCTTTAACTTGTGTGAATATTGAATAGTCCAAATTATCCACGTACTTCGTTAATCTCTATCTCATATTATTTGATTTTGAGTAAAATACACTTCCTTGCCCGGAGAGATATCAATATTACACTTCTCTCCCCACTTATTTGAAAACACACACTCTCCTCTCCTGAGGGATACCAATATTACACTCTTATCCCCTATTGTTTGAAAAGATACATTTGCTTCCCTTCAAAGATAAAATATAATACATTTTTATCTATTTTTGTAATTTTTCATTAATGTAAAAGTTAGCCTCCGTTAAAATATTTTTTGTTACCATAATAATTTTTTATTTTTCATTTCATTTCCGTTTTTGCCTCATTTTCGTTCTCATTCCAATTTCTGATTCCTGAAATCAGAATCACCGTGTCACTGCGTTCATCACCACATTCCACCAACAATGGGTTCATTTTGGTTTTAGTGGAATGTGGTGGTGAACGACGCTGAAACGGTGATTTTGAAATGGGAATGGGAAAGGAAATGAGACAAAAACGGAAATGAAAGATAAAAGGTTATTATGGTAATAAAAAATATTTTAACAGAGACTAACTTTTACGTCAATGGAAAATTACAAAAATGGAGAAAAATGTATCATATTTTATCTTTGAAAGGAAAGAAGTGTGTAATATTGGTATCTCTGAGGGGATAGGAGTGTGTGTTTTCAAATAAGAGGGGATGAGAGTGTAATATTGGTATCTGGAGGGGAGTATGCGTTTTCAAACAAGAGGAGAGGGGAGTATAATATCGATATCTATCAGGGGAGGGGAGGGGAGGGGAGGGGAGTGTTTTACTCTTTGTTTTTTTTTTAAGGGAATGCATGCATTTTAAAATAATTATTAATTGTACTTTTACTATTATAAAATAACTTCTTTTTACTAAAATATCCTTATTGTAGTAATTAATTAGGTATATATAAATGGCTAAACAATATATTGAAGGTTAAAATAATAAAAAATTAAGGATATTAATGAAAAAATAATTAATTATTTTAATATATTGAAATGATAAATAACTTAAAACAAATCAAAATTGTAAAATAATAGATAGATAGTTTTATCAACAAAAAAAAATAATAGATAGATATAATGAAGATGGAAGTGTATAATTTAGGCCGGTATATTTTCCTCTAGACAATGCAACATGCCTCGAATGCGACAATTCTCTTCAATAATTTCTTAGTTAAGCCAAACATGCATCCAACATTTTGAATTTCATCACAGATCATTGGATTTATGCGGCAGTACGAGATAAAATTATACTGCCACGTAAACGGCATATTCTTTCGCATTTTTCACCGGCCGAGCACTTTCCATTCGGAGATGGAGACAAATTTCTGAGTAAGGAAATGTTAAAATAACTTTATAATCTCTATAATGTGATTTTCTTTAGTTTTTATAATTTTCTTTTGTTTTAGTTTAAAAAATAGAGAAATTTTTGTGTTAGTCATCATTGTTAGGGAAGAACTCACACAAAGAATCACACACACACAAGTATATATGAATCATATGAATATACACTGAATTATTATTGCATCACACACTGATGAAATAGACCAAGCAGTGCTCATGGTTTTATACGCAGCTCAAAGTCCCACATCAGATGGGCACCACTACTTTATTTACACGGTTACAACTAATCACAACAACACTTAACAAACTAAACTAACCCCACTCACACTAACTGAATTAATAGACTTTTGAATTACTCTCTCAACACTCCCCTTTAATTCAAAAGCTTCAAAGACACTACACCAAGCATCTCCCTTAGTTTCTTAAATCGATCCACCTTCATTGGCTTTGTAAGCACATTAGTTGCTTGAACATGAGTGTTGCAGTACACCATTTCAAGTCTCCCTTTATTCACTTGATCCCTCAAAAAGTGAAATTTAGTTTCTATATGTTTACTTCTTCCATGTGCAATCAGATTTCTTGCTAAACTGATTGAAGATTTATTGTCCACAGACAACTGCACTGACTTCTTATAGCTGATCTTCAATTCTTCAAGTAATGACTCCATCCACAACGACACGTACACTTGACAAGCTGCTTGTGCAACTACTATGTATTCGGCCTCACAAGATGAGAGAGCTACAACATTTTGCTTTTTAGAACACCAAGAGATTGGTGCCTTTAAGAATCTGAAAAAATATCCAGTTGTGCTCTTCCTGTCAACCTTGTCTCCACTCCAATCCGAATCAGA
Source organism: Glycyrrhiza uralensis (assembly GCA_030159175.1). Lineage (NCBI taxonomy): Eukaryota > Viridiplantae > Streptophyta > Magnoliopsida > Fabales > Fabaceae > Glycyrrhiza > Glycyrrhiza uralensis. The sequence goes on from BRZY01000007.1 coordinate 7,067,552, forward strand.
GAAGGCCTCAATTTCTGCTATCACTTTTTCCTTGCCTTTTGGAAACATCAAGCCATAGTCTTGGATTGCTTATAAACCTGCTCACCAATCCAACACTGAAACTTATGTCAGGCCTGCTATTACACAAGAGTCTCAATGAACCCACAATCTGCTTATACAAAGTGCCATCTACTGCTTTCTCAGCTTCATCATTCTACAGCTTGCAATTAGTTTCAATAGGTGTAATTGCCTCATTGCATCCATCCATACTAAACCTTTTCAACACTTCCTGCAAGTACCTTCTTTGATGTAGAAAGCCTTTAGTGGTGTAGGCAAATTCTAGACCAAAGAAGTAATTGAGAATTCCCAGATCACTCATCTCAAACTCCAACATCATTCTCCTCTTGAATTTCTCAATTGCTGAGGAATCACTTCCTGTAATTAGAAGATCGTCCACATACAAACACACCAACAACAGATCAACTGCTCCTTGTTGCTTAGCATACATGCCAAATTCAACTGAGCACTTATGAAAACCCTGCTGCTGCAGAAAAGCATCCACCCTTTCGTTCCAAGCCCGAGGGGATTGTTTTAAGCCATACAATGCTTTTCTGAGCCTGTACACCTTTTCTCCTTTTTTTGCTGTTGCACACACTTCAAATCCTAGAGGTTGCAAAACATAAACTTCCTCTTCTAAAGAACCATTAAGGAAAGCAAATTTTACATCAAATTGAAATAAAGGCCCCTCATTTGAGCTGGCAATTGCAATAACCAACCTAATTGACTCCATTCTGGCCACAAGTGCATAGACTTCAGAGTAGTCTATCCCTTCCTTTTGCAAAAAAACCCTTGGCCACCAACCTTGGCTTGTGTTTGGCAACTGAACCATCTGGTCTCCTTTTGACTTTGAAAACCCACTTCACATCAATTGGTTTTTTGTCAGGTGGGAGATTGACAAGTTCCTAGGTATGATTTCTCTCAATGGCACTGATCTCTTCCTTCATTGCTGCATTCCATTCAGGTTCTTGAATTGCTTGCTTCCATTTCACCAGTTCTACATATGCTAATAAGGCCATGTGCACCAAATCACCATCAGTAGAAATAACCTCATTTGGAATTACCTCATAGTCAGCTAGCCTTGAAGAGGGGAATCTTTGTCTCTGAGATCTCCTCTCTTGTTGAGGTGCTTGGTTCACTGTTGTTGCAAGTGGAGCAGGCTCATCATCATCATCAAGGAACTGATAATGAACCCCTGCTGCTTGCTGTTCATTCCAATTCCAGGTTGCAGATTCATCCACAATGACATCTCTGCTGATCACCACTCTTCCTTCATCTGGCTGGTATAACTTGAGGCACAAGTAGGATGGTATCCCACAAGTACTAGAGCCTCACTTTTATCATCCAGCTTCTACCTTCTTTCATCTGGACTATGCCTATGACACAAAGAACCAAAGATCTTTAGATGCTTAAAACTAGGCTTGCAGCCACTCCAAGCCTCCCTGGGGTCACATTTTTCATTATTTTGGTGGGGCACCTATTAAGAATATAAGCAGTAGTTGAGATTGCTTCTCGCCAATAGCAATTAGGCATCCCTTTCCCTTTAAGCATGCACCTAGCCATGTCAGGTAGGGTCTTATTCCTCCTTTCAGCAAGACCATTATGCTGAGGAGTATAGGGAGCTGTGACCTCATGCTCTATACCCTTCCTATTACAAAAATCATCAAATTCCTTTTAATTAAATTCCCCCCCCCCCTCGCCAATCAGTTCGAAGAATCTTTAAAACATTGCCACTTTGTCTTTCAGCCATGGCACAAAATTTTATGAAGACTGAAAACACTTCTTTTTTTTCTTTCAGCAAGTACAACCAGATTTTTCTAGTGAATTCATCAACAAAGCTAAGAAAATACTTGTTACCTCCCAAGGTGGAAGTCTCCATAGGGCCACACACATCTGAATGGACTACCTGCAATGATTGTTTAGCTGCAATGATTGTTTAGCTCTAGTAGATCCATATGCTTTGAAGGAATTCCTGGGTTGCTTGCTTGCAAGGCATCTGATCTCACAAAGCTGCTTAGGTGATTGAATGAGGGCTAGCCCAATTACAATTTGTTTTGCAGCAAGTTGGCTTAGGCTTTTGAAGTTCAGATGGCCATATCTCTGATGCCATAACCAATTTTCATCAGAAACACTGGTTGATTAAAAACACTGCACCTCAGTAGCATTAAGGTTCACCTAAAAAGTTCTATATTTACACAAAGGTGCCTTAAACACCTTCCTTCCTTTTCCATCAAACACATCAATAAAATTGTCTTTCATATTCATGGAGAAACCTTTTTCTAATAACTAGCCTAGGCTTAACATATTTGTTTTCATTGAAGGCACATATAGAACATTAGTAACATAGGCAGGTTTACCTCCCTTCCTGTTGATCATGACCTTTCCAATGCCTTCTGCTGATATGGTGCTATTATCAGCAAACTTGACTTTGCTCTTCACACTCTCATCAAAGTCAATTAGCCAATCTCTATGACCAGTCATGTGGTTGGAACATCCAGTGTCAAGGTACCAAGTTTCTGAATTTTCAGGTTCAGAATTTGTAGTCACCATCAAAAGAATTCATCTGAGTTTGAGCCATCATCTCGAGCATGATAAATTCATCATCATCAGATTTGCTCCTTCCTTTCCCACTTCTACACTCATCTGCAAAGTGAGCGCCCCCACTTAGAGCAATTGTAATACTGGATTTTCTTCTTATCAAACTTCTTCTTTTCACCCTTATCATGAAAAGACTTGTTGTTTCTGTGATTGGAAGATTCTCCATGTTTGTATTCTGAATTCTGGAAATGCTTCTTGCTACCACTATCTCCATTTCCACAAGATTTTCCTCCCTTCCACTTTCCTTTTCCCTTTTTGTATTTGGACTTGCCCCCATTAGATGGATGATGAGACCGAGCCTGCAAAGCCTATTCTTGCACCCGAACACCATTTTTGTCCAGTAATCTTTGCTCATGTGCCTCTAGTGAATTGAGCAACTCCTCCACCTTCATTCTTGTAACATCTTTTGATTTCTCAATTGCCACAATGATGTAATCAAACTTTGGGGTCAAATTTCTCATGATTTTCTCAACAATTTACTGATTTCAGATCACATCATTGCAGGCTTTCATAGAATTGACAAGCACTTGAATCCGATTGAAATACTCAGCAACAGTTTCTTGATCTTTCATGCACAAAAGTTCAAACTACCTGCGAAGTGAATGCAACTTCACTTGTTTGACCTTATCCGCACCTGCATACGATTGCTGCAGGATATCCCAAGCTTCCTTCGCAGATTTGGCTCCTTAAATTTTCTCAAAGTTGGCATCATCCACAAATTGATAGATCAAAAATAGGGCTTTGCAATCTTTCTTTTTCATCTCCTTATGTGCTGCAGTTTGAAGATCTGTGGCACCTTCCACCTCTTCAGGGATCCCATTCTTGACAAGATCATACACGTCCTAAGCCAAAGATCACTCCCATCTTCACACACCACTTCTCCCAGTTTTTTCCATCAAGAATCGACAAGTTTGCTGGAAAATTGCCATTAGAATTCGAACCAATCATGATTATGTTATTGACTTTTTGGAATTTTGATCACTCGATCACTCAATGTTTAGGTCCCTCACAATGTTCAGGCTCACGATACCACTTTGTTAGGGAAGAACTCACACAAAGAATCACAAACACACAAGTATATATAAATCATATGAATATACACTGAATTATTGTTGCATCACACACTGATCAAATAGACCAAGTTTGCATCCCACATCGGTTGGGCACCACTACTTTTTTACACGGTTGCAACTAATCAAAACAACACTTAACAAACTAAACTAACCCCACTCACACTAACTGAATTAACAAACTTTTGAATTACTCTCTCAACAATCATTATTTTAGATTAGTCCTTGTAATTAATATTTGTCTATATTGAAATTAGCTCATGTAATATGTGGATCATATTGATTTTATTATTTTAAATATGGACTAATTCCAATATGAACAAGAATCAAAACCAAAACAGTAAGGACCAAAAATATTTTTTGTAATATTTTAGAGACTAAAAACAAAATAAAATTTGCAGAACTAAAAAATTATTGAAGTCATAAATAAATTATATAAAGTTTTTTTTTAAAATAACTATGATGGATAAATTTCATTTTCTTATATATTTATATATACTTATAAAATTCTCTACACGATAAAAAATAATAAGTATATCATAAGAGTGATAATAAAATTTCACTGTGTTCATAAAAAATTATCAGGTTGGAAAGCTAAAAATCTTTCCTTTGTAGGGAGAGTCACCCTTCCTCAAAGCTCCATTATGAGTCTCCCTATTTATGTAGTGCAAACAATGAGCCTACCTGCTAGTACGTATTTGTGATGAAGTCTAACGTCTTTGCATGAACTTTAATTATATGGGGTTCCACTAGTGATGTTTAGAAATGTCATTTGATATCTTGGGATGCTATTTGCAGACCCAAAGAGGATGGGGGCTATAACACCATTTCTCCAAAAAGAATATTACACTATAGTAACTAAAAGTTTTACAAAGACTTAGAAAATATTTTGATAAAAGTTGGTAATCTTTCTCTAAAATGCGGTTAATTTTTTTTCATTTTTCTAAAAGATGAGAAGGATGAGAAATATGTTTTCCTAATTCTTTTCAAAATGTTTTTGAATGCGGAAATATGATCAACACCTTTTGTGAGCATAATCTCATCTCATATATATAAAGATCTTGCTTCAGTACAAGCATAAGTTTAAATAAACTGTACATCTAAGCCAATTCAGTCTCTTGACATTTACCCCAATCTAAGGCAGTAAATATAGATTCTTCTCAGAATCTCTATCAATTTAAGCATCATCCTCCTTCAGATCCTTCTTCTAAGAGCTAGCCCACTTCTTGGGTAAATTATCTACTCAGTCATGTATCACCACAACATAAAAGTAGGCAAGGGTGAAACTCTAAGCAAAGTAATAAGTAAAGTACAAACATACCCAAAACACATATTATGTATCAACCAATTCGCACATCAAGACACATATAAAGATTAACAGATCAATCAAGACTTATAAACAAATCTCGTTTAAGCATATCTTACCTTTGTGCTGGAACCCTACAAAAGCAATGCATTCACAATAATATATCACCAAGTTCAAGTATATTTATGCATGTCACTTCAATATCTCTCAAAACACATTGGTGTAATGCTCCAAGGAGACTTTTCCAACCTCACACCATTGAGCGACCAGCTGCGGTAAACTTAACAGAATAATCAGGGAATCCTACCTAAACCCTTGAGAATTACTTCGGTAATACCGCATTTAAAATGAATACCAAATCATGAATAGGTCAGTCAGTCAGATTTATCCAAGTCGGGTATACGATTTGTCTCAGCTCGGGGAGGATCAACATACATGACCATTGAGACTTTCGAAACCTGGATAATCCCAGTAGGCAATTGTAGCCCAACTAAACCCTATTCTCAACCCCTAGCTGGAGTGTATGCTCAGTGCTCTAACGTCTTTATGCAATACCCATCTAAATTGCACACACAAAATCTCTTTAATATCTCTTTGTAAAACTTCCTCTGTTTTACTATAGCTTCTTCTTAAAATCTTTATGTCTTTATCAAAACACTTTGTATAAAATAACTCATCACTTTAGAATAGAAATATTTTTGAATGAACAGATAGCTATTTAAAACCCACATCTTTCTCTTTATATTAGAAAAGTCTTTTATTGCTTTTAACTAGCTAGCTCTTGCTCTTTTTACGCATTCTACGGATCGTTTATGAGTTAAGTTATTTGTCCGGCTTCAATAAGTCAATTTATGACTGATCACATCGCGGCAGAGCCGAACTAAGGTGAGCAACCCAACAGAGTAATTCAATATATAAACTAAAGGTTATTAACTCATTTCAAGCATACCAAAACGGGGCATAGCCATCTAAGATTGATCAAGAGAGAAGAGATCAACAGTATTTAAACTTATGTCTGCTTTTTAGTCAGTAAGTGTCTGTTATCAGATTTTAGATAGATCTTTGGGAATGGAATAATTACAGGGTAGCTGAGCCGCCTGCGGTAATCAGTGTCCAACTTTCTTAAAAACTTAGTATATAATTGAGTGAACGAAATAAAGCTGATTAATTACCAGCTTAATTAACTTTTGAAGATGAAAGGATTACATGACGGCAGAGCCGTCTTCAGTGATCAATGCCCAACTTTAAAAAGATTCGATATAGACTAAGTGAACGAGATCAAGCTGTTTCTCTTTTGAAATACTTAAGCACTAGTTATCTTCCAAGAAAGAGACATATTGAAAGCCTATCTCATTAATTTCCACTGCCATAGGCATTGGAAATTAAACCGAGTTAATTATATACATATACAGATTGGATGCCCACTTGATATTTCCCACTGATAACATAATAGTAGAATTCACCGAGAATCCATTACCATTATATTAAATTCCGATAGATGCTATAACAGTAGAATTCACCAAGAATCCATTACCGTTATACTCTTTTTGCGACAGATGCTATAACAGTAGAGTTCACCGAGAATCCTTTATTGTTATACTCTTTTATCCAATCCAATCTATTTATATATACGTTTATTAAGAAATCACTTCTTTCCCAATTTATCTTAGTCACGTATATACCGGGTCCCTAGGTTAAGAATTCCCTAAACAACGTATCAGTACAGTTCCCACGAAAGATAGACGGAATTATCAAGCCCCTTCAAAGGTCTCTGTCTTTCCTTGACAGCTCTATACTGATAAACCATTTTTCATAACCATCACCTTGTATATCAATGATAGACAATATCAGGGTTTTCACAAAAGAATAAATTGTATTTTCCTTACGGTAAAACCATATTTACAGTAAATCTAAATTTTGCCATTATAACGGTATGTTTACAAAAGCTTAAAATTAATTTTGTCATAGTAACCTTACTTACATGATTTTTAATAGGAATTTGGGCATTATAACACTACAATTAATAAATAGCACAAAACAATTATATTAAAGCCATAAATCAATTATAAAGCATAAAATAAAATAAATAAATAAATAAAAGCTATAACACACAAACATACAACTTCGCAGTTTGCATAAACAAAGAAAAACGGATGCGCCGTAAGTGCAAAACGGACATTTTTCATAAAATTTCAGAAAAATTTCCAAGAAATTGCAAATCTGATATAAACAATAATGATCCTCTTAAAAAATGATTTTGATCATTCACTTATCAATAAAAATCTATTTTCGTTTTGAAACCCTCTTTTCTCGTGTCCGTAGGGACCGAAAAAGTAACTTTTGATATGCTTTCCAAAAAATTTTGAAATAATTTTCAAAAAATCTTAAAAAATGTAAAAACATGATTCAGATTCTTAAAATCTCTCTCTGACTTGAACTCGGTCTCCAAATCAGTTCTCTGTTTCTTGTTGTCAATTATAGGGACCAAAACAGTAATTCTAAAACTTAATACTTCTAAAAATTCCTGAAAAATTCCAAAAAATCACAAATATTAAAAGAATCAAGTTTTGTGAAGGAAGTTTGTTTTCTAGGTTGGTTTCAATATACTTTTGCATTTTTAAAACTGAATTCGTCAATAACGGTGGAAACTATTTTCTGTTAAAGTCTCAAACGTTAAGTGAAAAATGACTGTTTTAATGAATCAACTTAATAATACTATAATTATAAGATAGAAATAAATCACACAACACTTAGATCACACAATTTCACATATAACAGATGATAGACGGAAAATAGAAAACAGAAGTCTATATATAGGACTTAACTATCTTACCGTCTTAAACTATAATATCAAACAAACTTATTATTTTCTATACTATCTAAAGTATACTAGATCCTAAAGTCTCTTATCTCAACTATTTCTCCTTCTCTGGTATTTATCCATTTTTTAACTAGCAGATTACATAGTTTCTCTTAGAGGGACTAAAACAGCAATATTCCTTTATATTTGTTCTCTAAAATTCCAAACTTAATTTCTAAAACCTTTATGGAACATCAAGTTACAATCTTGTATCCTCAAATACCTTTTAGAAATATAGTATGAATTTTCCATATTCGTTATCAACTTATGCTAACAGTAAAAATGTCCGTAAAACATCGTTTTGGCTTCTATGTCAACTCTAAACCATTTTGTTTTTATCTAAAAATCTTAAGGATAATTGGTTAAAAAAAATCGTAAGGATAATTCTAATCTTCTAAAATTAATACTTTGCCTTATAAAGTGAAAATTTTGGGATGTTACAGGGGCTAGGTTTTTGTGGACTCTGCATAGTGATCTCAGGAGCTATCTTATGGGCTTTTTTTTATAAATATCACTTTTAAAAAAATTAATTTGGAAACTACCATGTTTTTTTTATTTAGGTTTCTACCATTATTTTAATTTTAGGTGAGAAATCCCTTCCTCAAAAATTGACTTCTCACCATTGTTTTATTTATTTTTTTCAAAAATGCCTACGGGAAGTTCCCTCCCCCAAAACCGACTTCTGAACATGTTTTTTTTTCTATTTTTTGTTTAATTTTAACGGTTTAGGGTTTAGTTAAGGTGACTTATGGTGTTAGGTGGTTTGTGGTTTTAGGGTTTAGGTGGTTTTAAGGTTATTTAAATTAATTTATTTATTTTGTTTATTAATTCAATTTATTATTTAATAATTACTATAATTAAGTTAGTTTAGGACTTAATAGTAAATAATAATACAATAAAATGATTACATTAAAATTATAAAAGGGGTACAACGATCCAGATTTTCTACTCTTGTGTAGAATATCTAGGATGCTATTCAGACCCAACAGTGAGGTCTATTGAACTTCATGTGAAGTGGCATCATCCTCCCTCAGTTACATTTAAGCTGAATGTTGATGGCTCTCATAGACAAATGATAGGTTTGTCTGCATGTGATGGTATTGTAAGGGACTACTGAGGCCACTGCTATAGAGGTTTCCTTGTTAATTTAGAGGCGAGGCGTGTAGCCCAGTCATTGTTGAGCTCTGGGGGCTGGTGCATGTGATGACCACCAACTCGGTTAGTAGCCTTTGGAAACGATCTTAGGTTGAATTCCAAACTCCAATTCGATTCAATGCTTGAAGACAAGAACAAAAAGAGGAATAAATTGAAAAGTGGAAAGGTTAATGAATGAAGGAAGGCACCACAATTCTTAGGAATTGATAAGCCAAGCGGAAGATCGCCACAAGAGTTCTAGGTAGGGTGGGAATATGCTAGGCTGCTCGACAGGGGCCTATGGCCTGGCCCGCATAAGGCTTGGCTTGGCTTATTTAATAAAAAGGTTAGGTTCAGGCTTTTTAAAAAGTCTATTTACTTAAATAGGTCAGACCTAGGTTTATAGAAAAAGTCTATTAGGCCTGTCAGGCTGGCCTGTTTATTTGTTTATATATATATTATATACTTTTAATAAAAAAATAGCTTATACTAAGAATAATATATTGTAATATTCTAATATTATAATAAAATGAAGGCTTAAATATATTTTTGGTCCCGCAGTTTGGCATAAGTTCGTTTTTAGTCTCTCAAATACCAAGAATATTATTTTAGTCCCTAATCTTTCGAATATCAGTCACTTTTGGTCATTTTTCTTGAAATATGAGGAACTAATTGTGACACATTTTTAAAATTTTAGGGAGTAAAATAATCATGTGAGGGACCAAAAATGACTGATTTTCAAAAGATTAGGGACTAAAATATTATTCTTGGTATTTGAGGGACTAAAAATGAACTTAAGCCATATATGAGGGACTAAAAACATATTTAAGCCTAAAATGAATTTTCAAATAATAAAATTATGCCTTACGTTTAGGTACAACGTCTCCCGCTCGTTTGCTCATTGCGTGACTATTGGTCTCCTCAGTCCTCACTCTTGCTATTCTTTTGTTTTTTTGTCTTTCATTCTCATACCCATTTTATGCCCTAATTATTGGTTTGCTGGACTGTTGTCTACTGCTATACTCTCTCAAACCTTGAAATATCTCTTTACCACAAAACAAAAAAATACCATCGCTAATTTAAGCTAAAAAAGAGACATCGTTCTCTGCTGGAGGTGCGCTGGTGCTAAAGCCTAGAGGTGAGAAAGTCTTGTATTTTATAGCCAGAATTTGATAGATTTTATTTACCCCCCATTTTGTATTTTTTTTTCTTTTCTTTTATACACTTACCGATTTTCTTCTTGTATTTTGTTGCCAGAGTTTGATTCATCGCTGTTTTGGAATTGACAGACAATTGTACATCAAAAAAGGTAAATTTGTATTCTTTCTATTTTGAAAAGCCTGTTTTGTCTTTACCTTTTCTTTTGCTTTTGTTGTGGTCCCCCTGTAACATCTGCAATTTTTAGAACCTTAAGAGTTAGATGTTAGTTAATTGATTAGTTATATTTTTATAGATATATGACGTGATTGCCTAAACTATTCATTTAATATGCTTTATCTGGATTGTTTGAATAAGAATAGAAAGGTAGAAGTTTAGAATGAAGTGAATGTAGGGATTAAATTAGTATTGAGAAAAGAGTATGTGAGCACCACATACCCAGTTATTCACAATTCCACTCAATCCTTTCCTCACTCTCCAAATCACACGGACACACACACTTCCACCCCCTCACCTACTCTCTTACACACACTCACATCCACACTTCACACACCACACATTTGAATTAAAAAGGAAAAGAAAAGAAGAGAGGGACAAAAAAAAAGAGAATCAGACGAGAGTGAGAGGGAAGGAGAAAAGAAAGAAAAGAAGAAAAAGAAGAAGAAGAGAAGGAGGAGAAGGAAGAAGGATCCAAGGGGGAAAACTTAGCATTTACGATTTTGTGATTGTAGTTCTTTTGAAGGTGAGTCCTTTTCCCTTTTTCTTCTTTGATTTCCATGGAGATAAAATGAAATTACATGAAAACCTTCTTGTCTTTCTTGGTTCTACTGGAATTCCAAAATGCATGTGAAGATTTGTTGATTGATTGTTTAAATGGGTATGCAAGAAGAAGTTTTGGGGGTTTTGAGTTACTAGAGTATATGCATGTATTGATTTAGGGACTTGGGGTTGTAAAATGGGTTGCATGTTTCATTTGAATCCATTTGTAAGACCTGAGAAGTGGTATTTGAGCTATGGAAAAAGTGATATGAGTTCTTGCATGAGTTTGGGTCTTATTTGGTTGAAAATGGCATGTTCTTGGTCCAAAATTGCATTTTTTGCTATGTGTGTTTCTGGTTTGGGCGCCCAATGCCCTAATTGGAGTGCCCAGCGCTCAGATGCAGGTTCTGGAACTGTTTTTGCCTATTTGGTAATTCTGGGACAGCATGCGGGCGCTCAGCGCCAGGTGGTGGACGCCCAGCGCCCCAATTCAGGTTTCTGTGATAGCTTCAGTAATTAATTCATTAAAAATCGTATACTTATCCGTTTTTGATGAAACTTGTTTTGTTTGAACCCTTGGTGTCTTGGGAATCTATGGTTAAAATTTTATTATTTTTGAGATTCATTTACTATTTTTAGTAAATTAAATACTTTTACTGCCAGAAAGCTATTTTCCTAACACTGAGCTTTGGTTTTTGATTTTATGGGAACAATCGGAGTTAACTCATTTTATACTTATTATGGTGATTGTACAATTGATTAATCCTTGTTTTATATTGATTTCATTGTTGTGTTGTTGTAAAATAGATAGATATAACTTAGTTATATAAATATGCAGTCTCTCTGCTAGTATTGGATATTGGTGATTGTTATTCTCTATAAATACTTAGCGAATGTGTTATAGGTGTATGCTTGAGGTTAAATTAGAATTGTAATTTGTATTGGTTGGAACAGCAAACTAGGGATATAGATTAATACTTTACATTATAGTTTGGAATGTGATTGAATTTTGGAAGATTAGTCATGAACTTTCATCTAGAAGGATAGTCCTGGTTTAAGCGATAAAGAATTTCACTTAACGAGCTATCAATGAGGTGTGAGTTAGTTTTAGTTCTTCTTAATGGAGGCTGAGGGTAAGTGCATAGCATGTTCGGGACGCCGACTTGCGGTCATAGACGTCTGACCTTCCGTACAGAGGCTATGTCAAATAACTCAACTGGCTCACGCTTGGTGGCATAACAAGTTTTCAAAATAAATAATAATGTAGAGATGTCAAGTTCATGACTTAAATGCTTGTTTACATAGGAAACATCATTGAGGAATAACTCTACTCCGAGTAAGGACCCGGTCTAAAAGCCGGTGATGAAAGGATGAGTCGCTATATAAGTGGTATAAATCTTAACTAGTCTTTCTTTAGTATGTATAATCCTATGATGTGCACTCTGATCGAAGTGTTATGAATAAAAGAGTATGTTAAACTATACCACTAGAGAAGATTATGATGGTTGAGGTGAGGATATGCTAGTATATATGAATATATGTGCTAATAATGTGAGTTATTTAACTACGAAGTGATAGGGTAACCATAAATCCCTATCAGAGTCTTATATGTTTGTAGGGACTCGCTGAGATTTTGTATCTCACTAGTTTTTTCTTTTGTTTCAGATAACAGGTATATATATCGAAAACTGAAAAGCAAGTTCTGGAATTGCTTGGCAGTACTCAGTAGTATCAGAGACTGGATCAGAGTCATAGTTATGTTTAAGAGTCTATGTATTTATACTTTTGAGTTTTAAAATATGTATTTAATTACAGATTTATCTCAAGATGGTTTAAATTTCCCTTATACTTTGTTTTCGTTTAGTTATTTGCTAATAAAATGTGTATTTGGTTGCTAGTAATGTCCTGGTAGGAATCAGGGTATTACACCCCCCTTGATACCATGGCCTGGGATCCCACATGTTGTCCCATTTCTTTAATTGAATATGTCCATCACGTTATAAAAAACCATGCTACTATCTATCCAATCTAATAAATTAAAAATTCACTCCATATCACCTCCTTCTGCTTGTGTTACGTTGTGATGTGGTTCATCTATCTTATGCTAGGCTGTGACTTTCGATAACTATTAATTTGTGATGTGGTTCATTGATATTTTTTGGACTAAAATTTTATTAGCTTAAGGACAGCATTTTAATTCTTGTCAATTTATATTTAGTGTTTTTAATTTGTAATTTAGTGTTTATGATTATTCTTTTATGTTATTGTACAAAAGAAGCATATTTTTTTCTTTCATATATGAAATCAATCAATTTTATTTATAACAATAATATTACTAATATTTATAGCATATTTTACTTCAAATTTTCAGCATAAATTTTTTAGGTTAAAAAAATGTCTTCTACTTTTGAGAGCAGTGAAACAATTTCATCTACTCCAGCATCTGTTAACGATGTGAATGAATGTGCACCAATAGATTCAAGTCAAGCAAAAGATGACACACAAGGGATGGAAAAGGACAAAGATCCAATTAATCAAGATTTAGTCATTAAATTGACATAGTTTGGTAAAAAAAAAAGATTTAGTCATTAAAAGGAAGAGGCAGAAAACTTCAACAGTTTGGAATGACTTTGATGAAGTTGAAATTACTAGAGGTGCAAAGAAAGCTCTTTGCAAATACTGCAAAGAAAATTTTTCTACTGGGGGAAGAGGGTCAAGTCCTAGTCATTTGAGAAGACATGTTGAACATTGCATGCAGAGGAAGCTACATATGGCTACAGGAAAGAAACAAATTGTCATTCCATTTCAGCCTTCTAATCCAGGTAATCCTTTTACCAATTCTGGTGTTAGATACTCTAATGAGAAGATGAGAGAAATAATTGTGACTGCTATTATGGTTCATGAGCATCCTTTTAGTATTGTTGAGGATGAGGTTTGGATGTGGGCATTTCAATATGCAAATACAGATTTTCAAAAGGTTACCCGTAAAACTATAAGAGGTGATTGTTTAGCACTGTATGAGGCGGAGAAGAAAAGTTTAAAGACTTTGTTGATGAGTGTGAGCAAGATTAGTTTATCTACAGACATGTGGAAATCAAGCCATCAAGTAGTTGAATATATGGTACTCACTGGTCATTTCATTGATTATGGGTGGAAGCTTCAAAAAAGAGTGTTGAGTTTTCTGAAAGTGCCTGCTCCAAGGCGTGGAATTGATGTGGCAGATGCAATTTTTACGTGTTTGAAAACCTAGGGCATTGAAAATAAAGTATTTTCAGTATCTGTTGATAATGCTGCCTATAATGATTCATGTCTAAGAATTCTCAAGGAAAATATATCTCTATGTAGTAAATTATTTCTTGGTGGTGCTTTGTTTCATGTTAGATGTTGTGCACACATATTAAATCTGTTGTTAATGCAAGATGGTCTTGGTAAGATTAAAGATATCATTTTTAATATTTGTGAAAGTGTGAAGTATATCAACCACAATGATGCAAGGTTGAAGGCTTCTTGTGATGTTGTTGAGCAGAAGTGCTTGAAAGATAGGAAACTTATTGTTGATTGTCCAACAAGATGGAATTCAACATTTCTTATGTTGTCAACTACTTTGAAATTTAAGACTGTCTTCACATCTTATAAAGAAAGAGAGCCACACTATGATTATGCACCTTTACTTGAAGATTGGAACAAAGTTGAAAAAGTTTGCAAACTTCTAGAAGTCTTTAATCTGGCTACTCATGTAATCTCAGGTAGTGAATATCCTACTTCTAACTTATACCTCACAGAGGTTTAGAAGGTAAAACAAGTAATTGATAATGTGGCTGAAGATGGAGATCTTTTCATGAGAGAGATGGCAGCTCCAATGAAAAGAAAGTTTGACAAATATTGGGGGGAATGCAATTTGTTGATGGCTATTGGCCTATTGCAAGTGTTTTAGATCCTAGGTGCAAATTTCACATTGTTGATATATGTTTTCCCATGATATATAAACCTGAAAAAGTCACAAAAGAAAATATAAATAAGGTGTGAAATTCATTGGAAGAATTATATGACGAGTATGTGTCTCTAAACTTGCAAGAGTCATCTTCTACAGAAGGAAATAATGGTGGCAACAATCCAAACTCTTCCACTGAGTCTATATCATCATTCATCTCTGGATTTGACCAAATCATGAGTATTGTGCGTGAAAAGGAAGTAGTTCTTTGTATGAAATCAGAATTACAAGTTTATTTGGATGGTGTTTATATTCCCGATGGTGATAATAACTCATTTAGTGCATTGGAGTGGTGGAGGAACAACAGTTTAAAATATAAGATTTTATCAAAGTTCGTTGCTGATATGCTTGTTGTTCCAATTTCAACTATGGCATCAGAGTCTACATTTAGTGTTGGCGGTAGAGTTATTGACAAATTTCGATCTAAACTGAATGAACAATCCATTGAGGCACTCATTTGCGGTGGGGATTGGCTTCGCCACAAGTATAATTTGAAGAGAAAATCAAGGTTAAACTTTACATTTTGTAATTTTCTTTCTTTCTTATATTGTCAACATTGTTATTTTAAAGTATGCTTTTAGTCTTATGACATTGTTTTTTCTTATTTTGAAGGTGGATGAAGGACATGAGGAGATCATATTGAAGATTTGATTTATCTATGCTGCTTGCTGAATTTGTTATCATTTTCTTATTTTTCTTATCATTTTATGAAGATTATTTTCTTGAGATAGTAGTGGTGTTTTATTGAGATTACTTGTTGGAATGAGTCATAAACAACTTGCTTTGAAAGGGTAGATACTTGTTATGTTTTGGGGATATTGTTAAAGCTTTCGAATTAGTTGGAATTTTCAATAGTTTGGTGCTGAAAAAAGCATATCTCATCAACCCGTGGTTTAGTGTATAAAGTTTAGCTTTCAAGGGCTATTCGAATCTCAAAAGTATGATAACTTCATTTTACTGCAGTTCATGTTTGTCTCATTGTCTGCTTGCTGTTTCTTAAAATTCAATTTGGATCTTAGGCCTCAAGCTTTGAATTAGCTGGTTGTATTTTATTTCAACCTTATATTATATGATTATACAACACATTAGAAGCATAGAATGAGTTATTTATAGTGTGATTTTTGTTTTTTTATGAACATTTAATTTAATTTGTTTATTCATATTAATGCTGATATAGTGGCACTGGTATGTATAAGTCGATTGGCCTATTTAATGGCCTATAAGCCTACTTAGAGATAGGCCAAATGACCTATTTAAAGGCCTTAATACAAAACAGGTTTTTAAATAGGCTAATAGGTCAGGTCAGGCTAAAAAAAAGCATTTAATAGGTAATAGGCCAGACTCAGACTTTGAATTTTTAAAACAGGCAAAGCCTATTTAAGTAAAGTCTGGTCTAACCTATTCCCATCCTTAGTTCCAAGCCTCTTGATAAGATTAAAGAGGTGACTCAATAAAGAATTCAAGAGAATAATTTCTCTCCAATTGGACTAAGCCAAAATTCTGAACTTCCAAGTTATCATTTTCATTCATAGAAGCACCCTATTTATAGGGAGGGATGCAACCCTTTACATTTAAATCAACCACTAATAATAAAACAACTCCACTAACACTAATGATCTCCACTAGATTTTAACCAAGCACTAGTAAGTGGCTTCATTTAACCAAGCACTAAGTATTCCAAGAGACTCCTCCTAGGCACCCCAAATAGCCCCTTGCTTCAGCTCCTTATTTATTTATTTAACTAATATTCTAATGCAGCCCAAAACAAATTATTACAATTTAAAACTTAGAAACAAATGTCTAATTTCTGTCCAAAATCTCGTCTCTAACTTGAAGCTCAATGTTCACCATGACAGAAGCCGAATTAGGTCTTGAACCTTGAAATACGATTTGTAGAAAATTGTCTTGTCTTTCCAACGCATTGAAGAACATGTCAACTGGACTTCTAGAGCTCAAGATATGGCCAAAACAAGACAGATGAGTCATCTCCAATAAAAACAAAAATTTAAGCAAAGCCTAATTTTATTCTTTGTTTTCCATCTTGGCCTGGATACTTCTTGTCAAGGGTGTCCATCATAGGATTGCATCAACATGGCTTATGGTTGGTGTATGAACTCCAATTTCGGTCCCTTCTAGTTGAAATTGACTCCTTGGCAGTGGTCAGCATGGTCAAGGCAGGACAAAACCATTGTTTACCTCTCAAGCCTCTCCTAGATGAGGCTCTTCACTTGCTAGCATGCAGTGAGTGGAATTGTGAGCTTACTCATATCTACAGGGAGGCGAATAGAACAAAAGATCTACTTGCAAATCTCAAGCATGAAAATGGGTTTGAGTTGGTAGTATTTAATGCGGTCCTTATTCGATTGGGACTAGTTTGGCATACCCCGACTAGTTTCCTTAGCTTTTCTATTTTCTTTTCCTTTGTATAAAAATTTTTCACTTCTAATAAAAACTTTTAAGTATTCTTATTTTTTTACATTATTAATATATTAATATTAAACCAAAAAGTGTGTTTCGAATTCTTATTATGTGACAGACCCCACTATCATAGACCTTATCATATGACTACTTAAGAAACTTAACTAAAGAAATACTCTCGACCATGCGCGAGCAACATTAAATTAAAACATACATTATAATAGCATTCAGATGATATTAATATAGAGATTAACATCTAGTGCTCTCATAGCACCTTTAACAACTTGCCAGACACGATGAGAATCAAGAATCATCAAGTACAGGCAAGATTGAAGAAGCTAGGAGAAGCTTTGATCAAGAATGTTTCATGCAATTAGGAATTATATGTTGCAATAAGGACTTTGGGCCAAGTTTGGGCTTTGTGATTAGCAGTTAATTAGCTTTGTAATTAGGAACTTTACTTGAGTTGTCTTCTTAAAGTGTCAGGGACTTAATAGGTTATTTTA
Source organism: Glycyrrhiza uralensis (assembly GCA_030159175.1). NCBI lineage: Eukaryota > Viridiplantae > Streptophyta > Magnoliopsida > Fabales > Fabaceae > Glycyrrhiza > Glycyrrhiza uralensis. The sequence continues at coordinate 7,085,388 of BRZY01000007.1, forward strand.
GTTGGGTCATTAGTGGGCCTTGGATCCACTCCTTTCCCTTATAGCCTAGGAGCCTATATAAGGCCTCTTGTAAGACTCATTTGGTAGATTTGAATGAAATTGAGATTTGCTCCATTTGTGAGTGTGAGAGTTGAGCATTGGCTCCTCTAGGGTTCTTTGAAAAGAATCAAATGATCTTATCAAATGTTCCTTCCTTTGTGGCGATATTCATAGGCTTATCGGTCATTCTTCCTTGAAGGTGATTGTGGCACCATGCATCATCTTCTTCCTTATCCATGTTTTTGATTTTTTTTCTTCTTTTGGTAAGTGTTTTTGTTTTCTTTTTTTGAATATTTCTTGTGTTGTCCAAATCCATAACATGTTCTTCTGCTCCATCTATGTTTGAATTTGTTCTTATATTCATGAACCCAATTCAAAGAAGATCTTCCATCTTTTCATCATTTGGTATCCTTAAGCTTGGCACCTTTGATTTGGGAATTTTTTTGAGCTAACTTGGGCTTGTCTCATATTTGCATGTTAAGTCTTGTTTGTTGTGTCAAATTTGATCTAGTTTGTGTTTCTTGATGTCAAATTGGTCTTATATTTTGCATTGGATGCACCTTTGATATTTAGCCTACCACATGTTTGATTATTGGACTCATTGAGTTCTTGGTGTTCTTCTTGAAATTAGCCTACCACATGTTTGATTATTGGACTCATTAAGTTTTTTTCTTAGTGTTCTTGAAAAGAAAGTAAAAAAAAATCAAAAACAAAAATTCAAAAAAAAAAGAAGTGCAAAATTTCAAAATAGTGGTTTGATTGTTTTCAGTATTCTTTTCATTTTCATGATCATTGTGATATATACATCCTTGTAGTCTTGTGTGGATGATTCGAAAATATACTTGGAGCTACCCTCTTTTGTTTCTTGTTTGATTTTCATGTTTCTTTCTTCTTCTCTCAGTTTTTTCACACCTTGTGAATCTCTTTGAGTTTAGTTTTTCCTTTTATAATTAGCTTTTTTTGTTTGTCATTTGTGGACTCTTGTGTGTTTTGTCTTTGAGTTTATCCATTTTTTGGCTTATAGAGGTTGATTCATAGGTTATATGTTGATTGTCACCATTGGAATGTTCTCTTTGAGCTTGATTCTTCTTTAAGAACTCCAAGAAGGGCTTGAGTGAATAGAGTGGACGGAGGCAAGAGAGTTCTCTTTACATAAAAGCCTTATTTGAGTGCAAACACGAGTGGCTTTGAGTGATGCACGTGAGTAAGTGGTAAGGGCCATATATATCTTGTTATTGATAACTTGTGTTTTGTGTAGCATGTCCAAGGAAATCTTCAATAGTGGAGAGAGCACTCCCTCCCTCTCCAAGGACGGCTACCTTGTCCGCTAAATTGACATGTCACATGGAGAGAATGGAGATGTTGGAACCAAATTGTTCAAAGGCATTTTTCAATGCTTAAATCCCTAAGTGGTTTTGATGATAACAATTGTTATTAAGGACTTTACAAAGTCTGTTTACAAGCTCTTGTAGGTACAACAAAATTAAGTCTATCGTCCAGTGTGACTTTGGTACTTATATGTACAGACAGAAAGCTGAGCGTCCAATGGACTATAATACTTGACCTTGGGTAAGTATCGTCCAATGGACTCTGAAAGCTAAGCGTCCATATGGTAAGAAAGTTATGTGTCCATATGGTAAGAAAGTTATGCGTCCATATGGTAAGTGAACAGAGCGTCCAAATTTGTTCCACAGCTGCGTCCAACACGTAAGCTACTATAACATGCTATTTATTGCTCTTGCATTTAATATGAGACATATTTAATGAGCAAATGATTTGAAATAAATAGTTGTATACAATGTTTTTCCTTAGCTTAATTGTCAACGTTTTTAACTAGCATTTAATGGAAAGCATAAAGCATTGTGAAAAGTGTACTTGAGAGAGAATGTAATCTGAACATATCTGTCACTCTCTGAACATACCTTTTCTTTAATACAGTGTATTCTCTCTGTCTCAACTGAATATTACCTTTAACCAGTGTGTAATTGAAACTTTGAGTACATGTTGCTTCTGATCTTGGAGAAAGAACTGCACAACCTACGCTGAAGTAGCACTCCATTGAAGCAACGGGAAGATAGCATTTAATGCTATTAGGAAACGGCTATTTTATGAAGGCTGAAGCTGAGCAAGTTCAAGATCAATCTGAAGCTTCACTCAAAGCCTATAAATACCGTGAACAAGAAGAAAAATAAAAGAAGACTGAACTACGTGAAAGATAGAGCAAAAATGCTGTGCAATTATTTTCATACACTCTGTAAAGTTTAGAAATAATTGTATAGTTCATTCTTCTTGTAAAAGAGAGTTAGCTTAACTCTCGAAGTGCTTAAGATTTTATATTCTCACTTGTGTGAGTTAGCAGCACTTAAAACCAAAAACACTCTTCTAAGTTGTTTGAGCCTGGAGAGGTTTGACTGTAAAAGAATACTTGGGTTTAGCCTAAAGAGACTGTGTGCAAAGAATACTTGGGTTTGAGCCTGGAAAGGTTTGTCTGTAAAAGAATACTTGGTTGAGCCTGGAGAGGCTAAGTGTGCAAATAATACTTGTTGTAAGGCCTGAAGAGGCTGTTGAAGAATACTTGTAATTCTATCTGGATTGATAGTGAAATCTCTCTAGTTTGAGGGGACTGGACGTAGCTCTTAGGAAAGGGCGAACCATGATAAATATCTGTATAATTTCTCTATCCCTTAACTCCTTTAAATTCAGTTTATACACTAACTGTGGGGATTGAATTGAAATTATTTTTTAAAAACCTTCAAATGTTTTAAACGCACTAAAACTTATTTTAAACCAAGTGGACGTTTATGCGTCCAACTTACCTGTGCGTCCAATACATGCTGTGCATCCAACCTTTCCTATATAGCGTCCAACGACTTGCAAAAAGTTTTAAAAGCTAAGAAACACAATTCAACCCCCTTCTTGTGTTTCACCTTGTTACCTACAAGAGAGACTATTTGCCACACATAGGGATGAAGTTAATGAGATATTGGAGGCTATGGAAGGAAGCAAGCATAAGAATAGAAGGAGACATCATAGGAGGGTGAGAGAACATGAGTGGGAGTATGATGATGAAAGTGAGAGAGAACATGATAGAATAGGCAAATATCATGGGAGAGGAGAAAGAGAAGATAAGGAGTATGAAAAAAGATTGAGAAAAGGGGAGAAAATGAGAATGAGAGCTTCTAATGTTGCAAGATATTGGGAGCATTGAGTTAAATATTGTGAGGATAAAAAGAATGAGAGAATTCAGAAAGGAAAGAAAAGAAAGAGAGGGGAGAAGAAAAGAGAGAAAATAAGAGTGAAGAGCAAAAAGATAAAAGAAAGGAAAAGAACGAGGAAAAAGAAAAAGAGTGAAGACATACTTGAGGTTAAGGAGTTGACTTTGAATACTTGTTTTAATCTTAACCTTAATTTTTTGCCAAGTTGTGTGGTTTTTAGTGTAAAGGAAGCTGAGGATGAAATGTCAAAGGAAGCTTGCAAGACAACCAATGTGGTTAAAGTTGTAATTCCAAAGAGAATACCCCACGGTTTGGACACTTGCCTGGTTTCCCAAAAGTATGGATGTCCTAACTCTAGATTTAATAACATTCTTGGTAAAGTACACCGATTTTGCTTTTCTTCTACTTATATTGAGTTTGATGATTTACTTGAATTGCATGACTCTTACCATCTTTCCACAAAAGTTTCTTTTCAAACCATGAAGCATGATGCAGTCAATCCATGCTACTCTTCTAAGCTTACCTTGCAGATTATGAACCAAGACTTGAATGATATCGTTGATAGATATGTTGTTGCATTTTATAGTGATATTTTGGTTAATAGAAATATTTTTGAAGGATGTGATGAATTTCTTAAAACCAAGAAACATGTCTTGATTGGGGAACACCTTATTCCAAATAATGTTAGCACCATTGGTTTTGTTATATGAACTCTAAAGGATTGCATGTGGAATTAGTTGATGGGTTCACTATTACACACCTTCTTAGTACTCTACCCATTCTTGCAAATTCAATTATGCTTCCATATGATAATCCTCATGTGTTTGAAAGGCTTGACTTGAATAAAAAAGAACCACCCTTTGTTTGTGTTGAGGAGAATATTAATGTGGCTGAACTTGCCTTTGAGCCTTTGCAAAAACAAAGTACCGTATCATTTGTCACTAAGTCCAAATCAAGAAAGATAAATATGGTGGTAGAAGAAAGCTCTAAAAGGTATACTTTTTTTAATTCCCTTGAAACTCAAATGTTTGGCTTTGAATATCTCCAAGTAGTACTATATGATCATGATGAAGAATTACATGACATATTTCTTACATGTGATGGGTTTTTTGGATTTGTGTTTGACCTCGGAAGATGGATGTTTGAGGCACATGAAGAATAAGAGACTTTTCAATTCAAGTCTCCATAGAAGTAGATAATATGATGAGAATATGGAGGATCTTCTTTGAATTGGGTTCATGAATATAAGAACAAATTCAAACATAGATGCAGTAGAAGAACATGTTATGGATTTGGACAACACACAAGAAATATTCAAAACAAAAAAACAAGAACACTTACAAAAAGAAAAAGAAATAAGAAACATGGATAAGGAATAAGATGATGTATGGCGCCACAATCACCTTCAAGGAAGGATGATTGATAAGCCTATGAAGATCACCATAAAGGAATGAACCTTTGATAAGATCATTTGATTCTTTTCCAAGAACCCTAGAGGAGCCAATGCTCAACTCTCACACTCATAAATGGAGCAAATCTCAATTTCATTTAAATCTACCAAATGATTCTTACAAGAGACCTTATATAAGCTCCTAGGCTATAAGGGAAAGGAGTGGATCCAAGGCCCATTAATGACCCAACTAAAAAAACCTATTAAGTCCCTTACACTTTAAGAAGATAACTCAAGTGAAGTTCCTAATTACAAAGCTAATTAACTCCTAATCATAAAAGCCCAAACTTGGCCCAAAGTCCTTATTACAACATATAATTCCTAATTGCATGAAACATTCTTGATCAAAGCTTCTCCTAGCTTCTTCAATCCTGCCTTTGCTTGATGATTCTTGATTCTCATCAAGACATGTGACCCCATCACCAACAAATAAATACAACTAAGCACAGTGATCCATCACATAAGATACATATCATAAAATAGAAACAAGAGTAACGGTTCCTAGCAGTCTTCCCAAATCTGACATGAAGCATACAAAAAGACTAATGGCCTTGATGTCTCACAACATCTCAGACAGCTCTACAACCTATCAACTAAGCAAAAGAAGGTGAGCAAGTAGAAGACTACATCTTCTCATCAGGATCCATTTCGGGATCCTCCTCTAGAGGAGTACCTACTTCTACTGTTGTTGCTGTTCATATCAACTGGGATTCAGATGGGTAGGTGCCAGGAGGGAAGGTCATGTTCCAAAAGCAGATCAACGACATGCTGAAAGGTTCCATTTCCAGCAAAAGCAGGTGAGTGAACCTCAGAATAATACGACCTCTATAAGTGAACTCCCTAGTGGCATAACAGTAGTACCCACTATTGCTGTCCAGGATGATGTCAAAACAACTGGGTAGGTACTTACGATCCATCTTGAGCTTCAGGCAGGTCTTATTTTATATCATAAATGATAAACACCCAAAATAAACCAGAGGGGTAAGAACCATCAACTCATACATATAATTAGCTCAAACATGTAATCAGAGCACCTCTACATACACCATACATTTTAGATATATGTACAACATTCACTAACGAAGATAAGACAGATTATCAACTTATGTGGGTATGCATGCATGCATGTGGGCCCAAAGCAACCTCTCAGTTGTTACCATGAATTTTAGACTGTTATTAGAGTAGCAAGGCTCAGGTGTATATGTCCCCAGCTCGATGTAATATCAATCATGTGATCAAATCTCATCAACATCTCATACTCAGATTGATGGTACACTCTCTGGTGAGTGACTAGTCAGAATAATACCGCTTTGTGCATTTCCCTCTAACAGCTCAACGTAGCTAGCTATTACACATTCTTAATATCACTTTATGTGAATTTTATTTGTACAATAAAAGATTTTAAATACAAATTTACAATTACATACCCTTTACGATAATTTTAAATAAAATCATTTTTTATTAAAAATATTTTACCATTTTCTTTAATATGATTTTATATCAATTATTATTTTGTACAATAAAAAAATTTAGATTTAAATATGTTTTTGGTTCCTCATATTTGACTAAAGTTCATTTTTAGTCCCTCAAATTTTGAGAGTAATATTTTAGTCCCAATTTAATAAAAATATGCCACATTTAGTCCCTGGTCATGACTCCAATAAGTTTTTTTGCTTATGTGGCAAACGGTGTTAGATGTAAGCACTTGTCATGTTTCTAACTTATCTAGTTGGCATCCTAAGTGTTATTATTGGTTCAGATCGATCCATTATTGTTTATGGTGAAAATGGTCATCCATCCATCTAGATCGATCCATTGATAGGATGCTAGCTATATGTGAGACACATGGCATAAGCAAAAAAACTGAACGGAGTCATGGTTAGGGACTAAATGTGATATATTTTCATTAAATTAAGGACTAAAAAAGTACTCTTTAAATTTGAAGGACTAAAAATAAACTTTAGTCAAATATGAGGGACAAAAATATATTTAAGCCAAAATTTAAATATAAGTTTACAACTACCTATCATTTATGGTAGTTTTAAATAAAATTAAATTTTTATAAAAAATTACCAAATAACTCTTAACTTAAAAGTAACTTTTAAGATAATAAAGGATAAATACCAAACAACTTTAACTTAACTTTTGAAGTTTTTTTTTTACTTTAGCTTAAAAGTAGCTTTTAAGATAAAAAATATCAGATCAACGAACCCTAAGCCGATTAGTAAGCATGGTGTTGCTATATCTTTTATGAATTTTATTCTCTTTTATTAAACTTAAACTTAATAGTTTATTTTCATTCCCTTTTAAAAATCTATACCACAAAGTAACGACGAGACTAATTCAATAAAAGAGTGTGATTCAAGTCTGTTTACAAAGAAAGTGTGATTTTCTGTATATTTTTATGAGTTAAATATGTTTTTAGTCTCTGCAAATATGTTAATCTCACTTTTAGTCTCATAAAAAAGTGTCCCTTTTTGGTCATCCATTTCTAGATCATGTTACTTGGTCGTCCATTTCTAGGTCATGTTACTTGTAGTCATTGTGGTCATATTTTAAAATTTGATTTTTACCCCTCTCAATTCCAAATTTTAAATTGCTACCCTAGTTCTTTCCCTTCCATGACAACCCCTCCCCATCCCCTTCCCAACAACCCCTTCCCCCTTGACGCCATAAAATTGAAATCCAATTCTTATTCCACTATCACTTAGGGGTGATCATGGATTGGGTCGACCCGACCAACCCGGCAACCCGACTCGACTCGAGCATTACAAATCGGGTTGGGTCCAACCCGTGGGTCTAATCGGTTTGAAAAAATAAGAACCCAGACACATCGGGTCGGGTAGCGGGTTAAGGAAAAATGAACCTATGCAAACCCGACCCGAGGGGATAGATCAATTTAAAAAAATAATATGTATAACTCCTGTTTGTACATTCACGCAACCTTACCTTTTCCCATTTTCAAGAGTATCAGACACTGACACAATCCCAAATTTTCCATTTTCAATCACACGCTACCTCACTCCCCAAACTCTTCTGTTTCATTTTGGAAAAGCAACACCCCCTCATCTTCTTCTTCTTCTTCTTCTCAAACACAGCCAACACATAAAGTAAAAAAGTGACCCCCCTTTCATGTTCAGTTTTTCACCTTCTTCTTCTCAAACCTCTGCAATGGTGCGATGCTGTGCAACAGTGCGTCCTCTCAGAATGTGCGTCGTGACTCGTCTCATCATGCTCCACCGTGCGAGTCGCCGTCGTCTGTCGTGCATCTTCAAGCTTGCCGCCGCGTGGTTGCGGCTCGTCCTCCTCCAAGCACCCCCAGATCGTGTCTCTCTTTCTCCATCTCCTTTGAGTCCTGTGTGCGCCCTAGAGAGACAGATCTAGAAGCGATTTAGAGAGACAGATCTGGTGAAAGATGGGGCGATTTCTCTGATTTTCCAACTCTTTTTTTCCTTCTCTCAACCCGATCACCCAATCCGACTCGACCCACTCATGTCCGGTTCGGTTCGGGTCACACAAGCAAAAAACACAAAAACCGAACCGAACTGACCCGTGCCTAATACCTCGATTCGGTTTCTTTTTTCACATGAACCTGACCCAACCCGACCCGTGGTCAGCCCTACTATTACTTATTACATAATGATGGCATGAACTTCTAGTAAAGTCCTTAGATTCCACTAATACTTACCTTGGGGCTTGATGATTCAACACCCCATTTGAATTGAAACCAATGGCTTACACACTATGTGGAATTAAAAATTTGGAATTGGGAGTTGTACCATCTTGATGTTATCTCAACCGAGCAATCACTTATTTGAGTCATTTGCCTTTCAGGCTCAGAGCTCGGGAATTGTGTACCATCTTGACATTGTCCCGATCAATTACTACCAAAATCAGTAGGTTGAAAGTACTTAATGGCTCTTTAAGAGTCACGGGGCCCGTGAGATTACCGCAATGAACATTATGCCACTGTTTGATGGAGAATCATATCCCCCAATTACTTTCTCACATTTATTGACCAAGGAGCAATATAAAAGGTGACAGTGACACGAAACACCAAAAGGATGTAGGTTCACATCTTCGCTGGATTGCTTTCAGTCTCAACACCAGAGTTAGGGGTCAAGTTCCAGACGTGAACATGAGCAATAAAAGTAAAATTTTAAAATGTAACCACAAATACTACAAATAATATATTTACATAAATAGACAACAAAAAGAAACAATTTTTTTTTTAGAAAATAAAAATATTTTTAACCTTTAATTTATTACGAGAACAAGTGTTATTTTTATTTTTTTTACGAAACGAGAACAAGATACTACTCCGGAGTCCGGAATATAATAGCAAGTCAACTACCGAGAAGCGCCCCGATAATTTGCGATGGCTACCCCGATATCCTTGTCTTGCAGGGGAAGGGTATTTCCGTAATTCACATACCGCCTTAATCCTTGTTCGTTCACCGGTGTCCGTGGCCCCCTGTACCCGGCTTCTCTCGTTCCCTCGCAAAACCCTAACCAGAAAACGAACTCAATTTGAAATCGAATCTTGCATTTCAACGTTCCGCTAGCGATAGCACACTTCAAACTTCACTTGCAATAGTTTCGATCCACTTTCCAATATGACTGCGTCGTCTAAGAGAAATTACAAAGAGAAACCAATTCGCCGCAAGTAAGTTCTATCCAATTTCACAACAATATTTTTTTTTGCATGTTAGTGTGTGTGTTTTTGTTTTTTTTTTTTCATATTGTGATTGCATGTTTATGATGATAGTGCAAGTTATTGTACAGGGAAGAGAAAACGGAAGAACCGGAACTGCCAAAATACAGAGATCGAGCTAAAGAGCGTAGGGAAGATCAAAATCCTGATTATGAACAAACTGAACTTGGATTTCATGCTGTTGCTCCTCCTGGTACCGTAGATCTTCGGTAAGGTTTCCACCACCTTATATTATGTTATATTTGTATCGTTCATATTTCTGGTTTGGGTTCTCCATTTTTCAATTAGAGCATGCACAAAACGAAAAGAATTTTAATTTTTAATTTTTTTGGTTTTGCATACTCTGCATCAGTGCTTGGTCTTCTCTAACATTGATAATGTTTTGTAGGTCATCTGATGCACACAAATTGTCTATTGAGAAGAGCAAGTACCTTGGAGGTTCGTATTGTACCATTATCTGTTCTACATTGGCTGTCTTGGCTTGTAAATAAACAAATGATCTGAAGTTTGTTTTCTATTTTTCTTCCCTTGTATGCTAACTATTGATGCTTTAGGTCTCTTTTGTATGTACATTTAAAAAAATGCTTATATAAGATTTGTTTCTGGGAGGGTTTGTTACACTCGAGAATCAAATGTCAAGTACATTGGAATCCTAAGCATAAGATGTATTGAAAATTCACGATTCAATACGTTTCAATTGTCGGAGTGATAAGGTGGTTTGAGGGGGAAGGACATAGGAGTTGGAGTGATAAAAAGGTCATGGGTTTGAATCCCTCCACTAATATAACATGCTAATTACTAACATTTACTTATCCAAAAAAAAATTATGTTTCAGTTGTCATTGTCATCCTAAACATTAAAACAGCAATTCAACAACAATAAACAAAGCCTTTTCCCACTAGGTGGGGTTGACTACACTAATCAAATGAAGCCATAATGTTCTATCATAAATCATATTTAATGATAGACCATTTCACTCCAATACTGTATTAATGGTTTGATCTATAATTTTTTTTCGGTCTTCCTGTACCCTGAATTATTGGACTATCTTTTATCTGGTGTACACTCATCATTGATGCTTCTAAGGTCTTTTCCCACATGCCCAAACCATCTAAAACGAGACTCTACCATCTTTTCTACAAAGGGAGCTACCCCTACTTTTTCTCTAATGATCTCATTTTAATCTTATCTTGCATGACCACTCATCCATTATAACATTCTCATTTTTGCAACACTAAGCTTTTTTTTGTTGGCTCTTTCTTGCCTAGTTTTCAGTCTCATACAATATCGCAGGTCTTACAGTTGCGCGATAAATTTTTTCTTTAAGATTGAGTGCTACTTTTCTAGCACAAATTACCCATAAAGTGTTCCTCCATTTCATCCACCCTATTTGGATCTTGTGATTAATATCTCCCTTTATCCCCTATTATTTTGTAAAATAGATCCGTTATAATTAAACCACAAGACTTGTAGTATAGTACATTCTCCAATTTTAACCTCTAAACTAGCATTTGTGTTCCTCCTTCTAAACCATCAATCATTCGTGCCATAAAAATTCAACAAAGTTTTATGCTGGTCATTAACAGCCTAACACAACCCCCTTTTCTCTTCAGGCTTGTGACCGGCCTTGTGATGCAAATAGGCAGAATTGTCATCCCAAATATTGGTGATCTTATATTTCCATATACTTTAGACTCTGATGTCTCGTGTGCGAATAGGTTTACAAGGTGCTTCAATTTTAGAATTCCTATGCCGCATGCCTCCATACTCTTTTTCTTTTCTGGTTTATGTTTTGCTTTTGATTATATTTTGACTTGATTGGTTTATGATAGACTTTCTATTATCACAAGTGTGATTGTGGAATCAATATATATGTGAATGATCTTTGCTTTAGCTAAAAAATTATGCCTTAATTGAAATGGTTATTCTAATAATTTAGCATGTTGGCTTTAATGATATTGATCAGGTGATGTGGAGCATACACATTTGGTCAAAGGTCTGGATTATGCTTTGCTGAACAAAGTAAGAAGTGAGATTAAGAAGCCAGATGCCGGGGATGACGGCGAGGGGAAATCCAGGTAACTTTGAGTCAGAATTGTCGGTTATAGTAGTTATATTGTTGCATACTTTGAGTCATCTTTAGTGAGTTTTATTTTTGATTTGTTCTTGTGTTTTTCCGACAGAGTATCTAAGGAAGACCAACAAGTGTCAATTCGCACGGCAACTGCAAAGGTTCTTTTGCAGACTTGTATTGAATAGAAACTGGATAATATTTTTGCAATTTAAGTTAGATTGAAGCTTCTAATTTAGGAATTATTGTTGCCCGTTGGTAATGATACCTTTAATCTTTATTTCAGTCAGTTTATCAGTGGATAGTCAAGCCACAGACCATTAGTAAGACAAATGAGATGTTCCTCCCTGGCCGAATGACATTTATTTATAACATGGTGAGAATTTCCATTTTGTTGGCAAGGTTCTGGTGTTTTACTGGAGTATCATGGCTATTTCTCATTTTCTGTCATGCTTACTTGGCAAACTCATTTTATTTGTGATATTATTTGCTTATACACTTATGCCATCATAGAATTGGTGTGGCTAACAACATGCATGTGTGTATATTTGTGTTCCAAGAAACGAGCATTTGGCAGTCTGCAATCTTCAGATGTCCTCAAATGTTCTTGTTTTGTGCATGTTCGTGTGTTATAAAACTAATAACTAATGTGAGAAATGAAAAGAGTGAATCTTGACTGTACTCTGTAGTTTGTATGAACAGTGAAGATTCAAGATTAAACCATCAAGTCTTGTGACAATGTGATTTAATTAAAAAAATCATGTGATGGTCATATGACTTGATGTTTGAACCCTGAGTCCTGACCATTCATACAAATCTAATGGATAGGCCTATAATTTGCAAGTACTGTAGGTTATCAGATGCAGAATCATCATTATGATTTATGAGCATAAGTCCTGCAATATTAACTGGTGGCTAGTACTACAAAGAGAATGCGATACCTGAACATGATGTACTCATAGTAATGAAGGAAAAGAGAATTCTTCAGTTGACCTGATGGAATAGATATACTAAGAATAGGGTGGTTATTTGGCAATTTCAAACTCATGTCTATGGACTGGTTTAACTAATCCTTTTATAATCTTTCTTTCTTTGTTTTTTTTTCTTTTTTAATTTCTCTGAAAGGAATTTTCTGACAAATTCTCATTTTTAATCTGGTAGGAGGGTGGATACCATCATGATATTCCGACAACCTTGCACCGTAGTAAAGCTGACTGTCCAGTGCCAGAGGTTTATGATCTTGCTGATTCCTTTTTGACATTTACTCTTTTACATTGGACAGCTTGTCTATACTTACGTTGCATATGCATTGCTTTTATTTTGCACAGGAAATGGTTACAGTTAATGTTGATGGATCTGTTCTAGATCGAATTGCTAAAATAATGTCATATCTTCGTCTTGGTTCTTCTGGGAAGGTCCTAAAGAAGAAAAAGAAGGAAAAAGATGCAAAAGGTACTGTACTGAGGTGATCATTTGGGAATTTTGGTTATTGTCTTCTAGATGCATTTTTATATCAGTTCATACAGTTATCTTCAAAAACGCGTTGCTGTTTGGTGCATTTTAGTTATTTTATGTAAAAGATCACAGTGGTTTTGTTCACAACCATCGTTTGTGTGAACTTCTTCCCTTTTTTTTAAAAAAAAACAGGGTGAAAAGTTTTTGATGAGTTTGAGTCACAGAGGTCAATGATGTTGAACACTTTCCTCCCTTGTCTGTTCTCAATGTTAAAGAAATAACCAGGGAGATAATGAATGACATTCATTATAAATCTTAATTCTATATTTAGATTTTTGTCATGTTGATTATATGTGTGTGTGTTTGTGTGTATGCGGTGCCCCGGTGTCCTACATTTTGGACATTAACTGTGTCATGGTGTTGGTGTCCATGTCGTGTCCATTGTCTGTGTCGGAGTGGGTACTTCATAGATCATATCCTTTCTTTTATTTTTTAAAAAAAATTTGGTATTAATAGTTAATAAATTCCTTGCACTCTCTTTTTACCCAGGGAAGATTTTGGCTGTTGGTAATGGATATGACAAAGAGGATAAGCCACAAAAGGTTGAAGGTGGGGGGCCAAAGCATCAAACTGAAAGAGAATCCATCCTGCCACCTCCACCTCCCTTAAAGAAAAATCCTCTTGTTTCAAGAGAGAAACAAGGCCCAGCCGTTGCTAGAGCAGAAGATGATGACATTTTTGTTGGTGATGGTGTTGACTATGAGATACCTGGTAAAGACTTGAGTCAAAGTCCTGTCTCTGAGGACATGGAAGAGTCTCCTAGGAACAAAGAAAAACCTTCATATATCACCGAACCCACTTATGGCCCTGTCCCACCTTCTATGCTACCTCAAGAGTGGCAAGAAGCGGTAAGTTGATGCTGTATATTTTAATTTTTAATTATTGGTTTACTATAGGAATATAATAAAAAATTCCCTACTCCCATTTCCCCTTTAGTCAAAATTTTAGTCTTAAATAACTATTTTGTCCCTACAAATATGCGATTTTTTTTATTTTGGTTCCTATTGACTTTAGATCATTTTGGTCCTTCATTGTTCCAAAGTGAGGAGTTTAGTCCTGGATGTTAAGTCAGTGCTGTTAAGTGATGATATGGCTGGCAGAAGGCCAAGTCATCATTGCCATTGTGCTGGATGCACTTGAAATCTAATTTGTGCCAATTTCTTCACCCATGTCATCATTCCTGCCTTCATTAGGTTCCATACTGTCTTTATCACACCTACAGACCTACCTGCATTTGTCTCTTGACTAGTGCCTTTGCCATCCCTTTAAAACCCAAATTGCCCTATCCCATTAGTCCATTACCTTGTCATTGGTTCTTTCATAAACATCACCATTCTCTTCGACTACAATTTCACCTAATGTAATTTTTGCACTAGGTTTTGAGTTTGCTATCCCCACATCTTCTACAAATATATGAGCCTCATACCTATTGTGAATTGCGAAACTAGCCATCTCGAGGGCGTGGCTGTCCCAACAGGAAGAATTCAACCCATCTTCAAAGCTTGACTATCTACTTTCCACCATAACTTAACAGCATTCTCGTACCTTAATTCATTTGTGAATGACCTGGCTTCAAAGTATGCCCATGTATCTATGTCCACACTATGATATGCACGGATGTCTCCCCACCTTATATATTAAATTGGGCTACATCACAAATGCTCCCCTTTGGTGAATTACCGATGTAAAACTCATGCTTATAGTAGGAATCGATAAAAAACAACATTAATTAACCCGAATTTGAAGACTCCTATAAATCTTTTCATTTGGTTCCCACCTATTAAACATTGACTACAACCTTCGGAAAAAACTGTTGGTTGTTAGATGTGTTACAGGCATTTGGGTCCCCACATGCTTTTAATTTATCAAGTGAAAAACCGGTTGCAAGGAGGAAACACACTTGATGTAGGTCCACTTGCACAAAAGCCGATGATCCACCGACAGCTTTGTCAATATCCCATGCCACACCTTTCATCAACTTTGTTCCTTCGAGAGCTTTGTCAGCTGTCTTGAAGGTAGATGAACTTCTCCTTTAGGGAGCATGAATCTTCTTCGAGCCCTAACAAAGTTCACAAAGGATAAAGCTGAATACATGTGCTTCACACCTGAAGACAACTGTACATAACCTACCTGCATAAATCAGTTATCAGATCCTGGGTGGCATCCAGTGTGCTGCCATATAGGATAAATGTTGACACATGAAAATGATAATGTGGCCTCTGGTAGCTTTATCATCACTTAATTGCACTCACTCACTTAAAGGGATTATAAGCCACTTTGGAACAGTGAGACCAAAAACAATGTGCAAAAGTCCATAGGGACCAAAAGCAAAAAGTCACATTTGTAGGAACTAAAATTAATCATACTATTGGTGCTTCTATTCGTAAGATTTATTCTGCTTGAATTTTGTTTGATGGTGTATTGAGTTTCTGACTTCTTTGATTTCACTGTCTGGTCTCAGAATGGATATGATGTAATGCAAACACAAGCCTTGGCTGGTGGCTACCAAGGGGAGTGGCAGGAATACCAGTATGCCGAACAACTGGCTTACCCAGATCAATATCTTCAGCAAAATATGCAGCCTTATGATTTGCAAGCAGGTTTAAATATTCCACAAGATCCACGCTTTATGACTCAAGAAGAGAAGGATCGAGGTTTAGGATCAGTGTTTAAGCGAGACGACCAGAGACTTCAACAGCTGAGGGAGAAAGATGCCCGTGAGAAAGATCCCAACTTCATCTCGGAGAGTTACTCTGAATGTTACCCAGGGTATCAAGAATATAACCGTGAGATAGTGGACAGTGATGATGAAGATGACTTGTCCAAGATGGATATGGGTGGAAGGGTAAGTAAAATTTGGTTCATTTATGAGGAAACTGACTGCATTTCTTTTTATATAGTTGTAAGTGGTGTACAATATATCTTGTCATCATTTCAGTAAACTAATTTAGATGAATTAAAATAAAAAAGCATAATGAGTAATGGCCCTTATCATTTGAGGAGTGCTAGCAACACACTTTATGATTGGATAAAATTCATACGAGTCCCGTTAAATCATGTGGGTCCCATTCCCAAAAGTAGTGGACGTGAATTTCAATCAAATCATGGAGAGTGTTGCAAAGAGTGCGTCAAATAGTGTATTACTAGTATTTCTCTTATCATTTAAACTTGCATTTATCTAAAAGTAACCACGAGAAAATATTTTCCCGATAAACCTGCATGTCTGGATGGATTCATATTGTTGTCTGCGATGAAATTATAACTGAATGTGCACTCTACAGGCAAAGGGTCGTCTTCATAGATGGGACTTTGAAACTGAGGAGGAATGGGCCACTTACAATGAGCAGAAGGAAGCAATGCCAAAAGCTGCATTCCAGTTTGGTGTGAAGATGCAAGATGGTAGGAAGACCCGAAAGCAAAACAAGGACCAGAAGCTCAACAATGATTTGCACAAGATCAGTAAGATACTTGCCAGAAAGAAGATGGAAAAAGAATCGAATGGTGAGGTTGGGCATTATGATGATGAGCCGCAACCTGGAAAGAAGCTTCGAATATGAGTCATAATAGTGACACTGTATTATTTATACGATGAGAGGTGACGTGAATTCCATTTATATCTGATGATGCTGATGTATTAATACGATCTATTTTTCCCCATTCTGTAGAAAACGTATTCAGGCTGTTCCCTCATGTCCATAGAATGAAAAATAAAATGCATTAAAGATCAACTGGGTGTGTAATTAACTCATCAACCAGTGTTTATGAATGGTGAGGATCTAACAATTTTTATCAGCAGGATAGAATTTAACTATTTAAGGCTGAATCGTTTGATTTTTGAGACTTGACGCTGGGGATTTTTAGTATGTTAATTTTGTTAAGGATGCTGTTTATTGATATAAAAAGTAATTTTTAAATATGTTTTCAGTCTCTGTAAATATTCGAATTTTGATTTTAGTCCATTAATTTTTTTTTTGGTTTAGGTCTTTAGTGAATTAATTTTGTATTGTGCTGATGTGGCATACGTATGTCTCTGTCATTACTTGACACGTCATTTAAAATTTAAAAGTGATTATTATGGTACCTAAGAAAATTTATGGGTATTGGTACCCCACCTCTAATAGTCTTTCATTTGTACTCCTTTAACCATGTCATTCAAGACTTATGTAACTATTTTTATTTTTATTTATTTGTAAATATATCTCTTTATAAAACAAACAATTAAAAAACCCTAATTCCTAAATTAGATAAACACCCATCAGACCCCTTAATAAGCTCCCCCTTCTCCCCCTTTGTCCCCACGTTGGTGGATGAAACTCGAAATTGGAATACCTGCAGAGAATTTTTTTGGGGAATTGGTAAATACACCTCACTTTTTTTTGTCATACACCCCACATTAATGCAGAAATTCTAAAAATATTCTCAAATTTCGCGTATATTTCGGAAACTGGAGTTTTCGAAATGTAATTTTGTATTTCGGAACTGTAGTTTCTGGGATATAAAATTGCATTCCGGAATACAATCCAGAATTCAAAAAAATACATTTCAGAAACTGGAGTTTCCGGAATACAAAATTACATTCCGAAAACTCCAGTTTCCGGAATATACGCAAAATTGTGGAGTGTATGGCCCAACACGTGATATTAAAAAGGGATAGTTTTGGAATTTCATCTTTAAAGTGGGGTGTATGGACAATTTTCATGGTGTATATACCAATTTCCTTTTTTTGTCTTTTTTGGAGGACTAAGGTACAGAGGGTACAATTACACAATTGGATGGTTTTTATAAAGGTGTTTCTAAGGAATGGAGGGAGAGAAAGGGCTCAGGTTTGGAGAGCTAGAAATCGAAGCTAGCTATATGTGCAACTGTGGAATTAGGAAGCTATATATATTATGGATGTTCATCCCTCACGTTGGTGTCGTTGAAGTTGAAATTGAAATTGAAGTTCCACTGTGTTTGTGTTTCGTCAGGTGTCGTTGAAGTTAAAATTGGAATCCATTTCTGGAAACAAGCAAATCTATTGGAACATGACAAAACACCCTTGGATAAAAACGAGAGAGAGCGTTAAATCGAATAAGAGGTGAGAAAAGAAGAGAGAACAGTCCTCATATGCTTAATGCTGCGGAGTCGAAGAAAGAGAAAGAGAGAGCAACGAAGTGTTTGTTAATTAAGTAGTTCTTGGGGGCATAAACAAAAATAATAAAAATATAATTTAACAGCACTTAAATATTTATTTATTTTTCACATGTCACATCTTTATTGAACCAACTCATCTAGGTACCTAAACCCTTAAAACTTGCTAGGTACCATAGAATCAGCCAAATTTAAAAGGACCTGCTAACTATGACTGTCTTCCTATCACGGGACTAAAATCAAAAATCATAATTTTTATAGGGTCTAACTAAACAACTTGAAATTTTTATAGGGACCAAAGTACATCAACTGAGTCCAAATTTCTATTGATAGCGAAGAAGAAGAAGTTACATCAAAGAGGAAGAAGAAGAACACAAAGAAGAAGAAGAAGAAGAAGAAGAAGAAGAAGACAGGGAAGAGGAAGAGGAAGTGAAAAAGAAGGAGAAGACGGAAGAAGAGGAAGAGGAAAGAAAAAGATGAAGAAGAAGACGACATGGAAGAAGAAGAGGAAGAGGAAGTTTAGACTCAGTTAATGTACTTTGATCCCTACAAAAATTTTAAGTTGTTTACTTAGTCCTTATAAAAATTATGGTTTTTGATTTTAGTCCCTATGAAAAAATAAATTAATTATGTGTCAGCTGATGTGTCCATAAATATGCCACGTATGATTAACGACATGACGTCACCAGTGCCACGTCAGCACAATACAGGATTAGTTCACTAAAAGGACCTAAACCAAAAAAAAATTAAAGGACTAAAGTAGTTTGATTTTTTTTAATGGACTAAAATCAAAATTCGGATATTTACAGTGACTGAAAACATATTTAAGCCTTCATAATTTTTAGGGTTAAATATGTTTTTGATCCCTATAAATATGTTAATGTTTGTTTTTAGTCTCTAAAAAAAATTCATCACTTTTTTGTCCCCTAGTTTTTGGAAATATGTCACTTGTAGTCCTTGTGGTTATATTTTAAAATTTTAATTTTACCCTTCTTAATTTCAAAATTTTAATTTCTTCCCTAACCTTTCCTCTTCCATTGCAACCCCTTCCCCTCCCCTTCCTCCATGAATGTTGTGTCTTCTTCTCTCCGTTTCTAATGCCCAGCAATTAAACAAGCGGCTTTGATCTTTTATTTTCGTCCATTCTCGTACTCTCTCTTATCTTCTTGATGTGTTTTTGCGGTAGCATTTTTGTGCGAGGCAGAATAATGGACATGGTAATAATAATAGGGATGGCAAAACGGGCCCATCTGTCCTGCCCCGCCTTGGCCCGCCAAAAAATGGGCTAGTTCGTCGAGAAAAGTGAGCTGAAAAATACACTTGTCCCCGTTTAAGAGCGGGTTGGCCCCCCTTTTTGGTGGGTTGACAGGCCAAAGTGGGCTAGCCCACCTAAACCCGCTAAAAAATTTTGAAAATGAAAAAAAAAATTGGCCCGATGGGCCAGCCCACCCTACCCCCACCACAAGCCCGCTGAGTTGGTGGACAAAAACGGGGTAGACCATGGGTTGAAATCTCAACCGGACTCGCCAAAAATGCTGGTTAGGTGGCCCGTCGGGCCCAGCCCGTTTTGCCAACCCCACATGGTATATGTGCTTCTACTTAGGCCCTGTTTGGATAACAAGTTTATCTACTGCTTATGGCATAAGCTGTATAAGCTACTTTTATAATCGAAGAAAAATTATAGTAAAACTTATTTTATATAAGTCTTAAGCTGTTTTGATAAGCTATCCTGGGTAGCTTATGAAAAATAAGGCCAAAACAACTTATGAATTAGTCATAAGCTGTGTTCATAAGCTCTGCATAAGTCAATCCAAACAGACCCTTGATCCAAATCCAAAAGAATAAGCTAAAGTCCAAACCAACCTGCCCAAGGATCTTGGTTTAATTTGTCATCCGTCTCTTCAAATTGCGTAGGTGCTGGTCGCTACAAAAGCATGGTGCCAAACTTGACTAGTCACTAATAAATATACAAAAATCATTTGACACCAATCTCGACTCGAGCACAAGCTTTTCTTATAGCAAAAACTTAAAATGGGGATTACTGGGGATTAGAATCAAAGAGAAGAAGAAGAGGGCAACATTCATGGAGGAAGGGGGAAGGGGGGAGAGGTTGCCATGGAAGAGAAAGGGTTTGGGTAGGAATTAAAAATTTGGAATTTGGAGGGGTAAAAATAAAATTTTAAAATATGACCACATGGACTACAAGTGACATATTTTCAAAAAATGGGAACCAAAAAGTGACGAATTTTTTTATGGGCTAAAAATGAACATCAATATATCTACAGGGACAAAAAAATATATTTAACCCTAATTTTTATATGAAAGTTTAGCTGCAAATGATTTTTTTTATGGTGGCTTCTATGGTGGATGTATTTTACATATGGTCCACCGTTGGAAAAAAATAATTAACCTTTAGATTTATTAATAGAAAATTCAATGGCTAAAATTAAATAGAAAAAAAAATGAGAACACTTACACTTTTTCTCACCCAATCCATTCCCCTCCCCACCTACCTCCTCTAACTCCTTGTCCCTCTCCTCCCTATTGAGAGATATAGTTAATTAGAAATTAGTAGTCATAGTAGTTAGTTTGTTACTAGTTTGGTAGCTTGTATAAAGGCTTGGTATTATCATTTTGAATTCACCCTTCTCATTTATCAATATACATTTTCTGTATTTCCCTCAACTTTCTCTTCTTCCTCTCTTCTTCTTTCATGGATGTCATGTCTTCTAACACCTGTACTGCCCACCACCACAACTTTCTTCACTCCATTGTCTGCCTCTCTCCTCATCCAACCTCCTATTCTTCTTGGGCACCAAATCCATCTCATTAACCTCCAATCTCAATCGCAACTAGAGAACCCACAAATCTGCATGTGTCCCAACGCCCATCGTCGATTAGAGACATGATTTTGAGGAAAATCTCAAGTAAATGAGTGGTGAATTGTCGAGACAATACTTCAAACCAAGCAAGAGATAATTTGTTTTGTACCAGAATTGGAATTTCTTGAAAATCGAATTAGCAGTGCTGAGGATACCAGTAACAGTTGCGTAATTGGAGGCCTACGACGCTTTCTGAAGGTTGGAGACGAGTTCGTGGAAGAGTGACAACCACGATTTGCGGAAATTGTGGTTGTCGATGATGGTTAGGGCTTTACTGAGCTGGGATTGGATTTTGGGGTGGCAAAGAATATGAATGGGACGATTAGGGTTTTGATCTGCTCCTTCTCGTGCTCCAGGATTGGGGTGTCGTTAGAGGACCACCGGAGACAGAGGTGGTTCTTGAAGTTGACGGCGGTGGCTTGGCAGATCTGCTCATTGATGGAGGGCTTGATCATGTGGTCTGGTCCACCATCTCATGCTTTCCCTCTTGTTCATTGCTTCAATATCCTCCCAAAGACCTAAAGCCACAAATAACTAATTTACCAATAAAAAAAGTAATGTTCACTTTCAATGAATGCTTTGTGATTCTAATTTGTAATTAAATTATGCCTAGACTCAGATCTTGCCAACTAGCACTGATATTGCCTGGTTATATGTGTGTTTGGTTTGATGGAGGGAAGTAGTGAAATTGATTTTGTCTCCTATCAAACATGATTTTAGTGTAAATACATATATTTAGTTACAATCAAGCAAAATTGACTTTGCCTCCAAACCTCGATTTAACTAGAAGTGATAAAAAGTAGTTTTTTCATTAGGTTGAAAAAATTAAACTAAGTTTTACCTCAAACTTGCTTTTAGATTAAAAATATTCAAATATAAATCACTTCATTTCAAACTCATGTCAAATCAATTTTACAAAATTAAGTTTAGTTAAAATAACTTTTAGCAAATGCTCCTTCATATACGCACTACGTCTTTCTTTGAGGTGTGGAATGTGGAATAAGGATTCAACACATTAATTGTTGTGCTTTGAGCTAGGCTGGATTATTCCAAATAGGTTTAACTATTTTTTTTGTCCCAATAAAATAAACTAATTTTCATTCTAGTCCCTGTAAATTTTTTTCTTTTATTTTCATCCCTCTAAAATCTGGAATCACTATTTTTTATTCTTGTAAAATGAACAAATTTTGATCCCTTAAATTAATTTTCTTTTGTTTTCATCCTTTTAAAATCTAAAATAATTATTTTTGGTTCATTTTAGGGCAAATTAATAGCATTCATATTGAGGATTAAGAAAAAAAATTGGTGTTAAAAGCTAACAAAATACCATGGGCATCCGTGAGTGTTAATTGGGATGACTACTTGACCGGTTATTAGATACATAATCAGTTAATGAATGTCATATGACAGTAGGAACTAAAACAAGTGATTTTAGATTTTGAAGAGATTAAAACCATTTTTTTATAGAAACTAAAAGCAAAATTCATCATTTTATAGAAAATTTAATCCTTCCAAATAGCAGTGCATATCGTGCCGGAACCATTTCAACTAAATTTACTCAACCTAATGGAAATTGCAAGAAGTCATCAGAGTTGTTGAGAGCAATAATATGATGACATAGTATTCAGGTTTGCAATACTTTCCCATAGGTACAACACAGGTATGCAGTATCACAACTTGCTAATACATTCTAATATATATATACTAGAACGTGAACCGTGCAATGCTCGGGTGTTTTCTATATATATTTTAAATAAATATTATCTTAATTTTAAATTTTTTAATATCATATTTTGACCATAGTTAGTTTATTTAGTTTACAAAAGTGATGTTTCATATATAATAGGTTGGATTTTAGATGTATGTCTAAATTTTACAAGATTTGTACATAAAATTTATTTTATTTATTGCACGGGTCACATTCTAGTATATATATATTAGAATGTATTAGCAAGTTGTGATATTGCATACCTGTGTTGTACCTATGGGAAAGTATTGCAAACCTGAATACTATGTATCATATTATTGCTCTCAACAACTCTGATGACTTCTTGCAATTTCCATTAGGTTGAGTAAATTTAGTTGAAATGGTTCCAGGCACGATATGCAATGCTATTTGGAAGGATTAAAGTATTAGACTATTGCCTTGAAGTGAATATATTTGTAAAAGAGTAATATGATTAGCGATTTAGTGTTCAATATTGGAAGTTATATCATTCAATGGGAAAAATAGATATCAAATTGAGGACAAACAAATTGATCACTTATTAATTTGCATCATGAATAAATATTTTATGGAATACTACATTAACATCTAAATCCCTATGAAAAAAAATTATACTTTGTCATAATTTTAGTACTTTTTTAAGACCACTATTAAAATAATTTTAATACAAATATGTTTATATACATTTCTTACAAATTTAAGAATCATGCACCCCGTGCAATACATGGGTTAGATTGCAGCTTAATTGCTTTAAAGTCCAAAAGATGAACAATATAGAGAAATTGTCCCATTTTTTGAGTAAATTGTCAACTAAAATTTTTTATTTTAAAACAAATTACATGCAACTTAAAGTAAATTGTCTTATTTCTCATTCATTATTCTCTTCCTAAACAATTGACCAATAGATAGAATATGTTAAAATTTCAAAGAGAATAATGTAGAAGAAACATTAACCCTTGCTTTTGTGACCAATTTAAACAAACAAATTATTGATTTCAATATATTAATAGTTCTCCAAACATATATTGATCATAGATGAAAAAAGTTATAATACAGTAATGGTAGAATAAGGTCGTCAATCCAATAATTCAATAGTAGCTAATCATAATTTTAATCAAAAATTTCACATGAGCCTTATTAATATAACATGTTTCTCCCATATGTTATAGCTTGTCTGCCCACTTAATCCCACAATCCATAAAGAATAGACAAATTCAGCCAATCACTATAAAATAGTTTGAACTCCAAATACATAATAATTTTAGAAGTAAACAATTAAAAATAAAATTATTTTACCTGATTGAAAAAACTGTATACACCACGGATTTTGTAGGTGTTGTGCGAACAAACCTAATAGAAAAAACAATTATAGAGCAAACCCAAAAACATAGAAAAAAAAACCTTAACAATATGTTGGTGACCCTGAAATATAGAAACATTGGACTGATTGAATAAAATTTATATACAAATAATTTAAAAAACCATAATAATTTGTTCCTGAATGTAGAAACTGTATAATTTTACAGGTGTTGTATGAGCAATGTAACAAAAGGTGAGCAATATATTCAAACAAAAAAATAATAAAAGATGAAACCCATAAGCTCTCCCAAAAAAAAAAAGAACAAATCATCACGTCATATAGATAAACAGACAATAGACAATGACCCATTTTTTAATAGGCTTGAAAATAAAAATTCACCCCTAGATGAATCCCTTTCCTGGATGCATACCCATTAATAATTGGTTTTTTCCTCAAAGATAATGCAAAAGAAATAAATTAGTAACTCAACTATTCTCATAAGGTATTTGTAAATCTGATGATAGACCTCTTGATAGTTTATTAACCAAGAGGCTAATACAGAATATATAGAAAATAGATGACATCAATTTCAATATAAATTAAAGACCAAATGCATAATCTAATCGAAGATCATAGAACCATGACATGAAATTTGCTGGGGAAAACAAAGCCACTAATTCTTGGAGACACCTCACATTGGGCGAGCAAGATTGCTCCTCTTGCTGTCCTTTTTATTTGTCCTCCTTTGCCCACTCTTTCTCTTTAAATACTCCTCTCCTTTCTCCAGTTTATGCTTTTACTATCACAGATCACCCCCCTTTGATGCCACCTTATTCTGATGGGAATTGACATTAGGAATTGGAGATAATATTTATACCAATCTTGTTTTGATTTTTGAACACCCGTTCAACTATACGTATCACCATCCACAAAAAAAAATAAATGCTTACACATTTAAGATTTGATTCAAATGGACGTTTCAACTTTAAAATTATAATAACAGAACTATTAGAAAAATAGGAAATAGAGCTATTAGTATATATCTTTCTTATAATCCAACAATATGACTACTTTTTTTTTATCCCAACAATATATGAGATCTTATGGTCAAAAACGACATGACTTTCTTTGTTCCCATGCGTTACAATTGTTGTCATATTGTATTATTAATGTTATTTATTATTATTATTATTAAATAACACCAATAAAAGCTAGAAACCTATGGTAATTTACTTCTTTACCTCTGACTTAGATAAAAATACCCAAACTACTCCAGTGAACACTCTTTTACATAGATAGATAGATACATAATTGTTATATTATTATTTAATTATTTTCAATTTTATGTATTATCATTTGACAAAAGAATTAAGAAGTTGTAAAACAAAAATAAATTACAAAAATATTTAATTCCCACTACAAAGAAAATGTGGAGCAATAAATACAATATTACAAAAAATTAAATTATTACACTATTTTTAAGTTTCAAATATAAATTTATAATTGTTATATTATTATTTAGTTATTTTCAATTTTAAATAATATTATTTGACAAAAGAATTAAGAAATTGTAAAACAAAAATAAATTACAAAAATATTTAATTCCCACTACATAGAAAATGTAGAGCAATAAATACAATAGTATAAATAAATTAAAAAATTTAAAAAATAAAATGTCAAAATTGCCCCTACAACCTTCTTTTATATCCTTTTACCAAATTACCCCTATTCTGCTTAAAATATTGCAATAATACCCCATCAACCTTCTTTTTAATATATATATACATATATATTCTTAACATAAATTTTCAGAAAGTTTAAAAAATTACATTATATATAAAAATTATTTTTTAAGTAATAATGTGTTTATAGGAATATATATGAGTAGATTTTATAATAACAAAAGGCAAAATTAGTAAACTGATCCCCTTTTTTTTATTTATTTTTTCAATTTGGTCACTTATTAAAACTTTTCAACAACAAGGTCCCTAATGTTTGTTTATTTTTTCAATTCGGTCCTTTTGATGAC
Organism: Glycyrrhiza uralensis; assembly: GCA_030159175.1. Taxonomy (NCBI): domain Eukaryota; kingdom Viridiplantae; phylum Streptophyta; class Magnoliopsida; order Fabales; family Fabaceae; genus Glycyrrhiza; species Glycyrrhiza uralensis. The sequence goes on from BRZY01000007.1 coordinate 7,111,459, forward strand.
GTGTCAGTTACTGGTTGGTCTCAGGTAATGGTGTACAGTAAATCGAGACCAATCAGAAACGGACACATCATCAAAAAATGAAAAAAAAAGACCAAATTGAAAAAATAAATAAACATTAAGGACTTTATTGTTGAAAAAATTTAATAAGGAATCAAATTGAAAAAATAAATAAAGATAAGGGACTAGTGGGAGTGTATCCGGTGAGAAAAACGAGAACTATTAATCACAGCCGTTTGATTGAAATTAACGACTAGGATTAAAAAATTCCATTATGAGCTCACGTGAGTGTACTGTACTGCCTCCTCTTCATTCCCACCGTTACCTACGTAACCTCTTCTTCGTCGACCACGTATTGCTCGTCTTCATTCCCGCCACCACAGTGCAGGGGCTGCACTTCTTCCCAATCTCCTCTTCTTGTCCTGTTCTTGCCCACCTTTCCATGCGTCTTGTTCAAATATCGTCACAGATCGTGACAGATCAGCCTGCAAACGAAGCCTAACTGCAAACGCTTAGTTCTGTGGTTGTGCCTCCTCCTCCGCCAGCGACTCACGCTTTCAACCCAAAGGCTTGCTCCAATCAATGCTCCATTGGCAACTGTCTTCTCTTTCAATATTCTCTCTTAGCCCCTGCAATTTTTCCTTTTTTTGGTCCTTTCTTAATGGTTGGGCAGTAGTTCTACTTTTTGTATCTATTGCTGCCTCTTACCATATGTAATGTATGTTTCTCTTCTACACGTTTGTTCTGTGCATATTGTTTAATACTGCTTTTGGGTTGATAACCGAAGGAAATTTTATTGCAAGTTTGGTAAGGTTAAGGTTGTCTGTCCTTTGTTTGACAAAATTACTGAGAGAGATGTTTGCTGGAAGGAGGTTGTTTCTTTCCCTGTTTGTTTTATTATCATTGATTATTGGATGTTTACTTTTCTTGCTGATCTAAGAAATTGTCTCTTACTGGGTGAGGCGAGAGCATGCGTATGACTTTCATGAAATCGAGTAAGCTCATATTTACCTCCCTCTAATAGCTTGAAAGCAACCTTTGCATTGCACCCTTCTCTAGTAAGCCTCCTTCTGGTTTTAATGGTTGTTTCGCTTTGTTCCACATCATTTGCTTTATCTGGTTTGTAACCTTCCTTTGAGCAAACAAAATACTTCCAGCGTATCACTCCATTTTTGTTTTTATTTTCTGATGAGCAACGCACACTAAATCCAACACCATGTGCATAACTTTTGTAAAACTTTTCACCATCTTCTAATGTATCAAATAGTTGTCCAACCTTAGGCTTTGATTCTTCCTCACAATATGGCACCCATTCACCCTCCTGTGAGAAAACAAAATATATATTTTTAAATATTTTAATTTTCTATAACAAATAAAAAATTAAAAAAATTGATTATGACCCAAATTAGTAATGACTCTGAGCAAATTACCTGAAATGATGGCACAGGATCGTCATCAATGATATTAGCTCTAAGGTCATCATTTTGATCATGAGCCAAGCTTTAATTAACAGAGGAGAACAAATACAAAATCAGTAGTGATATGTAAAAAGTAAACATTGATAAGCTTTGACACTAACAATGACAATAGGATAGATTTTGAATGAACTAATAAAACTAAGAAATTACATATACCTTGTAGTCTTGTTATCCATGATCAGCTTTGAAGCTCCTAATAATGAAAATGTATTATTTAGGTTGAACCACTGAAAATTTTAAAAACAGAACAGTAAGAATGTATAAAAAAATTCAGAAGTGAATGAGTGGTGATGGAAGTGAACAAAGATTGAAAGTTAAGAGAGGAAACCTTCTAACGATGAGAGGTAGCAAGGTGCAATTCTTCCCTGCTGTTGACTGAGAAAGGAAGGCCAAGATTGGAGGACAAAGAAGAGGCAAAACCTAGTTGATGTGTTAATGAAAAGGCAAAACCTCTGTACCAATACGTGAAACAGGGGTTTCGTGCACAAAGACGTGAACAACAAGAGAGCCACTGTGTCGATACGTGAACAAGTAAGACGCACTAGGACGCATGGAAAGGTGGGCAAGAAGAGGACAAGAAGAGGAGATTGGGAAGAAGTGCAGCCCCTGCACTGTTGCGGCGGGAATGAAGACGAGCAATACGTGGTCGACGAAGAAGAGGTTACGTAGGTAACGGCGGGAATGAAGAGGAGGCAGTACAGTATACTCACGTGAGCTCATAATGGAATTTTTTAATCCTAGTCGTTAATTTCGATCGAACGGGTGTGATTAATAGTTCTCGTTTCTCGTAATAGACGAGAGTTCTCACCGGATACACTCCCGGGGACTAGTTTACTAATTTTGCCATGACAAAACTATTATATAAACAGTTTCACTTTTGAAAACCAAAATAAAATGTATATTTAATTATCCGATGAGCAATGAATTAAGTTGATTAATAAATTAATCAATAAAAAAAAATCATTTTGTCCGTGAGAATGAAAATTTATTCGTGATTAGTTATAACTTACCTCCGGATGACACTCTCAACCGAGTTATTCTCTCATCCCCCAAGAAATATGGTATGTGTTAGTTTTGCTTCCGGCCCCTTCTACACTTCCATTAGCACTATTTTATCCTTAAAAATGCAAATAAATTACTAAGAGCTAGTTAATCAAGTAGAGAAGTTCTGAGCCCAAATTTCACTCCAAAAACACTCATCCACCAACAACAACTCTTGTGATGGGAAACAAGTTCTGCACACTTTGTGTCCCCATAAAAAAAATCAAGAAAATGGTTACTAAAAGAAAGCCTGCTGCAATCTCATCTCCTCCTACTACTACTTTACCTTCCTTCCCATCTGTCTTGAGCCTAGAAGAAAACTTTTTTAATTCCAATACTGCCCTTCTTCCCATAGAAGGATTCCCATTCTACACCTGTGAGATATGCTTTGAATCAAAGCCTCTAAATGACTCCTTCAATGTGGAGGGTTGCACCCATTTCTATTGCACCAAATGCACTGCCAAATACATAGTGTCAAAGCTCCAAGACAATGTGTTGAAACCTATGTGCCCTGATTTAGGATGTTCTGTTGGGGCATTAATGAATCCTCATTACTGCAAGCAAATCCTACCAAACAATGTGCTTGATTGGTGGGAGAAGGCACTTAATGAATCAGTGATCCCTGAGAAGGACAAGTTGTATTGCCCTTTTAATGATTGCTCTGCCCTGTTGTTACTCAATGACATTGTAGAATATTCATCAAGTTGTTGTGTTTGTCCTCACTGCAAGAGAGAGATTTGTGTGAAGTGTAAAGCTCCTTGGCACACAGAATTGAGTTGTGACAAGTTTCAGAGAATGAAGGACAGGAATGATGATCTGATGTTGGATCTCGTGGAGAGAAAGAAATGGAGGAAGTGTCCAAACTGCAAGCATGGTGTTGAGAAGATAGATGGATGTGATGAAATGAAATGCAGGTTGGTTGGTTGGTTAATTTATTTCATTTCTTCTTCTTCTCTCCTACACAATGTGATTTTTTTTTTAAATCATTAATGGGAGTTTCTTTGAATTCCGAATTAATAAAAAGGAAAAATTATGGAACATACATTTTTTTTTGTCCAAAGATATACACTGGCCATCTAGTTCTCTGTGACTTGTAGTCAAAGGGGATTATACTATACTAGCGGACAGCCTGTCTTTTTGCATTTTCTATTTTTTTGGATAAAATATAAAATTATATAATAATATATAAGTTTGATAAAATATGGATAAAGTAAAAGTTATAGATTATAGTTTAAAATAGAAGTTATAGGGGTATAATGGATAAAGTGAAAGTTATAAATTATAATTTAAAATGAAAGTTATAGGGGCATAATGATCTCTAGAAATATGTACACCAAAAACATGTATTCCATTTATAATAGTTATAGTTGCACTCATTTGATGATAATTAGGCGGTGGTGGAGCTTTTGTTTGTATGAAAATAATATGTATATCAATAATCAATAATAACTAACTAAAGATTAGAGTTTTTCCTTCAAAAAAAAAACTAAAGATTAGAGTTTAAACCAAGAAGCGACAAGCAAATATAGGAATAAACATGCATAGTCAGAACCACGTCTATTTAATTGAATTCCCATGCAAACTAGAGCGCTTTTTTTTTTTTTTTAATTTCCTTCCTCTTGTTACAAGGAGTTCTGCTCTAATCTAACACCTTCTTGCCTTTAGTCGCTTGATATTGAACCAAATCATCTTGGATATATAGCAACCCGTGTGGATCCTCTGCAGCGCTGCAGAGACTGCAGAGAGATTCACTCTCTCTGCCTCTCTCCTCATCTTGCTCTCTCCCTCATTTTTTTTCTCTCTCCTCCACACTCACAAGTCCCTGCTGCAGAGGCAGCAGGGCAGTACAAGATCTGAATCCATATAGCAACCCCTAAACCACATGAATTGAATTATCTTTAAAAAAAATGTAGCGTCCACATTAACTTTTAGCAACTCATCCTGTGGTTAAGCTATAAAAGAAAAGATAAAAAAATGTATTAATGAGTTAAGCAACCAATCTTAACACTAATTAAGAATCTTGACTATAGAAGTCTTTTTTTTTTAGCAGCAAAATCTTGACTAGAAATCTAAACATAATAAATATGAGTTTTCACATTTATATTAATTGTCATGTCTTCACCCAATAAATTCCTAACCAATGTAGGTCTTAAGTCAGTTACACTTGGATTTTCCACATTAGTGGCCTTCCCTCCTTGCATATCTCTTACCACACACCAACGTCCGTTGGTCCGACTGGCAACTGCAGTTGGTCTAATTAGTCTCTGTGCTAGTAGCCGGAGGATACTCCCGCCAATGCCATGGTAATAAAAAAATATATCTCTTACCACACCGCACTTCATACCATGCTCAACAATTTGTTCTTGTCACATATATCATTAAACAAAGTTGGTGTGTGTCGTCATGAAAATTATGTACTAAGAGCATCCACAATGGTCGTTCCTTATGCCGTTTCTTAGAGTTAAGCAACGCTCCTTAACAATATTTACCATTGGAGCAAGTCCAGTCAGCCGTTCCTTAAAGCCACGTGTATGCAACGTTGCTTGTATAAGCAATGGTTGCTTATGCATAAAAAATCATTTTTTCCAGCCACAGCATGCAATCGAAAGCGGAGGGAAGATAACAGAAACAGAAACAATCCAGAAACAAGAAGAAAAATAGTAGAACAACAAAAAATATGCTCAGAAAAAATAAAAAAAATCTAGAATCAAAACAGAAAAATCATATAGAAAGGACAAAAACGAAATTATATAGTAGAAAAAAAATGCTCAGAAAAAATAAAAAATCTAGAATCTATTCTACTAAACCAAGAAAAATCCAAAAAAAAATAGCACCAAGGCAGATCCAGAAGATGTCATTTTGTCAGTTGGAACTTCATCCCACTCCACCTCGATCCGTTTGCATGATACTAGGCGAGGGAGAGGACGATGGGCTCCATGCGAGGACATGGGAGTAGAGAAAGACGACGACAACCAGAAACAAGATCGGACAATGAGAGCCAGAGCGAGAAGGTGAGGCTCAGGGGAGAGAGGCTTTGAGGGGATTGGGTGTTGGCTGAGAGAATGAGGAGGCAAGGGACAAAGGACGATGAGATAAAAATGAAATCAGAAATTTGGAAATTGGGTGAAAGAAGTGAAAGAAATGCTGTGATATTTTGTAACCAAGACACACATTTAATTGGATTTAAGGGATTGTTTGAGATCCATTTTTTTTAAATATTTTGGAAAATGAAGGGTCTAAAAATCTTGCCATTTTGCACCGTTTTAAATTGATCCCATTTTTGTTTACTGTTTTCAGACAATAAAATGTTACTATTTTTTTATGGTAGCTTCTAGCATGAGGGGCCTTGCAAGACCTTCACTGGTGAAGGGCCAAATATCACTGTTAGATATAATAATAAAATAATTCAATGACTGAAATCGATTTGAGTAACTTGTTGATTACTTGATATCTCAGGTTGCTAAAATAGTTACAATTTGGTCCCTTGATTTGCTACAATTCACTTTTCGAACCCACTCTTTATCTTCCTCTTGCTCTCTCTTCCCCCAAATTCCTTTACCAGGAAAATTAATCCAGAAAATTTAGCATCTATGAACACTTTATCTAGAATCATCCAAATCAAAATAAATATTGCATTGTGTATTGTTTATTTTGATTATATTTAATATTGAATAGTTTTAGCTCTTTAAAAAAAACCCACCTTTTCAAAACAACTTTTGTCCCTTTGTCTTTTTTGTTTCTGTTACAGGTGAACCTATGCTATTTTTTTTGTGCTCGCTGTGAGAAGAACGATTAGCCGCAAAACATGAGAGTTTGCAAACTTACTCATTTGGTCTCTTAATTTAATTTTTTTAATTTAGTCTCTTATCTTTTTTTAACAAATTTTTTTACTTACTTTTTTATTGTGAAAGACATGCATATTCCTTCTATCTTTTTTCACATAGTCTAATTCTGATCTATTTTGATCTATTTGTCATTTTGTTGATCTATTTCAGCTCGTATATATACTTAATTGTGTTACAAAATGACTATTTAAACTTGCTTTTAAATCATAAGGGACTATTTTGTTATAAAAACAAGATAAAAGACCAAATTAAGCAAATTAACTTAAAGGACTAAAGATATAATTTTGTCCTTATTTTTCATCTTTCTTATATTATCAATGAATCCTACTTTAATCTTCAATCTTGGAGTAATTATGTATTTCTTATTATTTTAATTTTTTGTGATAAATAAATTAAATTTGCAATATTTATTTATTTTTTCAATTTTTATTTTTTAAAATCAGAATATATATGAATTAATATTTTAATTTAAATTAAAAATATTTTAAAATTAAAATATAAATTTATGGGGTCCATTATGGAACCCACTAACATAACTTAAGCAACTCATTTTAAGCAACTCTCATTGAAGTGAAAACAAGTAGGTGTTGCTTAAAGTCTATGTGGCATTGTGGGACCCATTTAAGCAACTTAAGCAATTAAAATTAAGCAACCCCATTGGAGATGCTCTAAGGGATACTTTCAAGAATAATATTTTCTCATACCTTTTTTTCTCTCTTTTTTATACATTTGCCTCTGCCATTCATTTATGGTACTAAAAAATAAGACTGAGTTTTTCTCTTCTATGAATTTTTTTATTATAAACGAATGGGGATAGTTGTAAGGGTAAAAAGAAAGAGTGAAAAAAAAACTAATTAAAATTCACTTTGCATGCGTGTATCATTAATTTGAAGTTAATTAGTACGGAAAACTCTTAATTTTTTTATTCTTAATTCATGAATCAAAGAAATGTATAAACACAATTTGATGTTCAACTCCTATTCTATTTCATTATTCCTCAACTAGAAAGAAAGCATGTTCTTTTCTCTTTATCAACTCAATTGTTTACTACTTAAATTCTTAAATTGCAGGTGTTCTCACATGTTTTGTTACAACTGTGGAAATAAGCTCCGATCCTCGTCAGAAATAAATTTGTTTTCATTGATTTCAAACAAGAATGCTTGTAATTGTGATTTGTAGTCAAGCATATATGTTATGCTTGGACTCGATCTTGCCAACTAGCACTATTATTTATGTGTGTTTGGTTTCACCTTGAAAAGTAATAGAATTAATTTTGTCTCCTATCAACGTGAATTTAGTGTAAATACAAATGTTTGGTTACAATCATGCAAAATTGATTTTACTTCTAAGCCTTAGTTTGACTAGAAGTGATATAAAAGGTAGGTAGTTATTGCATTGGGTTGAAAAATTTACAATAAGTTTTACGTCAAACTTACTTTTAGAGTAAAACATCCACATATAAATCACTTTATTTCAAACTCAATTATAACCAAATTAATTTTACAAAATCAATTAAATCAAAATCACTTTTAACAAATACACACTATGCCTTTCTTTGAGGTGTGGACTGTACGGAGTAAAGATTCAGCACTATAATTATTGTGTTTTGAAGTAGGTTGCGGATTATTCTAAATAGCAGTGCAAATCATGCCCTGAACTATTTCAATAAATTTACTCAACCTAATGGAAACTGTAAGTCATCGGAGTTGTTGATAAACAATAACATGATGACATAGTTCTCAGGTTTGCAATACTTTCGCACAAGTGACATGGATATGCAGTATGCCACCTTGTTTTTTTCTTTTTTTTTTTATAATCATGTCACCTTCCTAATACATTCTAATATTAATTGATACATTCTTAACACAGATTTTCAGAAAGTTTAAAAAAAATTACGTTATATATGATTACTTTTGAAGTAATAATGTATTTATAAGAACTAACTGACACTTTTGGTTGAGAGAGAAGGCCTCTAACCGTTCCCTTTTCTTTCTCTTCCACTGGAGAGGTGGTTGAGAGAGAAGCTCTGCCTTCTCTTTAACCGTTCCATCTCGTATAGTTGTTGTACGTATATGAGAATTTTATTCATTATTGTATTATGTCTTGATGTGCATGATATGGTTTATTCTCATATAATTAAGTTTTATGTCCAAGTGATGTTTATAATTTTGATTGATTATGGATTAGCCACAACATCTATAATTTGATTAAAATTATAAATTAAGTTGTTTAAAGATCACATAAGGAATTAGACATGATATTGTGATTAATTATACTTTATATGATGAATTTTATCCCACAAGAATTTTTATTATATTTGTATGATTAATTAGGATAAAATGTCATTATTTTTCATGATTTACCCACAGGGATCATGAGGTCATATATAATTTGACAGTTTTATCATAAAGTAAATATTTGCGATAAAAAATCAAATTATTTTCATGTTGTACCCATAAAACATGAATTTGAGTATGTAATTTGATTATTCTATCATAAAGTTTAAACTAATCTTATTGAGTTAAAAATTTAGCCCATATGCAATTTTTATGTCTCGAGATTCAATTTTATGGTATGTTTACATTGGTAAAACATACAATTAAGATTAGTATGCCTCAAATTTTGACATAAGCCTTTTGATTTTTGCAGTTTCTCAAACTGTTTTTAGTCTCTCAAATTTAGGAAATTGTTGCTTTTGGTCCCTCAAATTTAAAATGCCTATTTTTGGTCCCTCATTTTTGAAAATGTGTCACTTGTAGTTCTTGGGGTCATATTTTAAATTTAAAAAGTATTTTCTAAATTTGAGAGGGGTCAAAATATAAATTTAAAAAATCCTTAGAAGTTAGGAAAAAAGGAGTAAGGTGAGAATCAGAATTTAAGATAGGTCAAAATATAAATTTAAAAAATACTTTTCAAATTGAAAAATAGCTCTAGGGACTAAAAATGACACATTTTGAAAAATAAGGGACCAAAAATAGGCGTTTTAAATTTGAGAGACTAAAATCAACAATTATCTAAATTTGAAGGACTAAAAACATATTTAAGCCTTAAAAATAGAGTAAATCGTCAAATTGGCCCCTGAAACTGCAAATCGCTCTCACTTTAGTCCCTGAAACTAAGGAAAATATATAATAGCCCCTGAAATTGTATATCGTCGGTCAAATTGGTCCCTGACGTTACATCCGTCATCTGACGCCGTCTACTGTGCTGAGAAGGCACGTTAAGTGCCACGTGGAAGCCAAGCTGGCCTCCCACGTGTTGCCCAGTCAGCAGGGACCATATTGAAGGTTTTTTCGCACAGGGACTAAATTGAAGGAATTTACGCGCAAGGACTAAATTGATGGAATTTTCGCGCAGGGACTAAATTGAAAATTTTCGTTTTGGAGGGAGGGCAAAGCAGTTTAGTCTATTTAATTATGCAATTTTGTCCCTGAAACCCTAAAATCACAATCTTCCCCATTTCCACCATTGTTGTGTTCTTTGAGAGTGAGAAAACAGGGAGGATGACAATGGAAGGAGGAGGGCCAAATGCGCAACAAAGGAAGGGAAAAAAACCGCAAATGGGTCATGGAGTGAGTCTGCTACCTCGAAAATCAGTGGGGGCGAAACTGCAGCTTCCACTGTGCCTTTTTGTTACTGCGGTAGAAGAGCTGTTAAGCGAACTTCCAGGACCCAAAATAACCCAAATAGGGAATTTTACACATGTGCAATGCCCAAGGTGAAGTGCACCTGTGATTGTACCAACTGATTTTGATTTTCAAGTGATTTCTGGGTTTCTTATTGTGTCTCTGTTTTGCAAGAATATGAATGTGTATACTATGCATGGTTAGATGAACTTGAGGAATTTAAGCTAGCTGATGTAATTGTAAGAATGGATGCTGGGAATGCAGCAGTTATTGGCAAGATTGATAGTGTGGGGATTCAGCTAGCTGATGTAATTAAAAGAATGGATACTGGGAATGCAGAAGCTGTTGCCAAATTTGACAGTGTGGGAGTGGAAGTGAAGATTCTTAAAAATATAGTATTTGTCAAAATGAAATTCTTCAATTTAGTCCCTGTGCGAAAATTCCATCAATTTAGTCCCTGCGCGTAAATTCCTTCAATTTAGTCCCTGTGCGAAAAAACCTTCAATATGGTCGCTGTTGACTGGGCAACACGTGGGAGGCCAGCTTGGCTTCCACGTGGCACTTAACGTGCCAGCTCAGCACAGTAGACGGCGTCAGATGATAGATGTAACGTCAGGGACCAATTTGACCGACGGTATAAAATTTCAGGGACTATTATATATTTTTCTTAGTTTCAGGAACTAAAATGAGAGCGATTTGCAGTTTCAGGGGCCAATTTGACGATTTAAAAATAAGGTTAAATATGTTTTTAGTCTCTCAAATTTAGGAAATTGTTGCTTTTGGTCCCTCAAATTTAAAATGCCTATTTTTGGTCTCTCATGTTTGAAAATGTGTCACTTGTAGTTCTTGGGGTCATATTTTAAATTTAAAAAGTATTTTCTAAATTTGAGAGGGGTCAAAATATAAATTTAAAAAATCCTTAGAAGTTAGGAAAAAAGGAGTAAGGTGAGAATCAGAATTTAAGATGAGTCAAAATATAATTTTAAAAAATACTTTTTAAATTGAAAAATAGATCCAGAGACTAAAAATGACACATTTTGAAAAATAAAGGATAAAAAATAGGCGTTTTAAATTTGTGAGACTAAAAACAACAATTATCTAAATTTGAAGGACTAAAAACATATTTAAGTCTTAAAAATATGTATATTTAATTAGTATCGATTTAACTACCATTTTAACCGCGGTTAAAACCTAAGAAAGTCTTTATCCATTTAAAAACATTGATAGCTTCCGTGTAACGTGGAATTGGTGGGAGGGAACTGGTCATTCCGGTTTCAAATCATGTTATTGTATATAAGGGTGAGTGACTGAAAACTTACATCGTAAGCAAAGTTGGCAGTGGCCAGTGGGAGTGTGATGTGTGCCGCACCACTCCTCACTCACTGAGAAAAACCATCAATCAGTATCACCAATCACCAAAATTCCAATAACCCCGAAAACCCTACCACCTCTCTCTTTCAATCACAAAAATTACAAGCTTTGAAATTTGAATTAATCACCCGATGAGTCTTGAGACAAGAAGAAGGGTCGTTCCCCCTTCAACGCCAGAGGTGATCGACGTTGAATCCTTTAACTTCACGCCCAACAGGTCCACCGCTATCAACCTCGATCACTACGACGCCGTTTCGAAACCCCACCCACTTGTCATCGACCTTTCCGATAACGAAGACGACGACGACGTTAGGATCCTCAATTTCATACCCCAAAACACCCCTTTCGGTAAACGACGACGAAACAACAACTACAACAGCAGATTCGAAAAGGGAGAGTCGTCATCATCACCATCAAACGGCACGCCGTTCGTGTGCGAAATCTGCACGGAGACAAAAACGGCGAGGGACGCGTTCACAATAAGCGGTTGTTCCCACGCGTATTGCTCCGATTGCGTGGCGATGTACGTTGCCTCCAAGGTCGAGGAAAACGTGATCAACATCCGGTGTCCGGTTTCCGGTTGCACGGCGGGTTTATTGGAGGCGGAGGATTGTCGTTCGATTCTCCCGGCGGCGGTGTTTGACCGGTGGGGGAAGGCGTCGTGTGAGGCGGCGATCACAGAATCGGAGAAGTTCTACTGCCCGTTCGGCGACTGCTCGGCGCTGCTGATCGACGACGGGACGGAGGCGGTGAGGGAATCAGAGTGTCCTAACTGTAGGAGGATGTTCTGTGCGCAGTGCAGGGTGCCCTGGCATGATGGGATTGAGTGTGCCGAGTTTCAGAAGCTGAATGCCGATGAGAGGCAGAAGGAAGATGTCATGTTGATGAAGCTTGCTAAGGACATGAAGTGGAAGCGATGCCCCAATTGCAGGTTCTATGTTGCCAAGTCTGAGGGTTGCATGTACATGAAATGCAGGTTGCCTTTTCCTTCTTCTTTTGGCATCTTTTAATTAATTTGTATTTGTAAGAGTTTGACAGGGTTTTAAATTGCGGTGCGATTGCGGCTGCAACATTAAGGTTTTTGGAGTCTTCAAAATCAAAACCAAAACCAAAACCACAATTTAAAACCTTGGTTCGAGTCTCAAACATGATGCAGGTGAGTTTAATATGCACAACATAAAAAATGTGTTCCAGTACATGATTACTGTTTATTGTGTTTGGTTCTGTTTCGAGAAGCTTCTTCATCTCTGCATGGGAGGTGATGTCTCTATTCTCCATTCTTCTTTGTTCCCAATCGAAATCCCTCCCTCTGTAGACCTGGATTGTATACAGTCACTGTTCACTGCAGTCATTTCAATCTAAACCATTGATTTTGTTGGATCTAAAATCATGGTTGTTAATTTATTTTGTCCAAAAAATATAAATAAAAATGCAAGTGGAGAGAGATAGAGAGGAGTGGTTGCAGGGGATCCAAATCCCTCCCACTACCCCCAACACCATCATCATTGAAGCCAAAAAGCCCTTCTAATCATCCCCAAATAGAGTCGCCACATCGACACAATGTTGATGCTCCATCTTCTTTGAATCATCCTCAGATAGATATCCCTGCCGCGGTATCATCAATTCACTGTAGTGATTCGATTACTCGCTCGGCGGGGTTTAGGCTGGTGGATCTGGGTTTGGCGTGTGTTTGGAAGCTATCGGTTCTCGTGTATTGAGACAAAGTCACCGTGGAAGCCATCTATACAAGCTTCAGGTCTGTTGCACAGTGGAAGAGAAATGGACGCGGTTCTAAACATGCGATCACGCAGTGGTTTGGTTGGATGGTGGGTGAGTATGCCACATTGGGATGCGAACAACACTACTTTGTAGTTCAGGAAGGACACATGCAGTGGTAAGGGTGGCGGGCTGGTGGCAAATAGAGGGGTGGTGACAGGCGCAATGTTGCCGGCTAAGGAGGAGCTACAGTGACTCGAGCCAGCCTAAACGAACTCGCCTTTTTGGTTTTATTTTTGCTGTTCCCATTCTCATTTTGTTTCTAGTGTATCGATGCATAAATTCTCAAATTAGTGATAAATGTAATAGGTGATATGATATGACAAAAGAGAGAGAAAGATACGAGAGATGTTGGATGGTTGGTGACACTGTAGAGGTGTCCAGGTATCACCACTCAATTCACAGTGGTAGCTCCTGCTGTTGCACTAAGGTTCAAGTTGAACTTTACCAAGTTTATAGCCATTGATTAAAAAACAACCATAATAGAATATGATAAAATACATATATACTTTTTTTTTGATACATAAATATACATATATACTTGTATAATAAGTTGTTAAACTAATTAATTATTATGGTTACTCACTTTACCTTTTTTAAGCGTAACTCTCACTTTAGATCAGGGTAATCCTTGAAAGTTGTGCCTTTTGGTTCTACTTGATAAAAGTTGGAATCAAAGGGATTAAAACACCAAAGGCAATGCAGTGTTGGAGATCTTGGAGATCTCTGCAACTGCTACATCATTTTGGTTCCTTTCACTATAACTTTTAGTTCTGAATTGTACCTACGTGCATTTGTCTTTGTTATTTTGCTTCTTTTTACAGTTGGAGGTTCATTGTATAGATAATAGACAGCACTAGCAGACATGGTTTAGCATGAACGACCCTCAAAATGTTCTCGTGCTACTACTGTAACTCTGTGTTTCCTCTGTTTTGGGTTTATCAATTTTGAACAAGTCATTGTACATAAAACATTTTTGTTGTATAAATGAGATGTTTCCATGTGCTTGACATTAAGAACCATGGCTATTATGGATTATTCTGTTTCGCTTTTTTCACTTTTCCCATTTACTTCCTTCACATGTCATGACAAATTTCATGTGTCATTGTTTATGGTAGTGCATGAATATCTGTTTTTTATTTTTGGCTTTTCACCACTTTTATGTCTTGGGCTTGTCAATCATTACACCACCACCACACTTATCTCACCTAGTATAAAGGGCTCATACTCATGGTCATCATCCATATGCTATAAAATTCTCTTAAATAAGCATGAAAGTCCTACATAACATTCGAATCTATTTATCTGGTTGCTATTGAGAGAGGCAGGCAACTTGTGGGTTCATGTTTGAATTTTCTTCTATTTTTGGTTGCAGGTGTGGACTTGCCTTCTGTTACAACTGTGGAGCTCCTAACTCATCTAACTCCCATTATTGCAGCAATTGTAGACGCTAACAACACTTTGAGTGTGCTATGTTTTATAAAGAAAAATGTTATATGGACACCCATCCTAACTATTCTACACCTTTTTCCCAACCATTACTCATTAAAATTGCCACAATAAAAGGTGTAAAATGGGTTGATTGGGTGTCCATATATCGGAACCTTTTTATAAATTAAAACCTATGACCCAGTAATGTTAACTATCTGAACTCTTCCTTGCTAGCTCACACCTAGCGACTTTATGTTATGCATTATTCTTCCATCTATTTCACTGTGAGTTTATGGGTGCATGATTCCTATATATCTTTGGCTGCTATGAAGTTTCCGTACTTTTGTATATGAGTTAAGATCATTTCTATTTCTTTTTTTCTTTTATCTGTCAGTTGAATCAATCTTTTGTTAGCAATTGCCCTCCGTCAATTTTTTAACCCACAAGCTGCGATGCAATACAGACATTATCATTTTATATTACGTTTTAGATTTATTGTTAGGGCTGGCTGTAAGAAAAGAAAAGAAATGAAGCAAAGTACGGACAATCACCTTCCAATCCTATTTACTTTTTACCAAAATTATTGAGTTTTTTTTTTTACTATTTATATTAGGAAAATATCTATACTTTTAAATTAGTTTCTGAAATTAAAAATTCTTGATTATATTAATATTTTTGGATTAGTCAATATAATCCTCAAAATTGTTCGACAGATACATATAATTGAAAATAGTGTCATGTAATTTCAAAGACTAAATTGATAATTCATTCCCTAATAAATGTTTATAGATCGAGAAATGACACACTTCAAACAATAACCGTATCAAGAACCCTTTTATTTTTACACATTTTTTTTATAATGGTAAGTTTGAACACCTCATCCAATCCTTGTGACTTATGAAACCTTTTATTTGTATTTTACGATTTTTTTCCTTTATTGTTTTAAAAATTTTTTTGGTAACATTTATTGTTTTAGACTTTTATATCAGTATAAATGAAAATATCACAATAACTAAATAAATCATAATGTTTTACACTATTTACAATAACTTATACTAACTTTCAAAATACCAATTCTTTTTTAATTTTAAAATTTGTATTTTATATTAATTTATATTTATATTTATATTAATTTTATGTATCATCTATAACTAAATATAATAGAAATATCCCATTTTAACTTCCTTTAGGTGTCTTACTGTTGATTCCAATATTGCCCTTACATTTTTTTATATTCAATAACTAAATATAATGGGGATATCCCATTTAACTATCTTTTGGTGTCCTATTATATAACTAAATGACTGAATTTTCAAAATTTAAATTTATCTATATTTTACCATATATCCATCTATTAACTGTTATTGATGGTAAACCATATTATTAAAAAAAATATAGACAGACACTACTATAAAAAAAGTATACGGGCTCGTACCGGGTCCGTCTTTTCGCTAATATAATATAATTATGTTTGTCTTATAATCTATTTATTATATATAATTTTTGAAGCGTGAATATTAGGCCACCACTTCAGCAACTACATTTTTTACTATATTTTGCTATTACAGATTTTATGCTGACATGTCCTTCTCTTATCACTCTATTATTTTTTCTTCTATGTATCCACACTATGTCTTTACTAATTCTCATTTCTCATATCTCCTCCAATTTTCACGCCTCACCCCACTATTAAAATTCTGATAACTCCCATTTGTCATTAAAATCTTCATGCCTATGGTAACCGTCTTATTCACTTCCATTTTCTCCTTTGTATTGGATCAAAGTCTATAGGAGTTGGACGTTATGCCACACTCCTCTGTATTGAATCAAAATTTATAGGATCTAAAAGTCGGATTGGCGCATTTGTCATTTGTCTACATCTTCAAATGTTGGGGGAAAAATGTAGAAGCCCTTGATTGCGCTAAATCTCTAATTACTAAACCCTTGAATCCTCTAATTGATGATTAATCCTACTTTCGTTAGATACATGTAATAGACTATTCTATTATGTTACCAAGCTTCTGCATATTGGTTTTAACAACTGTAAATCTTATGTGCTTTGCTATTTGTGTTGTTATTGGTGTTGAGGTAAGCATGGAGCGTGGAAGTTAACAGTGATTTATTTAAAATCATTGTTGCAACAGTACTCATACATATTTATAGTCTAAAATATTAAATCTTTATTTGATTTATTTTTCTACTTTCAGTTGGTTAATAAATTTCATTGTGATGAACTTCTTAAGCCGTGGATATTCTAAAACAAAGCAAGAACACATCTTTGTAAGGGCACAGGTGAGGCACATGACATTTACCTTCCATTTTTTAACTTCTTTGCCATTTATTAGCTTGGTGTAGAGAAGTTCAAGTAGGCTTTGTGTTTCATCACGATATACGTTAATTTGTTTATTTTCCATATATTATTGCTGATTTTGGGATGCTGAATTTGTTCCCTGTTAGGTGAGTAGCTAAATTTGACTTTACAGTTACTCAAATAAAGTGGTGTCATTTGTTGATGTTTCATACCGGAACAAAAGGGCTTTCATGTTCATATTGTTTATCACTTATCAGTTATACAGTCACACAAAAATATAATTAAAAAATAAAATTTTTAGTTTCCATGATAAAAAATTTGGTCATGGAAGCGAGAAATTTTTTTAATTATTGAAATGTATACATGTAAATTAAATTCAATTATTTGTGGAACTATCCTTTTTTTTGCTATTATTTACTTTTTTGCAAATATTGACACGAAAAATTGACCATTGAAATCTTAATTTTCCCTTTAGATAAAATTAAATCTGTTTTTAAATTTTACTTAAGCTTTGATATCATCATTTCATATATGACTATTCTTACCCAAAATTACCAATCCTAGCTATTCCTATTTGTTCAACTTAAACTACATCACAAATCTTATCTTATAATATTACATATTCACATCCATGGATTGCAGCACACACTATTTAATAACATTACTATTCTTTTGTATTTTTTGATCAGAATTACTATTGTTTTGTATAATTATATGATTGACCACTGCAAGAAAAAAATTCAAAAAAATTGTAAATAAATCATTTTCTAAACACTTAGGTTATTTTATGAAATATATATATATATATTCTTAAAGATAACTATTTTTGTTACTCCTACAATTTCGTACATGTCAAATAGTTAAAATCAAATTATTAAATTTAGAATATTTATTTTAAAAATAATAATAATTAAGCACCCGCACGTTGTGCGGGTTTGCATATAGTGTTTATAACTTGTCATAACTATGTAAAGTTTTTGACCGTATCGTATTGAATCCAACTCTCGGTGTTGTATCTGTACTTTCGAGCAGCATATGTAATGAACACAACATGCTAAGTACTCATTCAAAAGTATACATGGATGCTGATAACCGAAGAGTTGCATAATTGCCAGGCACCAGTAGCAATATGGAATATATTGCAATCTCTTCATCTTGGAGAAGTAAACTAACTGAGTTTGAGGAATATCATTCATTATACAAATCTTTTCCTGCATTTTTCTCTAGAAAACTAACTTTGATGGCCCCATTTTTTGTGAGCATAGTGTGTCAAAATTGCAATGCATTAATTAACATGACTGAAACAATTGCACTCCTTGATTAGAACCTACCTTTACCAATTGAGAGACATAGGAATCAAGCAAGCACAGGGAAACTGGCCATGTACATTAGCTCTGGGAAGGAGACTGCATCGCTTAACCTGTTGTTAATAACCATTTGCAGTTTTCTGGGATTTTTTACTGAAATTCGATACGCTGCAGTGCGGACAAACGTACTCCAGCCCATCAGTTTTAGCATAGTCCTGCCATTATTCACCATACACATGTTAAAAAGAGTTGACCAAAAAAAAAACAGCTTGTTTATTTTGAGAAAACATTTTTCTTTTTCACTTTTAATTACAAAATTGCCATCTTGTACAGGAAATAGTGAAAACAACTTTTTTTTTTCTATTTTCTGTATAAATCTTTGAAAACAGGAAACAAATTAAATATAATGTGGCAGTTTTGTAATTAAAAATGAAAACAAAAGTAAACGGGTAAAAAAGTTTTCATCTCTCATTCTCTTCTAGTCTCAATCTCAATTTAGTTACAATTTTGTAGCAAAGTGAAAAATATCATTAGGAAATTAGAAGAAACAATTATGCATATGGTGACACTGGATATCAATCTGGGAAATGGATTTCAGTTTGTTCTTTACTTGTTTCCATTATCTAAAAGAAAAAGAAGCAATTGCTGATAATATTAATTAATTAATCCATCAAACATAAGCAAGATCCAAACTGCAACCACTTGTTGCAACTTAACCTGATATTATTGTCAAGTAATACCTTAAATGCTCCGAGTCCCTGCCTCCGATCACAGCCAAAATGAGCCCACTCACCACATATACCGCAGTTCACCCAGTCACCTGCTGCACTACTGTTGGCCCCCACAAGAATGGTAAACAATAGTCAATAAGACAGAATTTGGCCACCTCCACAAGACACACACGTACACACCCACACATGTGCGCACGCGCACGCACACACAAACACAGAGAGAGAGAGAGACCAACCTGTGACATAACAAGCAGCACTCTCCATCTACATCATCATGAGATAATTCATATTCTAAAAGATAAGTTTCGTAATGTCTTTTGAGTGTATTTCCGACACCCTGACAACAAAAAGAAACTTTTTATTAATTTCCCCAATAATATTGCAAGAATGTAGGATCTCCAATATATTCTGAAGTTCCAAATCTGAGAAACCATACCACAGTTGTGAATTAAGATAAAGAACTGAATGCTTTATATATACAAAACCATACACACTAGCAATCAACATTGAGGTGACAAGAACCCACATTCATATAAAGAAAAGGTGCAAGATGCCTAATAAGGAATGGATTACTAACAGTTCATTCCTATAATGTATGATTATCTAGCAAGAGGGGAATGACAATTGACAAGTGCTTTCTAAAGTAAAATTCTAGACCAATTTTATGAAAATGATTTCAGCTTATACAAGCGCATATAATGCAAGGAAATGTTTCATTAAGGAATAGACAAAAATAAGATCTGGATCCATACTGTCATTCTATTTGTCAGTGTGTGATTGCGCATCTTTGAGAAAACTTGTCCTTTCCAATTGATACCATTCCCGACGTGAAAGCCTCCTCTTGAAACCACCTAAAATGCTCAAGTTTCTTAGATACAGCTTTTCTACAATACTATGCACTAGGCAGTTAGTTTCACAGGTTCAAATGTCTCACCTCTCTATACAAGTTGAAAAGATCAAGACGTTTAGCATTCAGAACGGCATCAGGGAACTCGGCAAGCCCACCTTGCGGAATGAGACGAGTATGCCCTCGATGGACCAGAAATTGCATTACATCCTTCAGGAATTCCTCCTGCCATATCAGTGAGAAACAATAAAAGAGAAACTTAGATTAGATGTAAAATGCATCTATAATATAATGACACTGGGTTAGGGTCACACATGGCATGATAATAATGAAGGTAGCAAAGGTCAACAAAAAACATGTGAAAACCACCTCTGAGCAAGCTCGTATCGGAGCTCTGTCACAACCATGCTTTTTCATAGGTAGTGGATTCAAAGAAATAATCTGGTGAGCTTGAAATGAGTTCGACAAGGATTTCCTATTTGTAACTGAATTAGGGCCTAAAACGTTATGCTTGATTGGAACAAGTAGTTGATTTGATTTTCCATGTTGGTCTCCATCGTATCTTTCGCCCTCGGACAGTCCAGAAAAGGGGAGAATCTTTTGACGATGAGAGTGAGGGATTGGCCTCATTGCAGCAAAATTTAATTTCCGTTTATCACTGCCAATATCTTCAACCCCCAGGCCATTAGTAATAGGTTTTATTCTAGAACATGGTTCGGATCTTTTTCGACTAGGTGCTGGAGGCATCAGCCAACTAGGATGCCCGGAGAAAACAAGATCTTTAGGGCAGTTTTCTTTCTGCTGCCTAGTACAAAAGAAAAGCAGACGTTCCGCGTCATCTTTATTAAAAGATGCAACTGGCAATCCTTGAATGCTAGCAACTCCCAACGTAACTAGGCTGCGGTATGACACATTTGGTGCAAGTTGTCTCAGAACCTGCGAACAAATACCAAAAAGCCATTAATAACAAAAAATTAGTTAAAGAAAATGTCTCATTTGATGTCTGTATTGAAGAATTTGCTCAAAAGCCTCAACCACATTATGAGGCTCTCAGATGTAAAGTTTAAGAAAACATTTCATGTGTTTATGCTTGAAATGAAGGATCAATAATCACGCTGAGGTAATATAAACAAAGCATGATTATCAACATAGACATACAGTACAGAAGTCCCACCATCAATTTGCAGAATCTTCTTCTAGCATTACTTAATCTTCCTACCAATAAATGAAATAGAATTATTTACTTATGCAGTTTACTACTAGTACCTACTCTATTTGCTAGATGCAAGTATAACATCTTGCAAATTCATACAAACATCTTTTTCTCATTCATATACCAAGTTCATTGATACAGACCCTTAATAAAAAGGGAGTGGATTAGGAAGAATAGGAAGAGGGTAGGGGATAATGGTTGAGTAGATTAGTTATAACAGAATAACACGTCGGGTAATAGGGCAATAGAATTTATGTAAGTGGATAAATAGAGAGATATAGGGGTGTGGAAAAAGTATAGACTGGGAGAGACTAGAGCTCTCGAATTCCCTAGCTTGTATTCTTGTTCCTTGTGTTCAACAAAGACTTGAGATTCTTTTTGCTTTCCCTTTCTTGATATCAGTTGATTGTATCAGTCATTCAAGTAAGTAAGCCACTATATTAACAAACAGAAGCAAGAATTTCCATCTAAACCATTTGATTGGTCAAAAACAATTTTTAACAAACATTAAATTTATTTTTAGAAAGGTATAACTGACAGAAATGAGAAACCTTGAGAAAGAACATTTAACCTGTGAAGCCCATGTAGGAACTCGCATACAAACTTCAAACACACTAGATCCACAGGCTACTGAGGCTGATCTTCGAGGCTCAGAGGAAGGTGATTTGATTTGTTCAGCATTAGGAATTGACTGGACAAGTTGACTGTTCTCAGTGAGCTCTTTTTTAATATGATTCTCCAAAAGCTGAGGATATACAAAAAAAAAAAGAAAGGAGGAGAAAAAAAGAGTAATCAATAGAAATTTAAAAGAGCACAAATGTGAAAAGTCAAGCACTGACAATACAATTCATCCATGCCTGATCATTAAAACAAGTCTCTGCACTACCGGACACCAAAAGTGATATATGAGCAGAAGTACATGTGGATATATCACAACGCATGGTCACCACACCGCGTGAGAATGTTCCTGCCTGGAGAGGTGGTGGTGTAGCACTATAAAATTTACAACAGTAACAGAAATTAACAAACAGAATAAGATTCTAAAAGTCCAAAAAAGTTCATAACAGATCAAAGCTAAAAGATTAAAACTCCTAATAATAAGGGTATGCTGGATGTGTTTGACAGTCACTAATAAAACCTCAGTCAACCAAAAATCACGTCATCCATGATCCATTGAATACTAAAACATGGTGGGAAAACACATGTATCAACTCTCAAAACCATCAAATACCTTGTCCGGTTTAGAAGTTTACATCCACGTATCTGCAGGAAAACCAGAATGAAAAAAAAGAAAATACATGAGTAATTAGAGAAAGATTCAATGAAACACTTTAATACAGTCACTAAGTTATGAGGGAAGAGACCAGTTTTTCATAATGCCAGTGATTAAAGGAAATACTATTGCATCTTTCAGCTCATATACTTGGTAATCTTGATTTTGTATGATAGTTACTTTGGATTTGTTAATGGTGAAATCAGATCCCAATTAAGACAAGAATGGCGGTGGAACTTGTTTTGAACTGCTTGGTGCATATGCCTCAAGTAATGTGCAGATTATATTGTCTCAACACAGTGAAAAATGCAATAAGACTTGGTTATTTTCTTCAGTAATGAAAGTATCGTTTTACATTTCAAATAAAGCTATCTTGGAACTTGGAAGCTAAGTTCAATTAGAAATTTCTGATTATGGGAAAGTGTGCAGAATTTCACCAAAAACTAGCCTACAACAGTTACTACAAATTGTTTAAAGGGCTATATATATTAAATTATCTGGAATTATTCACACAATAAATTATCTGGAAAATTGCAATTTTGTACAGAAAAAAAGGATGATCTACCAAGAACTGCACACAAGCATATGCAACAAACTTACTTCTGTACATAGGAGAGCATTGAGTCCATCCTCTAATGACCCCAATAAACACGCATCCTTTTTAGAGGAAAGAGAGACGAAACGGAATCAGTTTATATAGGTCACATGGTAAGAACTATCAACAATAACAAACTTCTTGAAAACTAATTAACTAAGCTATCCAGGCCTACCAATGTGCAGGGAACTCCACAAACTAGAAATCTCATGTTCACATCATCATCATATATCTTTATAGCAGAACTAGTCCCAGGTGAACTTTCTTCTTCCTCCATGTCTGCTTCACATGGACCAACATCAACGGTAGGAGGTTCCCCAAGAATTTGTGGTGTAAGCTTACCACCGCCACCCTTCCGGCTGTTATGAGGTAAGATGTTGTTTTGTACGCAGTATAGTCTAAAAGATGCCAGAGCAAGTTGGAAAGCATCCCATGTATGGGAGGATGTACTACAATGCATAAAAATATCAATCATCAGAAATAAAAGATTATTTGAGAAACATGCATGTTATAGTGATTAAACAAGTAATTTCTAACCAATCCTTATGTAAATAAAATATAACCTAAAAAACTGCATCCAATTGCTGACACCGGTCACATGCAATACATAGACCAAAATACTGAAATTCTGAAACATTTTCTTGTCACTATACTTCTCATGACATTGGATCATTGGTAGAAGCTGAAATTAACAAGTCAAGTGTGGTGGCAGTCATTGCTATGCATGAAAAAAGAGAAGCACAACCAGGAACAGTGACATTTAAAAAGCATGAGAACCAAGATGGTAGATGACTATACCTCTGTGCAACTGAGAAAAGAGCTTGATGAAAATGTGAAGCTGCACACTTTGAAAATTCATTTTTCCAATAGATAGTGTAAGGAACTCCCTGCCAAACAAAACACCACAGTTTAATCACTTTTTCATTAGTTAATGAACCTAAAAACCCATATCATGTAGTGCCACATCTTTTAAATCCTCATTAAGTGCCCCAGTTTAACCATCATCTCATTAATTACTCTAAACCAGTATATCTTAGTTTTTCACATCTAACTTGAAAACAAAAAATATAGATTTCCTGTGATCAATGTGACCTTAGCTCGGAGTGCCTCTGCCAATTTTTCTCCTTTGGGAGTTTCCAAATAAACCTGCAAAAAAATCATGAAGTAGGTTGAACATCAAACATCATATTATCTATGTCAAACAATCACACAAGAAAATTATCCACAAAACACTCACAGTATTAGGTAGTTTGGAAGCAAATAATCCACATAAGGCTTCTGGGGTAGACAGGTCAAAATCATCCCACACAAGAGACCCAATTTCTCCCCTATCTTCTAGCTGCTGGCCTTGCAGGTAAACAAAATCCGGCTGCAGTTGTTCAAGAACTCGACCGAGTTCATCGGCACTAGGTTTGGTCAATACTTTGACCTGAATTCAAATCAAGGGTTTAAAATTGCACTTCAGATGGAATTAAACAAAACAAAAATTTACACCAACAGAAACTCAGTGACTGTCACCTCAAGGCACCCAAAGGAAGAAAGCTCTGGAAAAGGGTATGAGGATTGATCCTCCTCAGAAGCAGCAGCAGCATCCTGCTTCTGCTTTTGTTTACTGTCACGTGATTTACCACTCAGGACAGCAAGGAGACTACAATGTCTTGAAGGACCCTGAAAATGGAACATCATGTATGCATGACAGAGCCAAACTTCTCCAAATATATATATTAAAAAAAAGACAGTAACACCACTTCTCACTACAACTGAAAGAATTTCTCCCAATGCCTCTAACGACTCTACTGTTATCAAAATAAAAAACTCAGACAACACCAAAACAAGACTCCCCCCCAAAGAATACAAATCCAACCAGAAAGAAGCCAAGAATCAAAGTTTTGGCCTTTGCCCCTTGTTGTAACCCAGGAATTGGAAATAACAACAGAAACCTCTAAGATTGAAGAAAAGGCAACGACCCAGATCAAAGTGAAGCGAGAATCAGCGACCCAAATGGTCAAAAAGGGGTAAAATCCACAACTTGGCTAAGAAATCAGAAGGAAAAACCAACGCCCCCAAATCGAAGCAGTGCCCAGAAAGCCTAGAAAGAAAGTAAATTGAGGAACCCTATATCGTATGAAACCTCCTAAATCGCTCTATCATCCACCAAACCAAAAACCCATTTATAATTTGAAATAATAATAATAATATTAAATTAAATGAAGAAAAATAATCACGGAGACCCTTTTCGGCACAGTCCCAAACACATTCTAACTCTCTCCAAAGCAAAAACCGATTGGGTCAGTCAAAGTAAACCAATAAGGCAATGACTGAACACAATATACAATGTTACAATTACAACACAAAAAAGAAAGAAAAAAAACATTAACAACGTTCCCACGTTGTTGTTATTGTGGGTTTGCGATCAAACCGTACGTACGATTGTGATTTGATTAACCTTTTGACAAAACAGTAAACCCGGAAGAAAGAAATAGAATAATAAGGGGGATTTTTTTGGGAATTATAAAGTTTGTTGTTGTTATTATTATAAAATAAAATAAAAGGAATAATAATGGGAAATCTCTTTCACGCATGATTCGATAGCTTTTGAAAACAAAGGACAGAGATGAGAATAGATGATGATGGCCACAGCACGACAATTTGGATATTTTAATTACTTGAAAGTTGCAACACAAACCCAACAATAACAACAACATAAACATCAACGCGTTTTTCTTATTTTACCCATTTGTTCGTTCAAGTTCAAAAGGATTGAATTGATTGATTACATCTTCTCTCTCTGGTCGTGTGTTGTAGCCCCACTACTACTACTACTACTACTCAACTAGGTTCTGAGCTTGCTCTTTTTTGGTTTTTTTTTTTGTTCTTCCAGTGTTGGGTTTGGTGGGTGCTACGAATCAGACACGACAAAACCAAAGAGGCACCAAAATAATAATAGTAGTTGAGAAAACAAAATGGGGAAAGGTGATTTAAGATTCCAGAGAGAGAGGCTTTAACTAATCCATCCAGATGATGGTTGAAGGATTTGCAGTTAAATGGGTTGATTAAGCCTGTGTTTGGGTATTAGCGTACTAGAGAGTCCTATATTGATAACGACCAGTTAGAAGGATTCTTCTTTTTCCTCTTCCTCTGACAATTCAGAATTCAGACGGCGGAACCAAGAGGCTTTTTTTCATAAATATCACTTTTTAACAAATTAATTTGAAAAAGAACATGGATTTTTTTCTTATTTAGCTGACAAGTTTTTTTTTTTAAAATTGATTTTTCACTATTATTTTATTTTATTTTTTTTAAAAATGTCTATGAAAAGTCTCATTCTCCAAAATTAATTTCTGAACATGTTTTTTATTTTTTGTTTAATTTTAACGATTTAGGGTTTAGTTAAGGTGGTTTGTGGTGTAAGGTGGTTTGTGGTGTTAGGTGGTTTGTAGTTTTAGGGTTTAGGTGGCGTTAGGTGTTTAATTTTAACGGTGAAAACTGGAAAGATGTCCATGCCCACTGGATCTAGCTTTGGAGGGAGCATCGACGTCACGTAATAGAGGGGCAATCGATTCAGGGTTATGTCATGCACTCAGAGTAGTATATGGTGTGGTTTAGGAATAACTCAATATTGTACCTATCTACTCCATCACAACTGCAAGACCCGCACAGTTATGTACATGACCCTCCAGATGTTGGACCTAGTATGCCCACACAGCAACGTCCACGACGTACTACATGTAACACCCTTTCTCCAAAAAAGATATTACACCATAGTTACCACGAATTTCAAAATAACTTAGAAAATATTTGGTGAAAGTTGGAAAACCTTCTCCTAAAATACGGGTAAAATTTTTTGCTTTTTAAAGAAGATGAGAAGGATGGGGAGTATGTTCCCTTGTTTCCTTTTTAAGTGTTTCCGAAAAGGTTTTCAATGCAGAAGCATAAATAAAACTTGTATGAATATAATCTCGTTTCATATAAACATCAGAGTTTTTGCAAGGAAAGATTGAAAATGATACAGTGTACATCTGAGCCAGTCTAGTCTCTAAACCTTTTCCCAATAACACAGTAAGCACATATTCTTCTCGGAATATCGACCAATCTATTTAGCACCCTCCTTCAGATTCTTCTTCTAAGAGCTAGCCCATTTCTTGGGTAAAACATCTACTCTGTCATGCATCAACACAACAAAGCAGGCAAGTGTGAAACTCTAAACAACTTAATAAGAAAAGTACAAGCACTAAAACAAACTCAGGTCTTACTTCATGTGTCAAGGACATATAACATACAGCAGGTATAACGCACACAGCAAATGAATCATTCAATATCTTACACAGGGAATTTCACACAAGACTTTCTATACTTTCAGGACACACCCACGAGCATCCTGCCCGCTACTGTTGGGGATTTTACTTAATAATTTCGGGACACACCCACGAGTAAATAACCCGCTACTCCTGGAGACTTTACCACTTATATTCGGGACACACCCACGAGTAAGTCACTCGCTACTCAAGGAGATTTTACCATAGGAATTTCGGCACACAGCCACGAGCATTCAGCTCGCTACTCCAAGAGATTTTACTTAGTAACCACAGACACCAGCTTACGACTTAACTCTCAAATAAAGACAGAACCACGTTTCTCAAATAGGAATTCCAATCACACATCTCAGGAAAAACACAGAATTTCACCACTCAGATAGAATCATAGAACCATTTATCCCAGATAACTCATACTTCATTTTTTGTTCAAATCCCAAAAATGTATCAGTATATGATAGAAATAAAAGTGTTTTAATTTATTGAAGAGGTTTAAAACTGAATTATTCTGAAAATACTTGAACACCGGTTTATTTTCAGAAAAGCCCATTAAAAGTTTATTTTACAAATTTTCACTGTTAAGAACATAGAGAATGCTGAACCAAAAATATATAACAGTAGAATTCACCGAGAATCCATTACCATTATATTCCCTAATCATCTTAGTCACGTATATACCGAGTCCCTAGGTTAAGAATTCCCCAAACAGCATATTCGTACATATCTCAGGCCAGAGAGAGACAGACTAAATAAAAGCCCCTTCAAATGTCTCTTTCCTTTCTAGACAGATCCATACTGATAAACCATTTATCTTAACCATGACCTTGTATATCAATGATAGATAATATCAAGGTTTTCACAAAATAATAATTTCATTTTCTTTGCGGTAAACTCATATTTACGGTAAGTCTAAATTTCGCCATTATAACGGTATGTTTACGAAAGCTAAAAAATGATTTTAACATTCCCATCTTGCTTCACGAAAATTTGATAAAATTTGAGCATTATAACTCTGCAATGATTAATTAGCACAAAATAATTAATTTAAAGCTTATAAAACAATTATTAAGGCATAAAAGCAAAAACACATAAAACATACAAGACAAGCATAAACAAGAATCAAAACTCATACTTCTCAAATTAATATTGAAAGATTAACCCCTTACCTTGGCCACAAAATTGATGAAGAACTAACAAGCACACCAAAAGAAATTTAAGAACTAAAGAGGGAAAAGAGAGAACTAGTGTTTGTCTTCTTGATTCCTTGGCTTGGTGTGTGAAAATTTATGAAGCCAAGGTCCCTATTTATAGATGAGAGGGGGCGACCAACCTAGAGAGAAGGAAGGGATTAAAAATTTGTGTGATGTAAGCAATGACTATCAAAATACATAATTATTAATTAGGTTTAATCCATTCTTTTTCTAATTGGCCTAAACCACTTCACAAGGATTGATGACTCATGAAAAAAATATGATCCAAGGCTCCTCAAAGCTCCTTGATGTCGACCAAAATGAGGGGTGTAACATCCCGGCTGCTTTTCGGATCGACGACTGTCCCCACAAACCAACACGGATCTTTTCAGCATGCTTTGTCCTCACTCACATGTTTTCTAGGAAACTTCCCAGAAGGTCACCCATCACAAAGTTGCTCCAAGTCAAGCACGCTTAACTGTGGAATTCTTAAGTGATAGGCTACCGAAAAGAATATGCATCTTGTTGGTATAAGTAGTACCAATCAATTCTATTAAGCTTTCATCAACTGTACAGTCCCATACCTGCACAGTCTCAGAATTCCTCTCATTCGAGTATGATTTCGGTTCATTCATGTACCTCTTCACCTAAAAGCCTGCCAGGAGCCGCTCCTTGTCCGTGCCTCTCTACACCGGCGATCACTCCCCGCCCTCGTCGGCCTCAGGGTGTCACATGCCCACTAGCTTCCGCTTGGTTCGTCCCCGAACCATACCGTACTGGGAGAGGACCGGCTCTGATACCATTTGTAACATCCCGGCTGCTTTTCGGATCGACGACTGTCCCCATACACTAACACGGGTCTTTTCAGCATGCTTTGTCCTCACTCACATGTTTTCTAGGAAACTTCCCAAAAGGTCACCCATCACGAAATTGCTCCAAGTCAAGCACGTTTAACTGTGGAGTTCTTAAATGATAGGCTACCGACAAGAAGATGTATCTTGTTGGTATGAGTAGTACCAATCAATTCTATTAAGCTTTCCTCAACTGTACAGTCCCATACCTGCACAATCTCAGAATTCCTCTCATTCGGGTATGATTTCGGTTCATTCATGTACCCCTTCACCTAGAAGCCTGCCAAGAGCCGCTCCTTGTCCGTGCCTCTCCGCACCGGCAATCACTCCCCGCCCTCGTCGGCCTCAGGGTGTCACATGATATATACGGTATTTATAAAATTTACTTCTTTCCAATTTTATCTTGTCACGTATATACCGGGTCTTCAATGTTAAGATTTCCCCAAACAGCGTATCAATACGGATCCCAGACCAGAAAGAGACGGATTGTTTTAGCCCCTTCATAGGTCTCCCTTCCTTTCTAGACAGATCCATACTGATAAACCATTTATCTTAATCATGACCTTGTATATAAATAACAGATAATATCGGATTTTCACAAACAATAAATTGTATTTTTCTTGCAGTAAAACCTTATTTGAGGTACGTCTAAAATTCGCCATTATAATGACATGTTTACAAAAGCTCAAATGTGATTTTGCCATAACCTCTCCTCTTACTCGAAATCTTATATAAAATTGGGCATTATAACTCTACAATTTATAATTAGCACAAAACAATTAATTTAAGATTATAAACACTCACAAAACATGTTTAAACAAACAATAACTATAAACATACAAACAAACAATTTCAAACACAAACAAGATCAAACTCATACTACTAAAATTAAAAGGAGAAGAGAAGCCCCTTACCTTGGCCTAACTTGATGAAGAACAACCAAGAACACCACACAAAGAAATTTAAGACAACTAGAGAGAAAAGTGAGAGAACTTTGTATGTCTTCTTGCAAGCTTGTTGGTGTGTGAAGAAAATATGAAGCAAGGACCCCTATTTATAGTGGTGGGGGCGGTTATGAAGTGGGGATCAAGGGGGAAATAAATAATTGTGAGGTCACCTAGCTTTTTGGTGTATATGTCATAATGCATAATTAGTGAAATGATCCATTTTTTCCATTGGCTAATACATATGACTAGCCCATGAGTCATGACCCAAAAAGTTAATCCAAGGGTCGTAAACAAGTGGGGATGTCGACCAACAAAGGGAGCAAGGGGGACCATTTGATCAAATAGTGAAACACTTTATGTTTTGGTAAATAAACAGAAAACCGATGTTATATAGTCCTTTTGCAAACAGATCTTAAAAATAATTAGTTAAAAGGTGAGGACTCATTAGAAAATTTCAAAAATAGTATCTAATAGTCTTAAAGACTTTATACAAGAGTTTCTGGATTTTTACGGTAAAGGGTAGGCTTTACGGTACCTACTAACGAAGGAAAATGGACGCGCCGTAAGCCTAAAACAGTAATTTTTCAGAAAATTCCAGAAAATTCCCAGAAGATCAAAAATTTAATTTAAACAACAATGGCCCCTTTTAGAATTTGATTTTGAGCACTCCCTGACCACTGAAAATCCATCCTGGTTTCCGTAAACTTCGTTTTACGTGCTCACAGGGATCGAAAACGTAACTCTTCATCTGTCTTTTGAAAAATTCCAAAATAAATTTCATAATTCATAAAAAAATAGAAAAATGTGGTGTACTATTCCAGTTTTTCATTTTGACTCCGTTTGGATCTCTGTATCAGTTCTTAGCTCTTACCGTAAACTGCGAGCACCAAAACTGTAATTTCAGGAGTTAGTTTCTCCAAAAATTCTAGAAAAATTCCGAAAAATCATAAATATTATAAGAAACAACTTTTGTGAAGCAAGATAATTTTCTGGGTTGGTTTAACATATGTTTACTAATTAAACTCTTTTCTGTCTATTACGGTAAGTATGGTTTTGAAACGTCGTAAAAGAATTGACTGTTTTACTAAAATAACTTGATAAGTGTTATAAACGCTCAATTATAAGACTAACATAATTTTCTTATCACTTAGTTCACACCAGAACACATAAAACAGATAAAAGATGGAAATACAGAAAACAGAACTATTCATAATACTTTACTATTTTACTATTCACACTATAATACTTAACCGTAACTGATCATTCTATTTTTCTTAGGCTTCTATCAAGTCTTTGTAGTCTCTAGCTTATCTATTTTCCTATTTCTAGTATGTATCCTTTTCTAACTCACAGACTACGGAGTTCCGTCTAAAAGACTAAAACTGTAATTTCTTTGTATCCTCCTCTTAAAAATCCAAACTTAATTCCTAAAACCTTTTATGTGTCACCAAGCTACTATGTATTTTCCTCAAATACCTTTTGGAAGTGACGAATGAATTTTCCAAATTCATTTTGTCACTTATCCTAATAATATGAATGTCCGTATCTAATTCCTTGACTTTCGTATTTAATTCTAAACTACTAAGTTTTTGTCCGAAAAACTTCAAGGTAATTGCTAATCCCCTAAAATTAATACTCTTTCTTTCAGAGTGAAATTTTAGGACGTTACAAGGGGGAGGAAGACCATTTGATTACATGGACAAAAACTTTAGGTTTAGGTAGTTTTAAGTAAAAATCAAGGGTAAAATGGTCATTGGACATGCCCACCATACTATTCAAGGCTAATCATGATGTCTACAGATTTTTATACTTCTTAAAATTGTATTTGAACCCCTCAAAGTTCCTAAGTTTCCATATCATAGCCACTATATCTC
The DNA here is from genome assembly GCA_030159175.1 of Glycyrrhiza uralensis. NCBI lineage: Eukaryota > Viridiplantae > Streptophyta > Magnoliopsida > Fabales > Fabaceae > Glycyrrhiza > Glycyrrhiza uralensis. The sequence goes on from BRZY01000007.1 coordinate 7,143,476, forward strand.
TATTCGGCTTATTCCGTAAATAAGGGTTAAAATTGCCTTTTTACAAATCAAATGTTTAAAAATAATTTTAAATGGTAAGAACTAATGAGGAATCACGAAATTGACATATAAAAGCTTCATGGAAGAGTTTTGGGATTTTTACGGTAAGGCCAAGCCTTACTGTTTACAAAAACAAAGAAAAACGACCGCGCCGTAAGTGAAAAACAGACATTTTTCAGAAAATTCCAGAAAAAATCCTAGAAAATCACAAATTTGATTTAAACACTAATGGTCCCTCTTAAAATTTGATTTTGAGCACTCATTGATCACTGAAAATCAATTCTGGTTTCCATAATTTTCGTTTTGCGTGCTTTACAGGGATCGAAAAAGTAGCATTTTTATCTGCTTTTTAGAAAATTACAAAATAATTCCTAAAAATCCCCAAAAATATAAAAACATGATTCATCTTTTCAAAATCTTTTTCTGACCTTAGTTTGGTCTCTGAATCAGTGTTTAGCTCTTACTATAAGTAATAGAGACAAAATGGTAATTTCTAATATTTTCCAAAAGTTCTAAGAAAATTCCAGAAAATCATAAATATTAAAAGAAACAACTTTTGTGAAGGAAGTTTGTTTGTCTAAGTTGTTTTGATATATTTGTGCTATTTAAAACCTTATCCGTTAGTAACGGTAAATATGGATGTTAAACATCAAGGAAAGAATGACTGTTTTACTGAAATAACTTGATAGGTATTTTATAACCTTCATTATAAGACTAAAATAAATGACTTAGCACTTAGATCTCAAAATTTCATATAAAATGGATTTTAAATGGTAACTCAGAAAAACGGATGTTACACTACAAGCCGACAACTCAGCCCCCCTGTTGCTTTCACTCCATCCCCGCCTCGCCATTCATTTCCTTTCAGCCCCACACAACAAGAGGCTCCTGAAAATTTCGATGCGCGTTGACACTCTTTCGCATCTAGCGTTGATGATTTTATGTCCAATCTGTTTGGTGTAGACGTTGGAACGCCACAGTCGGCGGCTGCTTATATGCAAAACATGTACACATTTGGCACGTCGTCATTGCCTAACTTCGCAGCTGGTAGTTCCTCAATGTCATATATCGGCGAATTAAGAGAAGATTCCTCGTACCCTACCGTGGGGATGGAAATAGGCTAGGCCGAACAAGACTTTGGCTAAATAGGCCTAGCCTGTTTAAAATTCCCGAGGCCTAAGCCTGCTCAGAGGCTTTTTTTTAGGCTTGGCTTGACCTTTTTGAAAGTTTGACTTGGCCTGCTAGCCTATTTAAAAGTCCGATTCATATTAAGACATTCAAATTGGTCGTATGACCTATTCTTAGACAGACTCATGGGTTAAAAAAAACTCAATGTATAACAAATAACAAATTATAAACAAATTATAGTCTTACTTTTTTATAAGATATAAATTTTTTCATTGTAACTTTTTTAAAAATCTATTTTTTAATAAGATCTCTAAATAGGTTATATAGGTTATAATTTTATCTTAAATAAGCTTTAGAGGCTTTAATATTTATGTAAGTCAACATGTTTAGATATTTAAAAAGGTATAGAAGTATATGATTTTTAAAAATATAATATGATAATAATACTATAAAATAAAATTATTATTTGTGTTTACTTAAATAGGCCGGCCTGTTAGGCTTAAAAGGCTTTTCAAATGGCCTAAGCCTGACCTTTTTAGCTAAATAGGCTTTTATAAAAGTCTTGACCTGATGTATTTCATAAAAAAGCCTGGCCTGGCCTGAGCCTGATGTAGGCTAGGCCGTAGGACCCTGTCGAGCAGCCTGGCCTACTTCCATCCCTACCTTGCCGGAAATCCTTATGTCAATGAGAATGAGCCACAACAGGAGCAATCTGCCACTGTTGTTGAAGAAGAAGAACCAACGCTACATCATGCACAACTTATACAACCTGCACGCAACCAGAAACCTCCAAGGTGTGGAACAGGACGCCATTTAGGAAAACAACTTATTGTGTATTTGTAACCATAGCGGCAATAAATGTCCTAACCGAAAATGTGGATCGTTGTACCCCTTTTATAATTTTAATGTAATCATTTTATTGTATTATTATTTACTATTAAGTCCTAAACTAACTTAATTGTAGTAATTATTAAATAATAAATTGAATTAATAAACAAAATAAATTTATTTATTTAAATAACCCCAAAATCCTAAAACTGTCAACATCGCACAATTGAAACCCGAGGAACCAAAATAACACATATTTGACAAACTAAAAGTGCAATTAACCCTGAATTAAATTACTAACTATAATTTTGTATATAATTTAAAATCAATTTTTATAGTTCATTTTTTAAATTTTTTTGTTTCTCTATAAATATTTATTTATCTATTTAATTGTGACTATTTAATACCTTTTCTCATATATGAAAAAAAAAACATAAAGTAAACAAAAATGACTGTATATTAAATTAATGTAATGAGTATACATTTAAATTGTGAATAGTTTACTTCTTAATCTATTTACTTCTATTTAGAGCATCTCTAACGCTCGTTCCTTAGGCGGTTCTTAAATTTTAAGCAACGTTTTTTATGAAAATTTACCATTGGAGCAAATCTAGCTGAAGTTACTTAAAGCTACATATAGGCAATGTTGCTTACACATTAAAAAAAAAAAATTTAGCCACAACAAGCAACATAATGTGGAGGAAAGATAACCGAAAGACAAATTCCACACACAAGAACAAGAGAGGTAACCCAACTGTTAGACTTATATCAAAGCCAAACAAAATTTCAAAAAAATTCAGAAATTAATCAAAACCAAAAACTATATTTTTGGATTTTATTGGGATTAATTTCTAAAATTTTGTTTGCCTTTGATGTAAGTCTAACAATGGGTTTTGGATTTAATTTATTTAGTTTTTGGTTATTTCCCCCATTCATTTTTCTGAGCTACCTCTCTCGTTCTTGTTTCTGGAATTTGTCTTTTGGTGTTATTTTCCCTCCACATTCAGTTGCTTGTTGTGGCTGGAAAAAATAATTTTTAATGTATAAGCAACCGTTGCTTATATGTGGCTTTAAGCAACGCTAGCTAGATTTGCTCCAACGATGAAGTTCCATATGGAACGTTGCTTAAAATTTAAGAATCGCCTAAGGAATGAGCGTTGGAGATGCTCTTATTAACTAGGAAAACAAACCCCTTTCTTAGGCACACGTCACTTAATTAAAGCACCAATATGTCGATCTTCTTTGTTGACTCATGTCACTTAATTAAAATTAAGGCTTATTTGCACTTTCAGTCTCCAGTTATCGTAATTGTGCAATTTGGATCCCTCAGTTATGCCAATTGTTACAATCAAATCCCTCTATCACTATGTCATCCAGCTTTTAACTCCTGGAGCCTACGTGGCACACGTGGGGACTAATTTACACTAAATCGGGTCACATTGGCATGAGTAGGTAGCCAAATTTTTTTTTAAAGCAAGTTGGTAACACGTGATACAATACATGTTGTTTAAGATTTCTTACTTGTGATAGTCTTTGTCATGACATCAGTGCCAAGATATCCCGACTCAGTGCCAAGGTAACCCAATTTAGTTAAAATCAATCTCCACGTGTGCCACATAGGCTCTAGGTGTTAAAAATTGAACGACATAGTGATAGGGAGACTTGATTTCAACAATTTGGATAATTCAGGGACCAAATTCAATAAATTGAAAACCGGGGACCCAAATCGCACAAACACAATAACTGAGAGACCAAAAATGCAATTAAACCTAAAATTAAAATCAATTAAAACACAAAGTGATGCTGTTAATTCAAGTACTCAACTCCACTCATGATGACTAATGGCTTCCAACCTTTTACTACACCTTTTAAAAGAACAATATTTTATATTCACTACGCTGTGAAAGCATTTCAACAGCACATAAAGCGTTGTTGATCTCCCCGTTGTTGTTTTGACGTGGTCTTACCACAATGCCTAGGAAGCGTTGTTGCTGTCTCACATAAACCTTGCACGCGTTTCCTCACAGATAACGCGCGGACAGTAAGCGTTGTGCTTGTATCCATACATCACAACAACAATTACTAAAGAAAATGTTGTTGAAATATATATATTTTTAAAAGAAATTATTTTATTTTCCTGGTATTCAAATTAATATCATATCACAAATATGAACAGGAACATATATACATATATATACAGTTACCAAACAAATATATATCAAGGAAGCTTCATCTTAATGATCTTCGTCTTATTGTTGTAGTTGTGCAGGAATTATTACTTCATGCATATATTTACACCATTGTTCCACAACTTCAGCTTGTTCAGAAGTATAAGTTTTAAACCTGTACCCTAGTATGTACTGGAAAAAAATCCAAGTTATTATCTCAATTAATTAACATATATGCATGAAAAAAATTCTTCAATTAAAGTAGAAATCTTAACAAAATTGTACACTTTTTCTGGGATTTCCTTAACACCTGTGGTGACAATCTTCGTCATGAATTTCATCACAAAGTAAGAGCAATCGTTGTTGTTATTTTGTTTTGGACACTACAAAATGAAATACAGTCCTAGTTTATAAATCAAAGCAGATTAATATTTTCAAATAATTACCATGAGCTTTAATTTTATAAAAATATACCTGGATTATTTTCCATTCAGGTATCCTAACATTTAAATTTAGGATCTTTTGGAACTCCTGTAAAGCTCTAAGAAAAACAGACACAAATTAAACTTCAATGTAAGTAATAAATTTGAAAACACATGCACATCACACATGACTACTTACTTATTGAGAAATCTTTGCAAATGGATGTGCATTTCAGCTCTCAATCGGGGTCCTTTTTCAGAGAATCCAAATAGTATATGACCCCTTTTAGAGGTATGATGGCAACCAACACCCAATGTTGACTAGAAATATCAATAACTAGTCAGCGAACAAGAACATTAAAGCATATCAGAATAAAGGTATGTAGCTTTAAAATTATAAGGTCTCTCACCTTGTATTCTATATCGCAAGAACCAACCTGTCCGTGTTGAAGCCAAGTTTTCCTCTCATCAGATTAGCTATGTCCTTAGGTCTTGAATCACTAAAATTTCCACATGTCATTGTTGGTAACAAGAGGAAGTAATTTCCTTGATAGTATGGGTAAACCTCGAACAGGCATCTAAGACAGAATAATAAAATTGGGCTAACTATATCGTGGACGAAACTTGTGAGCAAACTAAATTATTAAAGTAATTAGGGTGGTTTAAAGTACCTCATGTACACGGTAATAACAGAGGAGCGAAGCCATTTATGGTCTAAAATTCAGTTGATCTCATTGGGAACAACATACTTTTAGTGTCATATCCAAAACACTTTTGGGTAATGTGAACATAGAGTTTTATTTTCCTCAATCAAGGTTTCATTCACATGTTTTCGAACCTTGTCGAAAAATGTTTGAGGCTGTTGATTTTCTTGAACCGACGGCTGATTTTGTTGAACAACCTTTTTAGGATCTTTATTGGTTGTGTTGGCTGACCTAGGAGTGCTTTGATTCTTCTCGATCCTAGTGCTTTTCTTCTTCCCAGTCCCAGTGCTTTTCTTCTACCCGGTCCCGGAGCTTTTCTTCTGCACAATCCCGGTGTTTTTGCTCCTCTCCGCGGTAGCCATCTTATTTGGATCCTTTGGAGTACCCTACAAAAATTGTTTATTACTACATATTGGTTGGTAAAATGATGTAGTAATAAAATATGTTGTTTGGTAATGATATCATTGTCGCTCACATACCTCATCCTCCATCATTATTAAAGGGATAGGTCAGACCACAAATCTACCTACGGCATCCATGACTTTAACCACACCTCCATCTTCGTCTGGTACTAGTAATGGGGTATGTGGTTTAACCGCAGTCGTTATTGACACTCTTGCGTGATTGGCAGGAATCTGGTTGTTGTGTACCAAACTACTTCCAGTGCTTACCAACAATCCCCTAGCCACAGTGTGAAGGTATGGAGTAGACAACAACAACCGCACAGGTCCACATGCCTAAAGAATGCAGTGATGAATAATAAGTATTATGTAAGAGTGAAAACAAAGAACCGCATATAGTAAAACATGATTACTGGTGGAAGGATGAGAATAGGAGCTACATCAGCAGCAGCAGCAGGTGGAGGAGTTGCAGGGGTAGCTACCTCCTCACGGAGATCATCAGCTGCATTGGTGCAACTGTAGTTGGTGCTGGGGCCAAGGGAAGGGACCTACCCCTGCGACAGCTCACACTGTTTCATGTGAACATACATCCAATCCTGCACTCTTTTCAACTGGTCTTTCATCTCCTCGAATTCTTCATCGGATACTTTCTTTCGCTTAGTATTTGTGAAACAGTCTCTATGAAAGACCCCAAATCTCATTGCCCTAACACGCCCGGGGTACTCTGGTTGTTTTAAGGCCTGGGAAAGTATGTCATTCCGATCACATTTTTCTATCTTCTCATTTTGAGGTAGAAGTTGTGATAATTGCTCTTGAACAAAAAAATATGGTGGTTAAGGATATATAAGGTTATCATAGATATGAGATAAAGGTTAAAGTTATTATACTTACACATTTATCCACAACATTTTGAACATTTTCATTATCAATAACCCCGTCTTTGTTGATGCGGGCTTACTTCCACACTTCATGACGAGATATGCTCATCACCTCGGATCCGAACTCTTCTTACTGTTGTAGGCACACAAGTTAAGAATCATTTATAGGTTAATGTAAGAGTTACTATATGAAAACACATGCATGGTGTGACAACTTACCATTTGATGCTCGAGGCGAGCATATCCTAGGTGTGCCTTTTTATAAGGATGTAGCTTCGCTTGTTTAGAGCTCTCTCCTTATTAGCTTTGTTTGTTTTCTGTATATAAAATTAATTAATTAGTAATCATGTCATAAATAAGGGATAATATACACTTAATTGTGTTGATGTTAATATTGTCTGAAACTCTTCACTTAAACAATAATCTACAAATTCCCTCCAGTCCTCCTCCTTGATATGGTGTGCTCTGTCAGTAGGAGGCTTGTAGTTTGGGTTTCCCTCCTTATCGTAAAGACATTGTTTTGCCATGTTACACCTCAATTGTCGGTGAAGCTTCTTGGCTTCCTTAAGGATGTAGTTTTAACGACACTCATCAAGTTAAAAAACTGACTGCAAAAACAAGTATAATCAAATAAAATTACGATAGATTGCATTATGAGAAACATATCATAACAAAATGTATAGAAGTTAATTCTCAAACCCTGATCTGTTTCAAAACTTCATCCTTGTATGGCCTCATTGGATCATCACCATTTTTTCTTGGTTTCCAACCCCTTTTATTGATTGGAATTAATTGACGGACAAGAGTTCCAAGATAACTGGCCAACATTGCACTGTTGGACCCTACTGGTTGGTTTAGTTGGTTCCACATAACTTATATCGTCAACGCAAAGAATTTACAATACTAAGATTTTTGAAACAGAAATATGTCAATGTAAAGGTTTACATTTTAGGAACTTATCGGCAATATTTCTCCCTTATTCCTAAGATGAAGAAGGTTCTTCATCTTAACTTGTCGCTTTTTTCTAGTACCTTCTCCGGCATAACTGCAGTAGGAGAACTCGCACGAGAGCCAAAATTAGCATGGTCGTTACTTGATGATGTCATTTAGTTACCTACAAGTACGCTTTAAGAGTTATCTACCAGAAAATGAAAATGACCTAGTATACGAAGTTCATTTCTACTCTTAAGCTTTCCTAAAATGGAATCTAACCCTAATCGAAGTTCATTTCGTCCATTAATACCTATATGAAGTTAATACGAAACTAACAAAAAATATTTTGCATAGAAGTACGAAGCATGTAGAAAATAAACCTTGTTCAAAGCATTCGTAGCATTACGAGGGCACAGTGGGACGATAGTGACAACGATTGACGACGGCGACAACGACGGCAACAGTTGATAGTGAAGAGTGGGAGTAAACAAGTGCTAACGTGTTTGTAGAGGAAGAACAAAGACAACTTTTCATGTGAGCAAAGTAAGTACACAGAATGGAGGGAACCAAAGCGCCTTTTTTTTTACATTGCAAATGCGTTTCCGAGACCAAGCACTATTGTAATACTATTATTATGAAAATGCTTCCCTGGCAAGTGTTGTAATCAATCAAGTATATTATTACCAAAACGCTTTTGTGGAAAAGCGTTGTTGTAGTACATCAAATAATTAAATTTAATTATGTATATTTTATTGAATTTACTCCTTGCTCATTAATTGCCTGTGTAATCTGAAAATAATTTTGTGGAGTTATAAATTATTGTTTAATTAAGTTTTAAATTTTTAAATTTCAATTTAAAATTTTTTGTGGTATTATAAATTGTTGTTCTAATTAAGTTTTTTATGTTTAAATTTCAATTTAAAGACAGAGATACGTCTATTCATTTGTAAATGTTTATATTGCTTATATACTAACAGACAAAATTATACTTGAAGTCCCTTAAGTTATTTTATTTTTTCAAGTAGGTCCCTTATCTTCATTTTTAAACAATAAGGTCATTTATGTTTATTTATTTTTTCAATTTGGTCCTTTTGATGACGTGTCAATTACTGATTGGTTTTAGGTGATGGTGTACAGTAAATCGAGACCAATCAGAAACTGACACATCATCAACAAATGAAGAAAAGAACCAAGTTGAAAAAATAAATAAACATAAGGGACCTTATTGTTTAAAAATGAAGATAAGGGACCAACTTAAAAAAATAAAATAACTTAAGGGACTTCAGGTGCTATTTTGCCTATACTAACAATATAAAAATACAAATAGGTAATTGTGGGTACTCAACACCAACAATTTCATTAAAACTTGTAATTTAATACCCTGGTCTTCAAAGATGAGAGTTAGCAGAATAGCATACATCATAAGAGAGGGGCCTGCAGTGATATTTTCAAACATGTCTATGAAATGGTTAAACACCAAATGTGGTATATTAACCTTTCTCTTCCATAGTAAGTTACAAAGGTAGAACTTTTGGAGGTCCGTGTTTCATCGGTTGGATCCAATTGAAAAAGAGACTTACGGTGATTTCGTCCCAACACCTGATTTTGGCACTCTCGACCTTAGAAGGATTAACATCTATGTGAAATCCAAAGAGGAAGTAAGAGAGGAAAGGACAAGAGAACTGATACTTCAGCTCCGCATCTTTGATCCTCTGGATCTAACTAGGGCAGATACAGCATCTGGACCATCAAAGACAGAGTCAGAGCTGGCAGAAGAAGAAGGAGAGGAGGTCAATCAAGTGTTAGAGGAAGAATAATAAGCAATATTTATTTTTAAGTTGCTTATTTTTATATGTAAGGTAAAACTATGTTGTTGAGGATTTTGAGTAGTACTCTAGCCTTATCGTTCATATGTGAGGTTGTTTCCAAGACAATCTCGTCTTTGTGAAGCAAGCAACCATCAACCAAAAAGAAGACCCTATCCCAGCCATCCCATAGATGGCACCCTCTTCTGGACAACCCACTGCCCTTGCAATAGAAGCTCTGAAGATAGATACATGCATTTCGAGCACAATACAAACAATCTCGTCTCCTATTATTCTTGTGTTTGTCCAAAACTCCAGAATCAGTGGAGGCAACACCCATGGTTGGTGATGGTCGCCCATGTTCATGTAGGTCCACCATCCAGCCCCAGTAAACTCCTCATTGATATCAATCAATGAGTACTCAGCAAGACGATAAAGGTCGAAGACAAACTCATACAGCATCAAAGCCACATTAAGAACCATTTTTTGGAGTTTGGGGTGTGTGTGAAGTGAACACTTGAAGAAGGGCAAGGAAATGAAGGGAAGAACAAGAAAAAGCAACACAGCAGAGGGCAATTAGTTGAATGAGGTGCAATATAGGGTTTCTACTAATTTTATATATATTTATAAGAGCCAAGCGTAGTGACGATTCGTTTGGAGCTTTGTGAACGACTGTTCACTAAACAATTGTTTCTTGTCCGGAGTAACACATCACTACATGAGAGAGTCTGCTCACGCGCGTTAAGGTGGGAAATAAAATATTTCCCACAATATTTTACCCAGAAAGCATTGTATGAACGATAAGTGAAAGCTCTGTGTTTTTATTTACAACAATGTTTGCCCAGAGGTGCATTATCTAATAGCCCTGTCTTTTTAATTTAAAAAAACACACGAAGTTGATAGACAACGCTTGCTGTAACGCCCCAAATTTTCACTCTGAGAGACAGAGTGTTAATAAGGGAGGATTATTGTTAATATTAGGATTTTAATGAGATTAACAATGGTTTAAAACTGACGTAGAAAGTCAAACGAAAACTCTGTAGACGTTTTGACTGTCAGAATAGGAACATAATGATATAGAAACCCTAATTTGGAGTCAGAAAAGATATTGGAGGATACCAATAGTGATTTTATATTATTCGAGGATTTTAGAAATTTATTTGGGAATTTTCTGAGAAACGGAGAAAAAAATAGTACCGTTTTGGTCCCTGTATTAGGACTATGATGAAACTGCAAGTGAGTTTGGAGACCAAAACACATTAGAAAATTATTTCGACGGGCCAAAAAGTGCTTTTACATTATTTAGGATTTATGGAAATTTTTCTGGAATTTTTGAAAAATTATGAAAATTACCAAAATGCCACTGTAATTAGCAAATGACCAAAATACCCCTAGCTGGAGCAGTTTTGTCACTATTCATAGAACAAAAAAATGGTAATTTTTATTTATTTATTTGGGGATTTTTTAAAATATTTCTGGATAAGTTTAGTAAAATTACCATTATACCCTTAGTACAGGGAAAACCGAAGAACAGGTAAAAGACCGGGTACCAGAAATTGGATTGTAGGGAAAGTGGGACCCATGTAGCATAGTATAGTTGACTTTTATTGTGTTGACATGGGAAGTTATCAAAGTACCCTTGATCTCACTCTTTAATTACCAAAACCATTGAAAATACATTTTTAACCTTTGTCCATTTTGGTAATTTCCACTCAAATGAATTTGAGCTTATCCTTTCCCTATTGGCCAGCCCAAAATCGTCCCACTCAAGGCCAAGAAGTGGTCTACGTTCATCTTGTGTGGAAGATGCTTGGAAGCCAAGAGAGATATTTATATTACAAAGCTTTATTTGATAATTTTGAAATCCAACCATAGGATTTGGACAAGTGGTGCCTTTAGATTTGTCATTCATCCTCTTAGGTGACAAGCAATTTTTGGCCAAGTATTGAGGGAGAGAGGGCGTGAGATTAAGGGAGAGGAGAAGGAGAGTTCACTCATTTTTCATGATACTTTATCTCTCTAAAAGTGTTTTCTCTAACTTCTCTCTAACTTCATCTTCCTCCTTCAAGCTTTTTATTCTATTTCCATGGAAGCTTTCCATCTTCTTCCTCCATATTTTTGATCCTTTACATAAGCATTAAGTGTAAAGAATCCATTTTTAAACACTTTAAACACTAGTCTTCATCAAAGCTTTGGAATCATTAAGTGTTCTTATTTGTCAAGAACACCAAGCTAAGGATTTTTGGTCTTTAGGTAAGCCATCAATTTTGGTATCTTGTTTGCAATCCAAAGTTGTGAGCAAGTTACTCTATTTTATTCCTTTTTGGGGTTAGGTGATTTTAGTAAAGGGTAAAAACCTTTTTGATTGATATCTTGTGTTCTTGTATGTGTATTTTTGAAGGAGTTGTTTTTGAACTTGGTGGATTTTCGATTTGTGAAGAGGAAAAGAGAAGGAGAAAGATTTAAGGTAAGGGGAAAGTTCTCTAGTTATCATAGTTACATAAACATGTGTGTGTTCTATGTGACTTGTATGTGTTCTTGGTGATTGATTTCTTAAGTGATGGCAAATGATTTCTTTTGTGTTGGTAATGGATTTCTTATGTGATGATGGATGATTTCCTATGTTGAGGTGTGGTCTTATTATTAATTATCATGTGTGGTGTGGAAGATTGTTTATCTTGATTGAAGTATGTTGATGTGAGGAGAGAGTTAAAAGTGGAGAGATATTCTTACCATGAGAGTTTTCCAAGAGGATTAAAGAGAGGGATTAAGAGATTTAAATCAAGTTTCAAATAGTGTTTCCAAAGAGGCAAAATAATAACTTTTGAAAATCTAAGTTAATGAACCAAAGTTCATAAAGCTAAAATCTATTTTTGATGCTTAAAAAGGATGGAAATGGATTAAATAATCAAATTCTAAAAGAAAAATAAATTTTCGGATTTTTGGATCATTTTTTCCAGAACTATTCACACCTCGGGTGTGAGATTTTCACAGCCTGTGATTTCTGCTGCCTGTGAAAAATGCGATTTTTAAAGTACAAGGGCCAAAAATGTAATTTTTGAAAGATTAGGGAAAAAAGTGTAATTTTTGGAAATTTAGGGGCAGAAAGTGAAATTTTAAAATAAAGAGACTGAAATGGTAATTTGCATATTTATAGGACCAAGAAGGTAATTTTTGAAGTTTGAGGACTAGAAATGCAATCTGGATATTTCGAGGACCAAAATGTAAATTTTAAAAAAAATTGACATTTTTGATAATTAATTAAAATAAAGGGATATTTATTTAAAGTAAAGACCATAGTGGTTTTAAACCTAACGAGATTTATAATGTCAAGTGGGGGAGAGTATTATCAAAGAGTTATGAGTTTTAATAATTAAAGAGAAAGTGAAGGGAGTTTTATTAAAGAGTTTTCTCAAAAGAGGCTAAAGTCCAATGAATTCAAGGTTTTCCCAAAATGAGATTCCAAACGGGTTCCCAAACGATTTCTTAAAAATGAGAGAGATATAAGTCTATAAGTCTAGGGCTTTAAATGAGTGTTGAGCCTAGTATTTTAAAAATATAGATTTAAAATAATAGTTCTGAGTGAACGGTCTTTGTGACATAGTTCTGAGTGAATGGTCTTTGTGACATATGTTCTGAGTGAATAGTCTTTGTGACATAGTTCTGAGTGAACGGTCTTTGTGACGTAATACCGTGTGATGAGAAAGAACGCTATGGGATTAGAGGAATTGTGTGTTTATGCATTCATAATTGGCTGTGTGCCGTTCCACCAGGCTGTGTGCCATATGAGTTACAATTCACGTTATACGTGGTTGAGAATTGATATGGTTGGACTACAATTGCCTACTGGGGTTATCCAGGCTTCGAACTTCCACCAATGGCCAAGCATTTGCGCACTTGAGCCAGGGAAAATCGTATACCCGACTTGGATAAACCTGACTGACTGGTCTTTTCATGATATGGTGAGAGTGGCTTTTTATGGAATGGTTGTGAGAGCAGACCCGAAAAGAAAGGGTTGTGCAATCATGTTAAGTATTTAGCTGCGCCTATCACTCAAAAGGAAGTAGAGAAAAATCTCCATGGAGTAGCGGGCTAGGTGCTCGTGGCTGTGTGCCGAAAAATACGAAGATTATTGAAGTGTCATGCATATACATATATTGAATTCTTACGATATGTTTCTGTGTGAAACTGTGATACTTCTGTGTGAAGTTGGAAATGATGATCTATGTGATTTCTGTCTGTGTGACCTATGTTGAATATGTGATTCTTGAATATGATTTCTTTTGAGGATAAGTATAACACTATGTGGGCATATACTGTTGTGTGTTGTTTGTGTAACTATGACGATATAACTGTGAATGAGATTTTCACCCTTGCAATGTATTCTTTTTCTGTATGCAAATATGTTTTCTTAAGTCATTCTGCCGGAGATTTGACTGAAGTCCAGAACAAGAGGATCAATGGTGGTGCTTCAACAAGGAAGATGGATGCACGTGTCTTAGTTTAAGGGATGAGTTTTCTCATCTAATCTCAGTAGAATTTTCAGTGTTTGACCAGCATAGGGAGTCAGTATTCTTTTAGGGGAGAAAAGTTTCTTGTATGATATAGTATTTCCAAACATTGAATTGTAAAGAGATATATGAATTTAGTTGCATGGCTTGTTTTCTTTGAACTCATGTGTTGGGTATTATCTTAATCATATATTCACTTAGTATCTTTAAAAAAAAAATGGCAACGAAAATTCATTTGTGAAAATTAAATAACTTTGACATTATTTCCCTAATAAAGAAAGAAAGTAATTAAATAAATTTAATTTCATCTTTTGGGTTGGTTACTAAATGTAATGCCCTTTTTGGAAGAGGGTGTTACACTTGCTGGAGTGAACGTTGTGTTAAAGTTCCGTGTTTTTCATTACAACGATGTTTGTCAGTACGTGCTTTTGTGAAAAACTCCGTTAATAGCGGTTCGTACTCCAAGTGTTATTAGAAAGTTGTTGTTGTTATGCGTTTCTGGTGTAGTGATTTATATTAATTATATTACTAAAGTTCAACTTTTCACTCTAAAACTTCAAATGCTTTTTTGGTAACCACCTTAATTTTCATTTTCATTTTTTTATAAACAAAATAGTGTTTGCTTACGGATTTTATTTATTTATTTTTATCAAATTTATAAGTTACAAAATTATTTTATTTTAATTTTATTTTTGATAAATAAAATAGTATTTGCTTACAGGTTTTATTCATGTTTTTTTTGTTCTAGTAATCTTTCAAGTTGCGAAATTATTTTTCTTATAATTTTATTTTGATAAATAAAATAGTATTTACTTACAAGTTTCATTCATTTTTTTCATTCTGGTAAATTTTCAAGTTGCAAAATTATTCTTTTTAATTTTAATTTTGATAAATAAAATGGTATTTGTTTACGGGTTTCATTCATATTTATTCATTACGGTAAATTTTTAGGCAGCAATTTATTTTTCTTTAAAATTTATTTTTGATAAAAAAAATAGTGTTTTCTTACGAATTTCATTTATTTTGTTGTTTTGGTACATTTTTAGGTTGCAATATTATATTACTTTTTATTTCATTTTGATAAACAAAATGATGTTTGATTACGGGTTTCATTCATGTTTTTTTTGTTCAAGTAAATTTTTATGTTGCAATATATTTTTATTTTTATTTTATTTCTGATCAATAATATGATGTTTGCTTATGGGTTCCATTCATCTATCTTTGTTTTTGTAAATTTTCAGCTTGCAAAATTATTTTTCTTTCGATTTTAATTCTGATCATTAAAATAGTTTTGCTTACAAGTTCCATTCATATTTCTTTTGTTCATGTAATTTTTCAGGTTGCAAAATTGTTTTTCTTTTGATTTTATTTCTCATCAATAAAAAAGTGTTTGCTTATGGGTTTCATTTATGTTTCTTTGTTGCTGTAAATTTGGAGGATATGATTTTATTCTCCTTTTAATTTTATGTTTAATAAATAAACACTACGCCAGAAACGCATCGGTTTAGTAATTACGCACGAAGAGAGAATCGCTGTTATTGAAAACACGAAGCTTTCACAAAATGTTTCCCCCAGCAAGTGTTGTCAGCACCTCCGTGTTTTTTGTAATGAAAATCACGAAGTTGTTAGACAACGCTTGCTGGGGGAAACGTTGTAATTGAAAACATGGAGCTGTTAGACACCGCTCTCCTAAACAAACGTTGTTGTAATTGAAAACACAGAGTTTTCACACATCGTTCTTCCTAGCAAGCGTTTTATGTGTTTCTCATAATACACATTTTGTCGAGAATACCAACTATACAATATTTTCCAAGGCAATTATTCATTTCCCACCGAGATGCAAATGAACAATCTTCGGTCTCTCTTAATGGATATGCACCGTACGCCAAAACGTCGTGTCTCTTGAACTGTCGGGTCACTTCAATCTGAAATGAATCATCACCACTATACTGTGTTATATAATGACCCTAAAATAAAGAGTTTCACACTTTCTAAGTTTTCTGCCTTCTTGTTGCCTTTTGTGTTTCACACTATCTAAAACAAGTTTTCACCTTTAAACAAAATGAACCCAAACGCAACATTCATCTTTTTTCTTCCCATACTGCTGGAGTGGAGGGTCAACTTGGAATGCCTCTGTGACTATCATGGACATGATAGAAGAACTAACAAGGGCAAGATGGGTTGAGTTTTTTTGTCAAATACTCCTCCAATGTTCATGCAAGAATGAATCAAGACTTTTGGTCTAGTGCAATAATATACGATGAAAAGATTGTTGGATGGGTGCTTGGTGTGCACATCTTTGTCTCCCAGGAATCGATTTTCCAAGTAACTGGTTGTGCTGATGATGGTTTCATCTATGAGGAGGGTTGGGATGCTTCACTCCTGTACTCCTTGTTGAGATTTGTGGATGTTTTTTTGACGGATAACCATGACCTATTGCCAGGAACTTGTGATTCGTTGGCCAAAGACTCCCCCTTTCCTCAGTCTCTGTCTGTTCAGACTGTCTCCCAGATGAATAGCAAGGCCAGAGTACTTCATAAAGTTTCTCAACAAAATGGTTTTACCAAATGTTGAGGAAGATGAAGTAACTGATCTTCAAAAATTTTGTCTAGTTAACTTGCTTCTCATGAGACCGGTTAACTTACCACCTTTGGTATTTAACCATTTAACAAAGGTTGTTTCAGTTTGCCAATCATGGCCAAGGTCCTCTTATCTATGTTGTTCTGCTCTCTCTCCTCTTTGAGCATCAGAGAGTGGTTAATGTATTTGATAGAATGACTGCGGTGGAGCGAGCCCCATATGATGAAAAGCTAAAGGTGGGAGAGACATTAGGAACTCTTGACCTCAAGGATGAACATATGTGTTCTATCCATGGAGGAGGTGAGGCTAAAAAGTATAAAGGAGGATGATACAAAACAGTCCTTCAATCATTCCTGTGGTAAGAACTCCATTTGGAGCAATTGAAAATGATGTTGAAGAGGAGGAAGACACGTGGGATGAAGAGGAGGTCTCCTCATGATAGAATTGGAAAAGAAGAGGAGTTTTCTTTACAGTGCATATACTGGTGCGGTGAAGGCAACACTCAAGCATTTAAGGTGCTCCCGTAGCATGCTCGCCTCCAGAGGATGACTGCTTCCAAAATAAAAGAATCCTCCTCTTTCATTTTCAAAGAGTAGGTCATCCTTTGGAGGCGAGCATGTTTGAGGAGCATCTTAAACTCCTGAGTGTTGCCTTCACCGCACCAGTATATACACAGGAAAGAAAGCTCCTCTTCTTGTTTTTCTTGTTGCAATTGATCTCTTTTGCTTCGTTTTAGATGTTTTAATCTTTAGTAGATTACTAACTCTATACCAAAAGTGGAAGAGTTCTTTTAGTTTAAGTATGTAAATGTCTAAATCAATGTACATATTGACTATTTTGAATGAAATGTTGTTTATTTTATCTTGAAGAGTATTGCCTTTCTACTTTTTGATGGATGCAATATTGTTTGATGATTGTTTTGAAGTGATCATTTTGAAAATATGTTAGTATATAAGTGATAATCAGTTCTTTCAAATAAGATAAAGCTATTTTTTTTATATACAAATAAGATAAAGCTATTTGATTAGTATGCACAAATCTTTCTGAATTTTTTTAATTGTTTTTGAAAAGGGATTAAATTTGTATGGATTTAACATAATTACCATAGCGTTTGCTAGAGACATGTTGTGGGAATAATAGCCTTTTTTAGTCTTTTTTAACATGCTATAGATAATAGAACGCATTGTGGGAATAATAGCCTTGATTAATTATAATAGCGCTCGTTAAAGAAAGCATTGTCTATGTTCTAGTCAGGTGTCTTTTAAATTAATAAATATAAACTTACTTGAATATTACAACAGCCTTCTCTGCCTCACTCACAAGTCAAAACAATAGCTCACCCGTTTTCACTCATGCCCTAATATCGCTTTAAACGCTTTAATTAGGTTCTACTCCATTTCTCTGGATTTCGTTTGCATGTAACTTGCTTTTTCTTACTCTATTGTTGTACAAAATACTCTTTGTAAATTTATGTAATAAATCCATTCACCTTACCCATCATTACTATCCTAAAGATAAAAATAAAATTATATTTTCAAAATTCTTAAAGTCCCTTTTCCAATAGATTGGACCAATCCTCCCTTTTTAACCCTCCTTTTACATTATGGTGTTTCCTTCAGAAAATTTAATCTCTCTAATATTATTCTTATCATGATTACATTGAAACCTGGTATATTATTTACCTAGAACCTTATAACCATACTTGGTTTATTTGATTCCAAAAAGATATTTCTTTAAAATATTTAATAAATACTAAATTGACAAAATTAAAAAATAATTTAAGGATTTTTTTTAAAAGCAAAACCAATTAAGTTATAAATGAGCTAAATAAAATAAGCTCAAACTTTATTTTTATTTTAACAAATCAAATTCAAGCTTTCAATTAAGTTCAAATATTCAACTCGGCTTAACTCGTTTATATCCTTAACCACAACCAAAACCTGCATTAGTTTGAGACTAAAATGCTTTTATCATCTAAGTAACCCTTTCCCAATTTTATCGTTCTAAAATACAGAATGACAACCAGATGGATAGTAGATGAAAAGTTGATTATATGGACTGATCGACACTTGGACTCCCTCAAAACTAAACTTTTCAGTACAGAAAAAAGTTTGTACACTGGCATTGAATAAAAAATTAAAGAATTTAATTACTATGCACTGTCAGTGTAAAAAAATTTTACACAAACGTCCAATTATATCTTACCATATAAATATGTGCAGATATTTTAGGAAATATTGTTACGAAGTGACACCATGATGAGACATGTTTGAATGTCTGTGTAAAATCTTTTTATGCTGACAGTGCATAATAATTAAACTCAAAATTAAATCCTTAAACTCATCTTCCATACTTTAAATTTATCAGATAAGATATCAGCTGAATTAAGATGAGAACAAAAGTCCAAGTATCAATGCAATCCAACTGATAAACTAAAATGGACAGTATAGATGACTACTGCTACAATTGATCTCCTACCACCCAAGGAGGAACAAAAAGATGAGATTATGGTTCTATTATGTTATAAAGACTTCTCATTCTTCATCAGATCCTGAACTTTGTGCAGCTTGACCATGTTTATTCATGGCTCCATTAGCAGCTTGATGCTTATTTTTTGAGTTTTGATCATCTTCTTCGTCTTCACTGTATTCACTCTCATAGTCTTCATCATACTCTCCATCCTCATTGTCCTCATCCTCCTCAACTCCATCCTCCATGATAGGTCCCTCATCAGCTAAAGCAGCCCCACGGGTACCAGCCCGAGTCCGTTTCAAAACTTTGAGCTTTAAATTTGTCTTCCTGTCACAGCCCAACCAAGAGTCACATAAACAATAGCAAGTCAAACTGTAGGTGCCCTCTGATGGGGCCTGGAACTTGCCCATTACCAATCTAGACCCTCCCTTCACCTTCTCAACTGCTTCTGCAACTGCCTTACTGGTCTCCTTCACAGTTGCTCCTGACCCCTCCTTAGATTCCTCAATTGCCTTAGATGCAGCAGTCACAGCAGCAGCTTCATCCATGAAACTAACCTTCTGAAAGAACCACACATTATTCGAAACAGAATCCGCAAGCAAAAACCAGAAATTTTCTTCCTTGTGAAATGGGTAGTAGGGGGCATGTGGAAGGGCACCGATCAGGCCATTACCCCTTTTAATATTTATCCAAGCATGGATAGTAACAATGTCACCCTCTTGTATACCCTCTTCGCCTTCAGTCTCACAAGTCACTTCAAGTGTCAAGGAAGGCATCATATCCAGTACCGTCTCAATGTCTTGCACTTCAGCAGAAGATAACCCAGCTGTTTGAGTAAGCAGCTCAGCCCGCTCCTGTGAGTCCATGTCATGAAGCTCCTGAAATGTTCTTACCTTCTGCATATCGAGAACAAAAATGCTTAGGTCCAACACTTATGGGCATGGGATCAAACCGGAAATTCAACATGACCAGGAGATGAAATGTAATCCAACATTTGAATTCCAAACAGCTAAGAGTAGTTACTAGACAGTATACAATACATAACTAGGGGCTAATTGAGTAGAACAGAGATAGCTTTGCAGTTTATTTTTTTTAAATAGAATAAAATTAGATAAGTAATTTCATAGAACTAGTAATTTAGCCACTAGACTCTATCCAAAATTAATATGAAACCCATATGAATAATATCCTTCTATCAATCTCGACTCCCAAATAACACTTGGCAGAAATCAAACTTATTGAAGTGGATCCAACGAGTAGCTAACTAGCGACAGTTGGATCCCCTGGAATAACATGCATAAATGGTTTGTCAGTATGTTAACTCTGGTCAAGGCTCAAGATCTTTAGACCATGTAACTACAAGTAATAGCATAGACATGAACATCTAGACCAGTGAAATTTAATTTAATCATTTACATTTGGATGACAACAAGTCGTGTCTAATGTTCTAACATACCTTGCGAGCCACCTTCTTAATAACAGTCTCAGTTATATGTGGCAGCTGCAGAAATGGTGCAATGCCTTCAGGTGATCCACCAGTAGTCTTCCTAGCACTGAGAGGAACAGCCTGCATAGGTCATAAATCAAGAAAAGAAATTCATATTAAAATTGTTTTATAATAACAAAAAGGCAAAAATATTAATTGGGGATATATTCGACTAGAATGCTCTTCTAAACAAGAAAAACAAACAAAAATGGCAATTGCAAAATTTAATTCCACATCATAAATTTAAACCGACAACCTTAAACTAAGAACATATCGATATGTACAACATTTGTGCAGCATATCCTGACTGACTGCCTTGTTCTTAAAGAAAAGACATTAAACTAATAGGCATCCTTATAAGAACCAAAAGATACCAGAGAATCTATGATATCAACAAGCACAAGCACTTTTTAACTGCATTTTCAAATAAAAATCCTTAAATAATTAAGTAAAATAGAGCACCTGTATCCTATGACGTAAGTTTTTTCTATAATAACAGACTATGTAAAGGAATGGAGGAACTTGATTGAATATTGACCATCCTAGAATAATGGTCTCATGTATGGGTATTTACATCTATTAATACTTTATATTATCATTATACCAGAGACAAAAGAGAATGTTAAAGCAAAATTTACATTTAGATTATTCATTACATATAGCTGTAAGCATTTTCTTTATTTCTTCATAATTGATTAAAAATTATTCCATTTTTTCTTGTGATGAAAAATAAAAAGGTATAGGTGGAGGGGATGCTGTCCCATTCAAAGGTCAGGGTATCGCCACAAGCCTTAGCAAGTGCCTACAATGGTACTTTCAGAGTACCTATCAGTTAAATGTTATTCATTCATTGCCATACATAGGTTCTGCCCCTTGCAACTAGGTAGAAGTAGAATGAGATATAATGGTGCTAGTATTTTACCTGGGAAAAGTATCTGTTTTTTTATTTGGAAAGAAAAAGAAATGTTATTAGAAAAGAAGGGGAAAATATAAGAAAAAATAAGGCATCCTCCAAAAAAAACCACAAAGCTGAAGGCAAACAAAAATAAAATCCCAAAAGGAAACCGGGAAAAAAAATCTGAAGGGCAAAACAAAAAAAAAGGAACCACCACAACTGCCCCCAAAACCCTCCTAGCCTAGGAGTCCTAGGAAGCCCTTCCATCAAACACCCGCAACAAAAGTGACAAACTAATAAAAATCACAAAACACTCCCTTTAGCCTTCAACAATAAATAAAACTTCAAAAGTAAGCAGGTTATCAGCAAGCATAAATGAGCATGGGATACAGACTAACAATTACCACTTACAAATAAATGACAATAAGGAACAAAGCAAATAATGTGCCACAGTATTTGGTAAAGTGAGATTATTCTGTAACTTAATTTATCACAGAAGACTAGTTGCTTATTAAACATATGTAAAGGTGAAATTGGAGGAAATAAAATGTGTGAATCGTAGGCGAATTATAGTTAGCATCGACTTAGATTCATTACCTGTATGATACATTGTGAAAGCTCAACAACACCAATCGCAGGTCTCAGCCACCCATGTCCCTGAGCATTGCGTGGTATAACTGCCATCTTTTATGGAAAGTAGAGCATTAAAGAATGTACCAAAATTCAAATATAATAGATTCATGACTATAAATCCAGAAACTGAAATATCATATCCATCAAATAAGAGTGATGAAACGCAAAACTTGATGACCACAGGGTGCATACATGCTTCATTCGTGATTTCTGAATATGATTTCAACACATACAACATTATTCTTTGCATAAATCCATCAGAAACCACATATCTAATAAAATTAGTTATCATCAAGTTACATGCAGATAGAAAAGTTTATTGGAGAGTTCATTAATATTGTCTGTTCGCAGGTCGTCTAATATTTTGCATCACACAAGCAAAAAAGTTCAAGTTTGAAATCTGTAAGTTGGACCCCAGTTATGAGCATGTGCAGTGGATGGTTTTGTTTGTATTGGGTAATTTACAAGAATTTAGTGATTCAACATTTCGTATTGATGCAATTCTTAAATACTATTGCAATTTGCAAAAGACAGCGCAGACTAAAAGGGAACAACATGATAAAGGAAGCACGAGCACTGAGCCTTATGAGAAACATAAGATGATAAGATTCATTGAATAGTCCAGTCAGTCACCTTCATTAATTCTTCAAGAAGGCGAGGTGCCGTTTCTAAAATCCGTCTGAAATCACTTTGTAGAGATGGAGACAAGGCTGCAAATTCACGGGTCAACTGAGCTTGAACTAACAGCTCCGTCTAAAAGAAAATGGCATAGGTGTGAGCACATAAAGGACTATGGAAAATCAGAATAGAACACTTGTGTACTGAAAATAAAAAAGAATACTTTATTTGGCATGGCCATTACAAGGAAATACCTTAACCAGTGCAGGATGCTGCTTCCAAAACTTAGCCTGCTCCTGCTTAATGTTCTTGAGGTCAAGATTCAACTCACTCCTTACCAACATAAAAAGCTTCTGAAGAGGTTCATCATCAGTTCTACGAACTGGAATTTCCATATATTCAGCAGCCTTTGTGAAGACATCCATGACTTTGCTGTACAACATATAGCCACATTAAAAAAACAAAAAAAAAAAAGGAATGCAAAATAGCTGTTGCATAAATTGAAGTGGGGAGAACTCAACTTTCAGTCTATTAAAATATGATATTCCCAAGTATCATAAAATGGGTTAAATAAAATAACCTACTTACTGTTTTCTCTTCAATCTCTGATCAGTGATTATTTCAAATCCCAATATTCCATTTTTCCATCAATATTGTGGTGTAAGTTTGTTCAATATCTGATAAGGGATTAACAAATCCCAACAATCACAATCACTTATTTTAAATCCCTCAAAAGTTCAATATTGAATGGAATTTGCATATCTAATTTTCTTCAGTACAAACGTGCATTCTACCAACTTACAAATTCACAAAGCAATATATCTCATTGAACTTCAAGCTGATTAAAAAACATAATAAACATCTAATAACAAAAATATAATAAATATCTAATGAGGGAAATATTCAGTGGCTGTCTGAATAAAACTTGGTTCTCTGTGTCCTTCGAAAATTATTAGTAGATTCTTAACTGTTAGTTATCAAGAAGCCAATAGAAACTGATAGAAAGGGAAAATGATTAAATGAGAAAACGGAGACAGAGAGAAGGATAGCACCAATGGGAAGACCAGAAAGTCGATGGTGGTACTGGTCATGCCGATTGCTTACCATACTGACTTTCCATGAGAAGATAGGTAGCAAATAGATATAACAGCCTATGTGCATATAGTATATTGAAATAAGTTATTGGGTAAGATGACCCCTTAGCTATTTATGTAGTATTGTAAGGTGATCAGACCGTAGCCACAAAAAAATATTGGTGCAGCAAGTTCCCTGGTTTGAGATGATTGTAGGGTGAGTGGTCCCAAATCAATAGAAGGTGTTGGGTGAAGTGAGGCCCTGGCTTGAGATGAACATGATAGTTGACTTGATGGGAAGAGATTACTTCTCAACTTGTAGCCACATGGTTCTTCATGTGTAACATATATGGATTAATTTGTACAGTTAATATTGTTGATATTGGAATACTTAAATATTTGTACATGATAGGGACTTTTCTCATTTTCTTTATGTATACCACCAGAGTCTTGATATATTATTTGTATAGCTGCCCCTTTTTTGGGTACTTATGACTCATGTATAATGAGGGTATTAATTCTGGATGATGGATATTTATGTTGCTGACCAAGTAAATCTGAAATGTGGTTTGCTC
The DNA here is from genome assembly GCA_030159175.1 of Glycyrrhiza uralensis. Taxonomy (NCBI): domain Eukaryota; kingdom Viridiplantae; phylum Streptophyta; class Magnoliopsida; order Fabales; family Fabaceae; genus Glycyrrhiza; species Glycyrrhiza uralensis. Next base: position 7,167,625 of record BRZY01000007.1, read on the forward strand.
AAATTTTAAGGGAGACTCCGCCAGATTTTCGGCGACTCAATGATTAAGTAATTAATGTGCTTTGAGTATTAGGTTATTAGGCTAAGTAAGCATTAAGCTAGTATTAGGTTATTAGCCTATGTATTGGTCGCAGCCTAAGATTGGGTTTTGACAACAATGGAGATGATAGAACCCATGATTTTGCTAGGTTGGAGGAAGACCAGTTGTTGAAACCATCTGGAAGGTTTAATCCAGAAAGAAATGCAAGACATCAGGAACTGCCATGTAGGGCAGTGACTGTGTTGTGCAAGGCAATTATTGTAAGAAAACTGCTGTAGGACAGTTTCTATGAGGGGAGAGTTAGTTATGTTTTTATCTAATTATATGTTACAGTTTAGGGAAGTAGGCATCATGTGTGATGTATGCTAGTTTCTGAACAGAGAAATATTCTCTGTAGGAGCCCTAGGCTCTGGAACTGTCTTAAACAGTGTGTTGTTTCAATTCAATAAAATTCCCCTCTCAATTTCAGAACTGGTGTTCTATCAGGAGATCAAACAATCTACAATTGCCTTGATTCGAAGGAGATACTCCAAAATTGACTGTGGTTCCTTCTTCCTATCGTGCAATTCAGATATTGGCATGCCTTAGCATGAATCCGAGCATGGAAGTAGTTTTGAATCTCCCCCCATAGTTGCTAGGAGTGAACACAACCAACAAAATATGTAAAGATCAAATCTGCAAGAGATGAGAGCAGCAAGGAGAACAGAAGCTGGTCTCGCTATTCAAAACTTAGGTAAGTTCACTGATGTGACCTTGCTCATGATTATCCTTGCCTTGGAGAGAAACTGATAAGGAATCGTTGGATTCACAATGAAATTCTGCAGCTGAAGACTTCGATGAATGCCTCCACAAGTTCTTGTCATCCAAACACGTAGAAATTGTATGTGAAAAATTGACCAGAGTTGAAGACGAAATTGAAGAAATCAGCAGTGGCGGTGCACTGGAATTGAGTGGATTCTCAGAGTTGCTAAAAAGGATTACGCAAGGAATCCATGAATTAAGGACCGGTTCAAGCTCCCAATAGCATATCATTAAGGGAAAATGAGAAGGAGAGGGGGGAGAGGGAGGGAGCAGAAAGCCTGCTTTGGAATCTAACTATCTTTTCTTATTGCTCAACTGAAATTGTGAACCAAATGTAGTGTGTGTGTGTGTGTATCCAATTAACAGCCTAACTGAAAAAAATTGTTACTGCCACTGACAGGTGACAGTTACTTATATAGAAGAGAACTGTGCATACTGCACAGTTGTTAACAGCAAATTAGACTACTACTAACATACTCTAATAAACTAAAACAAAGATAAACAATGAACATACCTGGGGGCCAAAGAAGGCTTCATGAAGTAATAGTAAGTGGAAAGTGTTTGATGCATCACATAGTTGCCAGTATACTTTGATGATCTGGAGAGATAGACAACAGCCACAACCAATGGCAAGAGAATGCACACACCAACAATCCAAAGCAAGAGTATTCCACCAGATGCCCCATCAATGTTTAGCAGGAATTGAGGGAGAGCTATACCCATTTGAAATCCCTGCAATAAAATATAAAATATCATGTATATTTCACCAGCGAGTAAAACAAAAAGGCAACACCCCACTGATCACTTTGTCATTAACATTTCAGTTTTATTACCTGCCTGCCATCAGGATGGCCATATTTTTCATAATTTTCACGAGCTATTGGATCAGTCAGAGCTTGATAAGCCTTAGCAATGTACTCAACAAAGTACTTGTGCGCCTCTGAAATAAAAAGAATAAAAAAAAAGTCAGTCACATGGGTAATTGCAGACAGCCCACGTTCTTGCAAACTTCGAAGTTTGCAACTATAACAAACATGTATTAAACTGAAACACCTTCAACCTGGATCTGGATTTTTATCTGGATGGTATTGAACAGAAAGTCTCCTATATTTTTTCTTTATTTCGGACTCTGCTGCTCCAGGCTCTAATCCAAGAATACTAAACGGATCGAAAATTTCAGTCTGCATAAAATTTACAGGAGATATTTCAGAACAAGCACCATTTGAACACTCAGCCAATTAAGTAAAATGTTATACAACAAATACAAGACCCCTAAATACTAAATCCATGTCTCACGCAGCAGAATGGCTGAATTCATTTTAACTTGTAATTATTTACCTCACGACTCATAGTCTTTATGTAATAAACCAGAACAATCATAACCACCCAAAGCAGTAATAATGTCAAGTTACTATACGTTGAGACGCTTGAAATCTGCAAAATCAAAGGGGAAAGAAAATAAAAAATCAGAAGGAGAAATGAGGGCAATATCATTCAGAATTAGATTAGATCTCACAAGGGAAGGTAAATAACTTATGCAATAATTTAAAAGAAAAATGCACATAATGGAAAATGATCTCACCCTCTTAAATATGGATTTCCGGTACTTCCCTGACCGGGAGCATTCAGAGCACTGACAGTGGATGCTCTTTGATTTCTTAGCGGCAGCACGACATAGCTTTGTTATTGTATACGGCACAACAGGGATGGCCATTATTGTCAATATGAATATTGGGAACAGTGCACTGTTCTCCTCTGAAGCAGCCATCGTTTACCTTCAGTACCCACAATAACCTCGTACAAAGTTAAATTAAATAAACCTGCAAAAAAGCAAGTGTCGTAACTACTCCAAACTCAATCTTTTTCTTAGTTTTAATGGGCCTAACTCAATCTCACAAAACCGGCTTGTAAGATGAAGACTGCACATACATTATAAGGACTATCGACACAAACGAACAAAAAAAGAGAGAAGTTACTGTAGCATTCGCAGTGAGATTGAATGAAACAAAAGTTGTGTTTTTTTCAATTTGTGTCCCTCATGAAGAACCCCCCCCCCCCCCCCAATCTAATTTAAACGCAAATCAATCATCAAATTTGAATAAAAAAACCAACGCGAAACGAATTCCCACACACGAAGCAGCATATATCAGTGACATTTAAAATAATAGACTATGGCAGAAGTTGATAGATTCAGAATTCAAAAAGAAAGAAAAAATAAGGTCACAGATTGGGAAAATCCCGAGCAAGTAATAACGAAAGTAAATAGGGCAAATCCAATTGAAACCAAAGCAGAGTGACCTACAGAAATCGAAAAACTAAACAATGAAATCGAAACCCAGTGAAATCAAATCAAGGAGATCGAGATGATAATAGGCATGCAATAGTGAGATTGAAAAATGGGAGATGAGTAAATGAATCAGTAGAGAGAGAGAGACCTGAGGATTTCGGAATAGGTGGAATGGAAGGTCAACTTCGATTGAAGAGGGAACCTCTTCTACTGGATTCTGAAGCGAAGTTGAGATGAGATCGCAGCAGCAGCAGTAGCAGCAGCAGAAAAAAACGAGAGTTAGGATTTTAAATAAAATAAAATAATAAATTATTGTTTTGTTTGATTTGGTTACCTTGACGCGTGGTGTTACTGTGCGTTTTGTGTTACGTTACCTTTACGTGTAGTGCGTTTCGGCCTTTAACCCCCTAACTTGCAAAATTTGGATCCTCTACACAAGGGACTATTTGCGGCTCTCTCCACTACAAATGTGAGCCATCGGATTCAATCCAACGGCTGACTGATTTTTTTTATAGGCAAATCTTAATAAACTAGTATATTATGTTAGTAAGTGGAGGTTTGAACCATGACCTTCTTATCACTCAAATCTCTAGCTCCTCTCTCAAATCACTAAATCACCTTATGACTCCACGACTGATTGATTAAAAGCAAAAAAAGAAGAAAAATAATTTACCGCTGATCTTTATTTCTACAGCTTCACCACCGACACCTCATCATCTCCTCCTTCTACGATTAGAACTCTGTTCCGGCGAGTTTGCTCATATGCTTGGTGCATAACTCTTGGAAGAGGGGGCCGGCGGACTCGAAGGAGACCTTTGAGATGGTGTCGGAACGGTCGAGCATGTTTCCGACCATGCAGAGACCCACTCAAGGAGGTTTGGCATTGTTCTAGCAGAGGGTCACGAGGTCGTCACGGGTGAGGACGCAATCGAGGGTTTCAGTGATGGAGAGAAGTGGAGGTTGTTGCTTGGGGAGTTGAGGTAGTCAGAGATTTCCTGGTTGTAGTTGGAGATGAGCCCTACGAGGAGGTAGGAAGGGATCGTGACGAGGATGGAGACAGTCGCGGTGGTGACATCGGGGTCGAGGAAGTGGACGTCATTGCGGATGCGGGTGCAGACAATGCACCAAAGGCCCGAGGTGAAGCACCTGGGGGCAAACAAGGCCGAAGGAGAGCTTCTTGTAGACGGCGGAGGTCGGAGCAACCACGATGTCCTCAATGGCAGACTTGGCGACAACTGTGATGTCATGGCTCTGGCGACCATTGGGGTCCCGACCTCACTGACGATGCCAACCTAGCTGGAATTTCAGCACCATCACGCAATGCCTCCACCACCATCCATCGCTTCTGCTACCACCCCAAAACCCGGTCCTGTTCTTCGACGACCTCAACAGCCGCCCAATCATGTATTTTTTTGTTTTTTCTTTTAATCTGTCAATTGTTGGATTAAATCCAATGACAGACATTTATGCTGGAGAGAGCTATAGACAGTCCTTGTTGCAGAGGATCCAATCTGTAACTTGCACTGCTCATTGCACAAGCCTATAACACAGGTCGCGTTTGGATTGACTTATACAGAGTTTATTTGAGTTAATCTTCTAGCATAATTACTTGTAAAAGTGTTTAGAAGAGCTTAATAAAATACTTATGACAAGCTCGTGAGCGGTTTTTGGCTTATTTTTATAAGCTCTCTAGAATAGTTTATCAAAACAACTTACAGCTTATATGAAATCAGCTTAATCACCTTCTCTTATTTATTATAAAAATAGTTTATACATAAACGCTTATATGAAAAGCACTTATGTCATAATTGCTTAAATAAAATGTTTATCCAATCAGGCCAAAATCACAAACCCCGAAGCAGACTTGATAAAGAATCCCCCTTCCACCCTGTAGCGAATTGACAAAACTGTTGGTATAAGCCCTAGTGGCTAAATCTATTTTGATAGATTTTATATTTGTATCATGACTCCTTGATTTATATATATTTATAAATCTATATATAAAGGCATTACATTTATTATGTCAGATATTTATGACAAGATAAATTCCTTAGAATGGCAATGTTTGGTTTATTAGATCATTAAGTGATGGACTTGATTGTGAGACCCTTTTGAACAATATGGACGTCGTTATTAAATATTCGTAGTCAAGTATTATTGTTAATGAAGACGACAATAATACTACGTTAACAATAGCAAAACTAGCTTTGACTCTTCCTATTGAATTGAGTTTGAGTCGGGTGATTGAACTCCGAAATGATTTAATCAGTAAGTTCCTTCGTTTAGAGATTATTACCTGAGTGGTCTAATGGCTACATTTTGCAACACCCTTTCTCCAAAAAGGATATTACACCATAGTAACCAAGAATTTCGAAATAACTTAGAAAATATTTGATGAAAACTCGACATTCCTTCTCCGAAAATGCGTGTAAAATCTTTTTGCCTTTTAAATAATGAGAAGGATGGAGAATATGTCTCCCTAATTCTTTTCGAAAGGTTTTAAATGCGGAAACGCAAAACAATACACTTGTAAAGAAAATCTCATCTCATATATAAAATTATCAGAGTTTACATGGAAAATTCAAGATACTCAAATTTTTAAAATAATTTGTACAGTGAACATCTGAGCCGGTCAAATCTCTAGACCTCTACCCAAAATAAGACAGTAAATGTAACACCATTTCTCCTAAAATGATATTACACCATAGTAACCAAAAGTTTATTAAAGACTTAGAAAATATTTTGATAAAAGTTAGTAATCCTTCTCAAAAATACGAGTAAAATTTTTTCTCTTTTCTAAAGAAGGTGAGAAGGATGGGGAGTAAATCCCTTTAAGATTTTCTCTTTATAAATATTTGAATGTAAAGAGTAAAACATAACTTTGTACTCAAAAATTCCTCATCTCATATATGAAATCATCAGAGTTTACAACAGAGGTTTATATAGTGAATACTGAGCTAGTTGAGTCCTTAGACCTCTACCCAAACTAAAGCAGTAAATATAAATTCTTCTCGTAATCTCTATCAACTATGCAGCATTTTCCTTCAGTTCCTTCTTCTAAAAGCTAACCCACTTCTTGGGTAAACCATCTACTCAGTCATGCATCAACACAACAAAACAGGCAAAGGTGAAACTCTAAACAAAGTAACAAGTAAAGTACAAGCATACACAGAACACAGATTATATACCAATTAATTTGCACATCAAGACACATATCAAAGATAACAGATCAATCAAAGCTTATAACCCGGTTCCAATCAAACAGGTCTTACCTTGTGTCTTGTAAACTTGCAATTAACTCATTCACAAAATATATTCTCACATCGAAGTATATTTATGCATGCCACTTCAATATCTCTCTAATTACACCGGTGTAGTGCTCCAAGGAGACTTTTCCAACCTCTCACCATTGAGCGACCGGCTGCAGTAAACTTAACAGCATAAACAGGGAATCCCGTCTATAGACCCCTGAGAATACTTCAGAAATATTGCATTTAAAACTTAATACCAAATCAGAAATAGATCTGCCAGTCAGATTTATCCAAGTCGGGTATACGACTCGTCTCGGCTCAGGGGAATTCACCGACAAGGCTATTGAGACTTTCGGAACCTGGATAATCCCAGTAGACAATTGTAGTCCAACAGAAACTATTTTCAACCCCGTCTAGTGGGTTATAAGCTCATCGTCTTTAATGCAAATGATCGTCTAAATTTGTAAACCATTTTCTCTTTGTAAAACCTCCTCTGGGTTAATGTCACTTTTCTCAAAATCTCTTCGTAAAAAAACTCATTAGATAAAACTCATTACCTTATAAAGATCTTTATAGATAATTGTTTTAAAACCACTTTGGGTCATTTTCGGACAAGAAACCTTTTACAGTATTACTTAAATCCTTCTTGCTCATTTTATCGCTCGTTATGAGTTAAGTTATTTTTCCGGCTTCAATAATTTAATTAATGACTGTTCACACCGTGGCAGAGTCGAACTGAGGTGAGTAGCCCAACAGAGTGATTTCGATATATGATCTAAAGGTTATTAATTTATTTCAAGAAGATCAAAACGGGGCAGAGCCACCTAGGATTGATCAAGAGAGAAGAGATCAACAGTATTAAAACTTACGTCCACTTTTTAATCAGCAAGTGTCTGTTCTCATATTTTAAGTAGCTCTTTGGAAATGGAATAATTACACGGCGGCTGAACTGACTACAGTAATCAGTGTCCAGCTTTCTTTGAACTTGATATAGACTTAGTGAGCGAAATATAGCTGATTAATTATTGGCTTAAGTTATTTTTGAAGATGAAAGGATCACACGATGGCAGAGCCATCTTTGGTGACCAGAACCCAAAAATCGATATACTATGACTAAGTAAACGTAGTCCAATTGTTTCTCTTTGGAAATACTTAAACACTATTTATCTTCCAGGGAAAAAGGCCCATTGAATGTCTATCTCACTAATTTCCACTGCCGTAGGCATTGAAAATTAATCTGAGTTATGTGCATACATATACAGATTGGATACCCACTCGATATTTCCCACTAATAATATAGCAGTAGAATTCACCGAGAATCCATTACTGTTAGATTATATTCCGAAAGATGCTATAACAGTAGGTTCACCAAGAATCCATTACTATTACATTCTTTTATTCAATCCAATCTATTTATATATACTGTATTAAGAAATTTACTTCTTTCCCAATTTTATCTTGTCACGTATATACCGGGTCCCTAGTGTTAAGAATTCCCCAAACAGCGTATCAATACAGATCCTAGGCCAGAGAGAGACGGACTGCTTTAGCCCCTTCATAGGTCTCACTTCCTTTCTAGACAGATCCATACTGATAAACCATTTATCTTAACCATCACCTTGTATATAAATAACAGATAATATTGGGGTTTTCATAAATAATAAATTGGGTATTCTTTGCGGTACAATCATATTTATGGTACGTCTAAAATTCGCTATTATAACGATATGTTTACAAAAGCTCAAAAGTGATTTTGGCATAACCTCCCCACTTACTCGAATTTAAGACAACAATTGGGCATTATAACTCTACAATTTATAAATAGCATAAAACAACTAAAGTAAGGCCATAAAGCAATTATAAGGCATAAAAGGCTATAAACACATAAACAAGCAATTCAAACACAAACAAGAATCAAATTCATACTTCACAAATCACTTTGTAAGATTAACCCCTTACCTTGGCCAAAACTTGATGAAGAACAAGCAAGAACACCAAGAACACAATAGTAAGAAATTTAAGACTAAAGAGAGAAAAGAGAGAGATTTGTGTTTGCCTTGCCTCTTGGATTGTGTTGTGTGAATTTTTATGAAGCCAAGGGGGTCTATTTATAGGTGAGGGGGCAGCCAAGGGGTTGGGTTAAATGGAACTATGGTTAGCTTGAAAGTAATCATGGTTTGGCTTTTAAAAATAAACCAAAACATTTATCTAATTCCTAATTGGCCTAAACCACTTCACAAGGATTGAATCCAAGTGAAAAGCATCATCCAAGGGCTCTAGATGAGGAAGAGGGGGCGGCCAAAGAGGAGGGCAAAGGAGGAAGAGAAATGTGCAAGTGATGTAAGCCATGACCATCAAAATACATATTTATTAATTAGGTTTAATCCATTCTTTTTCTAAATGGTTCAAAGGCTTTCACAAGGATTGTTGACTCATGAAGAAATCTGATCCAAGGCCCCCAAATGGCTCTTGATGTTGACCAAAGCAAGGAGGAAGAAAGGCCATTGGATTGCTTGGACAAAAGCTTTAAGTTTAGGTAGTTTAAGTGAAAATCAAGGGTAAAATGGTCTTTATACATGCCCACCATACTATTCAAGGTAATCATGATGTCCCCAACTCTCTTAGGGTTTTTAGAATTATATTTGAACCCCTCAAAGTTCCTAAGTTTCTATATCATAGCCACTATGTCTCTATTCGCCTCTATTCGGCTTATTCCATAAATAAGGGAAAGATGGTCTTCTTACTAATCTATCACTTAAAAATAATTTTATATTGTGAGAACCAAAGAGGAATCTCGAAAATAACATGTAAGAGTCTTTTGGAATTTTTACGGTAAGGGTAAGCCTTACTGTTTGCAAAAACAAAGCAAAACGGACGCGCCGTAAGTGAAAAATAGTACTTTTTCAGAAAATTCCAGAAAAATTCCCATAAAATCACAAATTTGATTTAAACACTAATGGTCCCTCTTGAAATTTGATTTTAAGCACTCACTGATCACTGAAAATCTATTTTTGACCAGAAATCTCTGTTTTTCGTATTTTATGAATGTCGAAAAAAATAGCATTTTTACCTACTTTTCATAAAATTATGAAATAATTCCCAAAAATCTCCAAAAATATAAAAACATGATTCAGCTATTCAAAATGTTTTTCTGACCTTAGTTTGGTCTTCGAATCAATTAATTGTTCTTACTGTAAGTAACAGGGTCAAAATGGTAATTTTTAAAGTTTTCCAAAAATTCTAAGAAAATTCCATAAAATCAAAAATATTAAAAGAACCAACTTTTGTGAAGGAAGTTTGTTTGTCTAAGTTGGTTTGACATACTTGTGCTATTTAAAACCTTATCCATTAATAACGGTAAATACAGATGTCAAACGTTTAAAGAAGGAGTGACTGTTTTAATTAAATAATTTCATAAGTATTTTAAAACCTTCATTATAAGGCTAAAATAATTTTCTTATCACTTAGATCACACAATATCACATAGCACAGATAAAAGACGAAAATACAGAAAACAGAAGTCTATATAAGACTTTACCTATTTTACTATTTAAGCTATAATACTTAACCGTAACTGATCATTCTATTTTTCTTAGATTTCTATCAAGTCTCTGTAGTCTCTATCTTATCTATTTTTCCATCTCTAGTAGTTATTCCTTTCCTGACTAACAGATTACGGAGTTCCTTCTAAAGGGACTAAAACTGTAATTTCTTTATTTCTTCCTCAAATAATCCAAACTTAACTCCTAAAATCTTTATATGTCACCAATCTACTATATCTTCCCTCAAATACCTCTTGGAAGTGTTGTATGAATTTTTCCAAATTCATTTATCATTTATCCTAATAATCAGAATGTCCGTATATAGTTTCCTGACTTCCGTATTTAGCTCTAAACTACTAAGTTTTTATCCAGAAAACTTCAAAGTAATTCTAATCCTCGAAAATTAATATTTTGTCTTAGAGTGAAAATTTTAGGATGTTACAGTAAACATCTATTCTTCTTGGAATTCCTATCAATCCATACAGCAACGTCCTCCAGATCCTCTCCTAGGAGCTGGCCCACTCTTTGGGGAAAACGTCTACTCAACCATGTACCAAACAACATAAAAAATAGGCAATGGTGAAAATTCTTATCATTGAATTATATCACAAGAAAACATACAGGCAACACACAACAGATATAACATACAATTAATGATATACTCATCCTCAAAGGAAATCAGGTATCACATAAATTTCATATATATAACACATTTAGACATACAACATCTTAAACAGAGAATTCCACATGGTAATATATATCTCAAGGAATTGGTAAACCGGTATGGTACTATCACATAGACTCTCTATACTTTCGGGACACACCCACGAGCACTCTGCCCGCTACTCCTGGGGATTTTACTCAATAACTTTCGGGACACACCCACGAGCACTCAGCCCGCTACCCCTGGAGATTTTACTCAATAACTTTCGGGACACACCCACGAGTAAAAGAACCCGCTGCTCCTGGAGACTTTACTCACTTAAATTCGAGACACACCCACGAGTAAGTCACTCGCTACTCTTGGAGATTTTACTTTAGGAATTTCGGCACACAGCCACGAGCATTCAGCCGCTATTCCTGGAGGTTTTACACTTAAATTCAGGACACACCCACGAGTAAGCCACTCGCTACTCCTGGAGATTTTACTTTAGGAATTTCGGCACATAGCCACGAGCATTCAGCCCGCTACTCCTGGAGATTTTACTTTGTAACCACAGACACCAACTTACGACTTAACTCTCAAATAAACTTGGAATCATATTATTTCAAATGAACACAGAATCACAAGTAAACACTTAATCACATTTCTCAGATAAGAATACCAAATCACATATCTCAAATAACTACAGAATCACCCTTCTAAATTAAAAACACAGAATCACATATTTCAGATAAAACATAAAACAATATAACACTACCAAGCACACCTCTTTAGTCTTTATGTAAAAACCCATAAAACAAGAGCGTTTTGCCAGCATATAATTAATTAATGAAATTACTTCTCATATTATCTCACTAATTTTTCACCAGATAATATAAAAGTAGAATTCACCGAGAATCCTTTACCATTATACTATTTTACCCAATTTATCTTAGTCACGTATATACAGAGTCCCTAGGTTATGATTTCCCCAAACGGCGTATAGGTATGGTTCCTAGGAAAGAGAAGGTGAGCTAAGGCCTCTTCGAAGACATTTGTCTTTCCTAGACAGAACCACACTAATAAACCATTTATCTTAACTATCACCTTGTATATCAATGATAGACAACATCAGGGTTTTCACAATTTAGGCATTATAACAATACAATTTTTAAAGCTCAAAGCAATTAAGTGAAAGCCATAAAACAAGTATAAAGCTTAAATAAATGATTATAAGGCATATATCAATCTTGCCATTATACCTTTACTATCAAAACACATAATTAAATAAAAGCTATAAATGATTATAAGGCATATAACAATCTTGCCATTATAACCTTACTATAAAAGCACATAATTAAAAAGCTATAAAATAGTTATAAGGCATATACCAATCTTGTCATTATAACCTTACTATAATTAAATAAAAGCTATAAAACAATTAATAAAGCTATAACACATAAAATCACAAAAGTGGACAATCTCTTCAAAATTCTCAAAAATTTTCCCCTTACCTTCAAACTTGAAGAAAAGAGATATTTTAAAGATCAAAGCTTCAAAACTAAAGAACTTTGACAAGAAAACTATGAAAAATTTATAAAGATGGAGAAGAGAGAACTCTTGAAATGCATCAAGAATTGGAATGAGGATTTAATGAAGCCCCTCCCCTCTATTTATAGTGCTTGGAGGCAGCCAAGGACTCAAGGAGGTGGTTTTGAGCTCATGGTTTCATCTAAACCATGGCTTTATAAAAAGGAAGATAAAACCATTTAATTAAAAACCTAGTTTAGAAAACCATGTCCCACAAAAACCCTAGAAGCTTTGAGAAGCTCCTAGATTCTCCATGAGCTATAAAGGGGGTGGCCGTTGCAAAGGGGGAGAAGTGATTTTACCAAAGTAACTCTAGGGTTTGTATGAAAAAGGATAAAAATCAAGGGTAAAAATGTCATTTAATAAATCAAAAATTGAAATAATTGATTTAAATTGGTGAGAACCAATGAGAATGCCAGAAAATGCCATGATAGCTCTAAATAATTTCGTGGCATCATTTTTTTGAAATTTATTGATAGTGCAATCTCTTCGGTTTTCACAGTTTCGCAGGTATAACTCTGAAATTAAAGCAGAAAATGGTGTTTTCAAAACTTACTCAGAAATAATTTCTAAAATTCTCAAATAAATAATTAAAAATAAAATATAAATTATTGTGGATCTTTGTCACGAAATTCTTATACCGCGAAATAAGATTTTTACACTTATACGCCCCCGTTTAACGTAGTTTTTGGTAAATTTTGAAAGTTTTTCAAAAATTTCAAAAAAACTTCATAAAATCATAAATTTTAAAAGAACCAACTTTTATGAAGGAAGTTTTTTTTTTGGATTGATTTGACACACTTAAGCTATTTAAATCTTTTTTCGTCAGTTAGACGTAAACTATTTTTTGTAAAAAGATCCGACGTTGACTGAAAAACTACCATTTCAGAAGTATTTTGGAATATGTGTATTTTATCCCTAGTTTTAAGCCAAAAATAAATCTCAAAACATTTATGTCACAAAAATTCATATAAATCAGAATAAGGACGGTAAAAACAAAGAAACGGATGTTGTAACTAGACCTGACGGTAGCTGAAAATTATCCATTTTCAGAAATATTTTCAAACATGTATATTTAAATTCTATTTTTAAGCTAAAAATAAATCTCAAAATATTTATATCACAAAAATTCATATAAGACGAAATAAGAACAGTTAATCACAGAAACGGATGTTACACATTTCATGGGCCAAGGACAAGGAGTTGTCAAGCCAGCATGTAGGTGTGAATATTATGAGTACTGTTCATGCTGGATTGACTCGCTACTGGAAGGCTTCATAATAGTTATGCAAATGTCATAAGCTCTTCCTAAGGTAGCCATAGTAAATCAAGTCCTCACCCTTGAAGTCACTATGATCCCTACATGAGGAGTTGTTTGCTTAGATGCTATCAAACGTCACGCCGTAATTGGGTGATCATAAAGGTAGTATTCAGGTATGCCACGAATCATGCGGAGGGGTGTGAGTGATGTAGAGAGAATTCGTCTCTCCTGCATAACAGGGGTGTGCCACTCAATGGAGTGAGGTGTGCTAAAGTCGTTGGCCAACACAGCATTGAGACAATATGTAATATTAGACCCAATGGGAGCACATCTACTCTGAGATCAAGAAACCATGATTGGACATAATGAGGATGACATATTTTATTCCTCATGTTCAATCGAGACTAAAGAACGAAGGGATTAAGGCTTTACAATTATTATGGTTAAGGGATGTTAAGTCGGATCACCGATCATCTCATAAATTGGATAGCAAGATGTATTGCTGGATGCCGCACATTGTTTATAATAGTTAGGTATTAATTATTATTGCCAACTCTATGAGAGCCTACAGGGCCACACGCAATTGAGTAAATTAGTTGGAGAGATTTATATTAAATTAAATGAGAGCTATATCTAATTAAATATGATTTAATTAGAGGAGTATCTAATCAAATAAGATTTGATTAGAGGTGAATTAATTAAATGAGATTTAATTAATTAGAGGTGAATGAATTAGACATGATTTAATTGATTAAGGCATTTTTAGTAAAAACATTTTAATTAAAATAGATTTAATTAAAACATAATTTTAATTGGATAAGGCCTACTAGGGTTGCACGGTGGAAAAAGAGGAAACCCTAGCAGTGTTAAATACACTGCAAGGAGGCACCTTTCCATAACATAAAAAATAGAAACAGAATAGCCGCCCCCTTTCTCGTCTCTCTTGCTCCCACGTACAACTAGCACTGTTCCCAACTGGTGTTTGCTCACGTAAGACGTGGACTAGGTAGAGGTACCCGTACTTTGGAGCACTGGTGATCGAACCATCATCTCACTCACGTCAATAAGGTAAACGTTTATTCACTTTGTGATTCTTGATTGTTACTAGTGATCTTGGTACATGGTTGTTCCGCTAATGAGTTGTTTTCTAATATGAAAATTTATAAGTTTACCCCATTAAACCCCAACAGTGATATTAAAGCCAGGTTCTCTGTAATGCTGAGTCTAAGTGAAGTTTACTTTTGATTGATAACATGTTTGTGTGTTGTTTTGTGAATATGATTCATAAATAATCTGCATGTTAATCATTTGGTGAGTAATTTTGAATTATGCTCTTGATATGAAAAAGTTTCTATTACATGCTATGTGTGTTATGTATGAAAACATGTTCATGTATGCTTTTATTTTAATTATTTAATTTTGAATTATTTAAATTAAAAGAGAGGATGCATGATAAGAATAATGCTTGTATGAGATATTAAGCGCGGTGATATCACTTTAGTAAAATTTCCCTCAAAGAAAATATTAAGTTTTTAAAGCCTTCTGGTGTTGGGTACTCGTCCAGGCTAGGATCGATTAAGGGTGAGTCACAAAGGATAATTGTACTATCCACCGACCTACTATTGGGTTAGATCTAATTAAGTGTATTCAATATAATTGAAATGGCTTAGAGGAAAAGGAGTTGGGCATCAATATATAAGATAAATTGAAATAATGAGTTATTCACCCAACAGATCCAAGAGTCTACGAGATAGATTGGAAAGAGTTTCCTACCTAAATAGCTAAGTTCTGGGCGATCAGCCAAAGCTGACTCTAGATGAAGTGAAATATGGATCTTGTCCTACTATGAGTATCTTCCAACGGGATTCTCCGAATCAATAATTGAGAGTTGTTAATTTGAAGAAAATAGTGGGAGCATATTTAATAAAGTCTTGTTAAATATGTTTTAATCATGATACTTATAACTGGAAATTTACTGTTTTAGATAACCATGACTGAAAACACAACATACTATATTTCACTGCGATCAATCCTTGAGAAGGATAAATCATCCGGACGTAATTTTCTAGATTGGCTTAGAAACTTGAGGATTGTCCTCAAGTATGAGAAGAAGCTGCGTTCTTGAGCAACAACATCCTGACCCACATGCTGATACTACCTCTATAGCTGATCGAGATGCTTATGTCGCATGTCTCATGCTTGCTACCATGTCTCCCGAGCTGCAAAGGTAGGACGAGAACATGGAGGCGTATGATATGATCATGCACCTCGAGACGCTCTACCATAAACAAGCAAAGCATGAGAGATATGAGACTTCCAAAGCCCTTTTCAACTGCAAGATGGCAAAAAGGAACCCAGTGGGCCCTCGTGTATTCTAAGTGGTTGGATACATTGAGAACCTAGATAGGTTGAGCTTTCCTTTAGGCCAAGAGTTGGCCACTGATTTGATCCTGCAATCATTGCCGGACAGTTACAGTCAGTTCGTCATGAACTATAACATGAATGAAATTGACAGACCTTTGCCTGAACTTGTTGGGATGTTGAGAACTATCGAGCAGAATCTTAACAAAGAAATGGGGTAGACCATGATGATGGTCCAAGAGGGAGATGGTAACAAGAAGTATATGTTTGGTAACAAAGAGAAGGGGAAGGGCAAGGGTAACTCCAAGCCTAGCACTTCCGGCTTGAAGCCAACTGAAGGTGTGCATAAGGATGGCACTTGCTTCCAATGCGGTGAGACTAGTCATTGGAAGAGGAACTGCCAGAAGTACTTGGAATAGAAAAGAAAAGGAAGTGTGACTTCAAATTCAGGTATTTACGTTATAGATGTCAGTCTATCTACTTCCTTATCATGGGTATTGGACACCGGATGTGGATCTCACATTTATTGAAATGTGCAGAATCTAAAGAGGAATAGGACATTGACTAAAGGCAAAACTGACCTACAAGTGGGAAGTGGAGCAAGAGTTACTGCATTAGTTGTAGGAGTTTATGCTTTCAACTTTACCTTTTGTGCTTGTTTTGGAATTGGATAAGTGTTATCATATTCCAACCATTAGCAGAAATATTGTTTCTAGTTCTTGTTTGGACAAGAATATTTTAATATTAAGGACAAGAGTTGTTCGCTTTATAAGATAATGTTTCTACGCTAATGTACTTATGAGTAATGGATGTTATGTCCTAGGTCTCGATACACCTATCTATAACATAAATACTAAGAGGGTCAAATCAAACGATTTGAACCCTGCTTACCTAAGACATCACTGCTTAGGCCATAAAAGTGAGGAACGCATTTCCAAACTCTAAGTGACTGGATTGTTGGACTCGTTCGATTTTGAATTATTTGAGGTATGCGAATTTTATCTATTGGGAAAGATGACTAAGACTCCATTCATCAATCAAAGGAGAGAGCTAATGATCTATTGGGCTTGATACATAAGGATGTATGCATGCCACTAAGCAAGAATGCAAGAAGTGGTTTTTCCTTACTTCATCATATTTACTTATGAGTAAATAGGGGTTTGTGTATCTAATGAAACACAAATTAGAATCATTACAACACTTCTCTGGGCAACATTTAAAAACCCTTCCCAAAACATAGAGATGACAATGGTTTTCTAACTGTTGACACCTTTCATGACAACGATTGAAAAAGTGTTCCCAAAACATAGGATAGACAACAGTTTTACAAACCGTTGACACTTCTCTTGGCAATGGTTGTAAAACTATTCCCAATAATCAAATAGGCAACGTTTTATTTTAATTATAGCCAACGGTGTTGAAATCGTACCTATTAGTGAGAATAGGGAACAGTTATAATCCATTGTTTATTTTATTTCTAGCTTTCTTCAATTTTGTACAAAAATCTTGTGTTATAACTCTCTTTTTAATGCTTAAGAATTGGTTCTTATATAGTACATAACATCCATGTCATTGTGCTTCAATGATGAACCCAATGAATAACGGTTTTTAACTTTAAAAACTTATTTAAGAACCCCCCATTGAAGATGCTATGAGAATCTCATGCTTTGACCCAAAATCCTTGGATTCTCCAAGTATCTTTATAACTATCTTTCTAATCTTTAGTCATCTTGTTTCTCTTTCAAAACTTATCGTTTCAACACTCTTATCTCAAAAAGCCACCATTTAAATCTAAAAATGTTAACATGACTAAATAATAAATTTTTTAAAATTCCAAATTAGTTTTACAAGAATTTATGGGACCAAAAAGAAATGTTAACTTTATTATTTATTTTCTAAAAAAAAGAACGAGGGTATCTATAATCTATAAATTTGTAAACCCTTACTTTCATATGTGTCGTCTTGAGAGCATTTATAGGCTTAGGTGTCATCTTATAAATGTTTCCCTCCCATTTTTTGGGTAGGTGTCGTACTCTTCTTAATTATCGAAAACTAACTAATATTTTCTATTGATAAGGTCTGGAGTGCCAACTTAGTTGGGATGACTTTCCCTATAGTGATGTTATTGCATGCTAGATTTATGTAAGGGCAATAGGAGTTGGGTGGTTTATGTAAACCAAACTTTTGTACAGTCGTTAGTTGCTTAATTTGGGCATACCTTGTGCTCTAAATTAGCTGTCATTTCAATAAAAATTTTAGCTTATCCAAAACAAAATTAAATATTAACTCTATTAACCAACGTCCGTTGGTCCGACTGGCAACTGCGGTTGGTCCTCATCCCAAGGTCTCATGTTCGAGTCTTGGGTTTGATAAAAAAAAAAAGGCTCTGGGAGGGATAGCCTTAATGCAGCCAAGGTCCCGAGGGTACCCAAAAAAATATTAACTCTATTATATTTAATATTTTAAAAAATCTAATCTAACCTACAATATACTTTCAAAAGCGAGATTAAAGTAGTTTTGATTTGATCTTATAGGTTTGTTACGCACTACTGTCATCAGATATACTTTGTTTTTGTATTCAAATATTTAATTGTGTATTATTTAAAAAAATTATATTTTATTATAATTATAATTACAGTTTTTGTACATTAAAATAATTCGTTATAATTTTTTCATTATTAATATAATTTGTACTTATTTACTATTTTCTTGCACAACTAATTTGTTAAACATTTTTGCGTCTATGTAAACTTAATTTTTTATCTAATCAATAATAATGATAATTTACAATAATCTAAGATCTAAAATCTATAATCTATAATAAGATAATATATATATAATATATACATTTGCGAACCCTTACTTTCATATGTGTCATCTTGAGAGCATTTATAGGCTTAGGTGCATTTTATAATTGTTTCCCTCTCATTTTTTGGTTAGATGTCACACTCTCCTTAATTATCGGCAACTAATTAATATTCTCTATTATTTATAAAAAAATTTAAAATCTAATCTATCCTACAATATACTTTCAAAAACAAGATTAAAGTAGTTTTGATTTGATCTTATAGGTTTGTTACGCACTACTGTTATCAAATATACTTTGTTTTTATATTCAAATGTTTAATTGTGCATTATTTAGAGAAATTATATTTTATTATAATTGTAATTATAATTTTGTACCTTAAAATAATTCATTATAATGTTTTTGTTATTAATATAATTTATACTTATTTATTATTTTCTTGGACAACTAATTTGTTAAACATTTTTGCATCTATGTAAACTTAATTTTTTATCTAATCAATAATCTATAATATATAATAATCTATAAATTTGCGAACCCTTAATTTTTCAGGTGTCGTCTTGAGAGTATTTTTAGGCCTAGTGTCATCCTATAGTTGTTTCCCGCTTATTTTCTACACGTCACATTCTTAGTCCCCAACCTCGATCTAATAAGTTGTTATTATTTGAATTTAGAATTAAAAGAATGGCTTGTTGCAAGTCTGCAGCTCACGTAAATATCTCTATGTAGTTTTACTAGATAGCATCAGATACAACAACCTAATCTTCTAATTCTAAATTCAAATATTAATAACTTAATAGATAACAACTTATTAATACCGATAACAAACTTATATCTATCCTTATCTCTAATTATTATCATATAATTCAAAAGAGATTCCTATTAGAATTAGAATTAATATCATCCTTATGAATGACATAATCAATGGCTTTTTGTCTCCTCTCAAAGCTATCTTTTTGGTTGGATTTTGATTTATGTGAAAACCAAAGGTGCTTTTTTTTTAATATATAAATTTTATGGTATAATTTCCTAGCTATTGTTTGATTCGTGAATCAAGTAATTTTATTCATTGTGCTAACTTTTATAAAGAAAGTGTTGTATGTACTCACAACAGCCGATTAGAAAAGGTTGTGTTTTATGCATAGCCTGTCAATATCCATTTCCATTTATACATGGGGATAATGAAACATTTTTCTTTAATGCTATTTGGTGTTCTACACTAGCCCCACTCCCCTGAATTTTTTTATTTTCCATATTTATTTTTGAAATGAATTTTAATTATTGTAGTATTTTAGTCTTCTTTTGGTTTAACTAACATAGTTTATATGTTTTTCATAAAATTCCATGTGCAGATCCATTGCATTCTACTCAACTACTATTTAATGCAGTCATCTCAAATTCTATTGAATTGAAGAAGAGGTGAGATGATCAATTTTTTTTTGGTCAAATATGCTTTTGGTTTTGAAACTATCACATTTTCATGATATCAGACATTGCTTTCCTTTTGTTTTATACATTAACTATCATCAATGTCTATCAATTTCAGACATGATTCTTGATGCAAATAGTTACAAATATTCCTTTATTATTCCTCTCTTCTTCTCTAACTATTTGTCGTAATATTATTTTGAAATATCTTCAATAAAAGGTAGAGAAGAACTTGCTCAATGAGAGTAATCATAATTTAAAGAACGAACTCCGGTCTCTGTAATTTGACCATGAAGAGACATTGAAGGAAGAATAGAAAAAGTAATTTGACCATGAAGAGTGGTTGAAGGAACAATAGAAAAATAAAAACTCCCTATAATTTGAGACCAAAACTCTCAAAGCTGAGATTGCTAAGAAATTTGTATTGCAAAGTTGGCTGAAGGAAATTGAAGGACAACTGAAAAAACCTAAATCAACACTAAGAGAAGAGGTACTGCTAAAGTGTCTATTTTTTGTGAATCAGTGCAAATTTAGAATCTATTGGTTTGAAGTTTGACCCATGAAATCCCAGTTAGAAACAATTTGAGAATTGAACTCAACAATAAGTTCTAAAAGGTGTAAACTTCTATAACTAAACTGTGACCAAAAACTAAGCCACATTTTAAAGTTGAAAAATAATTAATGCGCATTATATATTATGTGCATGACATGGGTCACTGCACTAGTTACATACATTTCATATGCAAATTTTAGCTAAAAGTTGTCGTGACAAATAATTCATTTTAAAAAAATGAGTTTAATTACTATACACCGACAATGTACAAAAATATTACACAAATATCCAATCATATCTCACCATGGTACCACGTTATAACATTACTTCCTAAAATATCTGCACAAATATCTACATGGTGAAATAAGATTAGATGTGTGTATAAAATCTTTTCACACCGTCCGTGCATAGCAATTAAATCCTTAAATAATAACAGCAAAATCGCTTTCATTTCATCAAATAATGATATAAAAAAGTTCAAATTAAAGGGTCAAAAAGCCCATTTCTCAATCATCTTCAGGTTGCGAAGGAGGCAAAGGGCATAGGGTGGCAGGAAACAGATTCAGACTGCTGAGAGGAGTTGATCCTTGGGTGTTTTAATAATGATCATCCATGACCATGAGTGACTCCGGTGAATAAGATCAGAGCTCCAATGAATAGATTTGTGTTCCTCGCTTGAAAATGATCATTCAGCAATAATCAGCTGAATCGCCTTCAATCTTCAGTGAGTTTACAGAATGCATCTGGGACTATCATCATCATAGGTTCAAGTAACCATTCTAGTTCTCTGCTCAATACAAAATTCAGGTTCCCAAGCCACCATTCACTCTGGAGAAGGCAACATCATTTATGTACCACCACCAATTCAAGGGCAACTTTTTCCAAATAGAAAATACCCTCATGGGCTAGCCTTTTCCGCATATCTATCTTTGCACCGCGGGGTTTCACATGGAGGAGGAGGGACACCAAACACCCAATCAAGAACATTCAAGTATTTGGATCTGAACACTTCCCTCTCCTGTGCATAGCAGTGCATTATGATGGCTGTTGACAAGCTGAAAACTATCACATCAGCTCTCTTGATCCTTCTTGATTGTGGCAGATATCCTGCATCAGCTATGCATGTGAAGAAACTCTCAATAGCACGCGCAAGGCAGTATAGTGATATCTCTATTCGCCTGCTTTTCTTCTCAATAGCCAATGCAAGGCCAGTTGGGAACTGCACGAAAATGCGAAGGTCAACTTCAATAACAAAACTGTTAATGCAATTGAAATAATACATTCTTAAACTTCTATATCATACAAACTGAATTACCCTCAATCTAGCAGATATGAATATGTGGATACAATAAGCAACATACCGTTCCCATGGCCACCATCGGAATGTTACATCTTTTGAAGATCCTAAACAGAAAGCATGTCCACATCCTGATGAAGAATAGAGACATCCATACTATACATGTCACTTTCAAGTTTCAACAAAATTGATGCTGTCAAAGTAACAATGAGTTGAAGCAAAGAAGAATAAGAAAATGAAAAGGCTAGTAAATGCATAGAACAAAAATAATTGAACATAAGAAAAGAAAGCAAGTATTTAAAATCAAGTGTCCTGGCTTCCCCTTTCAACATAATCATTAGACTAAACTTTAAGCCGGAGGGTAAAGAAATGATAGAAAAAATTTCGAAACAAAACTATGGAGGACAAATTGTTCCATTAATTGTATACCAGTATCAGTATATATCTGAAATACAATAAAGACTGCCGCTATTCTAATTATTAGAAGAATTGCATACATATTCATTTATTTAAAATAGTGACTGTTGTATTTAATGTAAATTTGCACAACTGAATTTTGTTTGAGCATATTGACCCTTGTATGCCGTATGCGCAGCATGTTTCAAATTTCAACATTGTTGGTATAATCTGAATATTTCTCACTCATTTACTCAAGAGCAGATACACATATTTATACTAGAGAAATCTTAATCTGAAAAGGAAAACAAATCCAATCATGATCCTATAATTTTGGGATCAAATCAACTAATCCTATCAATGCTAATAATAAGGAAAAGAACATAACAAAATATTAGTATTAGATTAGATTACACTCAACACTCCCCCTCAAGCTGGAGCATATATGTCAGATGAATC
This sequence comes from Glycyrrhiza uralensis, assembly GCA_030159175.1. Taxonomy (NCBI): domain Eukaryota; kingdom Viridiplantae; phylum Streptophyta; class Magnoliopsida; order Fabales; family Fabaceae; genus Glycyrrhiza; species Glycyrrhiza uralensis. Next base: position 7,190,339 of record BRZY01000007.1, read on the forward strand.
CAGCTTGTCACATATATAAGCTATTCTAGGACCCCGTAAGGACTTAGTCAACACGTCTGCAAGCTGCTGATTAGAACCCACAAAGGTAGTCTTGATGATGCTGGAGGTGATCTTCTCTCTAATGAAGTGACAATCAACCTCTATATGTTTAGTCCTTTCATGAAACATTGGATTTGAAGAGAGGTAAAGAGCTGATTGGTTATCACAAGCAAGTTCCATAGGACCTATCTCACAGAACTTTAACTCTTGAAGTAAATGCCTTAGCCATAAAAGTTCACAAGTCGTATTAGCCATAGCACGATATTCTGCGTCGGTACTTGACCTTGCAACCACTGTCTGCTTCTTGCTTTTCCATGAAATCAGGTTACCACCAATGAGTACGCAATAGCCTGTTGTGGATCTTCTATCTCTTGCATCGACTGCCCAATCTGCATCTGTATATCCAATGATATTGGTATGACCCCTATCCATATAAACAAGTCCCTTACCAGGCGATCCTTTGATGTATCTCAGGATCCAAACAACTGCATTCCAATGACTATCACATGGTGAATTTAGGAACTGACTAACAACACTGACAGGATAAGCAATGTCGGGTCTAGTCATTGTGAGATAATTTAACTTCCCGACTAATCTCCTATATCTGCCTGGGTCAGGATAGGATTCTCCCTGATTTGGTAAAAGCTTCACATTCGGGTCCATAGGAGTATCAATTGGCTTACAATCAAGCATCCCTGTTTCTTCCAAAATATCAAGAGCATATTTCCTCTGAGAAATAGCAATACCTGTCCTTGACTGAGCTACTTCAATTCCAAGGAAGTATCGCAATCGGCCAAGATCTTTGGTCTAAAAATGTCTAAACAAATGTTGCTTCAACTCCTAAATGCCTTCTTGATCATCACCTGTAATGACAATATCATCCACATACACCACAAGATAGATCAACTTATTCAAAGGTGAACGTTTAAAGAACACGGAATGATCTGTTTCACAACGAACCATGCCAAACCGCTGGATGACTCTGCTAAACATCCCAAACCAAGCTCGAGGTGACTGTTTTAAACCATATAAGGACTTCTGCAACTTGCAAACAAGACCAGACTCCCCCTGAGCAACAAACCCAGGTGGTTGCTCCATATAGATTTCCTCCTCCAAATCACCATGTAATTTAATATCGAGCTAGTACAACGGCCAATGCCACATGGCAGCCATAGATAAGAACAAACGAACAGATGCCATCTTAGCAACGGGGGAGAAAGTATCCCCATAATCCAAACCATAGATTTGAGTGTATCCTTTTGCCACTAATCTAGCTTTCAAGCGATCCACCTGTCCATCGGGACCAACTTAAACGGTAAACACCCACCAATAGCCAACTGTAGACTTCCCAGGAGGGGAGCGAACAAGAGTCTATGTATTATTAGACTCCAAAGCACTCATCTCATCAAGTAGTGCTTGTCGCCACCCTGGGTGTGAGAGTGCTTCCTGAACATTCTTAGGAATAGTAACCGATGACAAAGCAGAAACAAAGGCACTGTGGCATGAAGATAACCGGTGGTAGCTCAAGAAATTATAAATGGGATGAGGATTTAGAGTGGAGCGTTTACCTTTCTGAAGGGCAATAGGCAAGTAAGCGGAAGGTTCTGGTGGGACCGCAGTGGGAGAAGAGACTGGAATAGGATCTGGAGCAATCTCAGGAGCTTCAAGATGTCGACGCTCATAGGTAATACCAAAACAACGCAGCTGAGGGTCATTCTGTGGCTATGGAGAACTGTCAGTAGAGACAAATGACTCAAACTGAGGAATAGGTAGTACCTGAGAAGGAGTAGAATCTGTTGTGGCTGATGAAGCAAAGTAGGGTTTATCCTCAAAGAATGTGACATCTGCAGAGACAAGAAAACGATGCGTAGATGGAGAATAACATCGGTACCCCTTTTGTACTCGGGAATACCCAAGAAATACACATTTAATAGCCCGAGCAGACAATTTATCACGTCCAGGTGAAAGATCATGAACAAAACAAGTGGAACCAAACACTCGAGGAGGAACAACATAAAGGGGGTGATGATGGCATCCGATTTATCAAATAACAGGCGGTGAGAACAACATCACCCCAAAACTTCAATGGTGCATTAGCATTTATCAACAATGTTCATGCCGTATCCACGATATGACGATGTTTACGTTCAGCCACACCATTTTGCTGTGGTGTATGAGGGCAACTAGACTGATGGATAATTCCATGAGAAGTCATAAATGATTTAAAAGGCCCTGAAAAATATTCCTTTGCATTATCACTGCGCAACACCTAAATTGTTTTTCCAAATTGATTCCTTATCTCTGAAGAAAAGGCTTGAAATGCACCAAATAATTCTGAACGATCTTTCATCAAGAACAACCATGTACATCTTGTGAAGTCATCAATGAACGTGACATAATACCTGTGTCCTAAAATAGAAGGCACACGAGTGGGACCCCAGACATCAGAATGAACAATGGCAAAGGGAGACATAGCTCTATTGTTGACACTACTGGGAAAGGATGCCCGAACATGTTTACCAAGTTGACACGACTCACAATCCAAGGACTTCAAATGTGAAAGGTGCGGAACTATTTGCTTCAACTTATCCAAACTTGGATGACCCAGGCGACGATAAATGAGATCGAGAGTCACAAAAACAGCACATATGTTGGATGAAGAAGGTTGAAGGTAGTAGAGACCCCGTGATTCAAATCCTCTTCCAATTGTTTGCCTCGTACTCCGGTCTTTGTATAAAGAAAGAACCAGAATTAAATGTTATGGAACAGTTAAGAGAACAGGTAAGTTGACTAATCGAAATCAAATTGAAGGGGCAACCAGGTACAAATAAGACAGAATTTAGGGACAAGTTCAGGAGAGGCAAAGCTTGACCAATTCCAGTAACTTCTACTTTAGAACCATCTGCAAGGGTAATGTGGTGACGTGTTTTGGGAGGTGAGAGGTTATAAATAAGAGAGGGATTGCCAGCTACATGATCAGAAGCACCAGAATCTAAGATCCATGATTCCGCAGATGCAGAATGAGATAGGCAAGCAGTAGAATTACCGGTATGAGCTATAGTGGCTAAAGAGGAAGCCTGTTGTGCTGCCTTAAATTGAAGGTATTCCTTATATTCACTAGAAGAAATGGGATAAACTCCCTCTGAACCACTTTTACAAAGACCATGACCTTGTTGCTTCTTCAAATTAAGAGTCTCTGTCATGATGAGCAACTATGAACTCAAGGGCAAACCCAAATCGTTGAAAAATAGCTCTAGGGCTGGGTGAGCAAAAAGCAAAAACTAGCTGCAACGTGCACTGAAAACAGTTTGGAACACCTCTCAAAACAAAACAAAAAGATGGCTGAAAAACACAACCGAAAAAATAGTCCTGGAACACCTATCAAAAGTGCGACCTACAAGCTATAAGGGGTCTCAAACGAACCAGAATAAGCAGAAGAGTCGGATGGCACCGGCGGCATGGCAAACGGTTGGACAGAGGGCGGCGTGTGTACGTCACGCGCCGAGCAAGCAAAAAGAGCGCGGCGGCACGTGGGAGCGCATGACAAGCTTCCGGCGACAGTGCTTTGGTCGGACGATACATCAGCGCCGTCCGATTCTAACGGTGGCGCGCGTGTATTGAACGGCAGCGGTGGTGGCAGTTCCGGCGGTGGCGGCGGCGGCTCCGGCAGAACTTACAGTAAGCAATGACTCGGTCACCAAACACGAAACTATGGGTCAGCGCTCACAACAGCTGAAACCCTAACAAACCGACCGAAAGTGGATCGAACCAAAGAGATTTTGATACTATATTGAATCTGAATATTTCTCACTCATTTACTCGAGAATATACACATATTTATAGTAGAGAAATCCTAATCTGAAAAGGAAAAAAATCCTATCATGATCCTATAATTTTGGGATCAAATCAACTAATCCTATCAATGCTAATAATAAGGAAAAGAACATAACAAAATATTAGATTAGATTACAATAACAGTTGGAAATCTTGAATGACTTGGAAACTAATTTGGCAGCAAGACAACCAGTAACAAAATAATAGTGCAAGAAACAAGTTTGTAGATGCTAACCAGGCAGATGCACAATACACAGACAAAAACAAGCTTGACCTTGTAGTGCCAATAAGACCCTTGGCCAATATAGTGAAAGGCCTGCAGTTAAGCATTTTGACAATGGGCAATATGAGAAAAAGTGCAAAATAATATAATCTCATCATAAGTATAGAGCACAAAACATGATTTTTGTATTGTGCTATATTTGAGAGTGCTTAGAGAAATATCAGAGGGAATAATTTGTTATCCAGCAAAACCCCTTTCATGACAAAATCAGAATATGTGCCACCGATAATGTACTTAATTTGAAAAACCACCATTAACAATAACACTTCAATCAGGTGATAGTATATTGGTTGTAGCGTATTCCAAACAGATCACCTTTTTAAAAGTCCTTTTCTATGAACTATTAGTGCAGGTATCAGATAAACCGGAAGATAAACAGGTAATGCTCTTTTGTAGGCTTGAAGGAGAAAAGAAAAGACGTGTCCACCACAAGATTGATTCCCATGTACAATCTGCAAAATATCAGTGATTTAAAACACTTAAAGAAGCAACACAAATCACACTTACATCATGGGTTACAGATTAAACATTGAACAGATAAAGGTGAAATGAATCAAACAGAAATGCTGCGTTATACAGTTCATGTGTTCAACTAAGAAGCATGGGGCCAGAATGACAAAGTTGAACAAAATCCAGAAAAGAAAAAAGCAAGAGAAAATCAATACCATAAATATGATTAAACTTGAATGAATAATTTTGTTAGGGCATAGAGCAGAAAAGAAAGATCAAAACCTATATGTTTCCACCAAAGTCCAAACGCTTACGAAGTTTACATGTGGTCCCAAATCAAATATGAAGCAACATTCATCATAAGACTCCTGTTTCTCATGATTCAATCGTAATGAAGAAATTGATGCTACTGTTATGGTGCAATCAAATTCAGCTTCCATATCAAACACTGTTTAATAACTACATTTTCTTTTTTTTTTAATCTATTTTCTCTGAGTTAATTAATAATTACACTTAGTGAGATTGAAAGAAAAAGACAAGAATCACAAAATCCTTATTTCATACCGAGCATGGGACTTTCATATTTGGATTTAATTTCACATCGACACCCATGGTCTTGTAGTATTTCTCTATTGCATCCAAATTAGTAAAAGGCTTGCCACTGGCTATATCTTTTACACCTTGTAAGATAACTGCATCCTTTCCACCATGTTTACTGAGAAAGGATTTATATGAAGCAGGCAAACTCTCTTGCTTTAATATATAAGCAGACCTGAAAACAAAATATACTCTATTATCATTAATCTTTCTTTATAAAACCTCCTTTCAAAGTTATCAAAATGGAGAAAAGAGGGGGAGGAGGAGTCGAGAGGGACATAAAAGTGTGTCTCAGACTCTCAGTCTTGGAAACGTGCCTCCAAAAAAAGACTATCAAGGGTACACCTGCATGGAACGGTCATGGCTCTAAAATGGGAGACAAGATTTTGTTTACACGAATGCTAATCCAAATCTTTCTTAGTATATCAAAATTAACCATCATTTGTCATGAGATAAAGTAAAGGGCTATGAAGAAGAATTTTGAGATGGGCAACAGGTTTCTCAGTATTAGTTCTTTTTCTTTTCCTTGTTACTACCTTCCTATTTATCTGGTAGCTTTCTACTTGCCATACTATTATAGTACCACATAAAATTCAATAAATCATGTTTTGTCTGCAACAAGCATTGAGCAAATATATGTGCTGAAGTTATAGGGTTTTAAATAAGGAAGGAAGAGAAAGAATGAACACTTCTGAGTTCTGATTAGTATGGTTTTAATTATAAAAGATTAAGCACGAGACTCATATTCCTAAATAAATTGAATAAGGAAACAAATCATGAAACAAAGAAATATGGAAAACAATCCAAAGAGATAATCTAAGAAATTCTAAATTACTCTAAGACAACCAAATATTATGAGATATTTTTCTTATATTTTAACACTATCCCTCGTGCTAAAGCTTACTAAGCTATAAGATTGTTACAAACAAGCCCTGAAAAAAAAAGGAAAAATATGGCATGGGCTTCACAAAACAAGGCTATAAAGACAACTCGGTGATGCTGGAGACATTGGAGAGATGAGCATTGCTAGAAAGACAACTGAACAAGATGGTTGCACTTGCAATGATCATCAATCTAAAGACTTGGTTGGAATGTCGCATAACCAAGGAATAAGAGACTCACTAGAACGATCATCAACAGAAATTTCTTGGCAAGCAAATGATACAAGAACTAAAACTTTTCCAAATCCACCAAGAACGACATTTGCCATCTGAAAGCATTAAACCACAAGAAAATTTAGGATGCCAAAAAATAAATAAATGAATAAAAATTGAAATTTAAACTGAGGCTGGTGTGCATCACAACCAAGAACAATTCATTATGACATGATTCATCAATGAGATGGGAGAAATCACTATTGGTATGATTCACAATGGGAGGCTGATATGAATCACAACTAATTTATCACTAATCTAGAATATCCAGGGCCAGGGCTATACCGCATTGGGATAGCTGAAGTCAAACTTTATCTGAGACAGCCAGAGGTTGCCGAAAGGACAATCTAGTGAGATAAATTGATCTAAGGCTTCCGAGATAGGTTGCGGAGCTGACAGAAAAAATACACTAACAAAGAGAGAACTTGAGAGAAAGGGTGGCCAGAATTTGTGCATGGTTGACAAGAAGAAAAAAATACGGATATAATAACATTATTAAATAAAATTCCAAACTTCAGGGAACTCAGACAGCAAAATAGTGATGGGACAAGTGACAAAATATGATGCCACTCAAATATCATGTTGAAGTAATAGGGTTTTAGATGAGGAAGGAGGGAAGAGAGAATAAATACTTTTGAATTATGATTATGGTTTATTTTTTAAAGATTAGGCACTACACCTTATTTATACTAATACTAGACTCCTAATTCTAATTTGGCTTAATAGGATTTTTGGTCCCTGTAAATATATCCATTTTTGCTTTTCGTCCCTACAAAATTTTTTTTTACTTATTCATCCCTGCAAATTGCTCCGTCTCCGTTTTTGGTCCTCGACGTCAAGTTCCGTTACGAAAAAGTTGACGTGGCAGACGGTGATCTACTTGGCAATGCCACGCTGTATAAATGAGCTTGTGTCATGTGCTGACAGTGCAAAACGCTGACTCATCAATTTCTATTAATTTTTTAAAATTAAATGTTTATTTTTTAATTAAATTTGAGTTTCAATTTGGGATTAGGGTTCTGTCCAATCTGAGATTTGGGATTAGGGTTCTTCTTCTTCCCCTCCCTCTCCCCTGCCAACAACCACCCCATCAATGCAATCCCAGAAAATTTTACTACTTTACAACAAGCAATAAAATCCACACTTCACCAGCAACCAACAACCAAAATGTCCCAGACAACCAAATTGGGGGAAACCAAAAGATTCATGCCCACTTCTCACACCATCATGCTCACTTCCTCATGTCGGTAACGGACCATCTTCCTCCTACCTCCATGGCCAACAGAACAGTACCAACAACACAGATCCACCATTATCACAGAGTGTCGCCCCAAGGAAGTGGAGGCTAGAGTCTCAGCAAACAGTTTCGCTCCCCGGTGAGGGAACTGTTTCTCGCCACGGACCACCGCAAACGGTGGCCGCAGTTTGTAACAACCGAAATCGGGCACCGCCTCACCGAGCTGGCTCGTTTCGTCAACGTCGGGTTTGCATTTCGTGCCTTGGCAGATCGAGGACGTGAAGCTGTGGATGCTCAGGGTGAGTCCCAAGGAAACTGTGGCGGTGAACTCCATCATGTGCAGGTGAAGTTCAGATCTGGCCATGGTGAAGTTCTAGATCTGCGGCGGAGGGGAGAGAGAGAGAGCCGCGATGGAGAAAGAGAGAAAGAGAGGAAGTTTGTGTTCTCAGGAGAAAGAGAGGAGAGGGGTTGTTTGTGTTCTTCCTTGGGAGATTGATGTGAAGAGAGTTTGTGAAGAGAAAGGTTGTTCTCAGTAGAATGAGTGTTAGTGAAGAAGGAGGGTGAAGAAGAAGTGAAGAACGAGGATGAAGAAGAAGTGATGAACTAGCTGTCATTGTCCGTGATGATACTAGCACCATCAGCGAAGTAGAAGAATTGTTAAAGTCTCTACATTGGGATATAACCTTCACAAAAAAACAAGAGGGTATGATCTGTGCAAAGAAAGGCAAATGGCGGCCTAAAACTGTAGCTTCGTCCTGATAATAGATACAACAACACTCGTGGGTTTTAATTCAAGGTTTCTCAGGCACAATTGTTTTCCAGAAAACGTTCACACTATAATTTTATTCATTTTCATCTCATGTGTATCTCAGTTTTCAGTTTAATTGCCCCGAGATACAGATCACATACAACACTTTCAATTTTAATTTTAATCTATTTTTTTATTTTAATTTAATAATCCTGATTAGTTTAAGTTAATTAGTACATTTTAAATGTTAATCACGCTCAGTCAGCAGCTTGTCCACTTGGCAGTGACAACTGGCTTCTGTTACCCTACGTGGCATTGACAGATCATCAATCGTCTGCCACGTCAGCTTTTTTGTAACGGAACTTGACGTCGAGGACCAAAAACGGAGACGGAGCAATTTGTAGGGATGAATAAGTAAAAAAAAAAATTTACAGGGACGAAAAACAAAAATGGGTATATTTGCAGGGACCAAAAATCCTATTAAGCCTTCTAATTTAATTTAATAAGGAAACAAATCATACAAACATGGAAACCAATCCTTAGAGATAATCTAAGATATTCGAAATTATTTAAGGATACAACTGTAAATATTATGAGATACTTTTCTTACATTCTAACAATGTATAAATATTCAATTCAATTGTAAGTAACTAGACAAGGAAGAGCCCTGCAGCTTCAGTCAATCATAGCATGTACAAAAACTAGTAAAGGGTGAACAACTAGCCACAAACTGATGAGTGATATCAAAGTCTATAGGTAAATGCCCACTGAGTGAACTAGATCAGCCACTCACATGATACCAACTGTTTAATCAGACAGGATATGGTTTCACTGGAGCAAACATATATTAGCATTTTCATATCAACAAAGCATCACATTTGGTATAACAACCAGAATCACATCAGGCAACACCCTTAAACTGTGAAGCCACCAAGTAAAACAGACAATTGTTTTTAGAAATCCCAAGGGACTGCATGTAAATTTGAAAGGCAAGAAATAGCTTTATTCAAAAGACAGTATGAGCTAAAAAGGTAAGTAAAAACTAAAAACGGAGAGAGAAAGGGAACGTCAATTGTTACATACAATATTTGGGAAGAGGAGAGACACATAAGGAAAATGTCACCGTGCTTCCACGTGAGAGGCTTACAAATTCTCCCAAACCGCTTGCTCTTAATCCCACAACGAGATGCCAAGACAGCAGCACGCATGAGAATGTAAATGGCCAAGCTCGTGTGCTGCGCCTCTAACCCTGTCAGAAGCATTGACTGCCCAGCAACTGCCCCTGCCAACAGAGCCCTCCACCTCGCGGTCCTGAACTACAACACCACAAAACCAATCACAATCACTCCGACTCCACCACATACCCAAGAAAACAAAACAACAGCATTGACCTGTTTATGTTAAGAAAACATTTTCTATTTTCATCTAAAATTATTTTATTTGTTATATTTTTCTACTGTTTTTGTTAAGAAAAGAACCGTATTTTGTACAGGTTGGATTTATAGACTAGCTAAACCTTAAACTTAAAGCAGCAAAGACACTCATTCAATTACAGAAAATCATGTGGCTCACAACATTTTAATTTCTTGAGATTATCAATCAGCACATGCAAAGTGATTAATTTACACTGACTTAATTGCATTTTTCATTCAATTCCAGAAAATCATGTGGCTCACATCACAACATTTTAACTTCTTGAGATTACTAAACAGCACATGCAAAGTGCTTAATTTACACTTCATTGCATTTTTTTGCTTTATCGAACCTTAAACTTAAAGCAGCAAAGACACCCATTCAATCACAGCATTTTAACTTCTTTAAATTACCAAACAGCACATGCAAAGTGCTTAATTTACACTCCATTGCATTTTGTACTATATAGTTCAAGGATTCAAGTTACTGAGTTTTGAATCACTTTTACAACTAACCTACAGTTCGTTACAGAGGTTATGTGCATTTTAGAACCAAAAAACAAAAATAAAAAAATTAATAATAATGAATCGATTGTCTCAAGAGAAAAAAAGAGAACATGCCTACGGTGACCTCCGAGAGCACCAATAAGCTCGTCCATTGATACAAACGTTCCGGCGAAGGTTCCGAGAAACAAACCATATCTCAACGTTTCCTTCAGAGCCGAAACAATCACTTCACCGTTCGTCAACGCAACCTCTTTCCTGACCAAAAAAACAAATTCGAGCAACGAAAACGACATCAATCATCGAAAACGCGAATAGTACTTCATCGAGTTCGAGCCATTTTTCTTCTTCTAACCTTGGCGGTTTTTTTCGCGCGAACCGAGCCACGATCGCGAAGAGAGCGAGACCTCCCTTGAGTCCAGCACCGATCGAGAAACCCTTCGCCGAAGCAACGAGGACTTTCTGAAGCTTTTCCGGCGGAACCGCGTCGACGGCGGCGCGCAGGGAACGATGGATCGAAGCGGAAGGAACGGGCGTTTCGGCCGATGCGACGTCGTCATTGTGGAAACCGTTGATCTCCTCCGGACGGCACCGGCGGGTTCCGCCGGACTCGGAGGTGGAGGACGGCGACATGGCGGCGGAGGAAGAGGGAAGAAGGGTGATAGTGGAAGAGTACAGCGTGGTGGGGGGAAGTTATTTCAAAGAGAGAAGAGATTGAGGATGAGATAATAAATAAATTATAAATTATTAAATTAAATAATTTATTTAAGGGTGGCATAATAGAACGACACGTGTATGGTTCCTGATTCTAGTCTTTTTGCATTCGCCTCCAACGTAACGACACGCCCAAAGTTGTGTTTGTTTACTCCTTAGTTCTATCAAGTGTATTATTAAGGTGAACTATACTTTGTACAAAAAAATGAGATGAGATGAGATATGATTTTGATAAAAGAAATAAAATAGGAGTTCGTGTGCACTGTGCAGTTTCATCTATGGAAATTCGGTGTTCCAACACAGGAGACTTTTTTTGACCAAAAAAAAACACAAGAGACTTTTGTGGGGAAGATTGTTATCACTGAAGCACAATAAGGAAAGAGAGTTTGGTGTTGTATTGGTAATTATAATGAAGTTCTAAGCCAGTGTGAAAAGGTGGGCTTAAGCCCCCAACATCACTATCGCATAGATTTGTTTTGGGAGTTTTTGAATGCTGCGAAACTAATGGATATGAATCTAAAAGGGAGCAAATTTACATGGATGAGTAGCCCTCGAAAAGGTTTTGTGACTAGAGAAAAGATAGATAGGGTGCTTGTGAATTGGCCTTGGAGAATTGATTTTCCGCGTGCGATGGCTAGTGCTTTGCCTATCATAGGCTCCGACCATGCACCTATTGTTTTTTAGCCTATCCCCAAAGTGAAAAGTTGAGTTTCTTTTTCAATACGAGGCAATGTGAGAGGAGAATATGGACTATCCGAGGATCATCCAAGAAGGGTGGCAGAATAATAGTGATGGAGAGTGTGTTTGGAGGAGGAACTTTCTTGTGAAGTCGAAATCATGTACTAGAGCTCCACAAATCCACAAATATGGCATAAGAAAGAGTTTAAGAAGGCAGATGAGGAGATTGCAAAGTTAAAACATAGGCTGAATGATCTACTAAATAAACAAGGGGGAGATGACAGTTGGGAGGAGGTGAAAAGAGATTAAGGAAAAGATTGCTTAGTTGAGGAAACAAGAGGAACTTTTTTGGAGACAAAGATCACAGCTCAAGTGGTTGCAATGTGGAGACAAAAATTCTAAATTCTTTCATGTCAATGACCATACAAAGGTGGGACAGGAACAAAATTTGGAGATTGAAGAATGCTGAGGGAGTTTGGGTAGAAGGGCCAAGATAACTAGTTCAAAGCAGTGTTGGATCATTTTTCCCAGGTTTATAGAGTTGGCCCGGTAAGTCATATCTCAAACTGCTTCAAGCTGTGCCTAATTAATCTCTGATTCTATGAATGCTAAATTAATGGAGGTCGTTACTGATTTAGAAATTAAGAAAGTTGTTAATAGTGTAGGCCCAACAAAAGCTCTAGGTCCTGATGGCTTCAATGACCTATTTTATCAAAAACATTAGGAAGATGTTGGTGCTGATGTTTGTGTTGAAACAAGACCCTCTCAAGCTTGTAGTTTCAATGATGACACACCTTCTGAACAATAGCTTAAGTCTTCTAACTATGTCTTGTACTAATGGTTTTCCTAGAGATTATTAAGAGATGTAACATGTATCAAAATATAGAAACCAGATAAGCTTAAGATCAAGGCCATTTATGGTATAAGGGCTGAGAAGATTAACAAGAACATACATGTAGTTCAAGTAACTAAAGAGGTTTAAAGTGGGATTTGCTTCTAAGCTTAAAAAAGAGATTATTCTTAACAGAGAAACAAAGAAGTACATTCTGAGAAGATCAACATTCTTAAAGGAAGTTACTGAGAGGACAAGTTTCTCTAGCAGAGAAAGTTAACCTGAAGAGAAGATACTAAACAGATGATCTTCTCTGGTTAAGAAGGTCTCTCTGATGAGAAGGTTAACTTGAAGAGAAGATGCTAAACAGATAATCTTCTCTAGCTGAGAAGGTCTCTCTGATGAAAAGGTGTTGAAAGGTTAAGCTTCTCCAGAAAGGGAAGACATCAGATCAGGAAGCTACTCAAGAAGAGTAGCTCACAAATAAATAAGAAGAAGCTCCTCAAGGCAAGAAGCCTCACAACTGATTGAAGTATGCTACTACTACACAATGAGAAGATTCTCAAGACATGAAGCTTCTCTACATCAAAGGTATTCTTCAGTATACACAGTGTACAATTTCTGAAGGAATTCAGAAGCACAAATATTGAGAAGATCACATAAGCAGACCAAGTGAGCCATCACAGTGTATTTATGTTGAAGACTTTCTCTAACACGTGTTTCCAGAGATGGTCTCAAAGAAGGCTCCTGCTTAGACCACACCAAGTCCAGAGAAGATCTACACTGACCGAGAGAAGGTCCATACTATTCTTGAGAAGATCTACACTGGAATCAGAGAAGGTCCCTGAGATAGTTTAAAGAAGGAACTTACTCAAGTATTGTGTTCTAGAGAAGGTCTGGTGACAGTAAAACAAGTGAGCTGTCAAAATCTGTCATAAAGTAAAAAAAGTACAAAGGTACTGTTCCATTTCAGAACCCGATATGTGATGTTCTCTCTCCTCCATGTCTCTAACGGTTAGAAACTCAGTGGAAGGACTGAGAGCTCTATATTACAACAGATGGGAGTGAAACAAAGTGTGAGAAATACATTCAAGCTAGAGCAGACGCTATTGAACATCAGATATTTCTCACAACATTCACTCATACACTCCAACCTATATTGTTGTGCTTCAACACGAAAAATAGGAGTGTAATACAGCTTTATTTTAGATTTTGTTCTGTAAACAAAGATCAGAAGCTGTAACGCAACAAACAATATTTTCATCCTTGTTGTTGTGACTTTCTTTCAAGCAAGCTAGTGAGAGCTGAGCGTGTGAAAGGAAAGGGTTGTGCAATCTGTGAGGTTGCTTGTAGTGGGTTAGCTTGAAGAGGCTAGGACAATACTACTTGGTGTTAGCTTGCAGAGGCTAGAACAATACTACTGGTTGGAAGCCTGAAGAGGCTTGTACAAGAATACTGTGTAAGGCCTGAAGAGGCTCATTGAAGAATACTTGAGAGGATAGTGGATAATCTCACTGGATGTAGGGACTGGACGTAGCCCAAGGTTTGGGGTGAACCAGGATAAACTCTTTGTGTGATATCTCTCTTTCTATCTCCTTTACAGCTTTTCTGCTTAACAGTTTTTCACTGCACTAAAACACCTTCTCTGGTTGAGAAGGTCTAAGCGTTTTTGTGAAGCAAATTTATCAGCAAGTTTTTCATTAACATCATTGTGATAAAGAAAACATTCTTGTGAAAAACTTGTGACATCATATTTTACAAAGGAGACAAAAACCTCTAGAGAAGGTCTTTCGATTAACCTTCTGTAGTTGTGACTGTTCTGCTGACTCATTCAAAGTAAGAAACTTGATTTTTCTGATAACTGTCTCAGGCAGAGAAGATCACACTAAACAAACATTCTATTTAAGACCAACAACCTTCTCTAGCTAAAAGGTTTATTATCTAACGTTTGTTTCACATCTTCTCTGAACTCCAAGTTTTCAATACTTGAGAAAGGTTCAAAGTCTACAGGTAAAAGCCAAAATTTTCAAAGGGTCACAATTCAACCCCCCTCCTTGTGACTATTGATACTACTTCAATTGGTATCAGAGCTCGGCCTCAGGGTTGAGCTACTCTTAACAGTGTAAGAGGAAAAAGATTCAGGAAGAAGTAATCGCTGCACAAGTTCCTAGAACTTTCATTCATGAAGGATCATCCACAAACAGAGCTCCAACATTCGATGGAAAAGACTATTACTACTGGAAAGACAGAATGAGATTATTTCTAAAATCTCAAGATATTGGTCTCTGGGAGATAGTCGAGGAAGGCCCCTATACTCCCTCTATCTCAGGTGCTGAAGGTGCCTCTACATCAAAGCCCAAAGAGAGTTGGACAGTAGATGAAAAGACAAAAATTCTTCTCAACTCAAAGGCAAAATTCTATTTGACATGCGCCTTGAGTAGAGGAGAATATGACAAAATAGCTGGATGCACAACAGCTAAAGAAATATGGGACACTCTCCGAATAGCTCATGAAGGTACTGACCAAGTAAAGGAATCAAAAATTAACATCTTGATTCATCAGTATGAGCTGTTTAAAATGAATGAAAGTGAATCCATCAATGAGATGTTCAGTGTAACACCCTTTCTCCAAAAATGATATTACACCATAGTAACCAAAAGTTTAAGAAAACTTAGAAAATATTTAGATAAAAGTTAATACTCCTTCTCTGAAAATGCGATTAAATTTTTTTCTTTTCCTTTAAAGAAGATGAGAAGGACGGGGAATTAATTCATGTAAGACTTTCTCTTTGAAAATATTTTAGGTGTAAAGAGTATAACATAACTTCGTACTCAAAATTTGATCATCTCATATATAAAAATTATCAGAGTTTACAACAGAGTTTGTACAGTGGTCTCTTGAGCCGGTCAAATCTTTAGACCTCTACCCAATCTAAAATAGTAAATACCAATTCTTCTTGGAATTCCTATCAATCGACACAACATCCTCTTCGAATCCTTCTTCTAAGATCTAGCCCATGTCTTGGATAATTTATCTACTCGGTCATGCATCAACACAACAAAGCAGGCAAGGGTGAAACTCTAAACAAAGTAATAAGACAAGTAGGTACACAATCAAAACACAATTACACATATATAAATTACTTTGCGCAGCAAGACACACACATTCAAAATACAGAACAATCAAGACTTATAAACAGATCTCGTTTAAGCAGACCTTACCTTTGTGCTGTAATCCTGTAAAACAATATATTCACAATAATATATCACCAAATTCAAGTATTCTTATGCATGTCACTTCAATATCTCAAAAGTCATACCGGTGTAATGCTCCAAGGAGACTTTACCAACCTTAACACCATCGAGCAACTGGCTGTAGTAAACTTAATAGAATAACCAGATAGCCTCTTCAAGGCTTCTGGAAACCTTCGGTAATACTAACATTTATTACTTTAATACCAATTTATGAATAGGTCAGCCAGTCAGATTTATCCAAGTCGGGTATACGATTCATCTCGGCTCGAGGGGATCAATCCTTCACGACCATTGAGACTTTCGAAACCTGGATAATCCCAGTAGGCAATTGTAGCCCAGCCAAACCCTATTCTCAACCACACTACTTCGGGTTGTAAAGCTCAAAAACTCTTTATGCAAATGATGTAACACTTCTCTTCATCATCTCTTAAAAATCCTCTTCCGTCTTACTGTAGCTCCCACACTCTGAAAAATCTTTCTAGAATCACTCACTCATTTTGAAGAAAACTCTTGCTCTTATTAAGTTATTCTTCGGGCTATATTAATTCAATTTATGACTAATCACACCGCGGCAGAGCCGAACTGAAGTGAAAAGCCCACAGAGTGATTCGATATCAATATAACTAAGTTTTATTACTTTATTTAAGAAGATCAAAGCGGGGCAGAGCCTCTCTGAATTTGATCAAGGGAGAAAGAGTAACAGTAAATAAACTTACGTCCGCTTTTGAACCCAATAACGTCTATTCTCTGTTTTTAAGTAAATCTTTGGTAATGGAATAATTACACGGCGGCTGAGCCAACTGCGGTAATCAGTTTCCAGTTTTCTAAAAACTTGATATCACTTTGATGAACGAAATTCAACTATTTCTTTTACCGGCTTACTTAATTTAGAAGATGAAATAATCACACGACGACAGTGCCATCTTTGGTGATCAGTACCCATTTTCAGAAAGTCGTTAAAACTTAGGCTACGTGAACGCAATTCAGTTACTTCTCTTGGGAAATATTTAAGCACTGATTATCTTCCAAGAAAAAGGCCCGTTGGAAGCCTATCTCACTAATTTCCACTGTCTTAAACATTGAAAATTAAACTGAGTTCATTGCATATATAAACAGATTGGATACCCACTCGATATTTCCCACAAATAACATAACAGTAGAATTCACCAAGAATCCATTACTGTTACATTGATTTCCAAAAGATGCTATAACAGTAGAATTCACCGAGAATCCATTATTGTTACACTCTTTTATCCGACAGATGCTATAACAGTAGAATTCACCGAGAATCCATTACTGTTATACTCTTTTATCCAACCCAGTCTATTTATATATACGGTATTAATAAATCACTTCTTTCCCAGATTATCTTAGACATGTATATCTTTGGTCCCTAGTGTTAAGATTTTTAAATAGCGTATTAATACAGATCCCAGGCTAGAAAGAGATGGACTTTATAATAGCCCCTTCAAAGGTCTCTTTCCTTTCTAGACAGATCCATACCAATAAACCAATCAAATCTTAACCATCACCTTTGACCATATACATGTTAGATAATATCAGGGTTTTTTCACAAAGAATAAAACGTATTTTCTTTACGGTAAAATCATATTTGCAGTGAACAAAAATTCGTCATTATAACGGTATGTTTACTAAACTCAAAATTCATTTTTTCATTCCAACCTTACTCCCACGAAAATCTCAAGAAAATTTGGGCATAATAACCCCACAATAAATGAGAAGTAAAGACAAACACTTTTCAAGCCATATAAACACCAAAAAGCACTCAAGCACACAACACTCAAGATCAAACACAAACTTCTCAAATTATTTTGCAAGAGGTTCCCCCTACCTTTCACTAAAAAAAATGGATGAAGAACAAAGCTTGAAGATTCAAGAACACCAAGCAAGAACACAAGAACTTCAAGGAGAAAAAGAGAGTTTTTGCTAGTAAACACAAGGCTTTTGATGTGGGAAATTTTTATGAATCAAAGAGGGATATAAACAAGAAGAAGGGGGCGGGTTTCTTGAAGCCAAAAGTGGGAAGAACAAAGCTTGGAAGATCAAGGCTTTATCTCAAGAACAAAGAGGAGAAAGGCTAGAAATTCAAAGGGAGAAAGAAAGGATTTTGCTTTGTTAACACAAAGACTTTGGTGTAAGAATTATATGAAGCATGAGGGGGTATTTATAGTGGAGGGGGCAGCCAAGGGGTTGGGTTAAAGTGATCATGGTTGGTTTACAACATAACCTTGGTTTGGCTTTTTAATAAAAATCAAAACAATTAACTAATTCCTAATTGGTTTATACTACTTCACAAGGATTGAATCCAAGTGAAAAATCATCATCCAAGGGTCCAAAATAAGCAAGAGGGGCAGCCAACATGCAAGGGCAAGGGAGGGTTTAAAAATGTTTGTGATGCATGCCATGACTCACAAATTAACTAATTAATAAATAGGTTAAAACATGATTTCTCCTAATTGGTTAAAACCATTTCACAAGGATTTGATCCATGTGAAAAATTAACATCCAAGAGCCCTTGTTAAGGAGGGGAGGTCAGCAAACATAAAGGGGAAGAGGGGACCATTAGATCAAAAGCCAAAAGCTTTATGTTTTGGTAAATATGTTGCAAAATAATGATTACAAAGTCTTCATTCAAACCCTTCATGACCAAGTCTTGTGGCTGGGTCAAAAACACTATTTTAGACTTTATAAAATTATTCTAAGGTCCTTTGAAAATTTCCAGATTTTATTTCAAACCCGTTTGCTTTCTATACGCTTTTATACGGCAGAAATACCGCATAAAAGGGTCAAAACAGTAGAAAAATAATCTTGTCTAGAAATATTTTTAAAAATCATGAAATAAAGAATAAAAAATAAAATAAAAATTGTTTGGGACCTTTTTTCGAAATTTTCATATACTGTATAGCAAGTTCTATACGCTATACGTACCCGTTTACTGTATTTTTTGAAAGTTTTCCAAAAATTTCAGAAAATCAAAAATATTAAAAGAAACAACTTTTGTGAAGGAAGATTAAATTCTGGGTTGGTTTGGCATGCTTTCTCTATTTAAAGTCTTTTCCATCAATAACGGTAGAATACGGTTTTCCGTAAAAACTAAAACGGTGAAGAAAAAGCGTCTGTTTTGATAAAGTAATTTGATGAGTATTCTAATATCATGATTCTAAGGATACCATAAATTACTTAGCACTTAATTCACACAAATACATTAAAAATAATTAATTGACAGAAAACAGCATACAGAAGTCTATATAAGACTTTAACTATCTTACCGTTTAGAACTATAATATCAAGCAAATCTTATTATATCTATATTATATAGAATATACTCTATCCTAAAGTCTATATCTTAACTACCTTTCTTTTCCCAGTATCTAATTCCTTTCTTATTTACTGAATACAGAGTTTCTCCTAAAGGGACCAAAACCGTAATTCCCTTTTATCTCTTCTGCTAAAATTCAAACTTAGTCTTTAAAACCTTTTTGAACATCCAAATAACTCATAATCTATCTTCTAATACTCTTTGGAACCTAACATGAATTTTCCATATTCATTTTTCGCTTATTCTGACTGTTCAGAATGTTCGTATTTTACTGTTTGACGTTTACGTCAACTCTAACTATCTATACTTAATCTGAAAATCCTAAGATTAATTCTAATCCACTAAAATTAATAATCTGTCTTATAGAGTGAAATTTTAGGATGTTACATTCGGCAGATTCACAATCATCATTAATGATCTAAAGTCCCTAGGGAAGACTTATACAAATCAGGAACAAATAAGAAAAATCCTGAGAAGTCTTTCTAAGGTCTGGAGACCTAAGGTGACTGCAATCCAAGAAGCAAAGGACTTAGTTGTTCTAAAGTTGGATGAACTTCTTGGATCACTAAAGGTTCATGAACAAGAAATCATGGATGAGATACTGCCAAAAAGAGAAAAATTGATAGCTCTCAAGACATCTCAGAAGATGATGAAAACAGCTTCTCATAACTCATCATCCTTAGCATTCAACTCAGTAGCAGAATCAAAAGATGACTCAGAAGGTGATGAATCAGCTACTGAAGCAGAGGATGAACTCTCTCTGATCTCAAAAAAGATCCAAAGAATGTTGAGAAGAAGAGGAAAAGGAAAGCGAATCTTCTCACGCAGAGAATGTCAGAAAAATGAAAGAGTCAGAAATCAGATAATTTGTTATGAGTGTAACAAACCTGGGCGTATCAGAACAGAATGCCCAAATTTGAGAAAGAATGTTAAAAGTCATCCAAAGAAGAAGGCTATGATGGCTGCTTGGGATGATTCAGATAAATCATCATCTGAAGAAGATGCAGAAGAGGAAGCAAACATTTGTCTCATGGCAGACTCAGAAAATGATGAGGTAATAACTCCAGATTGCACGCCTTATAAAGTTCTTGAATCTGCTTTTGAAAATCTTCTTAATGACTCGCATACTTTAGCACAAACGTGTGCTAATCTTAAAACTCAACTTGTGGAATTTAAGAAGATGAATGAGGAACTGAAAGCTCAAAATGAAGGATTAAACAAATCTCTTCATGTTTTATAGCAATCCCATTTTAAGCTTTCAGAACAACAGAAGCTACTTCGAAGTAGACCTTCTGATGTTCCAGCTCATGAACACCTTAACCTTCTCAAGGAAAATACTAACCTTAAAAATAAGGTGAATGAGCTGACCTTGGATCTAGCTAACTTTGTCAACAGTTCCAACACGCTTGATAAAGTTTTAAATTCTCAAAAAGGATTGTATGACAAAGCTGGCTTAGGATTCAAACCTCCTCAACAAAAGCAAGTTCATAACTTTGGACCTTCTCACCGTGAGAAGGTGCATAAAACCAAGTCTTCTCTAAACATAAAGACATTTGGCTATGAACCTCCTCAGGGTAGGAGAGTTCACGAATATAGACCTTCTCAAGAGAGACAGATTTATATATTTGAATCTTCTCAAAGAAAGAGAATTCATAAGAACTCATGTGTTAATACTAAAAGGCCTAAGAAGAGATGTCCTTATTGTAACAAATGGGGTCATGATGTTTCTATATGTTATCATAAGAAAATACCTTCTCAAGGAAAGGCAACTAACAAATCAGGACCCAACAGAATTTGGGTACCTAAAGTCTTATTGGTTTCTGATGCAAGAATGTCTGCTCACCACAAGGAAGAACAAACAATGGTACTTGGACAGCGGCTGCTCCAGACATATGACTGGGGACAGAAACAACTTCATTGAACTCCAAGAAAAAGATAGAGGCATGGTCACATTTGGTGACAATGGAAAGGCCTGGATTAAAGGCATAGGTTAAGTAGGTAAGTCTAACTCTGCTCACATACATAATGTTTACTATGTGAAAGGTCTGAAACATAACCTTCTTAGCATCAGTCAACTGTGTGACAGTGGCTATGAGTTTAAGTTTGTACCAAAAGTATGCATGATCAGAGAAGCATCCACTGGAAAGACTCTTTTCTCAGGAACAAGAGATAAAAACCTATATAGTGTTTGTCTTGATGACTTGCCTGAACAATCATGTTTTGTATCTTTTGAAAATGACAAGTGGACATGGCATAGGAGAGTAGGTCATCTCAATATGAGAAGTATTTCCAAAATTTCAAAACTTGGGATGGTCAAAGGACTTCCTAAACTTAATTTTGAAAAAGACAAAGTCTGTAGGGCTTGTGTTCAAGGAAAACAAGTGAAGTCCAGTTTTAAATCTAAAAATATTGTTTCTACACAAAAACCTCTTGAATTACTTCATGTTGATTTGTTTGGTCCTACTAAAACAGCAAGTCTTGGAGGTAAAAAATATGGTTTTGTTATTGTGGATGATTTCTCTAGATACACATGGGTTTTGTTCCTTGCCCATAAGGATGAGTCATTTGAAGCTTTTAAAAGCTTCTGTAAGAAGGTTCAAAATGAAAAAGGATCTAGCATTATATCTGTAAGAAGTGATCATGGTGGAGAGTTTGAGAATGCATCTTTTAAAACATTCTTTGATGAAAATGGCATGTCTCACAACTTCTCCTGTCCTAGAACTCCTCAACAGAATAGAGTAGTGGAAAGGAAAAATAGAACACTACAAGAGATGGCTAGAACTCTTCTAAATGAGTCAGGCATTCAGAAATATTTTTGGGCAGAAGCTATCAATACTTCTTGCTATATTCTTAATAGAGTTTCAATTAGAAGCATTTTGAACAAGACTCCATATGAATTATGGAATGGCAGAAAACCAAACATCTCATACTTCCGTATTTTTGGATGTGAGTGCTATGTGCTTAATAATAAAGATAATCTAGGAAAGTTTGACTCTAAATCAGACAAGGGAATTTTTCTCGGATACTCTACATCTTCAGAGGCTTATAAAATATATAATCTTAGAACTCAAACTGTGGAGGAAAGCATGCATGTTGTTTTCAATGAATCTAATGATTTGATTGATAAAGGAAAGGTCATAGATTTGGAAGAAGATCTAGACAAAGGAAATGTTGAAATCTCCTCAGCTAGAGAAGGTCAACAATACTAGACCAAGGAGGAACCAAACTCAGAAATGAGACATTCTCACGATCAGACACAACAATCTTCTCAGGATGAAGAAATGCCTAAATGCTGGAAACTGGTGCCTGCACATCCTCAAAATCAAATCATAGGAGATGTGTCTGTGGGAGTCAGAACCAGATCTTCTCTGAATAAAGAAATCAACAGCATGGCTTTACTCTCGAATATAGAACCTAAAAACATCAATGATGCTCTTGATGATCCATCATGGGTAGAAGCCATGAAAGAAGAACTATTACAATTTGAAAAAAGCAAAGTCTGGAATCTTGTGCCACCTCCTCAAGGTCAAACCATTATTGGCACAAGATGGGTTTTCAGAAACAAGCTTGATGAAGAAGGCAAGGTAATCAGAAATAAAGCTAGACTGGTAGCTCAAGGATATAATCAACAAGAAGGTATAGATTATGATGAGGCTTTTGCTCCAGTTGCAAGGTTAGAAGCTATCATAATTTTACTTGCTTATGCTGCTCTTAAAAATATTAAATTGTATCAAATGGATGTAAAAAGTGCTTTCTTAAATGGCTTTATTAATGAGGAAGTATATGTTCATCAACCTCCTGGCTTTGTTGATCAAAAGAAAGCTAATCATGTTTTCAAACTAACAAAAGCCCTGTATGGGCTGAAACAAGCTCCTAGAGCTTGGTATGAAAGGTTGAGCACCTTCTTGATCAACAATGGCTTCTCAAGAGAAAAAGTGGACACTACCCTCTTTAGAAGGATTTATCAAAAAGATTTATTAGTTGTTCAAATATATGTTGATGATATTATCTTTGGAGCCACTAATGAGTCTCTTTGCAAGGAATTCTCAAACTTAATGAAAGGTGAATTTGAGATGAGCATGATGGGTGAACTAAAGTTTTTTCTTGGACTACAAATAAGACAATCCAAAGAACGAATCTTTATTCACCAAGAAAAGTACATCAGAGACCTTCTCAAGAAATATCAGATGGGAGAAGCCAAACCCATCGCTACTCCAATGCATCCTTCAGTGGTAATTAATAAGGATGAAAAAGGTAAAACGGTATCTGATAAAGAATACAGGGGTATGATTGGCTCACTACTATACTTAACTGCAAGTAGGCCTGATATATTATTCTCTGTTAGTCTATGTGGTAGATTCCAATCTTCTCCAAGAGAATCACATGTGGTTGCTGTAAAAAGGATATTCAGATATTTAGTTGGTACCATTAATCTTGGTATTTGGTATAGGAAAGGAATGAATTTTGGTCTTGTAGGCTTTTGTGATGCTGACTATACTGGTGACAAAATTGAAAGAAAGAGCACTAGTGGAAGTTGCTACTTCTTGGGAGAGGCTCTAATCACATGGTCATGCAGAAAGCAGAATACCATAGCCCTCTCAACAACAGAAGCTGAGTATGTGTCTGCAGCAAGCTGCTGTTCACAAGTGCTCTGGATCAAAAATCAATTGGAAGATTACTCCTTGAGGTATTCTAAAATTCCTATATTTTGTGACAATACAAGTGCAATTAATCTGTCAAAAAATCCTATTCAACATTTAAGATCAAAGCATATTGATATAAAACATCATTTCATTCGTGATCATGTTCAAAAAAAGGACATTGAGTTGTTGCATGTGGACACAGAAGATCAGCTTGCTGACATTTTCACAAAACCTCTTTTGGAAGAAAGATTTAATTATATTAAAGGAAAATTGAACATGATCTCTGTGACTAAGTGTGATATGTGAAATGTATCTCACATATGATTGAAATGTGTAATAACTGTTTGATGAATAAATTATTTTGTCTAAAAAAGGTTGTGAATATGACTGATTGAGAATGACTGAATTTCTGAAACACGACATTGGACCTTCTCTAGTTGAGAAGATCCATTCCCTTAGACCTTCTCAATCTGAGAAGATCATAATACTTAGAAAATATTAGGCATTGGTTTGGGAGTCAATTCTTAGGGAAGGTTATCGTTACTAAAAATGATACTATTAATAACTGCTCTGGAAGTTAATTCTATGGCCACAACGGCTAGTTTTTCCTTCCAACAGCTAGATAAGTTCATAACTTCCTATAAAAGGAGGCAAGGGCAGTGAAGAAACACTTTCACAAAGTCTGAACTCTATCTCGTTGTCTCTCTTACTCATCTCACTCATCCACAATCTCTGAAATTCAAAAATTCTAAAAATGGCTAGAACGAGAAACGCTTACAGGAGGAGCCCTAGTAATGTAACTGCTTCCTACCCTTCTCCATCTCCACCACCATCGTCATCTTCATCTCCCACTCCTACTCCTTCCTCTCCCACTCCATCCAAGGAGAAGACTCCTACTCCTCCTCCAAAGCGCAGAATCAAGAGGACTGCTGGACGCAATCCTATCACTATGAGAAGGCCTGAACCAGAGTCTGAGTCTTCGTCCTCTCAATCCTTGGAGGAATCTGTTCCTAAGAAGGTTTCTCCTCCTCTTCCTCCTTCATCCAAGTCTTCTGCAAAGACTGTACAGAAGAAGAAGGGAAAATCTTCCAAGACCTCATCCACTCCAAGCAGAAGGTCTGAAAGATTAATCTCTGGTATGGTGAAGTCTCAACCAGAAAAGAAGGGAAAGGAGAAAGTTGTGATCATCAATGGGTCTGATGATGAACCCTCAGAACAGACCATCTCCACAAAGAAGGAAATGGAAGGGGTTGTCTCCTCTGAAGAACCCCCTCAGATAAAAGGAAAGGCAAAGAAAGAAGAACTGAAGGAGAAGTGGGAAAACAAACCCATCATCGCTGGAAGGGTGTTCCTTTTCAAGGAACTTGCTGAAGTTGGGTGGAATTTGGAAGAATTCACTGATGCTCTTAAATGGATTCCATTTCTGAAGATGGAGGAACCAATCTACTCTGGATTGGTTAGAAAATTTTATGCTGCTGCAGAAGTGGTTTTGAAGATGAAAGAGAAAGGCTTTGTAGTAGCGATGTTCCCACACGATGTTCTCATACGATGTTCCCACACGATGTTCCCATATGCTTTGTTGAAAGCGATGTACCTACATACTTTCTTTGTTGTGTGCATTATATCTACTGTGAATCTACTATGTGCATTATCTTGGTTGTGTGCCTTATGTTTGCTATAAATCTGCTGTGTGCCTAATATCTGTTGTCTGTTACTTATGTATTCTTTCGTAATAAAATTCAATGAAGGATTTTCACCCTTGCCTACTTTCTATGCTTTTTGGTACATGGTTGAGTAGATATTTTTCCAAGGAGTGGGCTAAGTTTTAGGAAAGGATCTGAAGAAGGTTGCTGCGTGGATTTAAAGAGATTCCGAGAAGAATCGTTGTTTACTATATTGTTTTGGGTAGAGGTCTAGAGATTTGACAAGCTCAGATGTTCTCTGTATACATTATTTTGAGTATCTTGAATTTTTCTTTGTAAACTCTGATAATTTTATATATATGAGATGAGATTCCCTTCACAAGTGTATCATCTTACGTTTCCATATTTAAAACCTTTCGAAAAGAATTAGGGAAACATATTCCCCATCCTTCTCATCTTCTTTAAAAAGGCGAAAAATTTTACACGCATTTTCAGAGAATGGATGCTGAGTTTTCATCAGATATTTTTTTAAATATTTCAAAATTCTTGATAACTATGGTGTAATATCCTTTTTGGAGAAAGGGTGTTACATTTTGTGGTATCAGAGCCAGGTTTGAGTCTTTTGGGTACTGTTGGGTATAGGTTTAGTGTGTTCTATTGTGTGAACTCTGATGAGTTGTTTGTGCTGTGTGAAATTGTGTGAGTTCTGTGTGAATTTTGATTGTTTGTTTGGTTTATATTGTTCTGGGAGAATCTGGTGTCATGTTGTACTGTAATGGGACGGTACAACTGAGAAATCCGCAACTGTACTGGAATGGGACGGTACAGTTGAGGAGAACTTAGTAAGATTAATCGGTACTACCTATGCCAACAATACTGTACAGGTATGGGACTGTACAGGATAGGATGACCTTCTGAAAAACATGTAAGTGAGGACAAAACATGTGGTTGGAATCCATGTTGGTTTGTAGGGATAAAGTCGTAAATCTGAAAGTAGCCAGGTGATTTAGGGATAATATAGACTTGGGTGAAGTTGATTGATTATTTGCTATGTGAGATTATGTGTAATATTTGATGTTGGGGAGTTCCTGAGTGGGGTCTAACTTAGTTCCACCTGGGTAGTTGCCTTGTAGGACACCATGTCAGGAAGAGGAAATGCAAACAATGCAGATCTGGCGAATGCCATACGAGAGATGGCAACAGCTGTAGCACGTAGAGAAGGTGATGGGCAGGGATTGGCAGACTTCCGTCATGCCAAACCAACCCAGTTCAAGGGAGGTTATGACTCGGAAGGGGTGGAGTTATGGATACAGGAGTTGGAAAAGATTTTTGTGTCTATTACATGTACAGATGAAAGGAAGGTGACCTTCACTGTATACATGTTGGTGGGCGATGCTGAGTTCTGGTGGCGTGGGGTACGTCAGCTGTTGGAGGCTGGAGAAATACCCATTACCTGGGCTTTTTTCCATGAACGATTTCTGACCAAATACTTTCCTCAGAACGTCCGTTATAACAAGGAGATGGAGTTCTTGAGCCTGAAGCAGGGGGAATTGTTTGTTGGAGAGTATGCAGCTAAGTTTGAGTCGTTCTCCAAATTTTTCCAGTACTTTCAGATGCATCATGATCCTTCATGGAAGTGTAAGAAGTTTCAGGGAGGATTGAAGTATGATCTACGCGAAGCAATGACACCACTAAAGGTGGAAGAGTTTGGAGAGATGATAGAGCGTTGCTCTATGATAGAGGAAACGAAGAGGGAAAAGGAAGTAGTGAGTAAAGATTCTGGACCGTCTAGGTCAGATAAAGGGAAGAGTAACCAGGAGCAGAGGAAACCTTATTATAGGCCACCAGGAAATCAACAATTATACCAGAATGTTGTACCTATTTTTGGTAATCAAGGGGGATTTAATTCGAATGGCCAAGGTACTAATTGGAAATGCTATAGGTGTGGGAAGCCAAATCATTTGGCTAATGCTTGCCCACAAAGAGGACTTGCGTGTTATCAATGTGGTATGGTGGGAAATATTGCTAAAGACTGTCGTTCAAAAAAGGAGGAGACGATAGCAAGTAAAGTTGATGCTAGTAGGCCACCAACGAGGGGACGAGTTTGCACCATGTCTGGTGCTACCGTTTCTTCACTAGGTGATGGTATGCTGAAGTAGTGAGAATCTTGGGATATGCCGCAAGGGCTGAAGGCGGCAATGTTGTTTTATTAGATGCATATACTTTAGTTACCTATAGGTTTGGATCATAGGACTTACAAGTCCATATCTACTTTTTGGAGACGTTCCTAGGGTTAGAACCTATTAGGAATTGCTTGTACTAGTTGATATATATAAATATATGAGTATTTGGTTGGATTAATATCATGTTGATTGAGTATATGTGCTTACAATATTATGTTCTCTAAAACTTGTCTATATGAATGTGATTTAGGGGAATGATATTATTACTCATAGAATGATTATTGCTTTCTTATTGTTTAAGGTCAAAGTATGGGAGTAATTAACCCATTAGCTTGCTGGTAGCAGTAAGATAACAATGATAATTGGTATGATCTGATAAGTTAATCCCTAAGTATAACTGCGAATTTCGAGGACGAAATTCTTTTTAGAGGGGAAGAGTTGTAACATCCGTTTTTTTTATTAACTATTTTAAAATTTGTCTTATATGAATTTTTGTGATATAAAAGTTTTGAGATTTATTTATAGCTTAAAAATAGGATTTAAATATGCATGTTTAAAAATACTTTTGAAAACAGTTAAGTTTCAGCTTCTGTCAGGTCTAGTTACAACGCCTGTTTCTTTGTTTTTCGGTCTCTATTCTGTTTTATATGAATTCCTGTGGCAAAAATATTTTGTGAATTATTCTTGGCTTAAAATTAGGGATAAAATACATATATTTCGGAATACTTCTGAAACGGTAGTTTTTTAGTCAACGTTGGGTCTTTTTACAAAAAACAGTTTACGTCTAACTGACGGAAAAGGATTTAAATAGCTTGAGTGTGTCAAATCAATTCAGAAAACAAACTTCCTTCACAAAAGTTGTTTCTTTTAATATTTATGATTTTCTGGAATTTTTGGAGAACTTTCAAAATTTACCGAAAACTACGCTAACCGGGGGCGTATAGCGTAAAAATCGTTTCGCGGTATAAAATTTTCGTGACAAAGGTTCACAACAATGTATATTTTATTTTTAATTATTTATTTGAGGATTTTAGAAATTATTTCTGTGTAAGTTTTGAAAATACCATTTTCCGCTTTATTTTCGGAGTTATACCTGCAAAACTGTGAAAACCGAAGAGATTGCACTACTAATAATTTGGAAAATATACTCTGAGTTTATTTTAAGTCTCTCATGCCATTTTCAAGCAATCTCATTGGTTCTCACACTTTAAATTAATTTTGGAAATTTTTGAGTAAAATGACATTTTTACCCTTGATTTCTATCCATTTTCATACAAACCCTAGGGTTATTTTGGTAAAATCACATCCCACCTCTTCCAGCCCCATTTGGCCGACCTCCTCATGCAAGTGGGAGAGGAATTCAATTTTGAGTCACCACTTTGAACCAATCACAAAATTTCTTGATTTTCTTAATTTTCTAATTACTTAGCTTAGTGAGGAAGAAAAGGACAAAATGATCCCATGCTTTTCTACACCCCTTTGAGCTCAAAATTTTGGCTATAAATAGAGGGGAGGGGCTTCACTAAATCCTCATTCCAATTCTTGATTCATTTCAAGGATTTTCTAGTTCAAAAGTTTTTAGTTTTTCTTGTCAAAGTTCTTGAGTTTTGAAGTTTTGATCTTCAAAATTTCCCTTGTTTTCAAGTTTGAAGGTAAGGGGAAAATTCTTGAGAATTTTGAAGTGATTATCCACTTTTGTGATTTTAGGTGTTATTGTTTTATTAATTATTTTATTGCTTTTATTTAATTATAGTAAGGTTATAATGACAAGATTGGTATATGCCTTATAATCATTTTTATAGCTTTTTAATTATGTGTTTTTATAGTAAGGTTATAATGGCAAGATTGGTATATGCCTTATAATCCTTTACTTAAGCTTTATAATTGTTTTATAGCTTTAATTTAATTGCTTTGAGTTTTAAAATTTGTAGTATTATAATGCCTAAATTTTGAAAACCCTAGTATTGTCTATCATTAATATGTACAAGGTGATGGTTAAGATTTGAGTGGTTTATTAGTATGGGTCTGTCTAGGAAAGACAGAGATCTTTGAAGGGGCTTTAAGTCCGCCTCTCTTTCCTGGGAACCATACGGATACGCTATTTAGAATTCTTAACATTAGGGACCCGGTATATAAGTGACTAAGATAAATTGGGAAAGATAGTGTAACAGTAAAGGATTCTCGGTGAATTCTACTGTTATATTATCTGGTAAAAACTTAGTGATGTAACATGAGATTCTATGTTCTATCTGAGTTAAGGGATTCCGTGTTTTAAATTGAGAAGTGTTATTTTGTTCTTATATGATTTTGGTGCTTTATGAGAAATGTGATTAAGTGTTTTTCTTGTGATTATTGAGATAATATGATTTAGGGTTTTAACTAAGTGTTCATACCGTATGAAAATTAATTGGATTGTGTGTCCCTGTGTGAGAAAATATTGGACTGTGTGTCCCTATATGTAAAAGAGATTATGTTTATTTGAGTTGAGTGATTTTGTGATATGATGCTATGTTTATTTGAGATAAGTGATTTGGAGTGGTTTTGAAAATGAAAGAGAAAGGCTTTGTAGAAGCGATGTTCTCACACGATGTTCTCACACGATGTTCCCATATGCTTCGTTGAAAGCGATGTTCCTACATACTTTTTTTGCTGTGTGCATGATATCTACTGTGAATCTGATGTGTGCATTATCTTGGCTGTGTGCCTTATGTCTGCTATAAATCTGCTGTGTGCCAAATATCTGTTGTCTGTTACTTATGTATTCTGCGCGGATTTATAGAGATTTCGAGAAGAATCGCTGTTTACTATATTGTTTTGGGTAGAGGTCTAGAGATTTGACCGGCTCAGATGTTCACTGTATACATTATTTTGAGTATCTTGAATTTTTCTTTGTAAACTCTGATAATTTTATATATATGAGATGAGATTCCATTCACAAGTGTATCATCTTACATTTCCGCATTTAAAACCTTTCGAAAAGAATTAGGAAAACATATTCCCCATCCTTCTCATCTTCTTTAAAAAGGCGAAAAATTTTACACGCATTTTCAGAGAAAGAATGCTGAGTTTTCATCAGATATTTTTCTAAGTATTTCAAAATTCTTGGTAACTATGGTGCAATATCCTTTTTGGAGAAAGGGTGTTACACAGGAGTTAATTTTGAAATCAATCAGTGAGAGTGTGGATAGGGACATTGCCTTCAGGGAGTGGTTTACTGACAAGCTTCTCCCTGCTCTTGCCCTATAAATTGCTCCACCTTCTCATATTCCATATCCTCCTCCTCGAGCAGCTCTCCAGCCTTCCACCTTCTCATATTCCATATCCTCCTCCTCGAGCAGCTCCCCAGCCTTCCACCTTCATTCTAGGCTTATCTTCTCTGTTCTCATTATTGTGTACCCCCCTTCAGTTTTTGATTGATGACAAAAGGGGGAGAGATTAGAAGGGTTTAGAAGATAGGTGTAGAATTAAGGGGGAGTTTTTATGTTTCTTTTGTTGTGATTATGTTGCTAACCGATGTTAACTTCTGAATGATTAATGAGTACATGGGCTGTAATGTATTAACATTCAAATATACTGAAGAATGAGATGTGGTTGTTGGCTATTCATGTTGCGATTCTGATTTTCATAACTAGCATATGGTTGTTTGTTAATTAAGTCATTGTTTCTGATAAAAGGACTCTTAACAAGAAAAATCAGTAAGCAAAAATCAATAAAATATGCACCTTATAAGAATTTTGCCTGAACTAAGATTAAGTATATGTTCAGGGGGAGTAAATCTGACAAATTGAGCAACATGCTTCTGCATATTTTATTAAGACAGCTTAGAAAACTTAGTCATTTGTTCATAAGGTTTTTCATCATCAAAAAGGGGGAGATTGTTGAAACAAGACCCTCTTAAGCTTGTAGTTTCAATGATGACACATGTAACACCCTTTCTCCAAAAAGGATATTACGCCATAGTTACCAAGAATTTCAAAATAACTTAGAAAATATTTAGTGAAAACACAACATTCCTTCTCCGAAAATGTGTGTAAATTTTTTTATTTTTTTAAATAAAGAGAAGGATAGAGAACATGTATTAATTCTTTTCAAAAGGTTTTAAGTGCGGAAGCATAAAATGGTATTTTTATGAATGAGATCTCATTTCATATAATCATCAGAGTTTTTACAATGAAAGATTTAAAAACAATACAGTGAACATCTGAGCCAGTCTGGTCTCTAACTTTTACCCAAAACAATACAATAACCATTTATTCTTCTTGGAATCCATATTCATCTATACCGCAACATCCTTCAGATTCTTTTTCTAAGAGCTAGCCCACTTCTTGGGTAAAACATCTACTCCGTCATGCATCAACACAACAAAGCAGGCAAGGGTGAAACTCTAAACAAAGTAATAGGAAAAGTATATGCACCCAGCAGTATTCAACACAAATACTAAGGAATCATACTTAACTAATCAATATATCAGCATAATAAGAACTTCACAAATAGGTCAAGGAAAACTCATGGAAATCATCAGATAAAAACTTTGCTTAAAACATAACATATTGGGAACATCCAGTGGGAACATCGCTTTCAACAAAGCATTTGGGAACATCGAGTAGGAACATCAAGTAGGAACATCGCATTAGTACTAAGCATATAGGAACATCGCCTTTCACCAGGCATATCTCTTTCACTTCCAACCACTCAAAACCACTTATCTCAAACCACATAGAATCACCAGAAAATACAAAACCACATTTAATAGATAAGAATACCAAATCACACATCTCAGGAAAAACACAGAATTTCACCACTCAGATAGAACATAGAACCACTTATCTCAGATAACTCATACTTTATTTCTCGTTCAAATCCCAAAAATGTATCAGTATATGATAGAACTAAAAGTGTTTTAGTTTATTGAAGAAGTTTAAAATTGAATTATTCCAAAAATACTTGAACACCAGTTTATTTTCAGAAAAAGCCCATTAAAAGCTTGTTTCACAAATTTTCACTGCTAAAACATAGAGAATACTGAACCAAAAACATATAATAGTAGAATTCACCGAGAATCCATTACCATTATATTCCCCAATCATCTTAGCCATGTATATACCGAGTCCCTAGGTTAAGAATTCCCCAAACAGCGTATCAATACAGATCCCAGGCCAGATAGAGACGGACCAAATAAAAGCCCCTTCAAAGGTCTCTTTCCCTTCTAGATAGATTCATACTGATAAACCATTTATCTTAACCATGACCTTGTATATCAATGATAGACAATATCGAGATTTTCACAAAAGAATAATTTCACGTTCTCTATGGTAAAAACCATTTTTACGGTAATCTTAATTTCGCCATTATAACGGTATGTTTACAAAGCTAAAAAATTAATTTTAACATTCCCATCTTACTCACACGAAAATTTAAAGAATTTTGGGCATTATAACCCTACTATTAATAATTAGCACAAAATAATTAATTTAAACCTATAAAATAATTATTAAGGCATAAAGCTAAAACACATAAAGCATACAAGACAAGCACAAACAAGAATCAAAACACATACTTCTCAAATTAATATTGAAAGAGGTTTCCCTTACCTTGGCCGCAAAATTGATAAAGAACAAAGCAAGAACACCAAATAGAAATTTAAGAACTAAGAAGAGAAAAGAGAGAATTGTGTTTGTCTTCAATGATCCTTGGCTTGGTGTGTGAAAAATTATGAAGCCAAGGGGTCTATTTATAGTGGGAAGGGGGCGGCCAAGAGGAAGGACATGGAAGGAATAAAAGACCTTTGTGTGGTAAGCCATGATTCACAAAATACACATTTATTAATTAGGTTTAATCATGCTTTATTATAATTGGCTTAAGCTCATGACTATGCTCATGACTCATAAGCCAAAAAGTTCATCCAAGAGAAGAAGGAAGGAATGCCATTTGATTCCATGATGTAAGCCATGACTCCTAAATGGCTTAATTACAATTTAGATTTAATCAATCCTTTTTCTAATTGGTCCAAACCTATGACTCATGCAACCAAATGAACCTAGTCTCCTTCTTGGCATGATGGTAAGACGGTTTTGAGGGCTAAAAGAGGGAGGGAGTGAAGTTACATCTTTGTCCCCAGGGTGTTAAGTGAAAAAGAATGAAAATCAAGGGTAAAATGGTCTTTTCACTAATCAAATTTTCCAAAATTAATTAAAATGGTGAGAACCAATGGGGATTCATGAAAATACCATGTAAGAGCTTCATGGAAGAGTTTTTGGATTTTTACGGAAAGGGTATGTTTTGCGGTTTGCAAAAACAAAGGAAATTGGACACGCCGTAAGGCCAAAATGAACATTTTTAAGAAAATTCCCGAAAAAATCCCAGAAAATCACAAATTGAATTTAAACCTAATGATCGCTCTTGAAATTTGATTTTAAGCACTCACTGATCACTAAAAATTCATTTTTGACCAAAAATCCTCGTTTCTCGTGCTTTTACAAGGACCGAAAAAGTAGTTTTTGATCTGCTTTTCAGAAAATTTTGAAATAATTTTCAAAAATCTTAAAAAATGAAAAAACATGATTCAACTTCTTAAAATTTCTTTCTGACCTCAATTCGGTCTCCAAATCAATTATTAGCTCTTACCGTAAGTACAGGGACCAAAACAGTAATTTCTAAAGTTTTCCAAAAATTCTAAGAAAATTTCAGAAAATCAAAAATATTAAAAGAACCAACTTTTGTGAAGGAAGTTTTGTTTTCTGGGTTGTTTTGATACACTTTGGATATTTAAACCCTTATCCATTAATTACGGTAAGTACGGTTCTAAAATGTCAAAGAAAAAGTGACTGAAAATAGCAAACAAAAGTTTAAATAAGACTTATCTATCTTACCGTTCTAAACTGTAATATCAACAAGACTTATTATTTCCCTACTATCCAAAGCATACTAGATCCTAAAGTCTCCATCTTAATTATTTCTCTATCTCTGATTTATTTATCCATTTCTTAACTAATAGATCACCGAGTTCTCCTAGAGAGACCAAAATTGTAATTCCCTTTATATCTTCTTCTAAAATTCCAAACTTAATTTCTAAAACCTTTATAGAATATCAAGCCACCATTTCATATCATCTAATACCTTTTGGGAAATCAAGTATGAATTTTCCATATTCATTTATCAGCTTATTCTAACTGTCAAGAATGTCCGTAATTTACCGTTTTGACTTCTACGTCAGTTCTAAACCATTTCACTTTATCTGAAAATCTTAAGGATGATTCTAATCTTCTAAAATTAATACTCTGTCTCATAGAGTAAAATTTTAGGATGTTATAACACACCTTCTGAACAATAGCTTAAGTCTTCTAACTATGTCTTGTACTAATGGTTTTCCTAGAGATTATTAAGAGATGTAACAGGTATCAAAATATAGAAACTAGAGAAGCTTAAGATCAAGGCCATTCAAGGTATAAGGGCTCAGAAGATTAACAAGAACATACATGTAGTTCAAGTAACTAAAGAGGTTTAAAGTGGGATTTGCTTCTAAACTTAAAGAAGAGATTATTCTCAACAGAGAAACAAAGAAGTACATTCTGAGAAGATCAACATTCTTAAAGGAAGTTACTGAGAGGACAAGTTTCTCTAGCAGAGAAAGTTAACCTGAAGAGAAGATATTGAACAGATGATCTTTTCTAGTTGAGAAGGTCTCTCTGATGAGAAAGTTAACCTGAAGAGAAGATGCTAAACAAATAATCTTCTCTACTCTAGCTGAGAAGGTCTCTCTGATGAGAAGGTGTTGAAAGGTTAAGCTTCTCCAGAAAGGGAAGACATCAGATCAGGATGCTACTCAAGAAGAGTAGCTCACAAATAAAGAAGAAGAAGCTCCTCAAGGCAAGAAGCCCCACAACTGATTGAAGTATGCTACTACTACACAATGAGAAGATTATCAAGACATGAAGCTTCTCAAGAATCCATGACATCCTTGATCAATCTATAAACCTCAAACAAAATAAGATCTCTCTACATCAAAGGTATTCTTCAGTATACACAGTGTGCAATTTCTGTAGGAATTCAGAAGCACAAATATTGAGAAGATCACATAAGCAGACTGTAACGACCTTCGTTACAATAGTGACTACGTACTCAAAGTATGAATTATTTAAAATGAAACAATTTTTGAAAGACACAACAGACTAAACAATACCTCCACTCTGAATAACATAGGAATAATAATAGGTGCATACATAAAAAAAACATTTTGCTCAAATACCTACGTCGACTAATAAATTCAAACAATAAGTAAGAACCAAGTCTAGGATAAATAACTCATCGTTTGTGGAAATAAAATATTAACAACAAGAAGAAAATAAAATTAGAATAAAACACTAAGTCTTCAACTCTCCTCTTTTCCAGTGACGTCATCCTCGAGCTCTGAAAACAACACTCTTAATGAGATATAATCCCAGTGAAATAAAACAAGTTTAAAAAAAAGTATGTGCAAATAGTGTTGTTCTCAGCCGGCGTGGTAACCGAAAAATCAACCATGGTCCCACATAAGTAAAATAAAATTCTTTCGAAACAGACACCATTTATTTAAAGCACAAAAAATAAACTAATTATTTTAAACAATCAAACAGTCACAGCACAGAGTCCTCAGCTCGTCATCACTACACACACTATACAACTATTCGGTTCCCGGAACCGGTGTGAATCCCAGATTCACCGTGAATCCCAGATTCACTAAGGTCCATGAGCTCATGTCCAAGCAATGGTATCCCACTGCCTTCTCCATCCCGGATGGAGGTCATATCTCATCCCAGATGTGGATATGGTCAAGAATATAATATCCCATCCCAGATGTGGATATTTTTAATAATTATGATATCCCATCCCGGATGGAGATACCTCTCATCTCATTCCCGGAATAAGATGAATACCGTCATCCCTTCCCGGAAGGTGATGACCGACTCATACTCAAAATAGAAGTCACTCCAACATAAATTGAACATAAATTAAATCATTCCAAAAATAATCATCTCGCAAACCATATACAAGATTGTGAGCTTGCACTGAGAAATAAAACTGTCACCGTAAATACTATCATTAGTATAAGTATTAATGGTAAACTATATCACAGTAAGGTTATCGATGGAATGCCCAAATTCACTAAAAGTCCACACCCTAATAAGAAATACTTTGGCAATATAAGAACTATGTGCCTATTACAGTCCACTGGTAGAATGACTAGGAGTAGTCCAAACGAAATAATATATGGTAAATTAACAGGGAGCAATCATACACGTACGTATAAAGGCAAACGGTCAAATCAATTAGAAATTATTATACCCAATACATGCGGATACACAGATGCAGTACAATCACGACACGGACGGCACCTCTAATCCCAATTTTCATAACACTCAAACAGTAAAAATTATATCTTTTAAAAAGTCATACCACGGAGGTTTTTCAAAAAAAGTTGTGTTTTACTCACCTGATTTAATATCCTATTTCTTTTTTAATTGATTGTACTCCAGATCCTATGTCGTTCCTTCTCTCTGTCTCCTACGGTGGTTTCCCCTTTTTTCTTCCCAAAGTAACGTTTCTCCCGTAAAAGAAAACTGTCTCCCATAGAAAAAAGGCTAAAGGGGTTAAAAGGGATATATCTTTCAATTCTTACTCATCTCTTTATTTAAATTAGAGTGGGCCCCGCTAGGTTTTTGTCTTTATCCAAAAGTGAACTCTTGTTCACGTTGCTGAAAGTGGCTCCACTTCATGCCTTCCACTTACCCACTCATTAAGTGGCTCTTGTGCCTTTTATTTCAATTAAATTCCCTTCTAATAGTCATGGTTTGGCTAAACAAATATTGCTAAAGATGTCCCCCAATTTAGTTACTTAACACTGCTGATAAATAATTAAGCCACTGATTTTCACGCTATACTTTTAACAATTAAATTTTTTTTTGGGATATTACACAGACCAAGTGAGTCATCGCAGTGTATCTATGTTGAAGACCTTCTCTAACACGTGTTTCTAGAGATGGTCTCAAAGAAGGCTCCTGATTAGACCACACCAAGTCCAGAGAAGATCTACACTGACCTAGAGAAGGTTCATACTATTCTTGAGAAGATCTACACTGGAATCAAAGAAGGTCCCTGAGATAGTTTAAAGAAGGAACCTACTCAAGTATCGTGTTCTAGAGAAGGTCTGATGACAGTAAAACAAGTGAGCTGTCAAAATCTGTCATAAAGTAAAAAAAGTACAAAGGTACTGTTCCATTTCAGAACCCGATATATGATGTTCTCTCTCCTCCATGTCTCTAACGGTTAGAAACTCAGTGGAAGGACTGAGAGCTCTATATTACAACAGATGGGAGTGAAACAAAGTGTGAGAAATACATTCAAGCTAGAGCAAACGCTATTGAACATCAGATATTTTTCACAACATTCACTCATACACTCCAACCTATATTGTTGTGCTTCAACACGAAAAATAGGAGTGTAATACAGCTTTATTTTAGATTTTGTTCTGTAAACATAGATCAGAAGCTGTAACGCAACAAACAATATTTTCATCCTTGTTGTTGTGACTTTCTTTCAAGCAAGCTAGTGAGAGCTGAGCGTGTGAAAGGAAAGGGTTGTGCAATCTGTGAGGTTGCTTGTAGTGGGTTAGCTTGAAGAGGCTAGGACAATACTACTGGGTGTTAGCTTGCAGAGGCTAGAATAATACTACTGGTTAGAAGCCTGAAGAGGCTTGTACAAGAATACTGTGTAAGGCCTGAAGAGGCTCATTGAAGAATACTTGAGAGGATAGTGGATAATCTCACTGGATGTGGGGACTAGACGTAGCCCAAGGTTTGGGTGAACCAGGATAAACTCTCTGTGTGATATCTCTCTCTCTATCTCCTTTACATCTTTTCTGCTTAACAGTTTTTCACTGCACTAAAACACCTTCACTGGTTGAGAAGGTCTAAGCGTTTTTGTGAAGTAAATTTATCAACAAGTTTTTTATTAACATCATTGTGATAAAGAAAACATTCTTGTGAAAAACTTGTGACATCATATTTTACAAAGGAGACAAAAACCTCTAGAGAAGGTCTTTCGATTAACCTTCTCTAGTTGAGACTGTTCTGCTGACTCATTCAAAGTAAGGAACTTGATTTTTCTGATAACCGTCTCAGGCAGAGAAGATCACACTAAATAAACATTCTATTTAAGACCAACAACCTTATCTAGCTAAAAGGTTTATTATCTAACGTTTGTTTCATATCTTCTCCGAACTCCAAGTTTTCAATACTTGAGAAAGGTTCAAAGTCTGTAGGTAAAAGCCAAAATTTTCAAAGGGTCACAATTCAACCCCACCTCCTTGTGACTCTTGATACTACTTCAGTTTGTGTTGTAGACTGTAGTGAAACAGTTTTTCAATTATGGTCAGATCCCGACAGTAGTGAATGAAACCATTGTGGCCTTGGCTCCAAAGGTTCCTTTGCCTGAATCTGTTCATCAGCTTTGCCCCATTAGCTGTTGCAATTTTATTAGTAACATCGTTTCAAAAAAATTTGTGATGAGAATGAAAAGCTTTATGGATTCCCTGATTACCCAAAATCAAAGTGCTTTTGTTGGGAATAGATTAATCCAAGATAATTTGTTAATAACCCATGAGGTGTTTCATGCTCTAAAAATAAGAGATGAGGGGGGCAAAGAGAATGTGATCATAAAGATTTACATGAGTAAGGTGTATGATGGATTGGAGTGGAGTTTTATTATATTATTTTATCTCATAATTAGAATTAGAGTCCTGAAACGACTACAAACACTTATCTAATTTTATCTTTCACATGTGGATATTGTTTAGATCCAGTAATACCAATAGAAACTATAACATTAAAATAAAATTAATTATTAAGATAAACACAAATTTATTGAATAAATAGATATTAGTGCTATATATATTATCTTTCTTATATTTATTGAATAAATAGATTAGTGCAACACAAATGTATCTCATGGTCAAGGAAATTAAGCAAAGAAAGAAATATTTCTCACGGTTGCAGTGTCTTGTGGGGTTACTTTAGAATTAGGAAGTTTCTAGACTTTTTTAGGAAATTTATTAAATTTAATGTTATATATACACATATAAATATAACCCACGGATAATTCCCCATACCTGTGGCCATACTTATTAAACGAGTAATTATCCTCTGTATCATGGATAATTTTTGCGGATAATCGTTGAGTTTGAGTCCAATTGTCATTCCTAAGTAAAATAACCCACGAAGAACCCACCATTATCACAACCAAGCTTCAATCCACATCATCTATCACCCATAAAAAAATATAAAAAAAGCCAATAACATCGTCACAAGCCACCCGCACTGTCTCGGGGGCAAGAACCCCAACGAACCAGCCACTTGTAACACCCCTTTCTTAGGAGGCATTACACTTCGTAACAGAACCTTTAATGCAAAATTAAAATCTTTCTTCTGATTCTTCTTTCGGAAAAATGTTGTCAAAATTTATTTAATTTTCACAAATGGATTTTCTCTGTATTTTTTTTTCTTTTTAAAAGAAATACTTATGTGAATAAGCACCAATCAGAAAATAGCATAGGAAATAAAATTCATTCATGAATAATAAAGTACACCATACACAAGAAATCTTTTCCCCAAATAAGTACAGACTCCCTATGTTGGTCAAGCACTACGAACTTCTGCAAGAAGCTCTAATAAGAAAACCCCCACAAAACTAAACTAGGACTCGCACGTCCCTCCACTTTATTGACACGTCTTCAATGCCCGTCTCATTCTTCGAGTCCTGACTGGTCCACTCAGCTAGTAATCCATCTATATGAATCATGTTCTGAAGACCACAAAACATATAGGCAAGGGTGAGTTTCTTCCCAAAAGTTATCTCACAAAATATATATAGTCAAAGAAAATACTATTTATTATACTTAAAAAATAAGCAGATATCATTTGAAAATTTTTCTCTAAGTTAACAAAACACACCAAACACATCCTCAAACAAATCATACATTACCATTTAACAATATGCATGACACTTCAACATCTTTCTATACACCAGTGTGATGCTCCAAGGAGACTTCTCTTCCTCAACTAAGTTTGAGCGAAATGGCTGTAGCGTAAACTTAATATAATTGCCCAGTCCACTCTAGGATCTGGTCTCACAATTAACATAATCGCCAAGTCCACTCTAGGATCTGGTCTCACGATTATTCAGTAGAGCTACTATTTAAAAATTATTACCATATCATGAATAAGCCAGTTGGTCAGGATCATCCAAGTTGAGTATTACGACTTGTCTCGGTCCGTTGGGAGTCACCAATCGGCCATTGAAAACTGCGTAACCTGGATGCCCCCGTAGGCAGTTAAAGCCAAACCGTACTCCATTCACAATCCTTCATACCGGATTGTATCTCAATTTGGTTAAGTCAATTATCAATTGCAAATGACATCTATATTTGTTATCATCCAAAATTCTTATCTCAAGAATTAAATGAATTAATGAATGAATTATCAAATTCTTTCAAGCTTTCCACAACTATATCGTGTAACGCCCTTCGTTACATTAGTAACATCGCAATAAAACTTCATATATGTAAAGATATCGTAAGTCAAAAAAATAATTAAATTCAAAGGGACTAAAACAATACCTCATTAATAAAAAAAATTATTAATAAATCCTTACATAATTAAAAACAGTTTTTGCTCAATGCCAACGACTACTAACAAGTTCGACCAATTATTACATGACAAGGTCAAGCACCACGGCTTCTCATTTACAAAAATAAAATACTAACGAAAGCTAAGAAATTAATAAACTAAAGAAAGCCACCAAGTCTTCAAGCCTTCTCAATCAGTTTCAGTGACCTCATCCTCATGCTTTGAAAACAACACTCTTGATGAGATATAATCCTAGTGGATAAAACAAGTTCAAAAGATTATTTTAAAAATAGTGTTATTCTCAGCCGGCACGGTAATCGAAAAAACTCAACCATGGTCCGCAAAACATAGAATAAATTCTCTTCAGATTAAGCATAATTTATTTAAATCACAAAACCAAAATAATTGTTTTAACGATCAAACATTTACCAAACCGAGTACTCAAACTACCTCCACTATACAACTATTCGGTTCCCAGAACCGGTGTGAATCCCAGATTCACTAAGGTCCATGAGCTCATATCCAAGCAATGATATCCCACTGCCTTCTCCATCCCGGATGGAGGTCATATCCCATCCCAGATGTAGATATGTTCAAGAATATAATATTCCATTTTAGATGTGGATATTTTTAATAATAAGATATCTCTCACCGTCATCCCTTTCCGAAAGGTGATGACCGACTCATACATAAAGATATATTCAGTAATTTGATATCCCATCTCAAATAGAGATATCACTCATTCTATTCCCGGAATAGACTGAATACCGTCACCCCTTCCGAAAGGTGATGACCGATTCGTACATAATACAATATGTCATCTCAACTGTCTATCAGTTGGGTCCTCAAACTCTTTACTTCAATAACAATTCTTAAGGTTGTGCTATAACAACACTATAACATCACAGACACAAATTAACATCAAGAACAATAAGAGTCATTTATTTGAAAGGAAAGCAATTGTCATCTCAAAATAAATTGAGCAATAACTCATAACATATATTAACTAAATTAATTGTTGTATATTTATTTTTAAGATCATACCAGCCCCTCAGTAGTAATTAGGAAAAGGCCAATCTTTCATTCCGAGCAATAGCTTTCAACGCATCAGACCAATGAAATGATAATACCAATGTGCAATGCTTGGTCGAACCGCATAAATTTAGTCGCATTTGAATCCAGTAAAATTATGATATAAACACTTAATTGGCACAACAAATGCATGAACACAACAACTCAATTTGGATTGTAATATGCAAATCCTCGGTGTAGGTAAACAATAATTTTATAAGTAGACAATTCAATCATTTAGAACTCAGATATAATTCAATCATAGTATTTAGAGTACCTCTAATCCCAAACCTGTCATTTAAAAGAAATTCAATAACAATTATATTTTTCAAGAACACATGCCATGGAAGTTTCTAAAAAAATAGTGTTTTACTCACCTTAATAGTAAAACCACCTATTAATAGAGTAGAAAGTTGAATAAGGTGACATTCACCACTCCCTTTCATCTTTCTCCTTCTTCCCTTGCCCTTTCACTTTTTCTTTCTTCTTCCTCTTCTTACTTTTTCCTGGTGGCATTTAGGGTAGTCAACCATAATAGTTGATCACCATAGAGAAGTGAGGGTTTTGACCGTTGATATAACACTAAAAAACTTGAATGGTCAGGATGAAGGAAGGGCAACCGGTAGTAACGGTTGGGGGACATTTATATGTTATTGCAAAGAGGGTCTTCAGCTTTAAAGTAATCCAGTTGTTCAACAACATTTTATGGAAATTATTAATGTGCATAAAACAAAATGATATTTATGCCTCGACCCCAATTTCCCCTTTATACATTATTTGACGGTGTATACACTAATACTGCAACAAAACGATGTTGTAAACATATTTTACGTTCCACATGTAAAAAGATTGATAAAAAAAGTATAGAATTGATATGTGAAAACTTTTGAAGGTTGAAAGTTGTTAACAAAATTATTCTTGTAAGGTTCAATGTAAATCGTTAAAATCAGAATTATACCACAATATAGTCATCAATCAATCAATCATGTTTAATTTAATATAATAAATAGCTTGTGCTTTGTCGTTTGATAGCTTAAAGCATGCTCACATATATAAACTTCTGCGGAGTGCCATGAAAAGACAAAAAAAAAGTTTAAAAATCAAATATATAGAAACGCATAGGATATTAGTTTGTAAATTGTTATTAATGTTGAAAAAGGTGTATGACGACTAAGCTATTAAACACTTGGTGGTCTTTTTCTAAGAAAAAAAGAAGTAGGATCATATTATTAATGTAGAATTGTCAATACAGGATGGCAAGGGAATAAAAATTTTGGAGACTAAACCACATTGTGGCCACTCTAGTTAAAGAGTGAGCAATCACATTTGCTTGTCCCCGAATGAAAACAATACCAAATATTGGATTTAAAGCTAGCAACCGATTACACTTTGTAATGATAGAATAAAAAAAAATTCTTCTAACTTTAATCCATGGTTTATTCCGTATTTAGAAATTGCACAATTGGTTCCTACTGTTAGTCTGGTGCCATTATCTGATCTGAAGTGGCAAACAGAGTTCCACCTCAACACCTACCACGTAAAATTTTTTAATGACGTGACATCCACATAGCACATGACTATTTTTCTTTTAATTTTTAAATCACAATTAATTAAATAATAATAACTTCTTAATTTTTAATTAAAAAATAAAAGAAAACCCTAACCCCAAAACCCAACATCTGCATCCCCTTCATCCTCCACACGTGGCACACGAAGAGGTGCATATGCACTGTTTAGTTTTACCATTATTACCATCAACATATATGCAAGGCTCTTGATATGATTCTCCATCACGATGAGTGACAGTTTGATAGGTTGCAAAGCTCCCTGTGCTAGAACGATGGATTGAGAATGAAGAGGATGCATATGTTGGATTTGGGGGTTAGGGTTTAATTTCTTGTAGTTTTTATTATCAAAAATTAAAAAATTATTTAGTTAATTGTGATTTAAAATTTTAAAAATAAAAAAATAGTCATGTGCCACGTGAAATGCTGTCTTAAAGAATTTCCCATGTGACAAGTCCATTTGTCACGTCATCAGATAACGGCACTAGACTAACAATAGGGACCAATTGTGCAAACACAAAAAACACTAAAAACTATAGTTATGAGAAAAATTAAGTAGGCCTAAAACAAATGAGTGATATTTTATAGGGACTAAAAATATATTTAATATTTATTTTTATGATAATATATACCATCAATTGATTAATTGGGCAATTTATTACCCTCAGCTATCTTGTTGGCTCATTTAGCATAAGATATTTGTAAGATCTGATTACCACGCAATTAAGATGGAAATGTTTATAATGTATTTGATGATCTAAGCAAAATGGGGAATACTCAACTTTGAACTATCTTAATAAAATACATAAATGTGGACATTTATTTAATTAAATAAAACTGACTGATAGAAAAAGATCACATATTTTGTGTGGATCTGTTTGCCCATACCACATTTGTACATATCGAAAACACAACAAACGGAATTTTTGGCAATTATGGCAGAAT
The DNA here is from genome assembly GCA_030159175.1 of Glycyrrhiza uralensis. Lineage (NCBI taxonomy): Eukaryota > Viridiplantae > Streptophyta > Magnoliopsida > Fabales > Fabaceae > Glycyrrhiza > Glycyrrhiza uralensis. Next base: position 7,235,123 of record BRZY01000007.1, read on the forward strand.
ACAAAATATATACAATTCTTGGTAACAAACTGTATAAGTTAAAAGTGTGGGGCCATATTATATTTATACAAAGTTTGTGGAAAGAAGTCTTATTCTGTGAAAACCGGGATTACCTATAGCTGTCGGTAAAGGGCCCACTTCCCTTTGGTGATCAACTATCATGGTTGACTACCCTAAATGCCACCACCCTTTTTCCTTCACCTGTACGTGTCTCTTTCTCCCGTTTTTCCTTCTTTGAATGTTACCTACTTACCAATTTCTTCTCCTAGAACTTCGCTCTCCTGTATCCTTTTTACCCATCGTGTGTGTTGTGTGTGCTGGGGTGGGTTATAACCCGTAACTTCCCCTACCCAAGTTCTTTATATAATATATATAATTGGCTTAAATATATTTTTAGTCCCTCAATTTTGAAAAATTGTTGCTTTTAGTCCCTCAAATTTAAAACGTGTATTTTTGGTCCCTCATTTTTAAAATTGTGTCACTTTTAATCCATAGGACCATACTTTAAATTTAAAAAGTATTTTCTAAATTTAACAGGGGTCAAAATATAAATTTAAAAAATCTTTAGAAGTTAAGGGAAAGGGAGTAATGTGAGAATTAGGATTTGGTAGGGGTTAAAATATAAATTTAAAAAATATTTTTCAAATTGAAAAATGGCACCAGTGACTAAAAGTGACACATTTTTAAAAATGAGGGACAAAAAATACACGTTTTAAATTTGAGGGATTAAAAATAACAATTTCTCAAAATTGAGAAACTAAAAACATATTTAAGCCTATATAATTATATATATGTTTGTCCCTTATATATATATATGACCTTTTTAATAAAGAAATAACAAATCAACATTCCCTCTTTCTATTTTGATTTTCACCCAAAAATCTAGCTATCAAAATACATCAAGTTAAATAATACATTTGAACAAAATATACACTTGGATACACACAATCACACGTACACACTTATATGCATTTAAGGTACTAAATATTATATAATTACTTGATTTTGGGATGTTACATATTGTCCCATACCAGTACAGTCTCAGAATTCATCTCCAGAACTTAACATCGTTACGCGTTGACTTTTTTACAATAACATATAAAATTCTTTTCTATTATACAAAGCTTTTATACGAGAAAAACCCATTTTATTTTTCTCCAAATCATTTTCTTAAGCCTATACTTATAAGAAAAACTCTTTTGAAAAATAAAATACCCTCATAGAAATTATTGTTCCAAAATCCTATTATAGATTAAAAATCTCCCTTTTCCTTTCCTACGTGGTAAAAATATTTGTAACGTGTCTACTACTAAATAAGAATTTTTCCTAAAACCCTTATATTAAAAACTTTAATTTATCACTTTAAAAACTCAACTTTTTAAGTGATTGGTAATAAAACCCTATTTAACTAGTGAAGTTAAATTCTTAATAAATTCTTAATATAAATATTTCTTTAATTTCTCTTCTTTTACCCATCAAATAAATGACTACAGAGTAAAAGGTTTAAACATTGGTGATTGATTTAAATTAAATTCCAAACTCTCTTATTTAGAAATTCAATTAAAGTCCATTGGAGACTTTTATATAAAAATCAAGTGGTTAATACCTAAATCAAGCTTTGGCTTGAATACCAAATTAATCAAATTTGCCTTTAGAAAAATGATTTTACTACAAAGTCCTCTATTTCCTCTTCCATGATACTTGGGTAACTTGTTTTAATTTCATCTTAGTTAAGCTTACCCAATCACAACAAACATCACCATAATCATAATAATTAAAGCATTAACCTACTTTAAATATTACACCTCCAAATAAATCAAATAAAACACAAGAAAAGCAATCACACCCAAATTACATCAAGCCATAAAATACTTTAACACTCATCAAGAAACAAATCATAAACCATGACATAAAATTTCTACCACACAAATAACATAGAGCTAGTATATGCTTAAAATGACATTTTAGGCAAAATCAAGCATACAAGCACTTCTTCTTCACTTAGTTAATTTTTCTTACCGTTTCATCTTGCACAAAACAACTTTAGAAATATTTTCATAAAGCTATAAACATGATGTTACTCATACAAAATTCATAGAGCTAAAATCTTAACTTAGTGATTTAACAAGAATGATTTAAATCATCCTACACAAAGATGAAACTCAAACCCTTGAGTTTGTTATCAAGCCATACAAATCATACAATACACAACTATATAAATTTCATAACTTTGATAAGAAAATCCCCTTACCTCTTGATGAAAAGCTTTACACACTAGAATCAACTTTTCCTAGCTTGTAGCTCCAAAACTAGAAATCAAATCTTTCCTAGCTTTTTCTTCAAAAACTTAGTAACAAAGCCCTTAAAGACATAATATAAAACATAAGCATAAAAACAAAACCTTTATGAAAAATACCCAAACCCTAAGATTAAAACTTGAAAGAGTGATCACTTACTCTTACTCTTTATGGAAAAAGGATAAAAAGGATGATCAAGCTTCTTGGTTCCAAGAATAAGAACCTAAAGCCAAAAGTAAGGGTTTTCTTGAAAAACTTGAAGAAAAATACGATCCATGAACTACAAAGTAAGTATCATGAAAAGATAAGAAGGATTTATGGTTTAGAATCACAAACCAACCTTGTTTGATGAAGCTTGATGGATCAAAAGCTTGAAAACTCAAAGAAATGGTTTATCGAAAAGCTTGGAAGCTTAAGAGAAAATGGAGTATTTTCTTTTGGAGAGATGATAGAATGACAAAGATGAAACATTTCTCTCTCCTTCCCTCGTGTATTTGGTCGACCAAGGCAAGCCAAGTGGGACTTGGATTTGTTTGGAAAAATATATTCTAAAGCATAATTAATAAAAGAATAATTAAGGAATTTTCCTATTGGCTAAGACTTGATATTTAGGAATTAAGGAATGATCAAATTGATCAACTTGGCACATGGGGGCTGACAAGGGGGCCCAACACAGATGGTACAAGTGGGAGGAAAAGATCTCCAAAAGCTAGGGCTTGTTTGGTTGCACCGAAAAGAAGAAAAATGCTTAATCACTTAATCCCTTTTGAAATAAATACTTTTCTAAATAAGTAATTAAATGAAAAATCACTTTTATAACCCAGTTTAAATATAAAAAAGTTTGGAATCTCAAAACTTAATTTTTAAACATTTTCTCATACCCCAATTGCGCTCGGTTTACCCGTAATGCGCCAAACGCGGGTAAAAATAAAGTTTTTCTGAAAAATTCTAAATTTTTTTTATAAATCACAAATATTATAAAAATAACATTTGTTTTGTTAAAATATTATTTTGACGCAAAATCGGTCTCCGAAAAAATATAAAACCCTCTACGTTTTCAAACCAAGACACGGTTTCCGTCGAATTTCTGCTTTTCGAATTTGGCCTCTATCTACACATCTAAAAATCATAAATAATCTAAAAACACTAATGATATTCCTAACTTTCCATTTGGATAATTTCTTAGTCCTCTGGTAATTATCTGTTCACTATGTGTCGCGTATTCCATTCTACAAGGACCAAAACGGTAACATCTTTATCCTAGTCTCAGAAAATTCCAAACTAAAATTCTAAAATAATATAAAAATACTATTTGTCACTTTAATTCCTCGTGATAGCCTTGTTTTGACCTTCAGATCAATATAATCTTATTTCTTCGTTTATAACGAGAATCATTTTCTATTGAAATTGTTGGAACCAAATTATTTAAAAGCATTTTTTAATGCTTAAATCCCTAGGTGGTTTTGATGATAACAATGATTATTAAGGTTTTTACAAAGTCTGTTAACAATCTCTTGTAGGTACAACAAAACTAAGTCCATCGTCTAGTGTGACCTTGGTACTTATAAGTACAGTCAAAGAGCTAAGTGTCCAATGGACTCTGATACTTGACCTTGGGTAAATATCGTCCAATAGACTCTGGATGCTATGCATCCAATGATCAGAATGTCATACGTCCAATGATCAGGAAAGCTTTGCGCCCAAGTAAACTATGAGTCCATATGGTAAGCAAAGCTTGCGTCCATATGGTAAGTGAACAGAAAGTCCACTCTGTTCCACAAGCTGCGTCCAACACGCGAGCGTCTATAATATGTTATTTATTGCTATTGCATTTAATATGAGACATATTTAATGAGTAAATGATTTGAAATAAATAGTTGTATAAAATGTTTTTCCTGTGCATAAATGTCAACGTTTTTAAACTAGCATTTAATGAAAAACATAAAACACTGTGAAAAGTGTACTTAAGAGAGAGAATGTACTTTGAACATTTCTGTATCTCTCGGAACACCTTTTCTTTTATACAGTGTATTCTCTCTGTCTGAATAAAATATTACTAATAACCACTGTGTAATTGAGACTTTGAGTACAGGTTGCTTCTGTCATAGGAGAAAGAACTGCACAAAAAGCACTCCTATAGAGCATCGGAAAAATAGCATTTAATGCTATTAGGAAACGACCATATTTATGAAGGCTAAAGCTGAGCATATTCAAGATCAAAAAGTCTGAAGCTTTACAAGAAAGCCTATATATACCGTGAACAAGAAGAAGAATACAAGAATACTTGGGTTTGAGCCTGAAGAGGCTTGTCTGTAAAACAATACTTAGGTTGAGCCTAGAGAGGCTAGGTGTGCAAATAATACTTGTTGTAAGGCCTGAAGAGGCTTTTGAAGAATACTTGTAATTCTATCTGGATTGATAGTGAAATCTCTCTAGTTTGAGGGGACTGGACGTAGCTCTTGGGAAAGGGTGAACCAGGATAAACACTTGTGTAATTTCTCTATCCCTTAACTCCTTTACTTTCAGATTATATACTAACTGTGGAGATTGAATTGAAATAAATTTTAACAAACCATTCAAACATTTTGAACGCATTAAAACGTGTTTTAAATCAAGTGGACCATTATGCGTCCAACTTACCTGTGCGTCCAATATACGCTGTGCGTCCAATCTTTCCTAAGCAGCGTCCAACATTTTACGAAAAGTTTTAAAAGCTAAGAAATACAATTCAACCCCTCTTCTTGTGTTTCACTTTGTTACCTACGGTTGACATCAGAGCTCGGTCTCTAAAGGTTGAGCACCTAACAGTGCAGAGAAGAAAAGATCCATGGAGAACGAGGGACAAGCTGTGAACAGGCCACCACTATTCAATGGAGATGAATATGATTATTGGAAGCAAAAAATGATCACATTCTTTGACGTACATAATATCGACATGTGGGATGTCGTTGAAAATGGTTACACTGCTCCAACAGGTGAAGCAGGGCAACCATTGCCTAGAGCCCAGTGGACACCTGATCAGAGAACAAGATTCCAGTTGAACTCAAAGGCTAGATACTATCTGATGTGTGCCATTACAAAGTCAGAATATAACAAGGTGCACAGCTGCACCACAACCAAAGAAATATGGGACACTCTAACTTTGGCTCATGAAGGATCATCTTAGGTCCGTGAATCCAAAATCAGCATGTTAGTTCATCAATATGAACTGTTTAAAATGGAGGATCACGAGACTATTGATCAGATGTTTGAGAGATTCCAAACAATCATAAACAACCTGAGGTCTCTGGGAAAAATCTACATAACCCAAGATCACATCAGGAAAATCCTAAGGAGTCTGCCAAGACTACAACACCCTTTCTCATAAAAGGATATTACAACATAAGTAACCTATTTTATCGGATGTCCATATTAATTCTGATTAGATTATTCGTTATCTAAGAATATGAATAATTTTTTTTCCTTTTCTTTTAACTGAAAGATTATTTAACTTGAAACTCTCACTTAAAACTTTCACGCTTCGATAATTAGCTCAAATCACAACACATTACCAATAATTAGTAACAGGTCTCAACTAAACATAATTAATATACATCATGTACATCAAATAGTGTCATACGGTATAGTACAATCATCCCAAAAGGAATATCCATATTATTGCCTATCCGGCTGAGTCAACTACAAAATAAGAACAAAAGAGTCCAACAGTCTCTCTCTCTCTACCACAGCTCTAGTATCAAACTGCATCCCCTCCAAAACGCTAACTTGCAGGTGACTGCATTAGACTAAGCCTCCTGACACTGGTCAGACCATCCAGCTGACGACTCATCTATATGAATCATGTTCCAAAGAGCACAAAACATATGGGCAAGGGTGAAAAATCCTCATACACAGATAATAAAGCATAGTGACAACAGATAAGATTAAAGTAAATTAGATCTATCAAACATAGCTATAGTATGCATATCTCTACCATTTACCTTTTTCCACACAAGAGTATATAGGTATTTTACCAATAAAACATCCTCAAAGATACAAGGGAAATATCACAGTCACTGCACATAACTCAGCATCAAGCAATATATCATCAACGCAGATTTATAATGCATGTCACTTCTATTTCCCCTCACATCACCCTCGTAGTGCTCCAAGGAGACTTCCCTACCTCCAACACCATTGAGCGATCGGCTGTAGCAGACTTAACAGACTTATCAGATAGTTCCATTCGGACTTCGTGATAATGATTCAGATAAGCTACATTTAAACCACTCTACCGTATCATGAATAGTCAAGTCAGTCAGATTTATCCAAGCCGGGTTGTGCGATTGCCTCGGCTCAGGGGATATCGCCTACCTGGCCACCTGAGGAATTTCGCAACCTGGATAATCCCAATAAGCAACTGTGGCCCAACTTGTCACTATTCCCAACCCTATCCGGGTTGTACTGCTCATCATTTGGCCATCCGCCAAAATCTCTTGGCCATCGCCAAGTCTCTTAATGCAAAATGACACATACATTAAGCATACAAAATATTCATTCTCAAGCATTTTAAGTTTTGGTTTCTCTTGTAACATAATCAATCTCTTCTCTATGTCACTCTGTCACTATCATACATAACCTTCTCTTAGTTATGTTATTCTCTTCTCTTAGTGACATCACACATAACCTTCTCTTGGTTATGATATTTTCATCTCTTATCATATTCACATCTCTTGTGCTCATTCTCAATCAACATGGCTCTTCCTTTTTCATTCATGCTCTTTATTAATCTTTGTCATTTTTAACAAAAATACATTTTCCAAATCCATTATTTAAATTCTAAAATAAATTAACCAAAATATCTACCAAATCTTTATATTTAAAATGCCATTTTTCTCTTCACCATATTTATGTAAAAAGTTGGAAAAAAAAAAGTAATTTTCGCAAAAACTTTGGCTATCAAAAATTCTGGATCCAGAACTGTTCACAGGCGCGAGAAGTTTCACACCCTCGGTGCAGACAGTTCTGTCCCCTGTTTTCCAGACTTCCACAGCTTCAGAAATAATCACACCCAGGGCATGACAGGAGCTCGAAATTTCAAAGTCCAACCAAAATCAATCTTTTCTTTGCATAGTTATGACCAAATGAATAAAATGAGTAAAGTTTACCATCTTGGGATCAATCACAAGACACAATCATTCATCATCAAGCCATGGTTCCAAACTCATCAAGGCAATGAATCAAGATCATCATCACACACCAAACATATATTATCATACTAAGATCACTTCCATCATGCCTAGCTTGAAAACATAGTCACAATCCAACACTCAATCAACTTAAGGCAAGCATGAAACAAGGATCATCATGCATCTAACATAGAGCAAGCTCATCTCCCACAACACAATTAATTTTCCACAACCAAGAGCACTCCACAATCAAAACAAACTAGTCTTATTTACACCTAGGTTACCAATCCTAAAACTACCATCAAGCAAAACTTTCCTAACCATACCACTCAAGAGAATTCATATCAACCACAAGACAAATTCTTGGCTCATCTATCACCATAAGAACATAAAGCTATATGGCTTGAAAATCAACATGTTCTCTAGGTTAGATTAAACTTCTCTTGAACAAATTACTACAACATCATACTAACATGTCAACTAAGCTTTAAAATCTTGTATAAGAAAATTTTCCCTTACCAAACTTGTGTAGAAGACCCTAACTTCCAACCCCTTCTTCTTCCTTCTCCACCTTCTTCTTGCTTGGTTTCTTGCAACTTGTTAATCACAAGATTAAGAATAGCCCTTGGAGATTACTAACTAGGATGAAAATTTGGAGAAAAAGCTTGAGAAATATGGCTATGGTGTAAGAGCAAAAGTGAAGAAATGAACAAGAAGCTCTCCTCTTCCTTCTCTCCCAAACTCGGCCTCTCCCTCTCCTTTTCCTATCAACCAAGATTTTTTTCTTAAGTCATGATTAAGTTAACCATGCATCCTAACTAGTTAGTCACTTGGATTGATCTTATTGGCCACAACTATGAGTCAAGAGTCAAGAATCTTCCACACTCTTCTTCCCTCAAATCTGGCGCAGCAGCTGTCCTAAAGGAGGGTAAAAATAATTTTTCACCTTAACCATGGTAAATGGTAAGTCTCCAAGGTAAATTAAATGTGGTAACTTTTGTATTTCATAGTAAAAATTGTCCAAAAATAACCTATTGGGGTAAAAACTCTCATGAATCCTAAAATAAGTCCTAAGCCATGAAAATAAGGTGCCACAAAAGTCTTGGTTCAAAATAATCAAGTTTAGAAGCATTACGGTAATTTTTCGGTTTTACTGTAACCCGTAAATTAGGGTAAAAAAATGAACTTTTTCAGTAAAATCCCAGAAAATTTCTAAAAATCATAAATATTGTAAAAACACCATTGGGTACTCTTTTGATTGATTTTGGATCATTTTACAAGCTTCTGACATTCACATGTTCTCCCAGTTATCTTGTTCTTAGTATACAGGGACCAAAACTGTAATTCTTTGTCTGCTATTCTAAAAATTCCCAAAATAATTTCTAAAATTCTAAAATAATATAAGACTTCATTTGGCATCTCCAAAAATATTTTTTAACTCATTCTAGTCTCCAAACCAACTCACAGTTCAACCTAGTCAAACTACAGAAACCAAAACGGTAACATTTTTATCCGTTCTTCAGAAAATTCCCAAATAAATTTCTAAAATTCTCAAATGTTATAAAATCACTATTTGTACCTTCAAATCCCTTTCTTAACCTAAATCTAGGGTTTCTACTTCACAAAGTCACCATTCCGTCTATTTACGGTAAACAGAACTCTGTCTGTATCTAAACGTCCAACTTAAACTACTGTTTTCTAACGCCAGGGAAACTTTGTCTATGAAATTAATCTTACCAAGATATATCTAACATGCACAAACACACATCACACAAATAAAATAAAAATAAAAATGAATAAAAAAAAATTACGAACGTTACAAAGACAATGGAGACCTAAGGTAACTGCTATACAAGAAGCAAGGGATCTTTCCACCCTTGGTATGGAGAAACTTATGGGTTCGCTCAAAGTGCATGAGCTTCAGCTCAAAGAAGAGGGAATAGAAAAAGGGCAAAGTCCATTGCTCTTAAAGCTCAAAAAGGGAGCACCTCAAAAGCACTCAAGGCCCATGACTTAGATGAACAGTCATGCAGCTCAGAAGGAGAAGAAGGCTCAGATGATGAACTTTCCTTCATCTCCAAGAAAATAAAGTCCATGTGGAAAAAAAAGGTGGCTTCAGAAGGAAGCAACCTAATAGAAGATTTCCACAGAAGGAAGCTGAGCAAAAGGAGAAAAGTCCAGTAGTGTGCTATGGCTGCAAGAAACTAGTCCACTACAAGGCCGATTGTCCTGAGGCTGAGAGGACAAAGAAAAAGTTCTTCAAGAAGAAAAAGGGCCTTATGGCAACCTGGGAGGATCTCGATGATTCTTCTGATGATGAGGACGAGGAGGATAACGAAGAAGCAAATCTTTGTCTGATGGCAAACCTGCCCTCAACAGACAGTGAGGATGAAGAAGAGGTACTCTCTTATCCTGAACTGAAAAATAATTTTGATGATCTTCTTAGAGAATCATCCATTCTATCTGATGAGTATATGTCTTTGAAGAAAAAGTTTTCATTCATATCCAAAGATTTTAAAAAACATACTTTAGAAAACAAAATACTCAGATCAGAGAATGAAGAGTTGACACTTCACATCAGTCAACTCAAAGTTGAATCTCAGAAAGATTCTGAGTCCAATACCTCTTGTGAAGTACGAGTACTTCAACAAGAAGTAAATGAACTCACTAGACGATTGTCCAGATTTGTCAGTAGCTCTGAGAAATTTGATCAAATTTTAAAAATTCAAAGAAAACCTTCTGACAGAAGTGGTTTGGGTTATGTTCCTAAGGAACAAGAAAAACCAAAACCAAAACCAAAGTTTTCTAAAAGTCCTTCCAAGTTTAATTTATACTATCGTCAATGTGGAAAGGCTGGACATGTCTCATCGACATGCATCCACAAGAAAAGGAACATGCCTAGACGTAGACCAAGGACTAACAAGAAAGGACCCAAGTCAATCTGGGTACCTAAAAATATGATAATTCCTGTTGCAGATATGCTTGATGGCAGGAAAGCAACTCCAGTCATAGTACCTGGACAGTGGCTGCTCACGACACACGACAGGAGAAAGATCTATGTTCCAAGACCTAAAGCCTAGGACAAAGGGTTGGGTCACATTTGGAGGAGACCAGAAAGGCAGAATAGTTGGGATAGTTAAAATTGGTAAGCATCATTTTCCCTCTATTGAAAATGTCTTGTTGGTTGAAGGACTCAAACATAATCTGCTTAGCATAAGTCAATTGTGTGACAGTGGATTTGATATTTCCTTTAATAAGGATAAATGTATAGTCAGAAATCCTGACAAGTCCATACTTTTTCAAGCAAAGAGGCAGGAAAATGTTTATAAAATTGATTTTGAAAAACTGTCCAAACAAAATGTCTCATGCTTCATATCCTTAAAGGATGAACAATGGATATGGCACAAGAGACTTGATCATGCAAGTTTGAGAATCATCTCAAAGCTAAATAAGCATAACCTCGTGAGAGGACTACCAAATCTTGTGTACAAATCTGAAGTTCTGTGTGAAGCATGTTAGAAAGGGAAACAAGTGAAAAATTCTTTTAACTCCAAAAATATTGTTTCCACTTCTAGACCTTTGGAACTTTTACACATGGATTTGTTTGGACCCACACAAACTGCATCTTTCAATGGAAAGAAATATGGACTAGTTATAGTTGATGACTATACTAAATGGACATGGGTCAAATTCCTTGCACACAAAAATGAGTCTTTCAAAGTCTTCACTATATTCTGTAAGAGAGTTCATAATGAGAAAGGAGTTTGCATTAACTCTATTAGAAGTGATCATGGAGGTGAGTTTGAAAATGCAAACTTTCAAAGATTCTGCGAAGAGAATGGAATCATTCACAATTTCTCTGCACCAAGAACACCTCAACACAATGGTGTGGTGGAGAGAAAGAATCGATCTTTACAAGAGATGACCAGGTCCATGCTCAATGATCACACAACCTCTAAGAGATTTTGGGCTAAAGCTGTAATTACTGCTTGTTATTTACAGAATAAAATATATGTGAGACCTATATTGAAAAAGACTCTATATTAATTGTGGAAAGGAAGAAAACCAACATATCCTATTTTCATCCTTTTGGATGTGAATGCTTCATTCTCAACATTAAGGATCAACTTGGTAAATTTAATTCTAAAGTTGATAATGGAATTTTTCTGGGTTACTCTGAAACTTCCAAGGCTTATAGAGTTTATAACTCAAGAACCTTGACTGTTGAAGAATCAATTCATATAAAATTCAATGACAAAGAATTGTCAGAGCTAAGCGATTCTCTTGCAGATATGAGAATACAAGAAGAAGGTGAATGAGCATCACCTAAGAATGAAGAAGATGGATCAGACGCAGAGACTGATGATGCGTCCAATCCAGAAAGAAGAAGAAGCTTACACTTCAAGACTTATCATCCTGAGGATCAAATCATTAGAAATGCTGATGATAAAGTCAGAACAAGGTCCACATTCAGAGAATAAACTGATATTGCATTCATCTCTGAGTTGGAACCAAAGAACATTGATGAAGCCCTATTGGAGGAATGATGGATTTTAGCTATGCAGGAGGAGCTGAATCAATTCAAACGCAATAACGTTTGGACGCTGGTTGCCCCACCTGAAGATAAGTCCATTATTGGAACCAAATGGGTATTTAGAAACAAACTGGACGAAGAAGGTAAAGTTGTGAGAAACAAGCCAATGTTAGTTGCACAAGGTTACTCACAACAGGAAGGTATTGATTTTACTGAAACCTTTGCTCCAGTAGCTAGAATAGAAGGCATTCACATCTTACTTTCATTTGCTGCCCATCATGATATGAGGCTTTATCAAATGGATGTAAATAGTGCTTTCTTGAATGGTATAATAACTGAGGAAGTCTATGTTGAACAACCTCCTGGTTTTGAAGATCAAACTTTTCTCAATCATGTTTTCAAATCGAAAAGACTCTTTATGGCCTCAAGCAAGCTCCTCGAGCTTGGTATGAAAAACTAAGTTCATTTTTAATGGAAAATGATTTTTCAAGAGGAAAAGTTGATATAACTCTTTTCAGAAAATCCATAGACACACATTTCATCATAGTACAAATTTATGTGGATGATAATATATTTGGTGCTACTGATGAATCTCTGTGTGGAGAGTTTTCTGATTTAATGCAGAAGAAGTTTGAAATGAGTATGATGGGAGAATTGAAATTCTTCCTTGGACTTCAAGTAAAACAGACTCAAGATGAGATTTATGTGCATCGGTCCAAATATACAAAGGAGCTTCAGAAGAAGTTCAATATGGACGATTGCAAACCCATGAACACTCCTATGCACCCATCTTGCATACTGAACCTGAGTGACAAAGATAAAAAGGTATACAGAGATATGATTGGATCTCTCTTATATCTTACAACCAGGGCTGTTCACGAGCCAGTTTGGATCGGATTTGGCTAAATTCGTTATCTGAACCGATCAAAACTCTACGGGTTGGTTTGGATTTTTCGTTTTTTGCCTTCTAAATCCGAATCAAACCAACCCGCACATGAACGGGTTGAATCGGATTGGACCCGTGGGTCCATGTTTTTTTAAAAAAATCCAAAAATTGAAGAAAAAAAAATTCTGCCAAGAACAATAGCAAGAAGCATCGGCCAAGAACAACAGCAACCCACAAAAGAAGCATCGGCCAAGAACACATCTTTAGAGATAAGATCAGATAAAGAAAAACAACAGCAGAACAAGAACGAAAGAAAGAATGGGACTCGCGACTTCTAAAACTCCCAGTTGCATCTTTAGAAGTTAAAATACCAAATGAAAACAGCAGAAAACCACAAACACAAACCCACTACTCCAATCAGTCTTCCTTTTCCCACCCCAACAACAACATAATAACAACTTCCAAAACCATATCTCCACCACTGCTCTGCTCCAGAAGGCGGCAACCTTCGGCGTTGCTGCCATCACTGGCGCCACCTAACACGCTCACCATCACGTGACTCATCAGCTCGGCGCGGTGGGGTGGGTTTCAGATCTCCGTTTTCATTATCTCTGTTTTTAGATCTGTTGTATGTGGGTGGGTTTCAATTTGGGTATGTTTCTGCTGGTGTGGTTGATCGACGGTGGGGGCGGCTCGGCGGAGACAACAACGTTGGTGCGATGGCGGAGATGGGACTCGCAACGATGGTCCTGGACGCGCGACAATGACAGGCACGACGGCGGCGATTTGTTGGGCGACTCGCTCGACGGCTGGAGAAGATGAAGATGAGTGATGAAGGTGAAGGTGAGCTTGAGGTAGAAGAAGAGATGTGGGCGGCGGCTGAGGAACCCTAGTTTCTAACTTTCTATTTTTGAGTGAAGAAGACTGAAGGACGAAGATTGGAAGAAGAGAAGAGAAGTGAAGCGCTGATGTACTGAGTGAGTGAGTGTAGGAAAAAAAAATTTAATTTAAGTGCCACGTCATCGGTTCGGATTGACAGGTTCACGGGTCCAAATCCTAGAACCCGTCATCCGAACCAAACCAGGCCGGGTCTGAGCGGGTTGGATCGGATTTGATCCAAACTGAGCAAAAATGTGAAAAAACTGGGTTGGTTCGGTTCGGGCTCGCGGGTTGCCCGAACCACTGAACACCCCTGCTTACAACATCTAGACCTGATATTATGTTCAGTGTTTGTTTATGTCCAAGATTCCAATCAGATCCTAAAGATACTCACCTAACTGCTGTCAAGAGGATCTTTAGATATCTGAAGGAAACTACTAATCTTGGTTGCTGTTTAAGAAATCAGATGAATACAGATTAGTAGGATTCTGTGATGCTGATTATGTTGGAGATAGGTTTGAAAGAAAAAGCACCAGCGGAGGATGCCATTTCATTGGATCCAATCTAGTATCATGGACAAGCAGGAGACAAAGCACAATTGCATTATCCACAACTGAAGCTGAATATGTCTCTGCTGCAAGTTGTTGTTCTCAGCTCTTATGGATTAAACATCAATTGGAGTACTACAACAATTTTTAGAGTAACATTTCTGTTCTTTGTGATAATACTGCTGCAATCAATTTATCTAAGAACCCAATCTTACACTCAAGAGCTAAGCATATAGAAATTAAACATCATTTCATTAGAGACTATTTACAGAAGGGAGTATTTGATATTCAGTTTGTTAGTACTAAAAATCAATAGGCAGCATTTACACAACCCATCTCTGTGGATAGATTCACTTTTATAAGGAAGCATTTAAATATGCACTTTATAAAAGAGTGATGTTTAGCATCCAATATGTTTGAATTGAGTCTGAGTCCAATAAGACTAGCGTCCATTATGACATGTCAGTCTAATTGAAACTTAGAAGTTTTTTTTAAGGCTTAAAGTAATTTAATTCTTAAGCTTCCCGCGCTGAGTCCAAGTTTTTTTTAAAATAATATATTTTTATCAAAACCTGTTCACCTGCTCTGAAGCAATTTTTCTTTTTAATGATCACACTTTGTTTTAAGAAATAGTCACTGTTTTCTCTCTCCAAAATTTCCTTCTTACACACGTTTTCACTCCACTCTCTCTTCCACTCTTCAACTTTCTGAAAACATCCTCTGCTTTCGCTCTCATTTTCGAAACTCTCTCAAAAACCCTTTTCTTTCTAAAAATCAAAGCTTTACTTTCAAAAATGGAGAACATTGAGAATATGGAAGTCCTTGTGGAGCACTGCATCTATCTCTCTTGTTTGGCCGAACTAGGAATCAATGTGGCCGCTGAAAGCACTAGTGCTGGATGGAACAACTTCTTCAGGGGAGAAGACAGAGTTTACCCTAACCTTATTAAACAGTTCTGGTTAACAGCTGAGGTTTAAGATACCGAAATTACTGGAAAAGT
This sequence comes from Glycyrrhiza uralensis, assembly GCA_030159175.1. Taxonomy (NCBI): domain Eukaryota; kingdom Viridiplantae; phylum Streptophyta; class Magnoliopsida; order Fabales; family Fabaceae; genus Glycyrrhiza; species Glycyrrhiza uralensis. The sequence goes on from BRZY01000007.1 coordinate 7,250,435, forward strand.
AAGTGGTAAGAAGATAGTAGTTTCCAATGAAACCATTTCAGCGGCTATCAATTGTGAAGCTGAGGGAGTAGTCCCTCTTACTGATTGGAAGAAGGATGTAGAACAGTCAGGAGGAAGCAGCATTCTATTTGACTCATCAGAATATACCCGACCTTTGGTAGCGTAAAAAATGAATGACAAGGCACGAGTTCTGCATCAGATAATCAACAAAATGATTCTTCACAAAGTAGGATCCAAAAATTCTATGTCTGCAATACACGGGTTTTTGCTAGTAAATTTGTTGAATCTGAAGAAAATCAATCTTCCTCTTATTCTCTTTGCAAATTTCAAGAAAAATATTAACAAAAAATATGTGTTAAAGAAGATTCCCTATGGAGCTCTTCTACGGAGAATACTGAGAAAACAAGGGGCTAGTAAAGGAACAACCCTGAGTATCAAACAACCAAGGATCCTGCTGGACGACCTGCTAAGAAACGAACAGGTACTAGAAAACCCTCAAAAACTATTTCTGAAATTGTAAAGGATTTTAGAAATATTTATACTCGTAAAGGAAGAAAGGATACTGTTAAAGAAGCTATTCCTAGCTCTTCACCTGCTGAGTCCATTCCACCAGAGTCTATTCCTTCACCCATTCGTCCAATTCTTGAACCACAAACACAAGCCCAAACACCTACCCAAACAGTTCCCACACCTCAAACAAAACCACATTCCCAAACACAAACACAAACTCAACCTCTATCACCCCCATCGTCCACTCAACTAAGACCTCAAACACCTACACCGTCTGCATCACCTAAACCCACTTCCCCATCACCTTTTGACTTCTAAACATCGTCCATTCCAATCCAAACACATATACCTTCACCCTCACATGGTCAATCTCAACAATCCTCACCTTCCTCTACCCAAGATGTATCAAAAGTACCTCCTCTATCACCTTTTGAGTATATCTACACGGTCAGGAAGCCCAGTGTCTTGACAAAGGGAATCAAGATAATAGAAATTCCTCTTCAGGAGGAAAAGAACAAGGATTTGTCCCTGGAGGAGATACGGGTCAAGTCTATATCGTCTAGCTCCTCAGGACTAGCCAGGATGAAGATCCACTGTGATCAACCAGAGTACTCTCCTCTAACTGCAGAAGAAATGGGTCCATTCATTTCATTCCTTGATGAGTTGTTCGTTAGACGCATAGCGGAAGGACTCAAATTTCAAAATAAATTCAATGTTCCTCCGTCTATGAGGATTAAGGCTACAACAACAATCAGGGTGAAGCCTGACAGGATAGTACCAAGGGTCTATCTTGTTGACAGGAACAAAGACAAGTTCCCCAAGAAGCACATTAATAAGAGTCCAATGCCAACTCCTATCAGGTTTGATGAGAATTGGGCAAAGAAGTCACAAGATGATATTGACATGGACTTCTTGCTATCCTTGTCTAAGAAAGGCCAAGAAACGAAACATGATGCAAGGACCTTCTGGGAAAGACATCTCAGACTGTGTGAACAACAAGCATCAACTTCAGGGGTCTCTACTGCTGAAAAGGCTGAAATGCCTATAGTGGGGTCAGTTACAATGGGAAAGGAGGATCAAAAATATATGTTTGATGACATCTTCGGTGCACCAATTCGATCCATGCCTGAGCCCATTGTTGAGCTACTTCCTGAGCCAGAAGATCTTGTTGTCTCCACCAATGAGGAACCAAGTGAAGTGGATCAAACAGTAGCAAGAAGGGGGGTTGAATTGTTACCCTTTCTAAAATGTTGACCTGTAGGAACTTTCTGATGAACCTTATCAAGTGTGATCACTTGGAAACCAGAATGAATTCCTTTGGTTAGATTACTCAATTAATGTGAAGATGATTTATGCAATGATCTATAAACTTGATAAAGTTCTGAGTAGCTTAATTAATCAGAATGGTTGCTAGAGAATGGTCACACTTGAGAACGTTCTAAAGCTATAGTTGACTATGAACCTTCTAAGGTTCTTCAACCTTCTTTACACCAGTACAAGTATTCTATCACACAGCCTCTTCAGGCCTTTACACAATATTCTTTCCTTGCTTCCACAAGTAACAACCCATTCTCTCTAGGCAACTCACTTTCTTTCTTTTACTCACTCTAGTATTCACTCACTAAGAAGTAAAAGAACAACCTTTACAGATTTGGAAATAGGTTGTATCACACGATTACATATTTCACTTTGCTTTGATAAAGTAAAATCGAAAACTGTGTCTGAAGCTTGAATGGGAAGCAAATAAACTTGGTTTTGATTCTTGATGTATTTCGTAGTGAACTCTTCTAGGTTTTCCAGCAGGAGGACCTTTGCTTTTAATTAAGATTCATGAAGAAAGTATCCGTTAGACACAAGCCAAAAAGGTCTCTGAAGTACAGCTGGACGTTTCCTTACTTTTACCAAAAGTTGACAGTGACAGGTCACTTCTGGTACTGATGCATCAGAATGTTCTGATAAACATTCTGATGTCCAACATTCTGAAGAACATTCTGTGTTCAAATCTTCTAGCAATGAATCTTTCTTTGTATATCAAATGTGTTCTTTTCTTATGATATTCCTCAAGCTTCTTGTGTGAGAACACTTGTACCTTAGATGTGGTGGTACTCTTACTTTTTCTGGATTTCCTTTGAACCTTTTGATGAGTGCAACAATCTGTTCTCTAAGAAGGTTCAGCCGATCCTTTATTCTTTGAACATTCTCTGACTTACAGCAGTATTTCATTTTGATAAATTTTTCACAAAGTAGTCTTGTAATATTTCTCCCATATCCATTATCTTATGTGATACAATTTAAGCAATAGTTAGCATGAAGATCTTTTCTTTGGTCTGTCAGAATGTTCGTCTTGGTGAACTTTAAGCATTTTGAGAATGTTATTTGTTCTTTAACCTCTCTGAACATTCTGAGCTTATTACTTCTCTGAGGCTGAAACATTCTTAAAATTATTTTTCAATGTACCTGTACTTATTAAACATTCTCAAGCACACCATTAGTACCTTTTAACATTCTAAATCCTTAGATTAAGTTCAGAAGGTTTGTTGTCATTAAAACTGTTTTCTTAAGGGTTTTGGAGTCAACACCAAGAACTGCATCTACACAAGCTTTAGGGCCTGTTTGGATTGGCTTATGTAGAGCTTATGAACACAGCTTATGACTGATTCATAAGCTGTTTTGGGCTTATTTTTCATAAGCTACCCATGATAGCTTATCAAAACAGCTTATGACTTATATAAAATAAATTTCACTAAAATTTTTCTTCGATTATAAAAGTAGCTTATACAGCTTATGCCATAAGCAGTAGATAAGCTTGTTATCCAAACAGGGCCTTAGTTCCAAGAGAAGAAGTTGAAGACCTTGTGTTTCTCTTTGGACATTACCTCAAGTACATGCAGTCAAAGAAGGATCTGCAGAAGCCCTGACTTCATGTTTTTCCTTGTTTTTCAAAAAAAATAAAATTTGGACTATGATGTCTTCCAAACCTTTTTGTCTGATGACAAAAGGGGGAGAAGAAGAGAATTAAGTTTTAAAAAGCTCAAGTCTTAATAAAACGAGATATTAAAATTGCGGTTGCAGTAGTCTTATTGCTTATATATATATACTCTGATTTCTCTGAATTCTGATTATATGTATGCTGTTGGACTAATCTGTTTTCTTTGAGAAAAAGAAATTTTCAGGTACTCAACATATTGAATATCCAAAACCCATGAGATGTTTATCTCAGGGGGAGATGAGTAAGGAACATTGAGATGTTTATCTCAGGAGGAGTTTCCCTAAGAGAAAAGTTTTTTTTAAATGCTTATGTTGACTGTGTTGGAACCAAATTGTTTAAAAGCATTTTTTAATGCATAAATTCCCTAAGTGGTTTTGATGATAACAATGATTATTAAGGATTTTACAAAGTCTGCTGACAAGCTCTTGTAGGTACAACAAGATTAGTCCATCGTCCAGTGTGACTTTGGCAAACATATGTACAGTCCAAGAGTAGATCGTCCAATGGACTCTGATACTTGACCTCGGGTAAGTATTGTCCAATGGCCTCTGAGAGCAATGCGTCCAATGATGCTTTGCGTCCAAAGAAGCAAAACTGATAAACGTCCAATAATCATCATGAAGATATACGCTCTGAGAAGCAAAGTCATAAGTCCATATGGTAAGCAATGAATATGCGTCCATATGATCTAAGATGCTTCACGATCAAATGGTAAGCAAAGATATGCGTCCATTTGGTAAGAGAAAAGAAAGTCCAATCTGTTCTACATGCTGCGTCCAAAACGCAGATTCTATCACAAGCTATTTATTGCTCTTGCATTTAATATGAGACATATTTAATGAGCAAATGATTTGAAATAAATAGCTGTATACAATGCTTTTTCTGTGCAACATTGTCAACGTTTTTGAACGTGCATTAAATGAAAAGCATAAAACACTGTGGAAAGTGTACTAAGAGAGATAATGTACTCTGATCAATTATGTATCTCTCTGAACACACTTTTTTCTTTACACAGTGTATTCTCTTTGTCTCAATAAAATATTACTATTAACCTTTGTGTAATTGAGATATTGAGTACAGGTTGCTTCTGACCTAGGAGAAAGAAACGCAGAAAATATGCTGAAGTAGAACTCCTCAGAAGAAAGGAAAAAGAGCATTTAATGCTATTAGAGAACAACAACATTTATGAAGGCTGAAGCTGAGTTATTCGAAGAATAAGTCTGAAGCTTCATCAAAGCCTATAAATACCGTGAACAAGAAGAAGAATACAAGAGACTGAACCAAGCAAAAGAAAGAGTCGAATCACTGTGCAAATATTGTCATACTTTGTCTATTCTAGAAAGTCTTGTATTATTTCTATCTTCTTGTAAAAGAGAGTTTGCTTAACTCTCGAAGTGCTTAAGTTTTTCATATCCTCACTTGTGTGAGTTAGACAACACTTTATGTTAAAACACTCTTCTGAGTTGTTTGAGCCTAGAGAGGCTTGTTTAGAAAAGAATACTTGTTTGAGCCTGGAGACGCTTGCCTGTAAAAGAATACTTGGGATATAGCCTGGAGAGGCTGTGTGCAAAGAATACTTGGGATATAGCCTGGAGAGGCTGTGTGCAAAGAATACTTGGGTTTGAGCCTGGAGAGGCTTTGTGTGCAAATAATACTTGTTGTAAGGCCTGAAGAGGCTGTTGAAGAATACTTGTATTCTATCTGGATTGATAGTGAAATCTCTCTAGTTTGAGGGGACTGGATGTAGCTCTTAGAAAAGGGTGAACCAGGATAAATACTTGTGCAATCTCTCTATCCCTTAACTCTTTTATTTTCAGTTTATATACTAACTGAGGGGATTGAATTGAAACGTTTTTCAACAAGTTTTCAAACGTTTTAAACGCACAAAACTTGTTTTAAACTAAGTGGACGTTTCTGCGTCAAACTTGTCTGTGCGTCCAATATTCACATACGCTGTGCGTCCAATGTTTTCTCAAGCAACGTCCAACATTTGCGAAAAGATTTTAAAAGCTAAGAAACAAAATTCAGCCCCCCTTCTTGTGTTTCATCTTGTTACCTACAGACTGATTATTTTGTTTACCTGTTATACTGCTTGTAAAACTTAATAATGTTTGTTGTAACACTCTTCCCCAAAAAGGACATTACATTTAGTAACCAACCCAAATGCGAAAATAAATTTATTTAATTAATGACTTTGTTTCAGAAAATACTGTCAAAGTTATTTAAGTTTTTACAAATGATTTTTTATAGTTAATTTTTTTTAAAAGATAATATGTCAACCTATTACTCCGAGAAAATCAACTTAGGAAATATAAAACATTCATCAATGTAAATATATCCAGTACAATAAAATATAGTTTTTCCCCAAACTAATTTAATACAGACTCCCTATGCTGGTCAAACACTAAAAATTCTATAAGGACTCAAATGAGAAAACCTAACTCTTAATCTAAAAATGCGCACATCCATCCTCTGTGTCGACGTACCGCCTTTCCTTGACTCCTCCTGAACTCCACTTTAATCTCCGCGCGTAGCAACTTAAGAAAACATATTTGCATACAAGAAAACAATACATTGCAAGGGTGAAAATCTCATTTGCAGTTATATCGCCACAGTTACACAAGCAACACACAACAAATATATTACATACAGCAAATATATTGCACACAGTGTTATACTCATCCTCAAAAGAAATCACATCCAAGAATCACTTCAATTTCACACAGAAATATATGCATGACACTTTTAAGAGCTTTGTAAGAACATTCTTTCTCAATGCTCCATGGAGACTTATCCCAACAACGTTTGAGTGATAGGCGCAGCTAAATACTTATCATGATTGCATAGCCCTTTCTCTTCGGGTCTGCTCTCACAACCATTCCATAAAAAGCCACTCTCACCTTATCCTGAAAAGACCAGTCAGTCAGGTTTATCCAAGTCGGGTGTACGATTTTCCCCGGCTCAAGGATGCAAACTCTTGGCCATTGGTGGAAGTTCGAAACTTGGATAACCCCAGTAGGCAATTGTAGCCCAACTGTATCAATTCCCAACCACATATAACGTGAATTGTAACTCATATGGCACACAGCCGGGTGGAACAGCACACATCCAATCTTTCTTTACTCACATTAATTCATCTTTATTCAATATAACTAAGTCACACAGACTTTTCACACCGGTATTTACTCATATATTTTAGGAACATCATTTTCACTACTTTGGACACTCAATCCCAATGTAATTTCCACACCCCAGACACTCAGTCCACAAATATCTCATCGTTGCAGACATTTAGTACACGGCCTCACATATCATTGTTTTAAACGCTAGGTCCATTCTCTTTTGGTACATCAAACTTATACTACCACCCCTTCAACTTTTAAGAATTCAATCAGGAACTTTACTTTGAAAAAACTCAATCAATTTTGCTTTGACCTTTTTTGAGAAAACCTTTTTGATAATAATTTTCCTCACTTGACTTTATTAATAATGTTAATTTTAAAACCACATTGTTCATCACTTTAGTAAAAATATCTATTTATTTTAATTAATTATCTAAAATGCCAATTTTCTTCAAAATTTACATTTTAGTCCTCTAACTATCCAAATTATATTTTTAGTCCATCCAAGTATCCAAATTATCATTTCAATCCCTGCACTTTAAAATTACACTTTCAGTCCCTGAATTTTGAAAAATTACACTTTTGGCCCTTATACTTTAAAAATCGCATTTCTGGCAGGCAGAATAGATCACAGCTGTGAAAATTGTCACACCCGTGGTGTGAACAGTTCTGGAAAGATTACAAAAAAATCCGAAAATTACTTTTCTTTTAGAATTTAATTGCTTAGCTTATTTCCAACCTTTTTAAACATAAAAATCAGATTTACGTTTTACGAAATTTGATTCATTAATGTTGAATTTCAAAGGTTAATTAAATAGTCCTTTGGAGATTAAATTTCTTGGAAACATGATTGGATTAAAAAGTCCTATACAAAGTTTGGGACTTTGTTTTCTAAGTTAATTCTTTTCAAAACAATCACTTTATTTCCATGTCCTCTACACCATCTCCAATATGCTTGGGTCACTTTTCAATTATCATGTTAATCCCTCAACTTCGCCAATCATCAATCACCAATCTTAACCACATGAGAATATCTCCACATAAGAAATCAATTCATTACAACGTAAGAAATCCATCACCAACACAAGAGAAATCATTTACCATCACACAAGAAAATCTTCTCACAAAGAACATAAGAAAATACTTTCACAAAAAACATAAGAAATCTTCACCAAAACATAAGAATTCACATACAACACACAAACTTATGTAACCATGATAACTAGAGAATTTTCCCCTTACCTTAAATCTTTCTCCTTCTCTTTTCCCTCTTTAACAAGTTGATAACCAAGTCCACAAAATTAATCACTTTAAAAATATCACAAACAAAGAAGCACAACCACAACAAACATAAGCCTATTCTTTTCATAAAACCACCTCTAATCCCATAAGAAACTAAAGGAGAGTGATTTTATAGACAAACCTCTTTGGAAAAATGAGTCAAAGGATTGATCAAAGATTTGGCTCCAAGAACATAACCTAAAGCAAAATAAGAGTTTCTCCAAAAACTTTGAAGAAACACATGATTTAGTAAAGATGATAATGAAGATCATGAATAGAAAATAAGGATTTATGGATTGGAAACACAAACCAACCTTGTTTGCTTGAAGGTTCAAGGCCAAAAGCTCAAGAACACTTGAAGAACAACTTGATGATTCCAAGCATGATGGAGACTAAGTGTTTAAAAGATGTATAAAATGGATTCTCTACACTTGATGCTTGTGTAAAGGATCAAAAGTATGAAGGAAGAAGATGGAAAGCTTCCATGGAAATGGAAGAAAAAACTTGGAGGAAGAAGATGGACTTAGAGAGAAGTTAGAGAAAAATGGAGTTTTAGAGAGATAAGTTGTCTTGGAATGAAAAAATGATTTTTCCTAAGTCTTCCTTCGTTGCATAGACCACCCCTTTACCCAACCAAGGAGAAACCATGGTTGCTTTCATTAATCATGGTAAATGCAAGCAAAGCATCTGACAACACTTGTCATAATCCTATGAATGGATTTCAAATTAATTCCAATTGAGTTATGAAAATAAAATATCTTCCTTGCCTTCCATAAGCACTTGGGTGCCCAACAGCTGTAGGAAGAAGGGGATAAGCTTAAAAATTTAATCACTTAAGTGAAAATGGTAAAAAGTAACTTTTGTGTGGTAATTTTGATCTCAAATGGCTTAAACTCTACTTCTATGGCTTGTTTAAATGAATGGCTTGCATGGTTCACTCAAATTAACCATGGTCACGAAATTTATGAGCCAAAGTGGTCTAGGGCTCAAGAAAAATCAAACTTAGGCTCAAGACAGACTTTTACCGATCACCCGTAACACGTAAACTAGTGTAAAATTGACTTTTCCCTAAAAATTCCCAAATAATTTCTTAAAATCACAAATCTTATATAAACATTGTTGGCTACTCTTACATTTTAATTTTGATCATGTCTTAATTTTCTGGTATCCATTTACGCTCCAATTTACCCCCGTTCTTGATTCTATAGGGACCAAAACAGCAATTCTTAATCTGTTACTCTAAAAATTTCCAAAATAATTTCTAAAATTCTAAAATAATGTAAAAACATTATTTGGCTCATAAAAATATTTTTCTAACTTGTTCTGATCTTCAAACCCACTCGCAGTTCAACCTGGTGATATTATAGGGATCAAAACGGTACTATTTTTGCCGTTTCTTAGAAAATTCTCAAATAAATTTCTAAAATTCTCAAATAATATAAAATCACTATTGGTATCCTCAAATATCTTTTCTGACTCCAAATTAGGGTTTCTATATCATTGTGTTCCTATTCTGACAGTCAAAACGTCTACAGAGTTTTCGTTCGACTTTCTACGTCAGTTTTAAACCATTGTTTATCTCATCGAAATCCTAATATTAACAATAATCTACCCTTATTAACACTCTGTCTCTTAGAGTGAAAATTTGGGGCATTACATTTGTTATCATCAAAAAGGGAGAGATTGTTGGAACCAAATTATTTAAAAGCATTTTTCGATGCTTAAAACCCTAAGTGATTTTGATGTTAATAATGATTATTAAGGTTTTTACAAAGTTTGTTAACAAGCTCTTGTAGGTACAACAAAGCTAAGTCCATCGTCCAGTGTGACCTTGGTACTTATAAGTACAGTCAAAGAGCTGAGCGTCCAATGGACTCTGATACTTGACCTTGGGTAAGTATCGTCCAATGGACTCTGGATGCTATGCGTCCAATGATCAGAATGTCATATGTCCAATAATCAGGAAAGCTTTGCGTCCAAGTAAGCTATGAGTCCATATGGAAAGCAAATCTATGCGTCCATTTGGTAAGTGAACAGAAAGTCCACTCTGTTCCACAAGCTGCGTCCAACACCCGAGCGTCTATAATATGCTATTTATTGCTCTTGCATTTAATATGAGACATATTTAATGAGCAAATGATTTGAAATAAATAGTTGTATACAATATTTTTTCTGTGCATAAATGTCAATGTTTTTACACTAGCATTTAATGAAAAGCATAAAACACTGTGAAAAGTGTACTTAAGAGAAAGAATGTATTCTGAATATTTCTGTATCTCTCTGAACACACCTTTTCTCTTATACAGTGTATTCTCTTTGTCTCAATAAAATATTACTATTAACCCCTGTGTAATTGAGACTTTGAGTACAGGTTGCTTCTTTTATAGGAGAAAGAACTGCACAGAAACACGCTAAAGAAGCACTCCTACAAAGCAATGGAAAAATAGCATTTAATGCTATTAGGAAACGACTATATTTATGAAGGGGAAACCTTTGGAAGCTCTTCATCTTGTTAAAGAGGATTTTATTGCCTTCAACAAGGATGTTTTTGGGAGCATTTTCAAGAGGAAGAGAAACATTGAAAGCAGAATTAAGGGGATCCAAAGGGCCCTCGAAAGGGTGGACTCTCTTTCCCTCCATCACTTGGAGCAATCTCTCCAACATGAGTATAACCACATTCTCTTCCAAGAAGAGCTCCTCTGGTTTCAAAAATCCAGAGAAAACCGGGTTAAGCTGGGATACAGAAACACTGCGTACTTCCATGCCCACACAGTTATTAGAAGGAGAAGAAATAGAATTCAAGGGATTTCTCTTCCTAATGGTATCTAGACTACAGATGATGAGGTACTTCAAATTGAAGCTCAGAACTATTTTAAAAATTTGTTTTGCTCTAACCACACCTTGCAGGTTGAGGATTTCCCTCTTGATAACATCCCTTGTATCAGTGAGGTGGATATAGCTTCTCTTCTTACCCCCGTGAGCAAAGAAGAGGTCCTAGGAGCCCTTAACACTATGAAGCCTTTCAAAGCTCCTGGTCCTGATGGTTTCCAAGTTGTTTTCTTCAAGCAGTACTGGAACATTGTGGGGGAGGATATCTGGAGGCTAGTAAGTGATGCTTTCTCTCAGGGAAAAATTGACCCTTCCCTCTCTGATACCCTCATAGCCTTAATCCCCAAGGTTGACACTCCAAAGACGTTCAAAGATTTCTGCCCCATCAGCCTGTGTAATACTATTTACAAGATCTTAACTAAGGTCTTGGTCCACCGAATCAGGCCTATTCTCTGCAACCTCATCGGCCCCTACCAAAGTAGTTTCCTTTCGGGGAGAGGTACTACGGATAATGCCATTGTTCTCCAAGAGATTGTTTATGCCATGAAGAAATCCAAGAGGAAGAAGGGTGATGTGGCTTATAAAATAGACCTTGAAAAGGCCTATGACCACGTTGATTGGGATTTCTTGAGAGGCACCCTCATTGACTTTGGCTTCCCCTCAACCACAATTAATCTTATCATGAGCTGTGTCTCCTCTTCATCGCTCTCAATCCTTTGGAATGGTAAAAGGCTGCCTAGTTTCTCCCCTACTAGAGGTCTTAGACAAGGTGACCCCTTATCTCCCTATCTCTTTGTCTTATGTATGGAGAAGCTTTCTCTTGCGATCCAGAGTGAAGTGACAAAAGGAAACTGGAGCCCTTTCCAGGTTCCTAGAAATGGGCCCCTTATTTCTCATCTCCTCTTCGCAGACGACGTACTTCTCTTCACCAAGGCTAAGAGCTCCCAAGCTCGGTTGGTGTCCTCCATGCTTGAGAAATTTGGTAGAGTGTCGGGATTTAAAGTTAATGTCAGTAAATCTAGAGTGTTTTTCTCCTCTGGGCTCCCCACCTCGAAAGCTATAAAGTGCACTCAGATCACCCAAATTAGGGAAGCTAGATCCTTAGAGAAATATATGGGCTTCCCTCTCATTCATGGGAGATCTTCCAAGAAAGACTTCGAATTTATTACTGAAAAAATGAACACTAGACTGGCCTCTTGGAAGCATAGACTCCTAAACAGAGCTGGGAGAATGACCCTCGCCTCTTCCATTCTCTCGACTATCCCTTCTTACTACATGCAAGTGTGTGGGCTTCCTCAATCTGTGTGTGATCATATTGATAAGATCTCCCGTGACTTCATATGGAAAGGATCGCAGAATAAAGGTATTAATCTTGTCAACTGGCAAAAAGTCTCCATGCCTAAGGTTTCCAAGGGTCTGGGAATTCGGGCAGCCAGAGATGCTAATACTGCTCTGCTGGGAAAATTGGTTTGGGAAGTGCAACAAAAAACAGATAAATTGTGGGTCCAGATCCTAAGGCATTTGTATGATATCAAGGGGAATTTTCTGGCTTGCAAGCGTAAAGCGGGTTCCCCTGTGTGGGGGGCTATCTCTAAGGCTAAAGACTGCCTCAAGGGGGTTTTCATTTCAGGTTTGGTGCTGGAGATGTCTCATTTTGGTTTGACCCGTGGTCTGATGCTGGGCCCTTACATCAGCTCCTCCCCTTCATTGACATTCATGATGTGGATTTGAAAGTTAATGAGGTGTTTGTTAACAATGAGTGGAAGCTGAATATTCTATTCACTTGTCTGCCAGGTCACCTAAAAAGCTTCATTAAGGGGAACTACATCTATCTCAATCCTGGTGTCCAGGACCTGTTTATTTGGGGTAATAGCCCGAATGGGAACTACACTACCAAGGCTGGTTACCACTGGCTCTTGAACCAAAGGTTGACTATTTCTAGGGAGCAGAGTTGGAAATGGTTATGGAAGATGCCAGCTCAAGAGAATATAAGGCTTTTTTTCTGGTTGGCCTTTCATAACTCGATCCCTACTATGGATACCCTTCACCACAGGGCTATTGTTCCTACTGCCACCTGCAAGGTGTGCTCAGGGGAGAATGAAACTCTAATGCACTGTTTGAGGGATTGTCCAGGTGCTAAAAGAATTTGGGACAGATTGGGTTTTGCTGGAAACTCTTTCTTTCAAGAGCATGATGTCCTTATTTGGCTCAAGCAACGTGCCACTGGGCCGAATGATAAGCTGTTCATAGCCTGTGTCTGGTGGATCTGGAAAGCAAGAAATTCTATGTGTTTCAGCAATGAGGTGACTCCTTTCCATCGCCTCCTCTTATCCATCCTCAACCTTGCGGCCACCTTCAAAGCCTGTTTCAGTAATGACAAGAAGGATACTGCAGAAACAAGACTAATCTCCTGGCTCCAACAGGATCCTGAAGGGGTTATCATCAATGTTGATGGGAGCAGTCTGGGAAATCCTGGGCCTGCTGGATTCGGGGGTTTAGCTAGGAATCCGGACGGGGTTTGGCTCTTTGGTTTCAGCGGTAACATTGGCCACGCTAAAGTTCTTAAAGCGGAATTGCTTGGTATTCTTCATGGGTTAAAATTGGCTTGGGAGAAAGGGTTCAGAAACATCACTTGCTACACGGATTCTTTGAGTGCTGTGAAGCTAATCAAGGAACAACATGCAGTTTATCACATCTATAGAGCTATTATTCAAGAGATTCGTGATTTACTGACCTCTTCTTGGAATGTTGAGCTGCTCCATACTCTCCGGGAAGGAAACCAATGCCCAGATCACCTTGCGAAATTGAGAGCTTCTACTGCTGCGAAGCTTCAGATTTTTGAAGAACCTCCTTCGGACCTGCATCTTAGTTTAATTGGGGATGCCACCGGAACTGCTTTCCCGCGTGGCTACCTGCGTCTGGCTCCAGACGTGTGATTGTGTTTTTTCCTGTTCTATTTGTATTTTCCCTTCTTTACCAAAAAAAAATCCTAGTGGCTTATCAATTACCAGAGCTGTCAAATCGGGGCCACCCGGCCCGACCCGGCTTAGTCCACCGGACCAAATTGCAAAATCGGGTTAGGTTGGACTGGCCCATATGTTGTTCGGGCCTTATATTTCCTAACCCAACCTAGCCTAAAACATACCGAACTTGGTCCCGCCTAGCCCAAATTATTTACAAAGAAAAATTGTTCAAAGTACTACAAAAGTACACAAAATGCAGGCCCAACTTAGCCTAACAGGCCAACCAAGATGGGCCAAAATGACCCAATTTATTTCAGACCTATAATTAAGAAGCCCAACCTAATTTAAAATACAGGCTAACATATTGGACTGAGCTAAAATTGACAACTCTATCGATTACTAGAGTTATGTGTCATCTCGGTGCTCAACAACGGAAAGCTATTGTGCTTAAAGAAAAATGGTAAATTAATGAGCATTAGAGTAGATGGACCTCGATCTCTCCCCCACATGACTGACTTCTTTCATCCATCATAGCTTAATCTTACAACTTGTTCGCTATGGACCAATTGTGACGCCATTAGCGGATCTTCTTAGGGACATAGGGGGGCATGGCTCGCCCAAGCCCTTTATTAATTTTATTAATATATATATATATAAAATAAATAAAAAATATAATAATATTTGTAATTAGTTATGATCAAATTATTGAATATCTCAAGTCACTCAAATGGCATAAAGTAACACTTTAAGATAATTTTTAATCATTTTTAATATTATTTTTATAATAAAATTTGTGTTTACGTTGCAACTTAAATTTTACATATATAATATGAAATTGCATATTCGATTTATGCATTAAAGGTGTGTTTGAAAGAGCTTATTTACAATTTATTTGGACTTGTCTTATGATAGTATTTGTGTAGTTATTTGAAAAAGTTTATAAATATAGTTTATGACATATTCATAAGTTGTTTTTAACATATTTCAATAAGCTCTCCATAATGGTTTAATAAAAACTTATGAAAATAATTTAATCTCATTTTTTATTATATAAATAATAAATAATTTATTTATAATTGTTTATTTATTTAATCATTTACCTAAATATATCTTAAATCTTATTTTGAACCCGTCCAAAATTTTGATTCAAGCTCTGCCACCAACGCCATATAGGAAAAGTCTATATCGATGTGAAGGTGCCGTTTACGATGGGAAGACCAAAAACTTCCCATGAATGGGAAGGAAATATGAATGATAGATATATTCTAAGGAACTTAATATTTTATTCAATGGCTATGATGAATTACCTATAACCTGTTAGTCAGGTATTTTAATGTATTATAAATATTTACAGAGATAGTCCTTGGACAATTGAAAAACTAGATATTGAACCACAATAATATTTTGTCTTTTGGAGCAGTATAAGCAGGGTAGTTAGATAATTCCATAGATTAGAATGTGATTTTTTTATAAAATGATTCGCATGATGTGTTGCCTGAAGTCAAAAGAAATATTTTGTAGTTTAAAATTTTCGAAGTAATTAAAGATAAAAATAAACTAATTATCCTTTTTAAAGATTAGGTAGTGTTTTATATTAATCGATCAACCTCTTCTGGCTAAATAAACCCTAGTAAATTTCATTAATCGAATAATGTCTAAAAGACAATGAATCCTGCGCCATTATTGTGGGGAAACTCTGCTCCGGGCTCTGGTCGAAACTCCGTGACGAAGGTGAACTTTTCCTGCCATCGCTGAAAAAAGGAACGGGGGAATTTTCTCATCGTTTGTAGTGCGATGACTGTGAAGACCATTCGAAATTAGTAAGTGAAGATAAAGAAATAGCAAAAATAGAAACTTTTTTTTTAAGAACTGACATTGCTCCATTTGGCACATTAAACAAATCAGATGAAAGAAGTGCCTTGTGGGACTTTGGGATAGACAATTGGTGGCATTTAGTTATCGTTTCAGTTACGCATAATGGGACAAAAACTGTTTAATGACAAAAAAGGGTATTGGGCTACTTTATATTTAATATCAAATAGTGGGGCAAAAGTATAATAAGTCAATAACCCACAAATCCACAACTACAAGTAAAAACAAAAACTTTCCCATTCATGGGACATTTTATGTTGTCCCATTCTAAAATTCACCCGATGTGAATAAGCTGAAAGAATATTCGTTCAACGGAAAGGAGTTAGACACTATCCTGGATCCATCAGTATAACCGACGTATATACAAGACTTTAAATATATATAAACCATCGAATGACGAAAGTATATATGCAAGATGATTAGTTGATCTTGATCGTGCTATTGCTATCAAACTAGGTTTTCTTTTCTTTCTTCAATTCTTTTTTTCTTTTTGCTATTGCCTGTCAACTTTTTGGCACTCGGCATCATCGCAATGAAGTCTGACCCATCAAATTCTAGCTTCATTATTTTACTAGGCCCCCCACCCATATGATGCACATGCGCATGCTATAAGCCCATAACAACTTGTACATTTTATGCTATTAATAGAATATTTAATGTTTTTGAAGAAAAAAATAGAACATTTATTGTACATAATTGGGGATTTAGAACTAAATTAAGGTTAATATCAAAGTCACTTGGGCATAGCTAGTTTACGTAGTTAATTAGAGTGGGAAACAATTTTATAATGTCAGAAATTAAATTGTTTAATATAATATGAAACAGATAACCGTATAAAGACTGTAAATGTTTTCAAATCATCTTTACTTTTTGAAAAAACTCAAATCAATCATCTATTTTCTTGAAGAGAAAAATAATCATCTATTTTTTTTATGACAAGATCAATCGATCATCTATTTATAAATCAAGGGAATAAGAACCAGACCAGTCATTGAATTAGTGAGGGCAGGGATTCAAGGTTCAGAGGTTCGACTGGGATTCGACCGGGGTTCATCTGGTTGAACCGGATATAATTAAATAATATTATTTTAATTATAAATATAATATATAATACTATATATAAGATATAATATTATTTTAAACCCTAAACTCTATATAATATTGAGTAAAAATTAACATAAAAGTCATAATTTTTTAAAAAAACTTAAATTTCACTACTAAATGTCATAATTCATAATATAAAATATTCAAAATTACAAATAATTGAAGAAAATGATATCTATTTCTTTTAAAAAAATAAAAAATTGAATTTTTTTTTATTTTTTTAAAAAAATAATGATAAAAAAATACAAACCGGTCCAACCGACAAACCGGTCCAATCGGTTTTTGCCCTCGATTTTTTTGGTTTTGTCTGGTTTTTGACCGGTTTTCCCGGTTCTTGACCAGTTCTCGCATAGGCCGATTTGCAGGGTTTTCTGGATCGGACAGGGGTCTGGTTCCCGGTCCAACCTGTAACATCCTAAAATTTCACTCTAAGAGAAAGAGTATTAATTTTAGAGGTTTAGAAACTACTTTGAAGTTTTTTGGATAAAAACTTAGTAGTTTAGAATTAAATACACGCGGAAGGCAAAGAATTAGATACGGACATTCATGTTATTAGGATAAATGACAAAATGAATTTTGGAAAATTCATTCGTCACTTCCAAAAGATATTTAAGGAGATAAATAGTAGTAGGAGACATATAAAGATTTTTAGGAATTAAGTTTGGAATTTGAAAAGAGAATAATAAAGGAATTACAGTTTTAGTTCTTTTTGAGAAACTCCGTAGTCTGTTAGTTAGAAAAATAATGCATAATAGAGGTGGGAGAATAGATGAGATAGGGATTACAAAGACTTAGTAGAAACATAAGAAAAATGGAACGACCAGTTACTGTTGAGTATTACAGTGTGAATAGTAAATTAGTTAAGTTTATATAGGTTTCTGTTTTCTGTATTTTCGTCTTTTATCTGTTTTAAATAATCTGGTGTGAACTAAGTGATAAGAAAATTATGGTAGGCTTATAATAAAGGGTTTATAATACTTATCAAGTTATTTTAGTAAAACAGTCATTTTTCTTACGACGTTTGAAAAACAGTACTTACCGTAATAGACGAAAAAGAGTTTAATTAGTGAAAATATGTTAAACCAACCCATAAAAATTATCCTTCTTCACGAAAGTTGTTTCTAATAATATTTATGATTTTCTAAAATTTTTCTAGAATATTTGGAGAAACTAATTTCTAAAATTACAGTTTTGGTCCCTACAGTTTACGGTAAGAGCTAAAAACTGATACGGATGCCAAAACGATGTCAAAATGAAAAACTGGAACAGCACCTCATGTTTTTATATTTTTCATGAATTATGAAATTTATTTTGGAAATTTCGAAAGACAGATAAAGAATTATGTTTTTGGTCCCAATGAGCACGTAAACCGAAGTTTACAGAAACCAGAATGGATTTTCAGTGGACAGGGAGTGCTCAAAATCAAATTCTAAGAGGGCAATTGTTGTTTAAATTAAATTTGTGATTTTCTGGGAATTTTTCTAGAATTTTCTAAAAAATTACTGTTTTGGGCTTATGGCATGTCCGTTTTCCTTCGTTAGTGCGTACCGTAAAGCATACCCTTTACCGTAAAAATCCAGAAACTCTTGTATGAAGTCTTTAAGTCTATTAGTAGCTATTTTTGGAATTTTCTTGAAGGTCCTCACCTTTTAACTAATTATTTATGAGATCTGTTTGCAGAAAGACTATATAGCCATCAGTTTTTCGTTTATTTACGAAACCATAAAGTTTTTCACTATTTGATCCAATTGCCCTCCTTCTCCTCTATGTTGGTCGACATCCCCATCATCTAAGAACCCTTGGA
This sequence comes from Glycyrrhiza uralensis, assembly GCA_030159175.1. Taxonomy (NCBI): domain Eukaryota; kingdom Viridiplantae; phylum Streptophyta; class Magnoliopsida; order Fabales; family Fabaceae; genus Glycyrrhiza; species Glycyrrhiza uralensis. Next base: position 7,268,909 of record BRZY01000007.1, read on the forward strand.
TGAACTTTTTGGCTTATGAGTCATAAGCCTTGTCACTAGTATTAACCAATTAGAAAAATGGATCTTTTATATAATTAAGCATTATGACATATACATCAAAAAGGCACATGAGGTCACAAATTTTTATTCCCTCTTGGTCCTCACTTCATAACCGCCCCCACCACTATAAATAGAACCTCTTGCTTCATAATTTTTACACAACACCAACAAGGAGCAAGACCACTTCCAAGTTCTCTCTCTTTTCCTCTTATATTCTTAAATTTCTTTTGGTGTTCTTGGTTGTTCTTCATCAAGATTTTGGCCAAGGTAAGGGGGTTCTCTTTTCAATTTAATTTAAGTAGTATGATTCTTGTTTGTGTTTGCTTTGGGTGTTTGTGTGTTTATAGTCTTGCTTGTTTATATATGCTTTATGATGCTTTATAGTCTTAAATTAATTGTTTGGTGCTATTTATAAATTGTAGAGTTATAATGCCCAAATTAATCTAAAATTTCGAGTAAGAGGAGAGATTATGCCAAAATCACTTTTAAGCTTTTGTAAACATACCGTTATAATGGCAAAATTTAGACTTACCATAAATATGATTTTACCGCAAGAAAAATACAATTTATTGTTTTGTGAAAACCCAAAACTATCTGTTATTTATCTACAAGGTCATGAGTAAGATAAATTGTTTATCAGTATGGATCTGTCAAGAAAGGAAGGGAGACCTTTGAAGGGGCTAAGGCAGTCCGTCTCTCTCTGGCCTGGGATCTGTATTGATACGCTGTTTGGGAAATCTTAACATTGGAGACTCGGTATATACGTGACAAGATAAAATTGGAAAGAAGCAATTTTCCTAATACCGTATATATAAATAGATTGGATTGGATTGGATAAAAGAGTGTAACAGTAATGGATTCTCGGTGAACTTACTGTTATAGCATCTTACAGAAAATAATCTAACAGTAATGGATTCTCGGTGAATTCTACTGTTATATTATTAGTGGGAAATATCGAGTGGGTAACCAATCTGTATATATATGCACGTAACTCAGTTTAATTTCCAATGTCTATGGCAGTGGAAATTAGTGAGATAGGCTTTCAACGGGTCTTTTTCCTGGAAGATAAATTGGAGCATAAATATTTCTGAAGAAAAATAAATGAACTACGTTCACTTAGTATAGTAGATCGATTTTTAAAGTGGGAAACTGATTACCAAAGATGGCTCTGCCGTCGTGTAATCTTTTCATCTTCAAAAATAAACTAAGCCATGATTAATCAGCTTAGATTCGATCACTAAGTCTATATTAAATTTTCAAGAAAGCTGGACACTGATTACCGCAGTCGGCTCAGCCGCCGTGTAATTATTCCGTTACCAAGAAGTTATCTAAAATCTAAGAACAGACATCTACTGTTTTAAAAGCGAACATAAATTTAAATACCGTTAATCCCTTCTCTCTTAATCAATCCAAAGTGGCTATGCCCGGTTTGATCTTCTTGGAATACAGTTAAGCACTTTTTATAAATTCACTCTATTGAGCTATTTAAAATCAAGAGAATGAATCACTCCGTAATTAAAGTAGTAAAAGAAGATAAGAGTTTTATGTTTAAAGTATTCAGTGAAAAGAGTTTTATGAGAAACGGTGATTTTTTTAACAGTTATCTGTTCATACAAGTAGTCTGTCCATAAAAAGGATTTGACTTGTTTCTTACAAAGAGTTTTAAAGAGATTCAGAGATGTTTGAGAAAGAGAGAGATAGTAAAACAGAGAAAGTTTTACAAAGAGAATCAAAGAGGAATTAAAGAGAATTCAAGAGAAAATCTGTGCATTTGCATAAAGACGTTTGAGCATACAACTTACGAGACGGGGTTGAAAATAGAAACTGTTGGACTACAATGGTCTACTGGGATTATCCAGGTTTTGAAAGTCTCAAGAAGCCTTGCCTGGCGATAGCCCTTGAGCTGAGACAAATCGAATACCCGACTTGAATAAATCTGACTGACAGTTCTATTTCTGATCGGGTATTAAATTTTAAATGTAGTAATTCTGAAGTATTTTCAGGGGTCTAAGCGGGATTCCCTGATTATGCTGTTAAGGTTACAGGCAGCCGATCGCTCACTGGAGTTAAGGTTGGAAAAAGTCTCCTTGGAGCACTACACCGGTGTGATTTGAGAAACATAGAAGAGGCATGCATAAATAAGACGTTATTGTTGTAGGTAATAGGGAGAAACACAAGAAGGGGGGGTTGAATTGTGTTTCAAAGCTTTTTAAAACTTTTCGCAAATGTTGGACGCTGGCTGTGAAAGCGTTGGACGCACAGCGTAATTGAGATATTGGACGCACAGGCAAGTTGGACGCAGAAACGTCCACTTAGTTTAAAACTAGTTTTCTTTGTGCGATTAAAGAGTATGAATAACTTGTTGAATTAAAAATCAATTCAATCCCCTTAGTTAGTATAAACAATAAAATAACAAGAGATAAGGGAAAGAGAGAATCACACAAGTTTTTATCCTGGTTCACCCTTTCCTAAGAGCTACGTCCAGTCCCCTCAAATTAGAGAGATTTCACTATCAATCCAGATAGAATACAAGTATTCTTCAACAACCTCTTCAGGCTTTACAACAAGTATTCTTTGCACACCTAGCCTCTCCAGGCTCAATCCAAGTATTCTTTTATAGACAAGCCTCTCCAGGCTCAACCCCAAGTATTCTTTCTAAGCAAGCCTCTCTAGGCTCAAACAACTCAGAAGAGTGTTTTTGACTTAAAGTACTGTCTAACTCACACAAGTGAGGATATGAAAAACTTAAGCACTTCGAGAGTTAAGCAAACTCTCTTTTTACAAGAAGATAGAAAATATACAAGACTTTCTATAATACACAGAGTATGACAAAATTTGCACAGTGTTTTTGCACTTTCTTTTTCTTGGTTTAGTCTCTTATATTCCTCTTCTTGTTCACGGTATTTATAGACTTTGATGAAGATTTAGGTTTGTTCTTCGAATAGCTCAGCTTCAGCCTTCATAAATGTTACCGTTCTCTAATAGCATTAAATGCTATTTTTCCATTGCTCTGAGGAGTTCAACTTCAGCGTATTTGTCTACATTTCTTTCTCCTAAATCAGAAGCAATCTATACTTATAGTCTCAATTACACAAAGGTTAATAGCAATATTTTATCGAGACAGAGAGAATACACTGTGTAAACAAAAAGATGTGTTCAGAGAGACACATAAAAGATCAGAGTACATTCTCTCTCTTAGTACACTTTCCACGGTGATTTATGTTTTTCATTTAATGCACGTTTCAGAAACGTTGACATGTTGCATAGAAAAAGCATTGTATACAGCTATTTATTTCAAATCATTTGCTAATTAAATATGTCTCATATTAAATGCAAGAGCAATAAATAGCAAGTTATGGATTCTGTGTTTTGGTCGTAGCTTGTAGACCATATTGGACTTTCAGTCCTTTTAGCAAATGGACGCATACATTTGCTTACCATTTGTACGTTAAGTATATTCATTAATATGGACGCATACTTATTGCTTACCATATTGGACTTATGACTTGGCTCTTTTAAGACGTGTAACTTCATGCTGATTATCGGACTTTTATCATTCTGCTTCTTTGGACGCAAGGCATTATTGGACGCTTTGCTCCCAGAGTCCATTGGACAATACTTACCCGAGGTCAAGTATCAGAGTCCATTGGACGATCTACTCTTGGTCTGTACATAAGTTTGCCAAAGTCTTATTGGACGATGGACTTATCTTTGGTGTACCTACAAGAGCTTGTCAGCAGACTTTGTAAAGATCTTAATAATCATTGTTATCATCAAAACCATTTAAGGAATTTATGCATTACAAAATGCTTTTGAACAATTTGGTTCCAACAATTGTGATATATTGCTTGTAAGTGCATTGTTTTACAGGTGTCTGGATACGAGGTAAGACCTGCTCTATTGAGATTTGATTGTGTGTTTTCAATGCTTTGCTACATTGTTATGTGATTGGAATGACTTGAGGGTCTGTGATATTTATCTGTTCTTGATGTTTGAGTTGAGTGCTGTGTGACCTATGTTTAATAGTATGCTTGTACTACTTCTATTAACTTGAGTTAGAGATTCACCCTGCCTGCTTTGTTGTGTTGATGCATGACTAAGTAGATGGACCCAAATGACAAAGGATTGGGAACCGTTCGACACTTAACCATAGAACCTCAAGGAGGAGACAATATAGAGTGGAATATCTGTCCTAGCACACAGTGGGGCAGGTTTGTAGGAAGAGTGGAGACATTAGATACTGGAGGTGGAGCACCCCCAAACCCACTACCCATTGAGGAGCAAATGATTTTAGATGTTAAGTTACTCTGACGCCAGACAAGGCCCCAAGGGTATATCTCAGATGACCTTACCTTCGGTAGTATTGATAGTGGTGACAGTGGAGGTGGTAGTTCGCATCCCTCCAGACATGATGGAAATAATTCTGATCATGTACCTTCACAGACAAGAGACCAATCTTCAGATGAAAATCAAGACAAAACCTTTGAAGATACCTCTGCCGCAACACCTGCAAGAACTGAGAGTTTCGTGGGTCATATACCGGTTTCGCCTCTGGGAGGAGCGAATACACCTACCTATTCCCCTTTACCTCATCCATCTGAGTCAGAGTCAGAAGACATCCTTTGGTTATCCGCATCCCTATCGGATGGAGAAATTGAAGAAGAACCCGAGGAAGTGCCTGAGGAGTCTATTTACTCTTCAGCAACTTCTGACCTTACTAGTGAATCTTTTCCTAGACCAAACCCATCCAGGTTCGACTACGATTTGGTGCCGGTGACTCGAGTCCCGCACTTACAGTCTAGCTTTCCCGGATTAGGAGGATCCACCTGGTCTTGTCCATAGATGTGTTTGAGTTAGAGTTTAGTGTAGTAGATCCCTTTTGGTGTAGATGATGGGATCATGGCTTGACTGTACATAGTAGCGTATGTTTTTCTTTTACCACTTTTGTACTTTTTGGTTTAGAGTAGTTTTCACTTCTTTTTCTTTTGCAGTGTAAAAACAAAGTTTGTCTTAGAACAAGCTCCTTTGTAAAATATCATGTTATATATATGAGAAAGAGAGTGTTTTTCTATACATGATGATTCACTTTGCATCCAAAATATTTATAAAGAAATTAAGAGATTTTACTCCCCATCCTTCTCATCTTCTTTTATGAAAAAGGAAAAAAATTTACCCACATTTTGTGAAGAACTTTATAAACATTGGACAAATATTTTCTAAATCTTTGAGAAACTTTTGGTTACTATGGTGTAATATCCTTTTTAGAGAAAGAGTATTGCACAACCGGTCGGACCAGCCGGTCTGGTTTTGACTACCATGTTATAAATACATCATAAGCGTTTTTAATCACATATTATGATAACAAATTAGTTATAAACTTAATATTAAATGACTTACCAAAATGATAAAACTAATGCAAGATGAGTCAATTTTAAAGGATCCGTTTATTATATTATATCCATAAATTATGGACGACAAATTAACTAATGTATCTTTATATATAAGACTAAAATCTATGCTTAGTCAAAAAAATTACGATTTATTTGATTTGAGGAAATATTTATTCTCTGTTTTTACTAATACTTATAAAAATCATACAATTTATCATTTTATTATTTGTTTTTAAAAATTTATGTAGGGAAATAGTGAAAACCACAATTTTTAATAAAAAATTATTAAGAAACTATATTTTTATAATCTATAATCTATAAATATATATAAAGACGAATAATCTCAAGGAAGACTTTTACATTGAAGAAAGCAGTATCGGCACCGAAACTAATTTTGTCATTTTGTAATAATAGAAGTCAAAATTACTGTAGAAAAATGTCAATTTTATTGTTGTAAATAGTACTGGTCAAGTTACATGTACTATAGCAAATAGTAAATTTTCAATTCTATAAAAGGGATAGTCAGGCTCAGTTGTAAGACACCCTTTTCTTTCACGAGTTTTGTAACCAGAGCAAGTTCTCTAAGTTTTTGTAAGTTTTCAATCTTCAATTCAAAAACTTTCAATCTTCTCTTCTTCTCTTGAGGTCCTCTTGGCTGGTTTAACCGCCGCTCTAGGAGCATTCCAAGGCTCAATTGAATTGATTTGATTTAAAAATATTATTTATTGATTATTAGTTGTATTTAAATTGATTCTTATAATAAAGACTTGCTTCTTTTTAATTTTAAAATGATCTTTAAAGATCTCATAAGAATCATCTCATTCCTCTTTTTATTAGTTTATTTTTAGAGAAATATTTTCATACTTATCTTTCTACCTATTTATTTTTTAAGATTTTACTCAACTTCTCTAATTTTCCATCGGCAAACTTTTGTATCTCTTCAATTCTTCTTTCGCTGATACTCATATGACTTTTCTCTTTCTCTTTCTTTTGTTCATTAGCTTCTTTCATTTCATAGACATGTTCTTCTTCATTATTCTCCTCCATTGCGGTGATTATCACTCTTGAAACTTTCGATTAAAGGTTAGTTTATGTTTTCTTTTTCATGCTTAATCATATATACGTTTCATTTTTTGTATTTTTAATTTTAAATCTATTTTGTATTTTTAATCTTAGATCTTAATATATACACATGTATTGATATTTTTTATTTGTTCACTTTGTTTTAGCATTTGTATTATTGTCATTCCTATGTTCATCAACACTTTCTCATCTAAGGTGAGTTCATAATTATTGCTATTTTTTCTATTTTACTAATAATCATTTTTACTTATTACTTTTTAGTATTTATTCATTTTCTTGATATTGTTAGGTTTTTGTTTTGATTTTTTTGAAAACAATCGTTACTCTTCTATATATTCGTCAAGCCAAACTTCACCTGTAAGGCGAGTATATTTTATATTAATCATTTTTAGTTATTGATTATTTTTTAGCATTAATGTTTCTATATTTTTTGCACTATTAAGTTTTTTATTTTTCATTTTCTTTTGTAATTAGTTTTTTTGTTTTTTGCAGATACATTATTCTTCTTTATCAAATAAGGAGAAGCATCATAGATCACAAAAATTTAGTTATTTATTTTTAAATAATTTTCAAAAAATTATGTACGGGATAACAATAATTATAATTTATATGTATTATTATGTTTATTTTGAAAAATATATGTAGTACTTTATTAGTTGTTTTAATTACAAATACATATAAATTATTTAAATTTTCCGTTCAATGTTTCTATTTTAGTAAATTTAGTTTGATATAAATTGTATGTTCTTAACTTGTAATAGTGTATCAAGCATTGGTAATAGTAAATCAAATAGAACAACATTATAACAAGCAATTAAAAAGGAAAAAATTTTAATTTATAGAAACATAGAATGTGGAATTCAAAATGATGGCTATGTCATAAGCGAGGAATATGCTGAAAATGGAAATGAAAAATTACAAAGAGAAACATGAAGGAAAAAATGGCAATAGAGGAATGGAACATTAGAATAATTTTCTTAAATTGGACAAAGAATTGTGCAATTAGAATCACACGCAATTAAACACATTAATTAATTCATTTCCTTTATCGATTTTATTAGGCTTGCAATGATTATTTCGAAGAATCACAATCAATTAAATATTAATTGATCGATTTCCTTTATTGGTTTTTTTAGACATGCAATGAATATTTGGAAATAAAAAATAGAACGTAGATTAAACACATTAATTGATTAATTGATTCCTTTCTATTTTTGGTTTGTTTGTTCTATTTTCGGTTTTGATAGGCATGCAATGAGTATTTTGAAATGAAAAGAAGTATGTAAATTAAACACATTAGTTAATTAATTGATTCCTTTCTTGAGGTTGAGGTTGCTAAACAAGTGAGAATGTGATACGCGTAAAAAAAAAGGGCTAGTATTGAGTTTTTTAGAGGGAAAAAAAATTTGATGAGTTTAAATTTGAACATTTTAGGATTAAAAAAATTAAAATTTAAAAAGATTTGATTTTTAACGTTTAAGATTATATAATAATCTTAGGATGCCAAAAACAGTTTAAGATTTGATTTTAGGATGTGAAAAAATGTTTAAAATTATATAAATAATCAAAATAATAATATCTTCAGTCTTGAATTTGATTTTTGTCAAGATTATATCATATAATAAATAAAAGAATGTGGTAGATATTTTTTTGATACAATGTGGTGGATACTTTGCACTAATATGGTCACACAAAAAATTATCTCTTCAAAATTAGTATGAATTTTTAATTTTAATTTTGATATTTAGGAACAAGTAATAAAAGATATAAAAAATATTTTTTTTCATCTTATTCAATTTTATAATCATTATTTTTTTTCATTTAGTATTTTTACCTAATAAATTCATTAAATTTTCTCTTTTCTCCAAATTTTTTTTATTTTCTCCCATTAATGTCTAAAAATAAATTGATAAAATAAAAAGTATGAATAAAATACAAAAAATGAGAAAATTTGGTGTTTTTATAAATTAGTATCTGTAAATTGATTAATGTAACAATTAAAAATAAAATATAATACGCGTGACAAACATTTTACTTGAAACTATATCATTGTGCCAAATATTTTACATGAAATCTCATCGACATGTAAATCACTTAAAGAATTAAACTGTATAATATAATATAAATACTTTTCTATTTTACTTTATGATAATTTTAATATAAATACATCTTTATTATTTTTTATTTTATCACCATCTAATTTATTAAATAATTTCTTAATCTAAGAGAATTTAATTTTTATTTTGCACAAAAGTATCTATATTTATGGGACGGAGGGAGTACATTGTGTCCAAAATACATTGTGTTTCTATTTATTAATTATTAATTCATATGCAATAATTTCTTTATTATTAAGGTTAATGTGATCTTTTTTTTTGACAAAAGGTTAATGTGATCCTGATAATTACTTCATATGAAAACATCTTATTCATTTCTTATTCACATACAAAAGAAATTATCTAGCCCGTGCGTTGCATGGGTCACATATGCTAGTTATTAATTAAAACAGAAACAAAAGTTAAAAAATATTTTTCTTAAGCAAAAGACATCTCTATAAGGACTTTGGAGTCAACTTTAGTATTTATAAAGAAATTAAATGTTTTGGACACACTCCAATAAGTGTTTATATCTAAAGAAATAAATAAATAAATAATAGAAAAGAGATGCATGTGATAGATGATATGATGCGACAAGAAGAGAAATATATAGATATGAGAGGTGTTAAATGGTGATGATCTTGTGCGGGTGACCAATTACTATCACTACTCTATTTATAACTAGAGTTGTCAATTCGGGCCGAACTAGCCCATTCGGGCCAGCCCGTAATTGGTCAACACATTTTCGGGCCAGGTTAAGCTAGCCCATCCCAATCCTCTACGGGTTGCCGGCCAAACAGGCTAGCCCATGCGTTCCTTTTTAAAAAAAATTAACAAGAACATTAATACAATATTTATATATAATACAAATATTTATATGCATAATAATAAAATATAAATTAGATATATGAATTTAACATAAATAATACAATACTTATGCATATATAAATATAGATATTTTCATATAATATATATCAAATATGTGCACTGTGAGAGAGTTTAGAACCAGAAAAAAAGTTAGTCACAAAAACAAGATGCTTTCACACCTGTGGAATTATTCACACCACAAGTATGAAACTGTATGTAAGCTAATTTTGCACCAGAAGGCAGAAAACAAGATAGTCGCAAGAGCCTGAAACTTTCGTACCTATGGAATTATTCACATGTCGGGTGTGAAACGCTCTGTGGAAAAAGATAGTCTCAGATATCTGACACTTTCACACAGTGCAAAATTTTACACCCTAGGTATGAAACAATTTGTAAGCGATTTTAGTAAATGATGTCACCCATAAAATACTATTTGGGCCAACCTGACCCACTGCGGTCCAACCCATGAGATGCCAATGAATTTTTGAGCCGGGCGGGGTTGGGCCAAAATATATTCGAGCCTATATTCTGTTAGTCCAACCCATTTTTATGTCAAGTTAAATGGGTTGTCTTATCGGGCCTAGCCCATTTTTACAGTTCTATTTATAACCCTTAATCATACGAGTTTGTGAGAAAGGAAAAAATGGAGGAAGATTGATCTTACAAAATATGGCGGAGCTAGATAACGTAGCACCCTTAGCCACACTGTCATCTCCAACAATAAGAGTAGAATATTTTCCTTCTCTTGTCAAGGTGATTCCATCCTTGTTAGTTCGAATCTTCTTCTTATAAACCCCTTCCTTAACATAAATCACAATCTGTGTCCCTGGATCTGCCTCAATAGCTTGATCAGAAATTGTCCTATAGTTTCCCAAACCATCTTTTTCCACTATGCATTGGCTTTTCTGGTTGCTCCTCCCCGAAGCAGTTTCTATCCCTTAGTCGTTACCCATTTTGGAAATCCATCTCCCATTTCATCATTATTGATGGGGAAAACAACAACACAATACCAGAAATAGTAATACGCAGCGAAAATAATTTGCCCAAAACTTGCAAGAATCTGCGAGGAGCAATAACAAATATGCGGCAATAAAATAACAACACAATCACAGAGAGACACCAAGATTTTAACGTGAGAAAACCCCTCAATATGAGAGTAAAAACCCATGGGTCATCCAGATCAATGAAATAGCAAAATATGATCTATTTTTCTCAAACTCCAGACCTCTAATCGCCGATCATATCGTTGAAAATGAAGAACCACACCTTGCAAACCTTCTATCCAAATTTTAGCCCGATCCAACGGTGAACGAATTCTCAGTAGTGGTCTTACGGTGGCTGCCAGTTGAGTAAGTGAGTTGACTTTCCTCTTCTCTTCTCTTCTCTCTTGTTGGTGGCTATTCTCTCAATTGAATGACTCTCTCATCTGATCCCTCTCCACTTGAATAAGTGAGAAACAAGTGGATCTCAATATTTGAGCCTTTCTCTACATAGGAAAGAGGCCCAGAACCCAACAATTATTATCATGACCATGTTTGTCATGGCTAGTTGTTGTTTTTTGCTACTTAATTGCGATATTGCTGGTGATCTTAGTGTGTACAAGAGCTGATAGTCACTTCCCAGTTGAGAAATATAGTCCATCTTCTTTGACATCTTTTTGTTGTAAATTTATTATTAATATTTATTTTAAAGTTAGCCTTATTATATTAATATAACTTGTTTTTGACTTGGTCCACGTTCCCTTGAGCTTCTGACTCGTTCATTAATTAGTTCCGATGCTTGCGGTGCACTTTCAAAGTGCAGGTTGCTTTGATATTTCTTTTGAAAATATCAGAACGGTTTTTGGATCCCATTTTCTCCTATTTTCATGCCACAACGTTACTAATGAGATAAGTAAAGATCCTTGGCAGCATGTTGCTTCGGTACTTTCTCTTAGTTTTCGGTTTTTAAACTCCCACTTTATGATAAACCTTTTTTTTCAACTAGCTTTGTGAAAAAAAAAATCTCTGATCCCTTTGCCTTTTCCTCTCTGATCCGTGGCCTATCAACACCAACTTCTTCCTTCCTTTTAACGCCACACTTGTCTCTCTCTCTTCTCATCTCTTAAAAATTTCTTTCTTCTACTACATTCATTTTTCTGGGTTCAATTAATTGTTTTAATTTTCTTGGGTTACATCTGCCTTGTTCTATATTCTCGAGTTCAGATAGCCCCGGTACGCTCATCGCCGGGAAGAGCCTGTTGAATCCTGGGGGGTTTGCGCGGCACACCGCGTATAAATCCTTAGGACAGTGTTCCGACACGCCTCAGGTTGCACCGTTCCTGATCGTCTACTACCACAGTCAGCCTACCGCGACAACACTTTTTCAACTAAAGTCTTTCCCCTAGTACATGAAAGATGAGGTTTTGATTCTTATATTAAAAATTAAACCTCCATGGAAGGTAGGAGACACACTTTCCTTCCCCTTCGATCCTTCTCAAATTGTTAAACCCTTCCTTTTTGCTCCCCTCCTAACTTACAAACAAACCCTTAATTTCGATACTCCTTAATTTAACATGGAATAATATATAGAAAGAAAAAATAAAAATTATTAAATTTTTATTGGAACATATATATAAACAACGAAATATACCAAATTCTTTCATTTCCAAAGTTATTTCCCAATTATTTATACACACGTGGACAAATTTGGCAGCTTCTCTACTTATTTTGAAGCAACCTATCTTACAGGGATTTACAGACTTCATATTCACACACACACATAAACACACCCTTATTCAAGAAAGGATACCTATACACATCCTTTCAACTATATATATATGAGTAACAATGAATGACAAATATATCATTTGTTAGATGCAAGCATTTTCTTTCTTTCCTCCTTTTTTTTAATTTTTTTTGGAGAACATGAAACATTTGCAAGCATCTTAAATTAATAGCACTCAGTTAATTAAGGCCTGAAATGAAAGTGACCCCAGTGGAGGGAATCCATGAGTTTCCAGCAATGAGTCTAGCAACAGTGAACTCAACAGCCTCTTGAGCACCAAGAACATGAAAACCAGGCCACTGTACCCTCTTTGCAGTCCCAGCACCAGGTCCTTCATTAGCATACTCTGCAAAATACAGAGTTCTCAGCACAGAGCTCCCATAACCAGGCCACTCAATCCAACCCCTAGCCGCAACAGCATCGTCTATGGTAGACTCCATCACCACAGACCTAGAATACTCTTTCCAAGGCCTCCCGAGAAACGAATCGTACGAGTGTTTCACGGGAGAGAAATCCGAGCCAGCTGTTATGACACACTTGTGGACAGAGAACCCAGTGTTCTGTCCCGGGTCGCTTCTCCCATTCGCTAGGATCACGTTGTAGGCACCTGAATTGCTATGAGGGCGGCGAAGGACCAAGTTGCAAATTTGGAAAACCGCGGCTGCGTTGCCGAAGATGAAGTCGACGGTGCCGTAGATGTCGCATTCTCTGTAGAATTGACGAAGTGCTTGGGCGTAGAGGGTGTCTTGGTACCCTGCTATGCTGCATCTGTAGATAACGGACCGGTCGGAAGCGATGTGCAGTGCCACTGCTTGTTCGCCTTGTGGTCCTGCGTTGTTGTGGAAACCGATATCTCTGGCAATAAATCCATCGCCTGTGATTGCTGCAAAATTAATCCATCAAAGCTTGTGTTTGCTTCAATTGTCCGTGCGCACAAAGCATGGGAAGTATTAAATCAAAGCATTAAAAGTATTTTAGTACTATAATCTTACAATCTGTCCAGATAGACACGCCCATGCAAGTAATTCTAGAGAGATTGGAGGAAAAAAAAATGGTGAAGCATAGATTTTATTGATTTTAAATCGTGAAAGTATTTTTGTTTTTTTTCTCTCCCTATTATGGACAAATTAAACAGAGAGAAAATCCTTGCACAAATATTGATGATGTGCAACTTAAACAATCAAGTACTCCCACCAGAGTTTTTTTTTCTTCTTATTTGCACTTTTGGTTTCTTGGTTATTTTGATTGTGCGTCTTTGTTCTCTCAGTTTTCAATTGAGCCAATTGTGTCTCTCAGTTTTTCAATTATTAAAATCAGGTGTCTCTGACATTATGTCGTTCAATTTTTAACTTTTGGAACCCACGGGGCACAAGTGAGATTGATTTAACACTAAATCAGGTCACATTGACACAGTGCAAGTTGCTAGAAATATTTTCAAAGTAAATCGGTAACACACATGATACAACCTATGTTATTTAAAATTTCTAATGTGTGAGAGTCTTTGTTATTGCCATCAATGCTAAGGTGGCCCAACACAGTGTCAAATCAGTCTTGTGTGTGCCACGTAGGTTCTAAGTGTAAAAAATTGGACAAATATCTATGGAGGGACCTGATTGCAACAATTGAAAAACCAAGAGACCCAATTTGCTCAATTGAAAACTAGGGGACGAAAGTTGCATAATCACGATATTTGATGACCAAAATTACAATTAAGCTTTTATATATATATATGAAACGTATCAAGTGAGAGAACTTTTATTATAAGAGGAGTGAATCATAGCTATAAAATCAAACCATAAATGGTCAAGATTAAAATATAAAGTCACATGACTTTTTTAAGTGGTCATGTGACCACTAACTAACTTTTAATCCCAATCATTTATGCATGGTTATACAGTCCAGATTTAATCCTCTCACTCTCTCATATTAAAACTCCTTTCACTTGATACATCATCTATATATATATGAACTTGTTAGCTATCCAAACTCCTTATCAAATCCTAGTGGCTTATCAATTACTAGAGTTATGACGTTTCTTCTCGGTAATCAATCATTGAAGCTGAAAAGAGAAATGGTAAATGAGCATTTTAGAATAGATGGACCTCTCTCCCCCATGAGATTGACTTCTTTCATCCATCATAGGCTAATCTTACAACTTGTTTTCTATGAACCATTTGTGAGGCCATATTGGAAAAGTCCAATTGTGATTTGTGAGGCCATATTCGTTCAACGGAAGGGATTTGGTAAATACACTATGGATTTTGGCCATACACTCTACGTTAAAAAGATAAATTATTATTATACCCTTATCAATTTAGTTTTTTTTTCTTCCAATTTCGCGTCTTTACCAGAATATTTTTACTGGAAATTGGAGTTTCCGAAATACAAATTATACAGAAACTGGAGTTTCCGAAATACAAATTATACAGAAACTGGAGTTTCCGAAATACAAATTTGTATTCCAGAAACTCCAGTTTCTGAAAAAAATGCAAAATCAGAATCTCAAGAAGCAAAACACGATATTAAAAAAGGGTATTTTGGAATTTCAAGATTAATATAGGGTATATGGCAAATTATGTGGGGTGTATTTACCAATTTCCTCAACGGAAAGGAGTTAGTAGGCAGTATCCTGGATCCATCCGTATAACCGTCGTATGCAAGACTTTTTTTTGGTCAGGTACATACAATACTAAATATATATCATGACATAAAAAAGTATGCAAGATATTGCCTTTTTGTTTTGGTGAATGAGATCGTGCTATTGCTCTTAACCCAGGTTTTGCCTTTTTTCTTTGCTATATATGCCTATCAACTTTTAGGCACTCGGCATCATCGAAATGAATTTGGACCCATCAAATTCTAATGTCATTAATTCCCTAGGGCCCGTGTGATTGCACATGCTATAATAACTTGTACATTGTAAATAATTTGGAACTAAATTAAGGTTATTATCAAAGTCACTTTGCAGAGTTTATGTAGTTAGTCAGAGTGGGAAAGAATTTTTCAGGGATAGCAATTCTTTTATATGAACTGGAAAATTGTTTAATATAATTTTTTTGGTAAGTCCTTTATTTGGGGTGAGAATTTTGTGTGAGGGAATGAGAGTTGAGGGAGGTGGGAAAGGAAAAAATAGAGATTGAGTCATCAAAATCATCCCTGAAATTGTAATGTACTGTTAATTTAGTCTTTAAAATTATTAATATTTTAAATTAATTCTAAAATTTTAATTTTTTTATCAGATAGTTGTCTTGGATCATTCAATATAATCTCTGAAATTACTCGATAAGAACTATTATATATGACTAAATAATTTTAGTTTTAGAGACTATTTTATAATACTAATAATTTGAAGGACTAAATTAACAATGTTCTAACCACGAGATTGGACACAAGCGGTTAATGTACTCTGTCTAAGGAACGAGTTCGGCTAGTACCTGAGTTCGGTCCACGGTGACAGAACAATCCGTGACCAGGTTTTACTTATCTCCCGGCCGAACACATATTAGTCTAGGGAGCCCTCTCTCCTGGGATATTGTGGGTATAAACCCAAAAATTAACAATGTTCTACGGTTTGAAAGACTAAATTAACTATACGTTCATAAAAAAACAGAGGAAGAGAACTTACAAAATGTGGCGGAGCCGAATAACGTAGCACCCTTAGCCACGCTGTCATCTCCAACAATAAGAGTAGAATATTTCCCATCTCCTATCAAGGTGATTCCATCCTTGTTAGTCCGAATCTTCTCCTTATAAACCCCTTCCTTAACATAAATCACAAACTGTGTCCCTGAAGCTGCCTCAATTGCTTCAGAAACTGTCCTGTAGTTTCCCGAACCATCTTGTGCCACTATGGCATTGGCTTTTATAGCGACTCCTCCCTGAAGCAGTTCTCGTCCCTTAGCCGCTACCCATTTTGGAAACCCCTTTCCCATTTCATCATTATTACCATGATCACCATGTTTGTCATGGCTAGTTGTTGTTGTTGTTTTGCTCTTTGGGGTGCTGGTTGTGCCCGTCTTTCCGCTTTTTCTATTTTTGTTAACAAGAGCTAATGAGTTGCTTCCCAGTCGAGAAAGATAGTCCATCTTCTTTGATATCCTTTCCATGATGAGGTCATTTGCTGATGAGTGTGCATCTGCATAGTCTTTACAAGTTTGTTGGAAAGTTAGAGAAGCACTCAGCCATGTTTGGATGTCATTCTTGTTTCCTCTTGGCCATTTTAGTGCTTTCAGGGATTGGTCCAGCCTTTTTAGTGACATCCCCATTTGATCATCACAGTAGTCTGCGTTATATGTAAAGACAATTGTAAGAATTAAAAGGACACGACTCATCATCATTTGTTACCATTTAAGGTAGATTTAATTTTGGTTGAATTCCTTAGAAAATTAATTTAATTTTGGTTTAATTTTTGTTCTTTCAAAAAAAAATTTGATTGAATTCTGTAGAAATCTCTCTTTCTATGTATCTTTGACAAATTTTTTTAGTTCACCGTAATTAGGGTTTTTGACTCCTCAGTGAGTACCTAAAGTTTTAAATTGCAATTAATTTTTTGACCAAAAAAAATTGCAATAAATTAAGTTTGCATGACATTTTTTTTTTATTTACACCCACAATATCACAAGGGAAAAGAGGTACTAACTTATATGTGTTCGGCTGAGAGGTAAGTAAAGTCTGACCACGAAAACCCAAAAAATCTTGACATTGTGACGCTGATTGCTGCTACAAACAGCAATTAAAAATAGGAAAATGCTTTTTGGATTGAAATTTACCAGTCCGAAATTTTACGAACTTTCTCTTGCTGTTGGATTATTTTGTGCCATCTCATGATTTTTTTCTCTCTCCCCTGTTACCTGATTGGTTATTGGCTGTTTCGTTCAAATCCCGTGTTGGAAAAATTCGTGCTCTATAGCAGTGTTGTTTAACATAATGGCTGGAGCTACCACTTGTGCTTAGTGTGACAGTTCTAAGTATAGAAAATTGGGTTGAATTCTGTTGTTGTATGATAGAAATAAATTCTTCAATAATTAAATGCAATGGAAATTAAAACATCAGTATTACTGGTTTCGTGAACGCAATATATCAAGCATGCATCATAGCGAAAATATATATTATCATTTAATATGTACTGATTTTGGAAAAAAAAAAAGAAGAAGAAGAAAGCATGATATCTATTCTCAAATAAAATGTATAAACAGACATTATAATTACCTGCGACAGAATTGGCTTGTTGAGTATCCCGAGTCTTCAGTTCAGCAAAATATGAAGTTAGCAAGTTGGTTTCATATATGGTTTTGTTAACAAGAGCTACTATGATATTATTATTATCATCACCTGAACCCAACCCCATCAAGGTTTCAACACATAGATTAGGATATCTTGTAAGATTGCATTCGGAGTGAGCATGATCTGACGTGGAGACCCGCGCCAGTGCACATCCTAACATGAAAAAAGTTATCACCACTCTATGGAAAGAAAAACAGTGCTTGGCTTTATCCATCATCATCCTAAAGAATCCTTAATTTGACAAATCCGAGAGGAAGGTCCTTTCTATTTATAATGCGGGGAGGGGGTTCTATATTAAGATTTTGGCTTAATTGCACTTTTGGTCTCGTAGGTATTGCGATTGTGCAATTTTGATCTCCATGTACTTCTAATTGCACAATTTTGGTCACCAGGTATCACGATTGTGCGATTTTGGTCCCTCAGGTTCCAATTGTGCAATTTGGTCCCTCAGCTTTTCATGATTGTGCGATTTTGGTCACCCAATTATCGCAATTGTTACAATCACGTCCATTTGACTCTGTGTCATTTTTAACACCAAGAACCTACATGACTACAAGTAACCAAAATTGCACGATCATGAAACCTGCGGGACCAAATTGCACAATTGGAACTTGGGGTCAAAATTGCACAATCGTGATACCTGAAAGACAAAAATCGCGCAATTGAAACCTCGATCGGGGACCCAAATCGTACAATCACAATACCGGTAGGGAGACCAAAAGTACAATTAAGTCTTTTTTTTTTAAATTTTGGTCGAAACATATTATGTATAGAATTAATTTCTCATGTCAATATAAAGGGAATGGCCTGATCAGTTGCAAAAGAACATTTTCAGTGGCCGTATTTTGTTTGGTGGTCTATTATTCTCTTCAGCTAGATACTTTTTCGTGTTCAATCTAGGAAAAGTTTGGCCACTTGGGACTAGTGTTTTTTGGTTAAACTACCGTTAGGACTTTTGGCCGCCCGATTCGGGGTTTAGTCACACTTAAAATTCCTCACCCTTCCTTAATTAAGAGTGTGTTTTGTGGGAATCGAACATTGGTTCTTCCACCCACAAGCTTAGTGTGTGTTGCCAATTGAGCCACACCCATTGTGTACTTTGGACTAGTATACTAGGTCGAGCCAAAAATCATTATATTTTTTACCCGATTTGTCTAGAGAGAAAATAGATATGGTTAAAATAAGATAAATACATCAAATTTTATTTGTTTTATATATTGTGAAAATGAATTGGAAGGAGAGAAAAAAAAAAAGACTTGGCGAGATTCACAAAAAGTTTTCTACTTTCTCATGAAAGAAAAAGAAAAAAAAAAGTTAATATGAAATTGATAAAGTTACTCATATATTTAATTTATGAATTTAATAACTATAAATTGATACAGACACATATTTTGCTATATTGTTACATCACTTGAAAATTTGTTTACACCATGGTAAGATGGTAAAATATTATTAAACATATGTAACACCATTTTATATTGTCAATGTATAGTTATCGAATTCTTACATTATCTACTACTATTTTTAAACGATGCAAAAATCATTAAACATAATAAAAATTTTCCTTTCACTTTTCATGCTAATGAAGAAAATATTCTATTTTTCTCTTCATTTTTCCATCCAAATATTATATAAAATAATTTCATTTTTATTTTTTGTTCTTTTATGTCTATTTTTTTACATGGTGTGGTCCTTAATTATTTTATGCTTGGTTGCGTTTTCATGGTGTTCCATATATAGAGGCATATAATTTTTTGCAGCATAAAGAGTTGTTTAAAGGGAAGCATTTGCGCAAGTTAAGGTATTTAATTTGGTTTGCAACTGTTTGGGTTTTATGGTTGATGAGGAATAAGATTATTTTTCAACTGGTTGTTGCTGATTCTACTTCAACTATTGCTCAAATTAATTAAGGTGGTTTCTTGGGGTGGTTCGTTAGTAGGGAAGGTATACGTAGATGTTCAGGTTAATTATTCTTATTTAGATTGGTGTATGAACTCTTTGGGTTGTCTTAAAGCTATTTACCGTGGATGAATTGTACTTGATGTAATGAAATGGGTTGGAGTATCTCCTATACTCCCTTTTAATATATATTTTTTCTTATAAAAATTAGTTTATCACAATTCAGATGGACGAATTAATTATTTATCTAGTTCGATCTTAAGTAAGGTGAATGCTATTTGAATTATTCTATTAATTCATATTTTTTACGTATTCATATAATTAATAATTAATGTTTTAATATATTAATTTTAAATAATGTATTTAATTAACTTATATTAAATATTTAAAATAATTATGTTCAAATTTAAAAGTAATTATTATTTTAAGATAAAGATATGTTGGTTTTAAATTAATATTTATATAAAATTAAAAAATTCATAATTATAACAACTAACTAAATTTTCTCACATTTAAAGTCGGATTCATTTTTTTCAATTTTAAATTTGATTGACCAATTGTCGAGTCATGAATTGAATACCACCTATAAGAGAAGCCATTTTAACAGACGTAGGCTCTAACGTCCACTCTTAAATCCTTAGTGGGCCTCATAATCCACTTGATTTTTTATTATCTTTTTGAGTTAAATATATTTTTAGTCCCTATAAATAGATAAATATTTACTTTTAGTTCTTCAAAAAAATTTGTCTCTTTTTAGTCTTTTATTTTTGAAAATGTGCCATTTGTGACCATTCTTAAGTTCAAAAAATACTTTTTTAAAATTTATTTTCATCCCTCATAAGTTTCAATTCTCAATTTTCACCTAGCTCTCATTTTTTATTCCTAAAGCTGTCAATTTTGGATCGATTCGATAGCTCATCCCGATGGGCTAGTGTTTTAGGCTATAATGGGCTCGTTAATCACAGTATCAAAAGAAACAAGGTCATTTTAGCTCGGCTCGATGTGACCATCAGGCTAGGCTATACCTGCTTTTTTTTTTAGACTTTGAGCTATTTTTTTCATAAATAATTTGGGTTCACCATGACCCAGTGTGTTTTAGGCTGGGCTAAGCCAAAAAATGTGTGGCCCGAAATGGAGGAGGGTTTGTTAAAAATTAATAATTGAAAATTAAGAGCGGTGAAAACAAATTTTTTGAAAATATTTTTTAAATTTTAAAATAGTCACATGGACTAAAAGTGATACATTTCTAAAAATAAAGGACTAAAACGAAACAAAATATTTTTGAGGAACTAAAAGCGAATATTTACCTATTTACTGGAACCAAAAATTTTTTTTTTTTTACAAAACTTGATTCGTTGTTATCAAGGCTTAATAAACTGCATATTATACATTATATATTAAATAAAAAATAATAAATATAGCTGTCGGTGTATGTTGTCCAATTTGTTTACGCATGTATGTATGTACCTATGGTACTGACGTACTGTAAGGGACCCAGAACATGATGTTGATAAAACTAGAACTTCATGATGCTGAATGTGATCAATGGAAATGAAGAACACGTAAATTTTATAAGACAGGTTAAATATGTTGTTAGCTATTATAAAATTAAGAATATATTGATTTTAGTTTTATAAATATTTGGCTATTTGTTGGCACTTTCAGTCAGCTCCATATTTCTTCTGATGCAGTTAAGACACGACATAGCTCCACTATATGCAGAGTGCATATGGATGTTGTATTGTCATATGAGAATTCATAGAGAGAAAGTAAGAAGAATGAATATCTGAATCTATTATTGTTCGTAATGTGTACAAGAGACCTACATTATATAGGCAAGGAACTCAGGAAAATAACAGAAGATATAACAGAATAATAGATCTGTTAATAACAACTCATTAACTAACTAATTATAGTTTTATCTAATCCTAATACCCCTCAAGCTGGAGAGTGTATACATGTCAATCCCAACTTGGAGATAATAGTAGTAAATGGTAAAGGATCTATGCTTTATTAAAGGCGTCTGCCAATTTATCTGAACTAGAAATTGGGAGAAGCCGAAACAATTTTGCTTGTAACTTTTCTCTATTCTGTGTGGCAGTCCAATTCAATATGCTTTGTACGTTCGTGAAATGATGAGTTGGAAGCAATGTGGTGGGCTGATTGGCTGTCACAATAAAGCAATGCTGGAGTAGTATAAGGGATTTGTAATTCTTTGAGTTGAAAGGTGATCAATTGAACTTCGCAAACGGTTGATGCTATTGTGTGTTGTTTCTTTGATTTCCATGAAATGAGCGAATCTCCAATGAAAATACAGTAGTCAGGAACAGATATTCGGGAATCAGGGCAAGTTGCTCAGTCTGAATCACTAAAAGCCTTCACTTGAAGTACCGAGGAGCTTGGGAAGAACAATCCTTGAGTTGGGGATTGTTTGACATATCTTAGGACTCAGATGGCAGCTTCATGATGAAGGGAGATGGTATTGCCCATAAACTGGCTCAGTTGTTGCATAGAAAAAGAAATGTCATGTCGTGTAGCAGTCAAGTATAAGAGCTTACCAATTAATCTTCTACTATAGGATCCCGGATCAATTAAAGGAGTTCCTCCTTGTTGTGTTAAGTGTGTGCCCTTGGCCATTGGTGTAGATGTTGGCTTAGAGGCAAGTAATCCGTATTATGAAATGATATCCAATACATATTTGCGCTGGCATAAATGGATACCTGCATGAGATTTTGCAATTTCAAGGTCTAAGAAATATTTAAGGTGGCCAAGATCCTTTTTTGAATGTTATTTAAATCTGATTTGATTGCAATAATGTCAGTTAAGTTACTTCCGGCAATAATGACATTATCAACATACACTAAGATAATACTGAAAATGTTACCATTGTGCTTTATAACAAGTGATGGATCAGAGTTAGAATGGAGATAACCTTTGGAAAGGAGAAAAGTAGAGAGATTGGCAAACCACCGCCTGCTAGACAGCTTTAGTCCATAAATGGACTTAAGCAGTTTGCATACCTGATTTGGTTTGGGAGAAGTAAGGCTAGGAGGAAGTTGCATATAAACTTCCTCTTCTAGAGTACCATGCAAAAATGCATTATGAACATCTAATTGATGAAGATAGTAATTTTGAGTTGATGCAATAACAAGCAAGAGTCTAATATTTGTAAGTTTAGCAACAGGAGAATAAGTATAAAAAAATCTATACCTTCAATTTGTGTAAACCTCTTAGCAACTAGTGTTACCTTATACCTTTCAATACTTCCATCAGCCTTATATTTAATTTTATATACCCATTTGCAGTCAATGGGTGTCTTATCTACAGGAAGGTCAGTGAGGGTCCAAGTACAATTTTGATGTAAGGCCTGTAATTCAGAATCCATGGCTTTAAATCCTATTGTCATGTTTAATGGCTTGTTTATATTAGGTTCCTCATTAATAGAAATAGAAAGTGTGAAATGAAAATGTGATCGAGAGAGTTTTGAATATGATAAAACAGTTGATAAGGGATACAAACATGATGCATTATCGATATGAGATGCAGATATCAAATTACAACGATAATCTTGAAGGTAATTGGTGTTTTTCTTACCCTATCAGATTTCCTTAATGGTTGAATTTTAGTACAGATAGATTGAGGGTCAGAATTATGAGAATAAAAAATATTATATGCAGCAGGTTGTTCAGATAGTGATGAACGATGATCTAATTGATGGTAAAAAATAGGGTTGGGCACGGGTCAGTTCGATCGGGTTGAGGGCATTTTTGGGACCGAACCGATGAACTCAGCTCGGGTTGGGTTGGTTTGATTTTTTGAAATTTTTAAGTGTAAACCCGAACCGAACCAACCCGTGGTATTTCGGGTTGGTTTGGGTCGGGTCTCGGGTTTAATGATAAAATAATGTAAAAACAAAAAAATGAGAGGAGATAGAAAAAAGAAAAGAAAAATCGTGAGGAATGGGAAAAGATAGAAACAAATCTGCAGAAAAGCATCGTACATGACCAAACCACATTTCATAAATCCACACACATCATCAATGAACAAGGGACAACAGACCAAACCAAAAAAAGGAATCATCAACAATGAAGATCCACAATCTATTAAAAGAAAAACAATGAAGAATCACAGTAAGAGAGGGCTGTATATCAAAGGAGAATCTTAGGCATCATCCAAGGGCTAGGGGAGCACAGATTGGAGAAGAGAGAAGGGGAAGACCACGCCGTCGCAGAGCCAAAGTGGAAGAAAAGGCCATCGCGCAGACCAGAGAAGAGAGAAGGGGAAGAGCACTGCCGCGCAGAGATTGAAGAAGGAGCACCGCCAAGGAAGAAGGTGTCGCTGTCACCACTCGTTGAGGGAGAAGGATCAGGTCGTCATCGCCAAGGGAAAGAAGAGGCTGCCGCGGTCACCGATGGGAAGGTATGAAGGAGGAATTTAGATTGTTGAAAACCCTAGAGGAAAATTGAAAGAAGAGGCTGCGTTTTTTTGTCTTAATGTCTCAAGGTCACATACTCAAATCACTTAGCTGCAATTTTTTTTTTCTAACACCCCCGGGTCGGTCAGGTTGTTAGGTTCTGAAAAACCGAAACTCGATATCCAACCCAGACTTGTTTGGTTCTCTGTTTTTTTACCCAAACCGAACCAGTGAACCGAACCGAATCAAGTTATAGGTGCCGGTTCGGTTCGGGTTGGTCGGGTTCGCGGGGTTGACCCGCACCCATGTCCACCTCTAGTAAAAAAGAAACATGTAACTAGTTGAGTGCAACTGAGAATCAGTAAAGACATTATCTTGTGCAGGAACATTAGAACTGTGTGGAAAAACAGATTCATAGAAAATGGCATTCCTATATACAAAGGTAGATCTAGTTTGTAAATCGAAAAGCAAATAGCCTTTGATGCCTTGTTTGTAGCCAAGAAAAATACATATGCTGGCTCTAGGGTCCAATTTGTGCCTATTTTGCACTAGAGCGGTTGCATATGAAAGGCAACCAAAAACCTTAAGATCAAGATATGTTGGGGGTTTATTATATATCATTTCAAGAGCTGGTGGTGGAAAATGTCAAAATAAAGACATGGCAATGGCTTTCGGGAAAGACTACTAAATTATTCTATCCGGTCTAAAATTGGTTCTCTACTACGCGATAGTGCTTGGGATCGGTGTAGGTAATAAGGTGAAACACAAGAAGGGGGCTTGAATTGTGTTTCTTAGCTTTTGAAATATTTTCGCAAATCGTTGGACACTGTTTTAGGAAAGATTGGACGCACAACGTATATTGGACGCACAGGTAAGTTGGATGCAAAATCGTCCACTTGGTTTAAAACAAGTTTTAGTGAGTTTAAAACGTTTGAAAGGTTTGTTAAAAATAATTTCAATTCAATCCCCTTAATTAGTATATAAACTGAAAATAAAGGAGTTAAGGGATAGAGAGATTACACACAAGTTTATCTCAGTTCACCCTTTCCTAAAAGCTATGTCCAATCCCCTCAAACTAGAGAGATTTCACTATCAATTCAGATAGAATTACAAGTATTCTTCAAAAGCCTCTTTAGGCCTTACAACAAGTATTATTTGCACACCTAGCCTCTCTAGGCTCAACCCAAGTATTGTTTTATAGACAAGCCTCTCCAGGCTCAAACCCAAGTATTCTTTGCACACATCCTCTTCATGCTAATCCCAAGTATTCTTTTACAAGAAAGCCTCTCCAGGCTCAAACAAGTATTCTTTTCTAAACAAGCCTCTCCAGACTCAAACAACTCAGAAGAATGTTTTGGATATAAGTGTTGTTAACTCACACAAGTGAGAATATAGACTCTAAAGCACTTAGAGAGTTAAGCGAACTCTCTTTTACAAGAAGAAAGAACTATACAAGACTTTCTAAGATTACAGTGTATGAAACAAATTTGCACAGCATTTTTGCTCTTTCTTTCACATAGTTCAGTCTCTTGTATATTCAATCATTTTTGTTCTTCTTCTTGAATACGGTATATATATAGTCTGTGAGTGAAGCTTCAGACTTGTTATCTTGAATATGCTCAGCTTTAGCCTTCATAATTATAGTCGTTTCCAAATAGCATTAAATGTTATTTTCCCGTTGCTCTGTAGGAGTGCCTCTTCGGCGTGTTTCTGTGGAGTTCTTTCTCCTATGTCAGAAGCAACCTGTACTCAAAATCTCAATTACACATAGTTAATAGTAATATTTTATTGAGATAGAGAGAATACACTGTATAAGTGAAAAGGTGTGTTCAGAGAGATACAAAAAAGTTCAGAGTATATTCTCTCTCTTAAGTACACTTTTCACAGTGTTTTATGTTTTTCATTAAATGCTAGTTTAAAAACGTTGTCATTTATGCACAGGAAAAATATTGTATATAGCTGTTTATTTCAAATCATTTTCTCATTAAATATGTCTCATATTAAATGCAAGAGCAATAAATAGCATATTATAGACGCTTGCGTGTTGGATGCAGCTTGTGGAACAGAATAAACTTTATGTTCACTTACCATATGGATGCATAGGTTTGCTTACCATATGGACTCATAGCTCACTTGGACGCAAACCTTTCCTGATCATTGGACGTATGACATTCCGATCACTGGACGCATAGCATCCAGAGTCCATTGGACGATACTTACCCAAGGTCAAGTATCAGAGTCCATTGGACGCTCAGCTCTTTGACTGTACTTATAAGTACCAAGGTCACACTAGACGATGGACTTAGCTTTGTTGTACCTACAAGAGCTTGTTAACAAACTTTGTAAAAATCTTAATAATCATTGTTATCATTAAAACCACTTAGGGATTTAAGCATTGAAAAATGCTTTTGAATAATTTGGTTCCAACAATCTCCCCCTTTTTGATGATGGCAAACATTATTAAGTTTTACAAGTAGTATAGCAGATAAACAAAATAATCAGTTAGCATAAGCATAAAGAAAAACTTTTCTCTTAGGGAAACTCCCCCTGTGATAAACATCTCAGTGTTTTTTACTCATCTCCCCCTGAGATAAACATCTCATGGGTTTTGGATATTCAATATGTTGAGTACCTGAAAAGTTCTTTTTCTCAAAGAAAACAAATTAGTCCAACAGCATATATATAATCAGAATTCAGAGCAATCAGAGCATATATATATATATATATATATATATATAAGCAATAAGACTACTGCAATTTGACTCAATCTCGTTTTATTAAGACTTGAGCTTTTAAAACTTAATCTCCTTTTCTCCCCCTTTTGTCATCAGACAAAAAAGTTTGTAAGACATCATAGTCCATTTTTTTTTTGAAAAACAAGAGCATGGGGAACAATAAAAAATCCAAAAGATAGACATTTGTTCAGCTCTTCTTTTTTACCTTCTTTCTCTTGAAGAGGTTTCAGGTATCAACTCTCGTCTCTGTGACCTTGTAAAAGGTCTTCTTACTTCTCTAGACTGAGATTGATGGTGATCACCAACCCTTTGAGGAGCAGTGCCCAAATTTATCTGAGATGAAGAAACTTCAAAAGGATCTACACTCATTGCAAATTCTTATGCTTGAGACAGAGTGAGCATGTCCTCAGCATTCCTCTTTCTACACTCTTCATCTAAGAGGTTTAGGATATGCTTGGCAACTTCTTTGCCATTTTTTTGATTTTTCTTAGCCTCTGTTTCTCTTCTTTCGTCAGCTAGTCGTTCTTCCTTGAACTTTCTTATCTCTTCTCTTGCTCTGGCAAATCGGGCTTCTCGCTGTTCCTCTGTTTCTTCAACTAGAGAGTTTTGTTCACTCTCTTCTCCTACTTCAGAGATTTCCTGAACAGCATCAGAGTCATCTCTCTGCTCTTCCTCCACTGGTGTCAGTCTCATTCTGACAAAACTGAGTCTTTCTAGTTTCAGTTGAAATACTCCTTGAAGAGTTGACAGCTTTTCAGCAATAGCATCAGAAATTTCATTATCCAATACCTTTTGGAGAAGAACTCTAAAAGGGAAAGCATTCTTTCTACCCATGTTTCTTGAATCTCTTTTGAAGCAGAAAAATAAGATGGAAGGCAAGTTAATCTTCTTCAGAGACATAAGATGTACCAGCAAAAACTCATGCAAATCTGAAACAAAATCTCTTTACCCAGCCTTGTGAATGATCGTCTTGTTCAGCAGCATATGCACGACTCCGACTTTGTCATGCATTTTTGATGCAACAATGGAGCCACTACTTTTAGATTGAAGTAAGAGTCTGTGAATCGCAGAGTCTCCACCAAACTCAGCTTTCCAGTTTGGTCTGTAGGTTTCTCCTTCTCTTTCACAAGAAATGGGTTGAGCAATTGAGTCACTCGAAACAAAGACCTCTCTGTTTAGTACCGTTCCCTTGATGCTGTCATCCATCATATCTCTTGAGTTCCAGAATTCTCTGATCAAAGAGGGATAAACTTTGGTGATTCCATCAAAATACCTAGACCAAACAGCCGTTGTAATCTCATTTCTGATGTCGATACCAAATTCAGTGGATAACGAGAAGTGAATGAAGGTTTCCACATTTACTTCTATGTTGTTGATTCTCGACATTGTCTAGTAAGAGAATTGAGAGATATTCTAGAATAGGATTTTGAAAAACACAGATTTGAAAGCAAAAAAAAAACTTCAAGAGGTTTTGAGAATTATTGCAGGAGACAGAAAGAGAGAAAAACAGAAAAGACGTGCAAATATGTGTAACAGTTGAAAAGACTTTGAAACAGATAGATTCTCTTTTCAATAAAAGCAATTACAACTTCCAAGACGGTTTGAAAACACGAAATGTTTTGAATAGAGAGATATTTTGATTTAGAGAAGACAACATATCTTTGGTAAAACGACACAGTCTTACTCTAGTTCCAATTTGACTAACGTGTCCTCCTGGACGCTAGTCATATTGGATGTTCATCTTTATACGTCACACAGTCATATAGGTTGGATGATCAATTTATGTAAACCATAACCACATGGATTGGACTCAGCGTAGGAAGCTTAAGAGTTAAAAGACTTTAAGCCAAAAACAACTTTCTAAGTCTCAATTAGACTGACGTGTCCTACTGGACGCTTGTCTTATTGGACTCAGACTCAACCCAAGCATATTGGACGCTAAACATCATTCTTTTATAAAGTGCATATTTAAATGCTTCCTTATAAAAGTGAATCTATCTATAGAAAGGGGTTTTGTAATTATATCTGCCCATTGATTTTCAGTACTAACAAACTGAATATCAAATACTCCCTTCTGTACATAGTCTCTGATGAAATGATGTTTAATTTCTATACGCTTAACTCTTGAGTGTAAGATTGGGTTATTAGACAAATTGATTACAGCAATGCTATCACAAAGAACAGAAATCTTACTCTAAAAAATGTTGCAGTCCTCCAATTGATGCTTAATCCATAAGTGTTGAGAACAACAACTTGCAGCAGAGACATATTCAGCTTCACCTGTGGATAATGCAATTGTGCTTTGTCTCTTGCTTGTCCATGATACTAGATTGGACCCAATGAAATGGCATCCTCAGCTGGTGCTTTTTCTTTTAAGCCTATCTCGAGCATAATCAGCATCACAGAATCCTACTAATCTGTATTCATCTGATTTCTTAAACGACAAACCAAGATTAGTAGTTTCCTTCAGATATCTAAAGATTCTTTTGACAACAGTCAAGTGAGTATCTCTAGGATCTGATTGGAATCTTGCACATAAACAAACATTGAACATGATATCAGGTCTAGATGCTGTAAGATATAAGAGATATCCAATCATACCTTTTGATCTACCTTTTTATCTTTGTCACTCAGGTTCAATATGCAAGATGGGTGCATTGGAGTGTTCATGGTTTTGCAATCGTCCATATTGAACTTCTTCAGAAGCTCCTCTGTATATTTGGACTGATGCACATAAATCCCATCTTGAGTCTGTTTTACTTGAAGTCCAAGGAAGAATTTCAATTCTCCCATCATACTCATGTCAACTCCTTCTGCATTAAATAAAAAAATTCTCCACACAGAGATTCATTAGTAGCACCAAATATAATATCATCCACATAAATTTGTACTATGATGAAATGTGTGTCTATGGATTTTCTAAAAAGAGTTGTATCAACTTTTCCTCTTGAAAAATCCTTTTTCATTAAAAATGAACTTAGTTTTTCATACCAAGTTCTAGGAGCTTGCTTGAGGCCATAAAAAGCCTTTTTCAATTTGAAAACATGATTGCGAAAAGTTTGATCCTAAAAACCAGGAGGTTGTTCAACATAGACTTTCTCAGTTATTATACCATTCAAGAAAACACTCTTTACATCCATTTGATTAATCCTCATATCATGTTGGGCAGCAAATGAAAGTAAGATGCGAATGACTTCTATTCTAGCTACTGGAGCAAAGGTTTCAATAAAATCAATACCTTTCTATTGTGAGTAACCTTGTGCAACTAGCCTTGCCTTGTTTCTCACAACTTTACCTTCTTCGTCCAGTTTGTTTCTGAATACCCATTTGGTTCCAATAATGGACTTATCTTCAGGTGGGGCAATCAGCATCCAAACATCATTGCGTTTGAATTGATTTAGCTCCTCCTGCATAGCTAAGATCCATCCTTCGTCCAATAGGGCTTCATCAATGTTCTTTGGTTCTAACTCAGAGATGAATGCAACATCAGTTTGTTCTCTGAATGTGGACTTTGTTCTGACTTTATCATCATCATTTTCAATGATTTGATCCTCAGGATGATAAGTGTAACATCCTAAAATTTCACTCTATAAGACAGAGTGTTAATTTTAGAGGATTAGAATCATCCTTAGGATTTTCAGATAAAATATAATGGTTTAGAGCTGACGTAGAAGTCAAACGATACTTTACAGATATTCTTGACTATCAGAATAAGCTGATAATGAAATATGGAAAATTCATACTCAATTCACAAAAGGTATTAGAGGATAGACAATAGTCACATGATGTTCCATAAAGGTTTTACAAATTAAGTTTGGAATTTTAGAAAAAAATATAAAGGGAATTACAGTTTTGGTCCCTCTAAAAGAAACTCTGTAATCTGTTAATTAAGAAATAGACAAATACCGGAGAAGGAAAAATAGTTGAGATAGAGACTCTAGGATCTAATATACTTTAGATAGTATAGAAAATAATAAGTTTTGTTTGGTATTATAACTTAAACGGTGAGATAGTTAAATCCTATATAGACTTCTGTTTTCTATTTTCCGTCTATTATCTGTTTTATATGAAATTGTGTGATCTAAGTGTTGTGTGATTTATTTCTATCTTATAAATATAGTATTAATAGGCTTATTAAGTTGATTCATTAAAACAGTCATTTTTCACTTAACGTTTGGGGCTTTTACAGAAAATAGTTTCTGCCGTTATTGACTGATTCAGTATTAAAATAGCAAAAGTATATTGAAACCAACCCAAAAAACAAACTTCCTTCACAAAAGTTGTTTATTTTAATATTTTTGATTTTTTGGAATTTTCATAGAATTTTTGGAACAACTAAAATCAGAAATTACCGTTTTGGTCCCTATAGTTTACAACAAGAGCTGAGAACTGATTCGGAGACCAAGATGAGGTCAAAACAAAATTTTGGAAAAGTAAAACATGTTTTTACATTTTTTATGATTTATGGTATTAATTTTGAAATTTTCGAAAGATAGATGAAAAGTTACTTTTTCGATCCCGATAAGCACGTAAAACGAGAATTTCAAAACCAAAATAGATTTTCAGTGATCAGTGAGTGCTCAATATCTAATTTTAAGAGGGATCATTAGGTTTAAATCAAATTTGTGATTTTTTAGAAATTTTTCTGGAATTTTTTGAAAATGACAGTTTTGCACTTACAGTGCGTCCGTTTTCCTTTGTTTATGCGAACCGCGAAACATACCCCTACCGTAAAAATCCCAAAAACTCTTCCATGAAGCTCTTACATGTCATTTTCGAGATTCCTCATTGGTTCATACCATTTAAAATTATTTTTGAATATTTGATTAAGGAAAAGACCATTTTACCCTTGATTTTCACTTAAAACTACCAAAACTTAAAGTTTTTAACCAAACTATCCAATGGCTCTCCTCCCTTCTTATTTGGTCAACATCAACAAGTATTTTAGGCCCTTGGATGATCTTTTTGCATATGATTCATGAGGCCTAGTCATAAGCTTAAGCCAATTAGAAAATGGATTGATTTAATTAATTATGTATTATGACATATGGCTCAAAAAGTACCATGACCTCACAAATTTTTAATTACCTCTCCCTCCCTCTTTGGCCGCCCATCCTCTCCTATAAATAGGCATCTTGGCTTCATAATTTTTCACACACCAAAGAGGAAGCCTTGAAGACCAACACAAATCCTCCCTTTTCTCTTCTTAGTTCTTATATTTCTTATTTGGTGTTCCTGTTCTTGCTTTGTTCTTCCCAAAATTTGTGGCAAAGGTAAGGGGAAACTCTTGCAAATTAATTTGAGAAGTATGAGTTTGATTCTTGTTTGTGTTTGAATTGTGTGTTTGGGCGTTTATAGCATTTATTTGTTTGTTTATGCTTTATAATTGTTTTATAGCTTTAAATTAATTGTTTTGTGCTATTTATGAATTGTAGTATTATAATGCCCAAATTTCATTAAATTTTCATGGAAGTGAAAAGGTTATGGTAAAATTAATTTTGAGCTTAGTAAACATACCGTTATAATGGCGAAATTTAGATTACCGTAAATATAGCTTTACCGCAAAGAAAATACAATTTATTCTTTTGTGAAAACTTTGATATTGTTTATCATTGATATACAAGGTGATGGTTAAGATAAATGGTTTATCAGTATGGATCTGTCTAGGAAAGACAGAGACCTTTGAAGGTGCCCCATTTTGGTCTTCTTGAAATGAGTTAATAACCCATAGTTTATATATCGAATCAATCTGTTGGGCTGCTCACCTCAGTTCGGCTCTACCGCAGTGTGATCGGTCATAAATTGAATTATTGAAGCCGAAAAGATAACTTAAACCGTAACGATCCATGGAATTAAGTGAAAAAGACAAGAGTATTTTTATAAATTGATAAGTTATTTCCTATAAAATATTTTAATGAGATCTAAAGACGTTTTTAAGAGAAGTTGTGGAAAAACAGAATAAGTTTTACAAAGAGAAGTTAAAGAGATTTTAAAGTACAAATTTAGACGATCATTTGCATTATAGACGATGAGCATACAGCCCACTAGATGGGGTTGAAAAGAGATTCTGTTGGACTACAATTGTTTACTGGGATTATCCAGGTTTCGAAAGTCTCAATTGCCTTGTCTGTGATCCCCTTGAGCCGAGACGAGTCGTATACCCGGCTTGAATAAATCTGACTGATAAATCTATTTCTGATTTGGTATTAAGTTTTAAATGTTGTATTTCTGAAGTATTCTCAGGGATCTAAGACGGGATTCCCTGGTTATGCTGTTAAATTTACTGCAGCCGGTCGCTCAAATGACGTGAGGTTGGAAAAGTCTCTTGGAGCACTACACCGGTGTGATTAGAGAGATATTGAAGTGGCATGAACAAATATACTTTGATGTGAGAATATATTTTGTGAATGAGTTATTTTGTAGGTTTACAAGACACAAGGTAAGACCTGTTTGATTGGAATCTGTTTATAAGTCTTGATTGATCTGTTATCTTTGATATGTGTCTTGATATGCGAATTGATTGGTATATAATCTGTGTTTTGTTTATACTTGTACTTTACTTGTTACTTTGTTTAGAGTTTCACCCTTGACTACTTTTATGTTGTGTTGATACATGACTGAGTAGATGGTTTACCCAAGAAGTAGACTAGCTCTTAGAAGAAGGATCTGAAGGAAGACGCTGCATAGATTGATAGAGATTCCGAGAAGAATCTATATTTACTGTCTTAGATTGGGGTAGACGTCAAGAGACTGAATTGGCTCAGATGTACAGTATATTTAAACTTATGCTTGTACTGAAGCAAGATCTTTATATATAAATGAAATGAGATTATGCTCACAAAAGGTGTTGATCATATTTCCGCATTCAAAAACATTTTGAAAAGAATTAGGGAAACATATTCCTCATCCTTCTCATCTTCTTTAAAAAGAGAAAATTTTTACCCGCATTTGAGAGAAGGATTACCAACTTTTATCAAAATATTTTCTAAATCTTTACTAAACTTTTGGTTACTATGGTGTAATATCCTTTTTGGAGAAAGGGTGTTGCAATAAGTCTTGAAGTGCCAACTTCTTCTTCTTTCTGGATTGGACGCATCATCAGTCTCTACGTCTGATCTATCTTCTTCATTCTTAGGTGATGCTCCTTCACCTTCTTCTTGTATTCTCATATCTGCAAGAGAATCACTTAGCTCTGACAATTCTTTGTCAGACTTTTTGTTATTGAATTTTATATGAATTGACTCTTCAACAGTCAAGGTTCTTGAGTTATAAACTCTGTGAGCCTTAGAAGTTTCAGAATAACCCAGAAAAATTCCATTATTAACTTTAGAATCAAATTTACTAAGTTGATCCTTAGTGTTGAGAATGTAGCATTCACATCCAGAAGGATGAAAATAAGATATGTTGGGTTTTCTTCCTTTCCACAATTCATACGGAGTCTTTTTCAATATAGGCCTCACATATATTCTGTTCTGTAAATAACAAGCAGTATTTACAACTTCAGCCCAAAACATCTTAGTGGTTGAGTGATCATTGATCATGGACCTGGCCATCTCTTGTAAGGATCGATTCTTTCTCTCCACCACACCATTTTGTTGAGGTGTTCTTGGTGCAAAGATATTGTGAAGGATTCCATTCTCTTCACAGAATCTTTGGAAGTTTGCATTTTCAAACTTACCTCCATGATCACTTCTAATAGAGTTAATGCAAACTCCTTTCTCATTCTGCACTCTCTTACAGAATATAGTGAAGACTTTGAAAGACTCATCCTTGTATGCAAGGAATTTGACCCATGACCATCTAGTATAGTCATCAACTATAACTAGTCTATATTTCTTTCCATTCAAAGATGCAGTTTGTGTGGGTCCAAACAAATCCATGTGTAAAAGTTCCAAAGGTCTAGAAGTGGAAACAATATTTTTGGAGTTAAAAGAATTTTTCACTTGTTTACTTTTCTGACATGCTTCACACAGAACTTCAAATTTGTACACAAGATTTGGTAGTCCTCTCACGAGGTTATGCTTATTTAGCTTTGAGATGGTTCTCAAGCTTGCATAACCAAGTCTCTTGTGCCATATCCATTGTTCATCCTTTAGGGATATGAAGCATGAGACATTTTGTTTGGACAGATTTTCAAAATCAATTTTATAAACATTATCCTGCCTCTTTGCTTGAAAAAGTATGGACTTGTCAGGGTTTCTGACTATACATTTATCCTTGTTAAAGGAAACATCAAATCCACTATCACACAATTGACTTATGCTAAGCGGATTATGTTTGAGTCCTTCAACCAACAAGACATTCTCAATAAAGGGAAAAGAATGCTTACCAATTTTATCTATCCCAACTATTCTGCCTTTCTAGTCTCCTCCAAAGGTGACCCAACCCTTTGTCCTAGGCTTTAGGTCTTGGAACATAGACCTTTCTCCTGTCATGTGTCGTGAGCAGCCACTGTCTAGGTACCATGACTGGAGTTGCTTTCCTGCCATCAAGCATATCTGCAACAGGAATTATCATATTTTTAGGTACCCAGATTGACTTGGGTCCTTTCTTGTTAGTCTTTGGTCTGCGTCCAGGCATGTTCCTTTCCTTGTGGACGCATGTCGAGGTGACATGTCCAACCTTTCCACATTGACCACGGTATAAATTAAACTTGGAAGGACTCTTAGAAAACTTTGGTTTTGGTTTTTCTTGTTCCTTAGGAACATAACCCAAACCACTTTTGTCAGAAAGTTTTCTTTGAATTTTTAAAATTTGATCAAATTTTTTGGAGCTATTGACAAATCTGGACAATAGTCCAGTGAGTTTATTTACTTCTTGCTGAAGTACTTGTACTTCACAAGAGGTATTGGACTCAGAATCTTTCTGAGATTCATCTTTGAGTTGACAGACTTGAAGTTTCAACTCTTCATTCTCTGATCTAAGTACTTTGTTTTCTAAAGTAACTTTTTCAAAATCTTTGGATATGAGTGAAAACTTTTTCTTCAAAGACCTATACTCATCAGATAGAATGGATGATTCATTAAGAAGATCATCAAAATTATTTTTTTAGTTCGGGATAAGAGAGTACCTCTTCTTCATCCTCACTGTCTGTTGAGGGCAGGCTTGCCATCAGGCAAAGATTTGCTTTTTCTTTATCCTCCTCGTCCTCATCATCAAAAGAATCATCGAGATCCTCCCAGTTACCATAAGGCCCTTCTTCTTCTTAAAGAACTTTTTCTTTGTCTTCTCAGAGTAGTGGCCTGGTTTCTTGCAGCCATAGCACACTACTGGACTTTTCTCTTTTTGCTCAGCTTCTTTCCGTGGAAATCTTATGTTGAATTGCTTCCTTCTATGGAAATCTTCTGTTGAATTGCTTCCTTCTGAAGCCACATTTCTTCTTCCACATGGACTTTATTTTCTTGGAGATGAAGGAAAGTTCATCATCTAAGCATTCTTCTCCTTTGCATGACTCTTCATCTGAGTCATGGGCCTTGAGTGCTTTTGAGGTGCTCCCTTTTTGAGCTTTCAGAGCAATGGACTTTGCCCTTTTTTCTGTTCCCTCTTCTTTGAGCTCAAGCTCATGCACTTTGAGTGAACTCAGAAGTTCCTCCATAGCAAGAGTCGAAAGATTCCTTGCTTCTTGTATAGCAGTTACCTTGGGTCTCCATTATCTTGGCAGACTCCTTAGGATTTTCCTGATGTGATCCTGGGTTGTGTAGATTTTTCCCAGAGACCTCAGATTGTTTATGATTGTTTGGAATCTCCCAAACATCTGATCAATAGTCTTGTGATCCTCCATTTTAAACAGTTGATTTTGATGAACTAGGATGCTAATTTTGGATTCACGGACCTGAGATGATCCTTCATGAGCCAAGGCTAGAGTGTCCCATATCTCTTTGGCTGTGGTGCAGCTGTGCACCTTGTCATATTCTGACTTTTTAATGGCACACATCAGATAGTGTCTGACCTTTGAGTTCAGCTGGAATCTTTTCTCTGATCAGGTGTCCACTGGACTCTAGGCAATGGTTGCCTTGCTTCACCTACTGGAGCAGTGTAACCATTTTCAACGACATCCCACATGTCGATATTCTGTGCGTCAAAGAATGTGATCATTCTTTGCTTCCAATAATCATATTCATCTCCATTGAATAGTGGTGGCTTGTTCACAGCTTGTGCAACACCCTTTCTCCAAAAAGAATATTACACCAAAGTAACAAGTATTTTAGAAAAATATTCCTTGATGACCTTCGATTAAAATCGAGTTTTGTTCCCAAAAATATGGATAAAATTTTTGCCTTTTTAAAAGATGAGAAGAATGGGGAGTCCATTCTTTCCTTTTCCATTGCGTGTTAAAATAAGAATAGTATTAGAAGAAATACTTAAGTAAAAACAACCTCCTCAAGTATATATATATATATATATCAAAAGAGCTTGTATCAGTACAAACAAGGAGTTTTAAAACTACTATACATCAAAAGTAGTAAAAACTCTAAGTAAACTGGAATGAAAAGATTGAAATGAAAAACTACTAAGTAATACGAAAGCCGGGTTCAATCTCTAACAACTACCCAGATCAAAACAAGCTATAAACGGTGCATCAATGGCTGGTACATCGTTCTCTCTGGCCTCGTCCATTGCCTGCTGGACCATGTCCCTGATCCATCGCATCAAAACCATATAATCAAGAACCCTACGCACTGTCCATAAGTCGGGTCCATTGACCCTATGCTCTGTGACAAGTATATGTCCATTAAAGGTAGCATACTGCGTATAAGAATCTATCCTCCAGACCATCCCCTCTATCTCCATAGGTTGGACGCTGAAACGTCGTCCCGGACCCAAAACACTCCTCGAATCAGTCACCTACTCAACCACATACAAAACAACATGAAAAGTAGGCAGGGTGAAAAACTTACACAAATTAAGAATGATAACACAAGAAATAGAGTATACTTTCAGAATCTCACAAACACAGGAATATATCTTTGGTCACATAACACATCACCTTATGTCAAGGACAGTCAAACACAAAACGTATCACTTTCACAGAAGCACAGACAAACATAGAATATATCACTTTCAAAGAAGTACAGACAAACACAGAATATATCATCAATCACAGATGTAACGTCAATCACAGATATAACATCAATCACAACTATATTATCAATCACATCTATCTCATCAACCATAGGTATATTTATGCATGACACTTCAATCTCTCTGATAATACACCGGTGTGCTGCTCCAATGAGACTTTTCCCACCAAACTCGATTGAGCGATAGGCCTGCGACAAGACCTAACAGAGTACCCAGAATTCACTCAGATTTCCTGGATAAACATTCAGTAATGCGCATCTCAACCATATCATGAAATAGGTCCGTCAGTCAGATTTATCCAAGCCGGGTATACGACTCGTCTCAGCTCAAGGGCTGTCGCCATACAAGGCTATTGAGACTTTCGAAACCTGGATAATCCTAGAAGGCAATCGTAGCCCAACCAGACTCTATTCTCAACCCGTCCTCTAGGTTGTAAGCTCAAAAACCTTCATGCAAATGATAACTCTGTAGGTAACAAGATGAAACACAAGAAGGGGGGTTGAATTGTGTTTCTAAGCTTTTAATACTTTTCGCAAAAGTTGGACGCTGGCTGTTAAAAACTTTGGACGCACAGCTTGGTTCAAATATTGGACGCACAGTGTTTTCTGAAATATTGGACGCACAGAGTGCTAAAACACTGGACGCACAGAAATGTGAAATATTGGACGCACAAAAGATTGGACGCTGAGGCTTTCCCTCTTGGTTTAAAAACTTGTTTTCTTTGTGCGATTTGAGGTGTATGAAAAACTTGTTTAAACAAAATCAATTCAATCCCCTTGGTTAGTAATAAACACAAATATAAAAGGAGATAAAGGAAGGAAGAAATAACACAAGTTTTTATACTGGTTCACCCTTTCCTAAGAGCTACGTCCAGTCCCCTCAAACTAGAGAGATTTCACTATCAACCTGATAGAATACAAGTATTCTTTGCACACAGCCTCTTCAGGCTAAATCCCAAGTATTCTTTGCACACAGCCTCTCCAGGCTAAAACCCAAGTATTCTTTGGACGCAGCCTCTTCAGGCTAAACCCCAAGTATTCTTTGAACACAGCCTCTTCAGGCTAAACAACTCAGCAGAGTTTTGATACAAGTGCTGCCTAACTCACACAAGTGAGGATATGAAATCTAAAGCACTTTGAGAGTTAAGCAAACTCTCTTTTACAAGAAGATAAAGAAATACAAGACTTTTCTAATCAGAGTATAAAAGATTGCACAGCAGTTCAGCTCTTTCTTTTTCGTTTTCAGTCTCTTGTATTCTTCTTCTTGCTTCTCGGTATTTATAGGCTTTGATGAAGCTTCAGACTTGTTCTTCGAATAGCTCAGCTTCAGCCTTCATAATATTACCGTTCTCTAATAGCATTTAATGTTATTTTCCCGTTGCTCTGAGGAGATCTATTTCATTGTGCATGTCTGCGTTTCTTTCTCCCAAATCAGAAGCAACCTGTACTCAAAGTCTCAATTGTACAGTGGTTAATAATAATATCTTATTGAGACAGAGAGAATACACTGTGTAAAGCAGAAAGGTGTGTTCAGAGATCTATAGAGTAGTTAAAAGTACATTCTCTCTCTTAGTACACTTTCCGCAGTACTTTATGCTTTTCAGAAGTACATTCACACACGTTGACAAAGATGTGCAGAAAAGCATTGTGTACAGCTATTTATTTCAAATCATTTGCTCAATAAATATGTTTCATATTAAATGCATGAGCAGTAAATAGCATGTAATGGACTCTGCGTTTTGGACGCAGCATATAGAATATATTGGACGCATACCTTTGCACTTACCAATTTGCACAGAACTTATGCAAACATTGGACGCATCTTTATGCTTACCAATCTATTCCATTTGAATGCAAGGCAGTATTGGACTTTTGCCATTTCCATTGGACGCAAAGTTGATTGTTGTACATTTGTTCTTCTGCTTCATTGGACGCAGAACAATTGTTTGATGTACCTTTGTCAATCTGCTTCCTTGTGCTCCATTGGACGCAAAGCAATATTGTTGTCCTTCTTATTTATTGGACGCAGAGCAGTGCTTGAGTAACTCTGACTTCATTGGACGCAGAGCAGTTCTTTTGTTTGTTCAGTTTTATTGGACGCAGAGTTGCACTCTTGCTCACACTGAACATTGGACTTTTATCCTTCATGCTCACTGAATATGTTCCTTTGAAAATCATTGGACTCTTACTGCAATTCTGCTTCTTATACAAACATTGGACTCTGCCAGTATTGCCTTGTTCTTATCATTGGACT
The DNA here is from genome assembly GCA_030159175.1 of Glycyrrhiza uralensis. NCBI lineage: Eukaryota > Viridiplantae > Streptophyta > Magnoliopsida > Fabales > Fabaceae > Glycyrrhiza > Glycyrrhiza uralensis. The sequence continues at coordinate 7,308,816 of BRZY01000007.1, forward strand.
TAGGCCAGTCTTGTTCTATTGGACGCTTACTGATTCTGCTTCTTTGGAAAACATTGGACGCAGAAAGTAGCGTGTCTTCAAGACTTGATTTCTTCTACTTCTGCGATTCTGCTTCTTCAGAAGACATTGGACGCAGAACTTCGTTCTTGCCTTGTGCTCAAACATTGGACGCAGAATTCTTCCTTCTGCTCAAACATTGGACGCAGAACTTTTGTGTCCATTCCAGTGCCAACATTGGACGCAAAACTCTTGTGTCCATTCCAGTGCCAATCATTGGACGCAAAACTCTTGTGTCCATTCCAGTGCCAACATTGGACGCAAGGCTCACTTTGAATGCCAGCCAATGTCATGAAGAGCTTATTGGACGCAGACTGCAATCAGCTTAGTTAGTGCAGCATTTATTCATTGTACAGCTTAATACAAATTGATTATCCTTTGTAAAAACCTTAATACATTTTGTTATCATCAAAACCATAAAATCACTTAGGGAGTTTTTGTATTAAAAATACTTTTAACCAATTTGGTTCCAACAAACTCAAACATTGCATAATATCACTTTGGTTTCTCTTGTAAAACCTTCTCTGTTTTACTGTATTATCTCTTACAATACAAAACCACATAGAATACACTTATTCTATCACCACAGAAATACTCTTGAAAACTTTAACCATTTTATTACTCTTTTCGGCTGTACTCATTTATTTTAATAATAATTACACTATGACAGAGTCAAACGCGGTAACGAACTTAACCGGAATAATATTAACGGGAATCATTACTTAAGTTTATTCTTTTTGGGAAAGCCCTTTGGAAGCTAGTCAAGTAATCTTCGCCACATATATACAAAGTTATTAAGATAGGAAAAATAGCGCATCGGTATGGTTCCCAGGAAAGATCTTGGTGAGCTTTTGGGCTCCTTCAAAGACCTTTGTCTTTCCTAGACAGATCCATACAAATGAACTATCTTAACCCATCATCAGTCTGTATATAAACAGTAAAAATCACAAGTTTTATATATATTTGAAAAGAACATGGAAATGGAAGAAAAACACCAGTTTAGGAATTTTAGCGTATTTTAGTCACTTGCTCACGTCCCAATGGCGTAATAGAGATACGACCCCTGAGCCCGACCTTATGAGTACACCGACGATGTATTCTTACGCTTGACCAAAGCACCCCATCCATATCCGTCAAAAGAACTACAGAGGTTCAATTTTATAAATTCTTAGATTTGTTGATCATGGAGGCATAGCCCACTGGGTGATCAAACCTTTATAGTTAAAATTTCGCCAGCGTAACGGTACAATTATTAAACTTTATAATTAAATTGGGCATTATAACTTTACTTATTTGAAAAATCACATTTTAAATAAAAATAAGACACAATATAATTTATAAAACCATTTTAAAATAAATAACAATTATTTAAAGCATAAACACCCAAAACACAAAAATCCATAAAATAAAAAGATCAAACAAACTTGGAAAGGATTTCCCCATACCTTAGCCTTATGAATGAGGAAGAACACACTAAGAACAAAGCAAGAACAACACATGAAAACTTGACTAGTAACAAAGAAAACTTAAAGGAAAAACAATGAAGGAAAAAGGATTTTTGAAGTGAATTTTGTGAGTGATTCTTCAAGTGGATGATGAGTGAAAATGAAAAGCACCCCCTCCCTATTTATAGGGAGAGGTCCACGGCTGAAAGAGCAAGAGGGAACAAAATATCTTGATTTTTTTCATTTTTGAAAAATTAATAAATCCTAATTACATAATAAATATCTATAAATATCTAAAAAAAATATCTAAGCTCCTAGAAAACTTGAGAAGCTTCAAGACCCTTCAAGAGCATGGGGAGGGCGTGCAGAACTGGGCTGGAAAGAGGGATATGTGAATTTCCAAAAATACCCCTAGGGTTTGGATGAAAAAGAGTGAAAATCAAGGGTATTTTGGTCTTTTCATAAATCAAAAATTGAAATAATTAATTAGAAATTATGAGAACCAATGAGAATGCTATAAAATGTCATAAGAAGTCTAAATAATTTCGTGGCACTCATTTTTGAAATTTATAGATAGTGCAGACTCTTCGGTTTTCATCATTTCGCAGGTATAACCCCGAAAAATGTAGAAAAATAGGGTTTTCAAAACTTACATAGAAATAATTTTAAAAATCATGAAATAAATAATTAAAAATAAAATATAAAATACTTATAGACCTTTTACCCGAAATTATACATGTGAAGTAAGGTTTTTGCGTTTAAACGCCCCGGGGGTAGCGTAGTTTTCGGTATTTTTTTGAAACTTTTGCAAAATTTTTAGAAAAATTTCAGAAAATCTAAAATAATAAAAGAACCAACTTTTGTGAAGGAAGTTTATTTATTGGACTTGTTAAACATTTTTAATCTATTTAAAACTCTTCCGTCAGTTAGACGTGAACCGTTTTTTGTAAAAGACCCGATTTTGATTGAAAAGCTACTGTTTCAGAAGTATTTCGGAATACCTGTATTTTATTACTAATTTTAAGCTAAAAATAAATCACACATCATTTATGGAACAAAAATTCATATAAAACAGAAAAAAGACAGAAAACGCAAAGAAACGGATGTTGAAACTAAACCTAACAGAAGCTATAAATCAACCACTTTCAGAAGTATTCTTAAACATACATATTTAAATCCTATTTTTAAGCTAAAAATAAAACTCAAAATAATTATATCACAAAAATTCATATAAGACGAAATTAAATAGTTAGTAAAAAAAACGAATGTTACAACTCTACCCCCCTTAAAATAATTTCGTTCTCGAAATTACGTACTTAAAACAATACTGGATATAACTCTCGCATATTATCCTCTTAGTGAAATAACCTTATCACCTAAAAAAACCTTGGTTGATAAAAATCCTCAATACCATTCTACTCATCTAGATGTCCAACTACTAACCTTAGAAATATAATCGTATTCTTATTCCAACGACAGAGTACTTTCTTGCTTTCTATCGGAAATCCAAGCCTCAATTTTTTTAATCATAGGATTTGACTTATCAGTTCATACCAATGTTTATTATTATATCTCTAATACCGGCAAGCTAATGGGTTAATTACTCCCATACCTTGACCTTAAGTAGTAAGAAAATGATAAAATATTTATGACCAATCGTATCATTGTCCAGATCATAAACTTAGTTGTAAGGGCAAACATCTACCTATAAAAGAAGATACTATAAACACACATATATAAATATATATATATATATATAAAGTGAATACCACATCAAAACAAACAGACACTCATATTATATATAGTAATTATTTTACAAGTAGCGCTAATAGGCTCTATATCTATAAGTGCCTCCAAAAAGACTAGGCCCCAACTTCGGGTATAATGATTCAAGCCTACTAGTAACTAGATCATGCTTATATATAAAAGATAGAAAACAAACAAAGCGATGTCCTAGAACTCACAACTCGTAGGAAAATCTTCACTTGTCTGCTCCAGAACCCTTATGCTGCGATATTTGACGGTTGACTACTAACGCTGGATTTTGTTCTCTACAACTATTAGCCAGGTGTCCAATCTTGCCACACTTGTAGCAAGTCGCCCCTCTATGAGTGCATTTGCTAGAATGATGTCCTAGCTTCTCACAGTTATAACACTTAATCACATTTGGCCCTTGATAGCCATATCCTCCATTCCCATTAACAGATGCATTATGGTGTTTCCCAAAATTTCCTGAGTCCCTTGCATACGGCATATTCTGAAATTGCCTTCCTTCATGATTCTGTGGCTGGGACCTAGACGGTCCGCCAACATTGGTCTTTCCTTCTACCTTACCCTTTTTCAGAATCTCCATCTTCCTACACTTCTCAACTAGAGGTTGGAATTGTCAGATCTCTAGTGCAGACACAGCTTCCCTAATGTCGTAACGAAGCCCTGCTTCGAAACGTTCGCACTTCCATGACTCATCAGGCTGAAGCTGGAAGAAACGAAAGTACTTGGCCAAGGATTCGAACTTGGCTGCGTACGCATCTACAGACATGTCCTTCTGCTGCAAACTTAGGAACTCCTACTCCCTTTCACTTCGAGCACTCTGTGGAAAATACTTTGCTAGAAACCTAGTGCGAAATATCATCCAAGTAACTTCCTGATGCTCTGCTTCCAAGAGCTGTTGTTGCCCTTTCCACCAGTATTCCGTATCCCCTATTAGCAGGTACGATGCATAGGATACTTTCACCCCTTCCTCACAACGTAGAGATGTGAAAATCTTCTCTATATTCTGAATCCAAGGATCTGCCTTCTCCGGATCAGGTTCTCTGTTAAACTGTTGGGGATCATGCTTGCTAAAGTCTGAAAGCCCTTTCCCAATAGCTGTTATCTCAGCTCTAGCTTGCTTTTGCAAGTCCCTCTGTTCTGCTCTCTCAGCCTGTTGTGCCATATTGCAGCCATCTGATTCATTGCCCCTATTGCCCTTTCTATTGCATCGTTGTTTCGTGCCATCTGCCTATAAATTGACCCGAAACGTAAACACTAACCCACAGACAAAGAAAAACACAGAGAAACAATCAATGTCACACATCACTTCACAGAGAAATAAATCAATCAATGTTAGTCAGACTCACACAACCTAAGCTTAATAGACCTATAACCTGACATTCCCCCTAAAGGATTGAACCAGGCTTTGATACCACAAAATGCAACACCCTTTCTCCAAAAATGATATTACAACATAGTAACAAGTCTTTTAGCAAAATATTCCTTGATGACCTTTGATTAAAATCGAGTTTTGTTTCCAAAAATGTGGATAAAATTTTTGCCTTTTTAAAAGATGAGAAGAATGGGGAGTCCATTCTTTCCTTTTCCATTGCGTGTTAAAATAAGAACAAAATTAGAAGAAATACTGAAGTAAAAGCAACCTCCTCAAGTATATATATATATATATATATCAAAAGAGCTTGTATCAGTACAAGCAAGGAGTTTTAAAACTACTATACATCAAAAGTAGTAAAAACTCTAAGTAAACTGGAATGAAAAGACTGAAATGAAAAGCTACAAAGTAATAGAAAAGCCAGGTTCAATCTCTAACAACTACCTAGACCAAAACAAGATTTAAACGGTGCATCAATGGCTGGTACATCGTTCTCTCTGGCCTCGTCCCTTTCCTGCTGGACCATGTCCCTGATCCATCGCATCGATACCGTATAATCAAGAACCCTACGCACTGTCCATAAGTCGGGTCCATTGACCCTATGCTCTGTGACAAGTATATATCCATTAAAGGTAGCATACAGCGTATAAGAATCTATCCTACAGCCCATCCCCTCTATCTCCATAGGTTGGACGCTGAAACGTCGTCCCGGACCCAAAACACTCCTCGAATCAATCATCTACACAACCACATACAAAACAACATGGAAAGTAGGCAGGGTGAAAAACTTACACAAGTTAAGAATGATAACACAAGAAATAGAGTATACTTTTAGAATCTCACAAACACAGGAATATATCTTTGGTCACATAACACATCACCTTATGTCAAGGACAGTCAAACACAAAACGTATCACTTTCACAGAAGCACAGACAAACATAGAATATATCACTTTCAAAGAAGTACAGACAAACACAGAATATATCATCAATCACAGATGTAACGTCAATCACAGATATAACATCAATCACAGCTATATTATCAATCACATCTATCTCATCAACCATAGGTATATTTATGCATGACACTTCAATCTCTCTGATAATACATCGGTGTGCTGCTCCAAGGAGACTTTTCCCACCAAACTCCATTGAGCGATAGGCCTGCGACAAGACCTAACAGAGTACTCAGAATTCACTCAGATTTCCTGGATAAACATTTAGTAATGCGCATCTCAACCATATCATGAAATAGGTCCGTCAGTCAGATTTATCCAAGCCGGGTATACGACTCGTCTCAGCTCAAGGGCTGTCGCCATGCAAGGCTATTGAGACTTTCGAAACCTGGATAATCCCAGAATGCAATCGTAGCCCAACCAGACTCTATTCTCAACCCATCCTCTAGGTTGTAAGCTCAAAAACCTTTTATGCAAATGATAACTCAAACATTGCATAATATCATTTAAAGCAATAAAACCCAAAATACAAATATAATTTATAAAACCATTTTACAATAAATAACAATTATTTAAAGCATAAACACCCAAAACACAAAAATCCATAAAATAAAAAGATCAAACAAACTTGGAAAGGATTTCCCCATACCTTAGCCTTATGAATGAGGAAGAACACACTAAGAACAAAGCAAGAACAACACATGAAAACTTGACTAGTAACAAAGAAAACTTAAAGGAAAAACAATGAAAGAAAAAGGATTTTTGAAGTGAATTTTGTGAGTGATTCTTCAAGTGGATGATGAGTGAAAATGAAAAGCACCCCCTCCCCTATTTATAGGGAGAGGTCCACGGCTGAAAGAGCAAGAGGGAACAAAATATCTTGATTTTTTTCATTTTTGAAAAATTAATAAATCCTAATTACATAATAAATATCTATAAATATCTAAAAAAAATATCTAAGCTCCTAGAAAACTTGAGAAGCTTCAAGACCCTTCAAGAGCATGGGGAGGGCGTGCAGAACTGGGCTGGAAAGAGGGATATGTGAATTTCCAAAAATACCCCTAGGGTTTGGATGAAAAAGAGTGAAAATCAAGGGTATTTTGGTCTTTTCATAAATCAAAAATTGAAATAATTAATTAGAAATGATGAGAACCAATGAGAATGCTATAAAATGTCATAAGAAGTCTAAATAATTTCGTGGCACTCATTTTTGAAATTTATAGATAGTGCAGACTCTTCGGTTTTCATCATTTCGCAGGTATAACCCCGAAAAATGTAGAAAAATAGGGTTTTCAAAACTTACATAGAAATAATTTTAAAAATCATGAAATGAATAATTAAAAACAAAATATAAAATACTTATGGACCTTTTACTAGAAATTATACCTGTGAAGTAAGGTTTTTGCGTTTAAACGCCCCCGGGTAGCGTAGTTTTTGGTATTTTTTGAAAGTTTTCCAAAAATTCTAAAAAAATTTCAGAAAATCTAAAATAATAAAATAACCAACTTTTGTGAAGGAATTTTATTTATTGGACTTGTTAAACATTTTTAATCTATTTAAAACTCTTCCGTCAGTTAGACTTGAACCGTTTTCTGTAAAAAGACCCGATTTTGATTGAAAAACTACCGTTTCAGAAGTATTTTTGAATACCTGTATTTTATTACTAATTTTAAGCTAAAAAAATAAATCACACATCATTTATGGAACAAAAATTCATATAAAACAGAAAAAGGACAGAAAACGCAAAGAAACGGATGTTGAAACTAAACCTGACAGAAGCTATAAATCAACCACTTTCGGAAGTATTCTTAAACATACATATTTAAATCCTATTTTTAAGCTAAAAATAAAACTCAAAATAATTATATCACAAAAATTCATATAAGACAAAATTAAATAGTTAGTAAAAAAAACAGATGTTACAGCTTGTCCCTCGTTCTCCATGGATCTTTGCACTGTTAGGTGCTCAACCCCTAGAAACCTGGCTTTAATACTAACTGTAGGTAATTAGGTGAAATACAAGAAGCGGGGATTGAATTGTGTTTCTTAGCTTTTGAAATCTTTTTGCAAATTGTTGGACGCTGTTATAGGAAAGATTAGACGCACAACGTATATTGGATGCACAGGTAAGTTGGACACAGAATCGTCCACTTGGTTTAAAACAAATTTTAGTGCGTTTAAAACATTTGAAAGGTTTGTAAAAAATAATTTCAATTCAATTCCCTCAGTTAGTATATAAACTGAAAATGAAGGAGTTAAGGGATAGAGAAATTACACACAAGTTTATCCCGGTTCACCATTTCCTCAGAGCTATGTCCAGTCCCCTCAAACTAGAGAGATTTCACTATCAATTCAAATAGAATTACAAGTATTCTTCAAAAGCCTCTTCAGGCCTTACAACAAGTATTATTTGCACACCTAGCCTCTCTAGGCTCAACCCAAGTATTGTTTTACAGACAAGCCTCTCCAGGCTTAAATCCAAGTATTCTTTGGACACAACCTCTTCAAGCTAATCCTAAGTATTCTTTTACAGGCAAGCCTCTCCAGGCTCAAATAAGTATTCTTTTCTAAACAAGCCTCTGCAGGCTCAAACAACTCAGAAGAGTGTTTTGGATATAAGTGTTGTTAACTCACACAAGTGAGAATATAGACTCCAAAGCACTTAGAGAGTTAAGCAAACTCTCTTTTACAAGAAGAAAGAACCATACAAGACTTTCTAAGATTACAGAGTATGAAACAAATTTACACAGCGTTTTCGCTCTTTCTTTCACGTAGTTCAGTCTCTTGTATATTCGATCATTTTTGTTCTTCTTCTTGAATACGGTATATATATAGGTTGTGAGTGAAGCTTCAGACTTGTTATCTTGAATATGCTCAGCTTCAGCCTTCATAATTATAGCCGTTTCCAAATAGCATTAAATGTTATTTTCCCGTTGCTCTGTAGGAGTGCCTCTTCAGCATGTTTATGTGCAGTTATTTCTCCTATGTCAGAAGTAACCTGTACTCAAAGTCTCAATTGTTGGAACCAAATTATTCAAAGACATTTTCAAATGCTTAAATCCCTAAGTGGTTTTGATGATAACAAAAATTATTATGGTTTTTACCAAGTCTGGTAACGAGCTCTTGTAGGTACAACTAAGATAAGTCCATCGTCCAATATGACCATGGAACTTATAAGTACAGTCAAAGAGCAGATCGTCCAATGGACTCTGATACTTGACTCCGAGTAAGTATCGTCCAATGGACTATGGGTGCTATGCTTCCAAATGAGCAGATTGTTATACGTCCAAGAATCAGTACTTCCAGAGAAGCAAAGCTATGAGTACATATGGTAAGAATTGTTATAAGCCCATATGACCATAGAAGCCTTGCATCCAAGTAATAAGCAAAGGTATGCGTCCATTTGGTGAGTGAACAAAAAGTCCATTCTGTTCTACAAGCTGCGTCCAACACGCAGAGTCTATAACATGTTATTTATTGCTCTTGCATTTAATATGAGATATATTTAATGAGCAAATGATTTGAAATAAATAGCTGTATACAATGCTTTTCCTGTGCATATTTGTCAATGATTTGAACATGCATTTAATGAAAAACATAAAGCACTGTGTATAGTGTACTTAAGAGAGAGAATGTACTCTGAACAATTTTGTACATCTCTGAACATACATTTTTCCTTACACAGTGTATTCTCTCTGTCTCAATAAAATATTACTATTAACCTTTGTGTAATTGAGACTTTGAGTACAGGTTGCTTCTGACACAGGAGAAAGAAATGCAGAAAATACGCTAAAGAAGCACTCCTCAGAGCAACGAAAAAATAGGATTTAATGCTATTAGAGAACGGCTATATTCAAGACGGCTGGAGCTAAGCTTATTCAAAGAGCAAGTCTGAAGCTTCATAAAAGCATATATATACCGTGAACAAGAAGAAGAATACAAGAAGCTTGAACCACGAAAAGAAAGAGTCAAAACGATGTGCCAATATTGTCATACTTTGTAATCTTAAGAAAGTCTTGTATAAGAGAGTTTGCTTAACTCTCGAAGTGCTTTAGAGTCCATATTCTCACCTGTGTGAGTTAACAACACTTTTATCAAAAACACTCTTCTAAATTGTTTGAGCCTGGAGAGACTTATTTAGAAAAGAATACTTGTTTGAGCCTGGAGAGGCTTGTCTGTAAAAGAATACTTGGGTTTAGCCTGAAGAGGCTGTGCAAAGAATACTTGGGTTTGAGCCTAGAGAGGCTTGTCTGTAAAACAATACTTGGGTTAAGCCTGAAGAGGCTAGGTGTGCAAAGAATACTTATTGTAAGGCCTGAAGAGGCTGTTGAAGAATACTTGTAATTCTATCTGGATTGATAGTGAAATCTCTCTAGTTTGAGGTGACTGGACGTAGCTCTTAGGAAATGGTGAACCAGGATAAATACTTGTGCAATCTCTCTATCCCTTAACTCTTTTATTTTTAGTTTGTTTACTAATTGAGGGGAATGAATTGAAACTATTTTCAACAAGTTTTTCAAATGTTTTAATTGCACTAAAACTTGTTTCAAACTAAGTGGACGATTCTGCGTCCATCTTAACTGTGTGTCCAATACACATACGTTGTGCGTCCAATATTTTCATAAGCAGCGCCCAAGGATTTGCGAAAAGTTTTAAAAGCTAAGAAACACAATTCAACCCCCCTTCTTGTGTTTCATCTTGTTACCTACATCAATTACACAATGGTTAATAGTAATATTTTATTGAGACAGAGAGAATACACTGTATAAGTGAAAATGTGTGTTCAGAGAGATATAGAAAAGTTTAGAGTACATTCTCTCTCTTAAGTACACTTTTCACAGTGCTTTACGCTTTTCATTAAATGCTAGTTTTAAAACGTTGACATTTATGCACAGGAAAAACACTGTATACAGCTATTTATTTCAAATCATTTGCTCATTAAATATGTCTCATATTAAATGCAAGAGCAATAAATAGCATATTATAGACGCTTGCGTGTTGGATGCAGCTTGTGGAATAGAGTTTTGTCTACATATGATTTTTGTTACAAAATGTCTACAGAAGAATAGTATGAAGACATTAAAATCAAGACCATTATCAGTTCTAATAATCTTTATTTTTGCAGAGAATTGTGTTGTAATCATGTTAACAAAGTGAGTTATACATGTTCTGGTTTCATATTTATTGTGAAGTAGAAAAATCCAAGTAAACCTAGAAAAGTCATCCACAATTGTTAAAAAGTAATGTTGTCCATGTAAAGATGGAATGCTTAAGGAGCCCCACATATGCATGTGTATAAGACGGAAATGGCGTCCGGAATGAGTTAAGCTATTAGAAAATGGTAACTTGCACTGTTTAGCTAGACGACAACATTTGCATATTACATTGTTATTTGAAGAAATATAAGGAAAGCAAGAACTAAGTTTCTGTAAAATAAGAAAAGATGGGTGGCTTAACCTATAGTGGCACAAATAAAAAAAACTGAATTTGAATGAGTATTATTTACAAAAAAGGGTGATTGATAAGGGGATTGTTGCAAAATATAAAGGTCATTCGAAACACTAGCATGTCCAATCATCTTTAGGGTGTCCAATCATCTTTAGGGTAGACAGATCTTGTATGGCACACAAATTGGGTGAGAAAATCAATTGACAAGAGAGTGAAGTTGTCAGTTTGTGAATGGAAACCAAATTAAACTAAAATCCTGGGATATGGACGACATCATAAAGAATTAATGTAGGTATCAAATGAATTGTTCCAGAAAAGTGTGCAACAGTAGTTTCTCCATTTTGTAATTTTACTGTAGAAATCAAAGAATAGCTAGTAAAAGAATTTAAGAAAGGGCAAATGTGATCAGATGCGCCTAAGTCTAAGATCCAAGTAAGTTTAGGGTTCCAGGAATTGCCTAATTTGGTCACACTGGATACAATGTGGGTGTTGGGATTAGGATGTATAGGCTTGTGCTGCTGAGAAGGGGAAGCAGTTTCTGTCTTAGATGCATGGAGGAGGGAGATCAAATACTGATAGTCATCTCTTGATAAGGAAAGTAGTTGGTCATTGGACAATGATGTAGCTGGAGGATGATACTAGACATTGGTGGAGGACGAACCCGAGTCAGGTGATACTTGAAAGGAGGAGGACTGAGGTCTAGTACGATAGCATGTGGAAAGCCATGTTTCAAGAATCAATGTTCCACTGAGTGGTTGGTGTGATTACAATGTGTGCATAACATTGGTGGGTGTGGTCCTACCCTGCCGCGTCCTTCGTTCTCCAAGTTCTCCTTGGATGGTACTTCCTCTAGAGGGTCAAGTGCTCAACCCCTAGAAATCAGACTCTGATACCAACTGAACTAAACAAGATAAAACACAATAAGGGGGGTTAAATTGTGTTTTCTTAACTTTTAAATCTTTTTGTGAACATTGGACAATGAACAAGACATATTGAACGTAGACAAAAAAACGTTGTAGAAGGTACAAAACTTAGTTTAGAGACGTTGTTAAGAAAGCCTCAATGTCAATTTCCACAGTTTGTATAAAAATTGAATCTAAAGAGATAAGGGAGAGAGATCCACATAGAGATTTTATTGGTTCACTCTTATAACCAAAAACTATGTCCAGTCCTTTCATTCCTGAAAGGAAATCCACTATCTCTTGATAGTTACAAGTATTCTTATCATTGTCTCTTCAGGCTAAAACACAAGTATTCTTTCAACTACAAGCCCTAGAAACCTCCTCTTATTTGATGACCTGTCATGAGTCCTTGTCCTCTTATTTAAGGAGACCTCCTCTTTTTCATCCTTCTCATATAATGACTCTAACTCTATTTGTCCAGATGAAGTTTCTGCTCTAAATCGAGGATCAGTGATGTAGTGGAGCTCTCTTAGAGCATTTGTTTCCTCTCTTACTTCCTTATTGGATTTCACATAGATGTTCATCCTTTTTAGATCGAGAGTTCCAAACACACATGAAGAAATGAGCGGGACTAGTGTTTTTACATGAACTCTAGCCAACCTTCCTGTAAAAGATCTTTACTTAACATCAAGTATGTTATTACTATATAAATAGTAACTTCAACAATTTTTTTGTTCCCAACGCCGCTAAATTTTCCAGAATTAGTCACTTCAACAGTCTTCAATGGTTATATGGGTATCCAAAATACGAACGAGAGGCGTTTGTTCACATGAAGTCATCTGATTAAACTGTGGCAAAACTCGCTGGTCTTCAAAGATGAGAGTCAGCAGAATATACATCATAGGAGAGAGGCCTAGAGTAACATGGTGAAAGTTTTTTATGAAATGGGTAAACACCAAATGTGGTAGATTAATCTTTTTCTTCTGTAGCAAGTTACAAAGACAACATTTTTGCAAGTCAGGTGCTTCTTCATCAGCTTCAACCATGTCATTTGGTAAAAATACGTTGTTGAGGATTTTGTGAAGCACTCTAGCATTGTTGTTCATCTATGAGGCTCTGTCCAAGACATTCTCATCTTTGTGAAGCAAGAATCCATCAACGAAATCCATCCCCATAGATAAGACCTACATTTGGACAATATGTTGCTTTTGCAATAGAAGTATGTCCTAGAGACAGAGACATGTAATCCAAAAACATTTGCAACAATCTCGTCGCCTTCTATTCTTGCATTGGACCAAAATTCCTTAATTAGTCCATGATACATACAAGGTTTTTCCTTGTCGATGTAGTTAGTCCATCCAGCCTAATAAATTTGTCAACAAGATCCATCTCGTACTCAGCAAGAGAAAACAAGTCCATGAAGACTACACCAAGATGAGAGACTATAATGTGCCATTGCTGGAGTTTGGAGTGTGTGTGAAGTGAAAGCTTGAAGGGCAATGAAGTGAACAGTAGACAAAGTACGTAGAGAAGGCAAGTATTGAAGTGCAAGGGAGTGCAATGTAGGATTTCTACTCATTTTAGAGGTATTATATTACTGACCAAGCATAGTAACGATTCATTTCAAGCGAAGTAAACAGTCGTTCGGAGGCACCAGTTCATGACAGAGTGCACGTAGAGGAGGAAAATATAAGATGTCCAACATGTTTGCCTAAGGAGGCGTTATCTGAAAAGCACCGTATTTTTATTATAAAAAGACGGAGCTATTAGATAAAGTCTATCCAACAAACATTTGTATTTAAAAACTAAAAAAAATCACAAAAACAAAAATGATATGTAAGTTTATTAATTATGCTTTATACTCATATGTTATATATTAGAGGTGTCAATTTTGATCTGACTCGACGGACTGACCCAATAAACCCATGTTTTAGGCTGAATCTGGATTGATAATTATAGACCCAACATATCCTGGGCTATTTTGGCCTAACTCGATGGGTCATCAGGCCAGGTTGGACCCACATTTTTTTTACTTTTCGAATGCTTTGACATTTTTTGTTTGTAAATAATTCAGGTTAGACTGATGTGTTTTAGGCCAGTAAATATGTGGCCTAAAAGAAACACGATCTTATCTGTCCCTTTTTGTAATTTGGCTTGGTGGGCTCGTCTTGACAATCCGATTTGACACATGTTATGTTACGTCTTACATATTTCGTATTTGTGTTATAATTGTGATATGTCGCATCATGTGTCTTGTGATGTATCTGTGCTTTTTAGATGCTTACACATAACTACCTGTGGTGGATGAAAAAGGTGCCTTCGAGGGAACTCCGAATGGCGATGACCTTATATTCCCACTTAGAGCAAAATGATTTACTCTCCACATCAGGGAGGCTGGCTTTGAAGTAGAAGGGTCACAAGAAAATGATCTGCAAAAGAAAAGGAATTGATAATAATTAAAAGCGCATGTTAGTGGAACCTACTTCCATTAGTAATTGTGCATGTAGGGACTGAAGAGTTCTTATCCAAAGGGAGGGGCACTTAATAGCGAAGGAAGGATTTCAAAACCTAAACAATTTCAAATTAATGAGGATTTATTTTTAATAAATAGTTGTATTATATTTTTTTAATATTAGTTTTTGACTATACAGATTGCCTATATGAATTAGGATTAATATTTTTCGACATTTATATTGAAGAACATAAACAGGTCATGCAGTTTATATAGTAATTTGAAAATTCTTCAAAAAGAGATTATTTTAATATTTAATTTTTGTGTTTCATTCTATTTCTAACTGCTTGAACACTATTCTACAACCGTGAGCCATATCCGATTGCCAATTTCATGCAAGCCTAGTGAGTTTGAGAGTACCTTGACGTAGAAAATTTTTGCAGGCATAGTTTTAAATTGACATCAATAACAAACATCAGATAGTTGAATTTAAAGTGTTCGATAAAATTAGTTGTTGGATTAGCTGATAAATGTAAAATAACATAAAATAATATATGTTTATACAATTTTTATATAAATTATATATTTTTTTTATTTATTTTAGAACAGTTATCATTAATTTATTTCATATTATTTATCCTCTTAAAATTGTTATATTAATTTATTTTAATCTTAATAGTAATTTTAAATATTTTTATTAAATAAAATGAAATATTATAAATAAAATCAATTCTTTTTTGTCATTTTACATTTAACGGCTAGTTCAATGGCTTACTATGACAAAAAAAGAGAGTTAATTTTACCAAATATTTTAAATTTAATTAATTAACTTATCAGCTACCTCATCAACTATAAATTACTATCAGCTATTTTTGTTGAACAGAGTTGAAAGAGAGAAAATTTTATTGTGGGCCAACACTATATAGGTGGATAAGTGATCCACTATATTATTATTTTATTTAATGGTTTAAATTTTAATAATCATAATAATAATAAATTTTAAAAATGACAACTCAATATATCACTGCCTTTGGCTGCCAATGCGACATCTGACACCCCAGTCACCTCCCTGACCCTTTGCTTTTGCTTCTTCAAACATATTTTTGAGCCCCTTTGCCACGTCCTCACCCAACACTACCCTTGGTCGGAGCTTGAGGATCGCACCATATCCTCAAAGTACGAAGTACAACCCTCAATACATAGAAACCTTATCTCAAAGAACAGCACGCAACACGCCATTAATCTTACTTCAAGTGTCGATGCAGAGATGACCAAGAAGTCCTACCCATTGAAAACTTGTCTTGACGCAACCAAGACCTGCAAAGGAATCTCGCCACGACCAAGAGATTTTTTAATTATTTTTCATTCGGCATAATGTTTTATAAGCTAATTAAAAATCCTAAAGTCATGTAGATTATATTGGGCCACAATCAATCTTGGGCCATTGGCAAAAAAATATTGGGCCACAATCAATCTTGCCCATTGGCAATTGCCCACAATCGACCATGTCTTTTGTGTGTCCAAGTAAAAAAATTTACCAATATTAATTAGTTTTTTTAGGGTGTGTTTGGGAGCGGAGGAGAGGGGAGGGGAGGCGGGTTGATGAAACCCCATCCCTTTGTTTGAGAGTTTCTAAAATGGAGTACTGGAAGTATTTATGGGGTTTTTAAAACCCTCCAAAACGAATTGACCTATTTTTTGAGTTCTTTCAAATTGGTAAGTACAACGTCCAGAGAAGGTGAGGGGTTCCCTCCCTTCCCTTCCTTTCCCCCAAAGACCTCACCTTCCCTTCCCTCCAAACTCTCAAGCACACTTAATATAATCAAATAGTCAATACCATTTCATACTCTCGAACAATGTGTTTTAGGAAGGACAAAAACATAAAATCATTAATGGTGTGTTTGAGAGTTTGGAGGGAAGAGGGAGGTGAGGTCTTCTGGGGAAAGGGAAGGGAGGAAAACCCCTCACCTTGTGTTGATATTGTTAAAAAACCCCAATTTAGGGAAATAAAAAAAATAGACCAAAGAGGACTTTGGAGGATTTTTAAAAAAAAACCCCCAAATACTCTCCCTTCATTTTAGAAACTCCCCTTCCCCTTCCCCTTACCCTCCCCTCCAATTCTCCAAACCCCCCTCCCAAACACCATAAAGAAACACGATTTTCATCAATTGGGAGAAGAAAGAAAATATTAAAGGAAAAAATGTCACTCTTTCTCTCTTTGTATACTTCTTTCTTTTGATGAATTTCTTGTATACTTCTTAAAAATTACAAATTGGGGAAATATTATATTCGAAAGGGATGAGATCAAATGACACTAGGTGTCAAAATATACTTTGACACCAAATCCTATCCCTCTATTTTTGTTTTATCAAAGGCCGTGATTAATTCACTTAAAAGGGTCACGTGATGTCGATTTGAGGTACAAGGGTGCACAAAACGCTTACATCAAGCTCGATCTCCACTCCCTCAAACACCTCACCTCACCTCTGCGTCTTGATCGTCGACGTCTCTCTCTTCCACTCTCACATCCCTCTTCTCCCCCAATTGGACCTCTCTCATTTTGGTCCTCTCTCTCCCTCTCCCTCAATTGTGACCCTAAATCCTTTCTTAAATTTTTGGAGAAGCAAATCAAATACGAAACCGCATAGCTACATAGCTTTGAAGCGGCAAAAGATGCTGAGAGTAGCTACCCTCCCCGATCCAGAGGGATACAAACCGTACCCCCACATACAAATGTAGCAACACCCAGTGACAATATATATAATAACACCTGGTTGGATGATACGAGATATATTGATAGGAAAAACCAAAAAGATTGCAACTTTTGCTTTTAAATTGGTTTAATAGATAGGAAAAGGGATACATTTACGCTTTTCATCTACAAAAATCGAGTACGACACAAATCTATCATCAAACTTACAAATAAAAGTTACCAAAAAACAGAAATAAGAAATGAAAATTAGGATATGGAAAAAAGTGAGTGGCGATGATGCCAACACCGATAGGAGTATCGAGACAATGCTTAACGGCCGAGGCAAGCACTGATTGCGTCAGTGGCGGGGGTCTAGCTATGCGGCTGTTCTACGTGATCTACAACACCTGTTGTTTGACCTTCTTCAAGGTTGCACAAACACCTACAGTTGCTCAAAATCCCTGCCATTATCACCCCCTTCGTTGTTACTATCATCATCTTCGAAGAGTGTTTACGGAGTAGTCAGAACCGTAGTTTCTGATTATTTTTTTTTATTTAAATTTTTCTGTAATTATAATTGTTGGTGAGATAGATAGAAGAAATTTTTTCTGCCAAAGCGTTGAACATGAGAGGTCTGATGACTTTGAGCTTGGTGCCATGGCGAAAAATATTGTTCATGACCGGGGAGTGCGAACTGACGAGAGGGAGGGAGCAAATTATGACGTCGTGATAACAAGAGAAGAGTAAATTAAATCGACATCACGCGACTCTTTTAAGTGAATTAATCTCAACCTTCGATGAAACAAAAATAGAGGGATAGGATTTGGTGTCAAAGTATATATTGACACCTGGTATCATTTGATCCTATCCCTATTCGAAAATAACTAGAATATTGTCCCGAAGTCAAACTTTTTTTCTTATTTTTGATCACTATTTCATTTAATCAAACAAGTGGAGAAAAATTATCTGTTTTCTTTCTCTCTATCACAATCAGCTCATTTTTACCTTATTTTCTTTCTTTATATTTTTTTCTCTTATTTTTTTAATTCAAATAAAGTGTAGTTGTGGAGGTCATACTCGATCTATAGCCAAAGCAAAATAGTAACTTTAGTGAAAAATTATAGGCTTAATTGCATTTTTGGCCCCTCAGTTTTCACATTTGCGCGAATTAGGTCCTCCAGTTTTTAATTGTGCGAATTGGGTCCCCCAGTTTCATTAATTGTTACAATTGGGTCCCCCCAGTGAACTGACGGAGCATTGACGGAGGGACCCAACTGCAACAGTTAATGAAATTGGGGGACCTAATTCGCGCAATTAAAAACTGGAGGACCTAATTCGCGCAAATGTGAAAACTGAGGGGTCAAAAATGCAATTAAGCCAAAATAATAATATGATATTATAAATCTAATAACTAGAGTTTCATGAATTCCAAACGTAAATCATGCAATACTATAAGAGCGAAAAATATTAACAAAGTGATTCAAATATAAAACATCTAATCTTATTTTCCATTCATATATATAAGCAAATGACTAGTTAATTAATAATATTCAAAATCTAAACCATGTTTTAATCATTACGTGGAGTCTAGGCTATCCTCATTTAAAACTTAAAAGGACCAAATATTTGAACACTTTATTCGCCAAAAATAAAACATTTATAATAAAAAATATATATATATATATATATATACATGAGTAAGGCTACATTAGGTCCCATATTTTGTTGCAGCATAAAACTTGGACAGATTTGATCCTCGCAGTACTCTATTGACTATCATAGAAATTATAAAGAGTAAAGGGTCATTTTAGTCCCTGAGAGATATAGGCAGTGTCACATTGATCCCTGAGAGATAGGAAATTAAAATTTCGTCCCTGAGAGAGACAAACGTTTTTCAGTTTGGTTCCTAAGTAATACTTTTAAAGACTAAAATGACAATAAGTAATCACTTTTCAAGGACCAATATGACAGTAAGTAATCACTTTTAGGGACCAAAATGACTAACAGATGACAGTTGAGGACCTTTTTTGAGTTTCGTATCTGTCAGAGACCAAAGTGACATCGCTTGACACTCTCAGGGACCAAAGTGACTGTTTATTCAAATTATAAACTTATTTTTCAATACCATCTGTCCATTAATGGTTACAATAAATTTATCTTAATTCTGTTAAAGGTTTGAATTATATAGACACACAAAAACACACACTTTTTTGCAGGATAAAATCTATATACTTTTTGCTGTTGTGTCATTAAGTTTTTTTAAAAAAATTATAACAAAATTGAATGCACAAGCATCACAATAGTGACAGCAATCTCAACTAAGTTTAGCGGCACCTAGACTCTATCAATTATATGTAGTTCTTAAATTAAATAATGATATATAAATACTTTTAATATAAAATTATTTTCATTAAAAGGATGCTATTAAACTTTTTTGGTCAACAACTGTTGTCGTGTCTTGTATTATGTTATGTGGTCCTTGACGAACATATTGGATTGATGGGATGGATGTATTGTCATTTTACGAGCTTCGAGAATGTGGCCCAAATTGTGTACGGTACATTCCGATGCATTTGCACGTAGCAATTTGCGAAAGGGGAATTGCATAAACTCAGGTGCATTTACTGCATTTGGGCCTGATAAGGAGACAATTGCTTGCGTAGTGTTTTTGTTAAGGGTAGCCACATCTCTATCTCCTTCCTTTCACATTAGTTGAGAAGTCGCTAAAAGAAAATTTTAAGGATATACTACGAAATATACACAGGAAAATATAAGAACAAATGTTAATTAGTTATGTTTCTAAGTAATTTTCTCAAATACAACTTTTTGGGAAAGTATAAGTGTAACTGTGTAAGTGTTTTCACAAGTGTATAAATGAAATTAATAGTCTATATTTCAAGTATTGTATGAGAGAATTTATATGTTAGCATTTACATGAGAAGCTTTTAAAATACGGCTTATTAAAAAATGTATTGGTTTCTTATGATTAGATGATAGTTTGAATTTGATTTACTTAAAATTGCATTTAACAATTCACAAACTTAAAATTTAAAATTGCTTTTAACAACTTTTTTTTGTAGAGTTGAACAAAGAAAACCAAAAAAACAAAAAAAAACTATCCTAGTGTCTGGGAAAGGCTACTCGAACAACATAAGCAAAGAGGAAAGTGATACGAACCAAAAAGGGACACATGCTGCAATGGGGGTCAAGGAGTTGAGTTGAAAGATACATTCTTGTTTGATCAAGATTGATACTGATTTAGCTTCAGATTTGTTTGTGGCTATTGATCTAATAGAAATATATTCCAAGTGTGAAATGATGGATGATGCTAGAAGAGTTTATGACCCGATGCCAAAGAAGGATATTATTGCATATAATGTTTTGATCTTTGGTAACTCACAGTGTGGTGATGACTTACAGGTTGTCTCATTTTTTTTTTTCTGAGATGCACAATGAAAATATAGATTTTCAGTTTTCAGAAATTTCAATATCTTCTTATGAGGGAGAAAAATTCTGTGAAAGTTTTCTTGGCCATTCAAGGAAAAGCAAGCAATGTTGTGCAACAAGCCACATGGTTGTGCCTAAAGATTTGTTGCTGCAAACTCAAATCTTAGTGTGACAAAATTGTAATAATCTGAGGCACAAGATAATTGCCCCAAGTCCTGTCTCACTAACAAATATCATAAATTAAAGAGGTGGGGTGATCTTGAATTTGAAATGCAGTGGGCACTGGCTCTTGTTGCTACAGCAGTTGGGTGTCCAGAGAGAAATTGGCATGTCCCATGTGGTAGTGTTTCCAATGGAGATGGAAGTTTGGTTTTCATAACAAATGATTGGCATACAACATTGCTGCCAGTGTGCTTGAAGGCATATATTCGTGAACAGGGTTTAATGAATTATACAAGATTAGTTCTTGTCATTCATAACATAGGTCACTAATGCCAAGTAGCTTCTACAGTAGTTGAATCAATGAAAGTAGGATCTCTTATGTATTGGGCAAACGTATATTGGAGTAAAGAAAACTTGACAGGACCGTGGGTGCATATTGATGCTGTGAATTTTATTATTGATGGATGCAAAAAAATCTTTGAGCTGTGTGGTTTGTTTTGCTAAGCAAGGGGCCAATGATGTAATCCACAAGTACTATATGATCTGGTACAAGATAGCATCACAACTAGACCTAGTTAATACAACACCATGGATCCAAGGGGTGTCCTCTTGTTATCTGGACATGTCACCTTAACTGGGAGACCACTTGGAACAAGGGAAATGAGTTTTTTGGAGGCTGGACACTATCACAACCTTGAGGACAAGGTTGATTTGGAACGGTAGAGTAATGATACGAACCAAAAAGGGACACATGCCAAATTCTTGGACATTTATATTCTGTTAGGATATGTCACTATGTAAATTTATGTTTTTAATCAGATAGTCTTTTAATTCTGTTATTTTATATTTACCAGCATTTGTGATATAGCCACTTGGCTCATTATCCACATTTTTAGGACTTCCTTGTATCTATATAAATAGCAGTGATAGTAACGAAAGAAGGAAGAAAAGAATTAACCCAAAAATCTCTTCTTCTCTCTCTCTAAGTCTCTCCCCCTCTCTACTTCTTCTCTTGGAGACCTATCCCTTCTCTAATTGGGATATTTACTTCCTATCAGAAAGCTTGTAGCCCCAGTGAAGGGTGATTGAGCAACACAAGTCGTGCATCCTACGAATCTCCGTACTTAATTAGAAAGGAAATCAACACAGTTATTGTCTTCATGGAGAGTGTGTTCAATACAAACAGTTCAATCCATGGAGAAGAGGTATCAGATACTCTGTAGCAAAAAGGCAAAAGCAAGAATGGGGAGGGTGCAACCCACAATCATGTCAATGCCATGCTTTGAATTTGAGTATAATGGCACATCCCGAAGCCCTAAACTTCAACACAGTTTCAGACCGTGATATATTGCTAGCAGCTCTATGTGGGTGTTTGTGGAGATGCGCACATAACCAGTAAACCCCAATCGCCGCACACCATCGGAGTTTCTAATTAACCCCTCGAATCTTGCTCGACCTGGGTTCCCAAAATAACTTTCATCTACAAATTATGCATACCATTAAATCTAGTGGGGTTGCCGTGCGCCACCAGAGCCATTGTGAAGACAAGAAGAATTAATCATGCCATTCCAAAGACACGCGGAAGGACATCATATATAGTCTGCTGTTGCTGGTTGAATAGAACTTCATTTCGACTATGCCATGCCCACCAAATCCCTAAAAAAAAAAAGAGTGCTTCCTTTGGCCCACTTAGATCATTTTGCAGCCATCTCATCGGGTCCTACATAAGGTGGAGTCATAAGGTGGTTTGGTGGTTAGGGGGAGAAACATAAGGGTTGGAGTGATAAGTGTAACATTCTTTCTCCAAAAAAGATATTACAACATAGTAACAAGTAACTTTGCAAATTTCTTAAGTATCCTTGATTTAAAACTAAGTTTATTCCCAAAAATGTGAGTTAAATTTTTATTTTTCTAAAAGATGAGAAAAATAGAGAATTCATCCTTTAAAGGTTTTCCGTTGAAATATGAAAACTGTAAATTAATGCGAACACAGTGAAACAATCCATCATATATATATATATAGTAAAATGTTTTCATCAATACATGCGTAAGTTTTGGTCACTATATTGTAACATGTACATCAATACAGCGGAAGACTGTAAAATACTCTTAACATAGTTTAGATTAAAGCACATCATACTCAAAATACTGAAAGAAACTATCAAGTGAACACCTGAGCCGGTTAAGTCTCTTGACCTCTACTAAAAATAAAACAGCAAGACCAATAAGGACTTCCACTTGAAATCCCTATTTATCTACGCTGAGTCCTCTTCTGGATTCTCCTCCCAAGCTATGGTCCATGCTGCTGTATCGGACTAACCCACACCTTGGGCAGTTTATCTACTCAACATACATCAACACAACATAGAAAACATGTAAGGGTGAAAATCTTGTAAACAAGTTATATCATAAGAGTACACACAAGTAACACACAACATATATAATGCACACAGCATATATTACACTCACACAATGCTAGACTCATCCTCAAATGAAATCACACTACACAACATATATAATGCACACAACAGATACTATACCCACACAGTGTTATACTCATCCTCAAAAGAAATCACACTCAGACATATTAATTCCATACAGAAATGAATGCATGACACTTCAAAAATTCTCTATATATTCGGCACACTGCCACGAGGACACAGCCCGCTACTCCATGGAGATTTTTCCCTTCTTCGTTTGAGTAATAGGCGCGGTTAAATACTTAACATGATTGCACAACCATTCTCAAAGGTTTGCTTTCACACAGAACAATAATTCCACAAAAGCCACTCGCACCTTATCGTGAATAGACCGGTCAGTCAGGTTTATCCAAGTCGGGTATACGATTTTCCCCGGCTCAAGGATGCAAATGTTTGGCCATTGGTGGAAGTTCGAAACTCGGATAACCCCAGTAGGCAATTGTAGCCCAACTGCAACACCCTTTCTCCAAAAAGGATATTATACCATAGTTACCAATGAATTTCGAAATAACTTAGAAATTATTTAGTGAAAACTCAACATTCCTTCTCCAAAAACGTGTGTAAATTTTCTTCTTCTTTTAAACAAAGAGAAGAATGGAGAATATGTATTAATTCCTTTCAAAATGTTTTTAAGTGCGGAAGCATAAAATAGTGTTTTCAGGAATGAAGTCTCATTTCATGTAACTATCAGAGTTTTTACAAGGAAAGTTGTAAAATACAGTGAACATCTAAGCCAGTCTGGTCTCTAAACCTCTACCCAAATAATACAATAACCATCTATCCTTCTCGGAATATCTATCAATCTATTCAGCAGCATTCTTCAGCTCCTCTCCTAAGAGCTAGCCCACTTCTTGGGTAAAACATCTAGTCCTTCATGCATCAACACAACAAAGCAGGCAAGGGTGAAACTCTAAACAACTTAATAGCTGGGTACACAGTAACATACAACACAATCACTAAGGAATCATACTTAAATAACCAGTATATCAACATATCAGATAATCAGCACAATAAGAATTTCACTCAACACAGCACATTTGGGAACATCCAATGGGAACATCGCTTTCAACAAAGCATTTGGGAACATCGAGTAGGAACATCAAGTAAGAACATCATGTGGGAACATCGAGTAGAAACATCGCTTTCAACAAAGCATATGAGAACATCGTGTGGGAACATCGCATTAGTACTAAGTATATGGGAACATCGCCTTTCACTAGGCATATCTCTTTCACTTCCAACCACTCAGAACCACTTATCTCAAACCACATAGAATCACCAGAACACACAAAATCACATTTAACAAATAAGAATTCCAAAACACACATCTCAGGAAAAACACAGAATCTTACCACTCAGACAGACATGGAAACCATTTATTCCAGACAACTCGTACTTCGTTTATATTCAAGTTCCTAAAAAATATATCAGTATATAACAGTACCAAAAAGTGATTAACTCATTGAAAAAGGGTCAAAATGGAAATATTTCGAAAATACTTGAACACCAATTTATTTTCAGAAAAAGCCCATTGAAACTGTTTTCACTAACTTTCACTGTTGAAAATATAAAGAATATTGAACCTAAAATATATAACAGTAGAATTCACCGAGAATCTATTACCATTATATTCTCCAATTATCTTAGTCATGTATATACCGAGTCTCTAAGTTAAGAATTCCCCAAACAACGTATCGATACAGATCCCAGACCAGAGAGAGACAGACTGCTTTAGCCCCTTCAAAGGTCTCACTTCCTTTCTAGACAGATCCATACTGATAAACCATTTATCTTAACCATGACCTTGTATATCAATGATAGATAATACCAGAGTTTTCACAAAATAATAAATAGTATTCTCATTGCAATAAAATCATATTTACGGGTGCAACACTCTTTCTCCAAAAAGGATATTACACCATAGTAACCAAAAAGTTTCGCAAATACTTAGAAAATATTTGATAAAAGTTTGTAAAGCTCTTTCAAAAATGCGGGTAAAATTTTTTCTGCTTTCATAGAAGAAGATGAGAAGGATGGTGAGTAAAATCCCTCGTTTTCTTATTAAAGATTTTAACTGTAAAGCAAACCCTCATGTACAGAAAAGCACTTCCTCTCATATATATATATAACATAATACTTTACAAAGGAGTTTTTTCTAAGACAAACTTAGATTTTACACTGCAAAAGAAAAAGAAGTCAAAGCTACTCTAAACCAAAAAGTACAAAAGTGGTAAAAAAATACATGATATTATGTACAGTCGAGCCGTGATCCCATTATCTACACAAAAGGGATCTATTACTCTAAAACCCTAACTCAGATACATTTATGGACAAGACCAGGTAGACCCTCCTAATCCAGGCAAGCTAGAGTGTAGGTGTAGAACCCTAGTTACCGGAACCCAATCGAAGTTGAATCCTGATAGATCCGGTCTAGGTAGCTAGAGTGTCACTAGTAAGGTCAGAGGTAGCCCAAGAGTATATAGACTCTTCGGGTTCCTCTTTGATTTCCTCATCCGACAAGGATTCGGATAACCAAATGATATCTTCGGATTCTGACTCAGATGGACGGGGTAAAGGGGAATAAGTTGGTGGATTCGCTTCTCCCAGAGGTAAAACTGGTACGTGACCTACAGAACCCTCAGTTCTTGCAGGTGCTGTTGTGGAAGTGTCTTCAGAGGTTCCATCTTGGTTTTTATCCGAGGATCTATCTCTCGACTTCGACGATACATGACCAGAACCATTTCCATCATGTTCCGAAGGATGTGAACTACCACCTCCACTGTCACCACTATCCCCACTATCAAAGATCATGTCATCTGAGATAGTTCCTAAAGGTCTCAATTGATGCCAGGGTAACCTAACATCTAAGATCATTTGTTCTTGGACGGGTAGTGGGTTTGGTGGGGCTCCACCTCCAGTATCTATTGTTTCCACTGTTCCTACAAACTGACCCCATTGTGTGCTAGGACATATTTTCCACCATACGCGGTCTCCTCCTTGAGGTTCTATGGTTAGGTGTCGGACAGTTCCCAATCCCTTGTCATGTGGGTCCATCTACTCAGTTATGTATCAACACAACAAAGCAGGCAGGATGAATCTCTAACTCAAATTAATAGAAATAGTACAAGTATTTTATCAAACATAAACCACACAACACTCAACTCAATCATCAAAAACAAATAGCTAACATAGACAATCAAGTCATCCAAATCAACATAACAGTATAGCAAATCGTTGGAAAACACATAATCAGATCTCAAGCAGACAGGTCTTACCTTGTATCTAGAGAGCCTGTAAAACAATGCATTTCACAATAATATATCTCATCAATGTTTTATTAATGCATGCCTCTTCTATATTTCTCAAATCACACTGGTGTAGTGCTCTAAGGAGACTTTTCCAACCTTAACTTCAGTGAGCGATCGGCTGCTAGTAAACTTAACAGCATAAACAGGAAATTCCACTTTGGATCCCTAAGAATACTTCGGAATATTGCATTTAAAATTTAATACCTGATCAGAAATAGAACTGTTAGTCATATTTATCCAAGTCGGGTATTCGATTTGTCTCGACTCGAGGATATTCACCGACACGGCCTTTTGAGACTTTCAAAACTCAGATAATCCCAGTAGACAATTGTAGTCCAACAGAACCTATTTTCAACCCAGCCTCTAGGTTGTATGCTCAAACATCTTTATGCAAATGCTCAGGATATAATTCTCTTCAATTCCTCTTTGATTCTCTTTGTAAAACTTTCTCTGTTTTACTATCTCTTTTCTCAAAAATCTCTGTATCTTTTCAAAACTCTTCGTAAGAAACAAGTCAAATCCTATTATGGAAAGACCACTTGTATGAACATGTAACTGTTTTAAAATCATTGTTTCTCATAAAAACTCTTTTACTGTATACTTTAAAAACATAAGACTCTTGCCTCTTTTTACTGCTTTATTACGGACTAATTCGTTATCTCGGCTTTATTTATTTTAAGTTGCTCAATCAAGTGAATCGGTATAAAAAGAGTTATTAACTGTATTACAAGAAGATCAAACCGGGCATGGCCACTTTGGATTGATTAGGAGAGAAAAGATCAACAGTATTTAAACTTACGTCCGCTTTTTAAACAGTAGATGTCTGTTCTCAGTTTTTAGATAGCTTCTTGGTAATGGAATAATTACACAGCGGCTGAGCCGACTGCTGTAATCGGTGTCCAACTTTCTTGAAAATTTAATACAAGCTTAGTGACCGAAATTAAGTTTGATTAATAATGGCTTAGGTTTATTTTTGAAGATGAAAAGATTACACGACGGCAGAGCCATCTTTGGTAATCAGTATCCCATTGTAAAATCGATCCTATGCACTAGGTGAACATAGTCAATTTATCTCTCTTCTGAAATACTTAAACTCCAATTATCTTCCAGGAAAAAGACCCATTGAAAGCCTATCTCACTAATTTCCATTGCCATAGACATTGGAAATTAAACTGAGTTATGTGCATATATATACAGATTGGATATCCACTCGATATTTCCCACAAATAATATAACGATAGAATTCACCGAGAATTCATTACCGTTACATTATATTCCGAAAGATGCTATAACAGTAGGTTCACCAAGAATCCATTACCGTTACACTCTTTTATCCGTTCCAATCTTTTTATATATACGGTATTAAGAAAATTGCTTCTTTCCCAATCTTATCTTGTCACGTATATACTGGGTTTCCAATGTTAAGATTTCCCCAAACAGCGTATCAGCACAGATCCTAGGCCAGAGAGAGACGAATTGCTTTAGCCCCTTCAAATGTCTCACTTCCTTTCTAGACAGATCCATACTCATTGTATTTTCTTTGCGGTAAACTCTCATTTACGGTATGTCTAAAATTTGCCATTATAACGGTATGTTTACAAAAGTTCAAAAGTGATTTTGCCGTAGCTTCTCCTCTTACTCGAAATTTCTATATAAATTTGGGCATTATAACTCCACAATTTATAAATAGCACAAAACAATTAAAATAAGACTATAAGGCAATCATAAAGCATGTTTAAACAAACAAAAAGCTATAAACATACAAACAAGCAATTTCACACACAACCAAGATCAAACTCATACTACTAAAATTAAGATGAGAAGAGAAGCCCCTTTCCTTGACCAAAATATTGATGAAGAACAAAGCAAGAACACCAAAGAAATTTAAGACTACTAAGAAGAAATGAGAGAGTTTTTGGTGTTTAGTCTTCAAGGCTCCTTGGCTCCCTTTTGGTGTGTGTAAAAATTTATGAACCAAGAGACCTATTTATAGTGAGGGAGGGGCGGCCAAGAGGGGATCAAGAAGGTATTAAAATATTGTGAGGTCACCTAGCTTTTTGGTGTATATGTCATTAAGCTTAAAAACATAAAAGATCCATTTTTTCCATTGGCTAGTTTAGGTGACAAAAATCATGACTCATGAGCCAAAAAAGTTCATCCAAGGGCCCTCATGGAGTGAGGATGTCGACCAGCACAAGGGCAAGGGGGGACCATTTGATCAAATAGTGAAAAACTTTATAGTTTCCTAAATAAACGGCCGGAAAACTGATGGCATTCTAGTCCTTTTGCAAACAGATGCTAAAAATAATTTATTAAAAGGTGAGGACCTTCAAGAAAATTTTGAAAATAGTAAGTGTTAGTCTTAAAGACTTTATACAAGAGTTTATGGATTTTTACGGTAAAGGATAGGCTTTACGGTTTGCACTAACAAAGGAAAACGGACGCACTGTAAGTGCAAAACAGTAATTTTTCAAAAAATTCCAAAAAAATTCCTAGAAAATCACAAATTTAATATAAACACCAATGGTCTTTCTTAAAATTTGATTTTGAGCCTTCCTTGACCACTGAAAATCTATCCTGGTTTCTGTAAACATCGTTTTACGTGTTTACTGAGACGGAAAACGTAACTTTTTATCTGTCTTTCAAAAAATTTCAAAATAAATTTCATAATTCATAAAAAATATAAAAATATGGTGTACTGTTCAAGTTTTTCATTTTGACTTCGTTTTGGTCTCCGTATCAGTTCTTAGCTCTTACCATAAACTGCGGAAACCAAAACTGTAATTTTTGAAATTAGTTTCTCCACAAATTCTAGAAAAATTTCAGAGAATCATAAATATTATAAGAAACAACTTTCATGAAGAAAGATAATTTTTTCGGTTGGTTTAACACATTTTTACTAATTTAACTCTTTTTCGTCTATTCCGGTAACTATAGTTTTCAAACGTCGTAAGAAAAATGACTGTTTTAGTAAAATAACTTGATAAGTATTTTAAACCCCTAATTATAAGACTACAATAATTTTCTTATCACTTAGTTCACACCAGATCATTTAAAACAGACAACACAAAAATACAGAAAACAGAAGCCTATAAAAACGTATCTATTTTACTATTTATGCTGTAATACTTAACCGTAACTGGTCTTTCTACTTTTCTTAGATTTCTATCAGGTCTTTGTAATTCCTATCTCATCTGTTTTCCTATCTTGGGTATGTATCCTTTTCCTAACTAACAAACTACGGAGTTCCGTTTAAAAAGGACTAAAACCGTAATTTCTTTATTTCCTCCTCTTAAAATCCAAACTTAATTCCTAAAACTTTTATATGTCATCAAGCTACTATGTCTTCCCTTAAATACCTTTTGGAAGTGTCATATGAATTTTTCAAATTCATTTCGTTATTTATCCCAATAATCAGAATGTCCGTATATAATCTCCTGACTTCCGTATTTAACTTTAAACCACTAAGTTTTTATCCAAAAAATATCAAAGTAGTTTTAATCCTCTAAAATTAACACTCTGTCTCTTATAGTGAAATTTTAGGATGTTACAACGGTAGTCTAAATTTGGCTATTATAACGGTATGTTTACAAAAGTTCAAAAATGATTTTAACATAACCCTCTTGCTTCCACAAAATTTAATAAAATTTGGGTATTATAACTCTACTATTAATACTTAGTACAAAATAATTATTTTAAGGCTATAAAACAATTTATTAAGGCATAAAGGTAAAAACATATAAAGCATACAAGACAAGCATAAATAAGAATCAAACTTGAAGAAGAACAAGCAAGAACACCAAAAGAAATTTAAGACAACTAAGAAGAAAAGTGAGAGAAAAGTGTTTTGCCTTCATGCTCCTCTTGGATTTGTGAGAAAAATATGAAGCACCCCCTCCTATTTATAGTGGATGGGGCGGCCAAGAGGAGGGACCAAGAGGGAAATAAAAATTTGTGAGGTCACCTAGCTTTTTGATGTATATGTCATAAATCCATAATTCAAAAATGATCCATTTTTCTAATTGGCTAATCCTAATGACTAAGCATGGTGACTCACAAGGAAAAAACTCATCCAAGGGCCCTAAAGGAGTATGGATGTCGACCAAATGGAGGAGGAAGGATAGCCATTTAATTACATAGTGAAAAGCTTTATGTTTAGGTAGTTTAAGTGAAAATCAAGGGTAAAATGGTCTTTTTACATGCCCACCTTACTATTCAAGGTAATCATGATGTTCCCCACTATTATGTACTTCTTAGAATCGTATTTGAACCCCTCAAAGTTCTTAAGATTCTATATCATAGCCACTATATCTCTATTCGGCTTATTCCGCAAATAAGGGTCAAAATAGTCTTTTTACTAATCTAATATCCCAAATTAATTTTAAATGGTAAGAATTTATGGGGAATCTCAAAAATAACATGTAGAAACCTCGTGAAAAAGTTTTGGGATTTTTATAGTAAGGGTAAGCCTTACGGTTTGCAAAAACAAAGGAAAACGGATGCGCCGTAAGTGAAAAACATCACTTTTTCAGAAAATTTCAGAAAAATCCCAAAAAATTTGCAAATTGAATTTAATCACTAATGGTCTCTCTTAAAATTTGATTTTGAGCACTCATTGGTCAGCATAAATCCATTTTTGACAAAAAATCTCTATTTTTCGTACTTTATAAGGATCAGAAAAGTAGCGTTTTGACCTGCTTTTCAGAAAATTATGAAATAATTTTGAAAAATCTCAAAAAATATAAAAACATGATTCAGCTTTTCAAAATCTTTTTCTGACCTCAGTTTGGTCTCCGAATCAGTATTTTACTCTTTCCGTAAGCAACAGGGTCAAAACGGTAATTTCTAAAATTTTCCAAAAATTCTAAGAAAATTCCAGAAAATTATAAATATCAAAAGAAACAACTTTTGTGAAGGAAGTTTATTTGTCTAAGTTGGTTTGAAACACTTGTGCTATTTAAAACCTTATCCATCTATTACTGTAAGTACGGATATCAAACGTTAAGGAAAGTGTGTTTGTTTTACTGAAATAACTTGATGGGTACTTTAAAACCTTCAATGTAAGGCTAAAATAATTTTTGTAGCACTTCGATAACACAATTTCATATAGAACACTTAATTGACGGAAAATAGCAAACAGAAGTATATATAAAACTTAACTATCTTTCCATTCTAAGCTGTAATATCAACAAGACTTATTGCTTCCATACTATCCAAAGTATATTAGATCCTAAAGTCTCTATCTTAACTGTTCCTCCATCTCCAGTATTTATCCATTTCTTAACTAACAGATCACAGAGTTTCTCCTAGATAGACTAAAACTGTAATTCCTTTATCCTATTCTCTAAAATTCCATACTTAATCTCTAAAACCTTTATGGATTATCTATTCACCATTTCATCTTCTCGAATACCTTTTGGGGAATCAAGTATGAATTTTCCATATTCATTTATCAGCTTACTCTAACAATCAAGAATGTCCGTAAAATGCCTTTTGACTTCTACGTCAGCTCTAAACCATTATTTATTATCCGAAAATCTTAAAGGTAATTCTAATCCTCCAAAATAAATATTTTGTCTCATAGAGTGAAAATTTTAGAATGTTACACCAACCGTATCAATTCTCAACCACGTATATTATGGGTTATAACTCAATTTGGCACACAGCCTGGTGAAATGGCACATGGCCCAATGAAATGCACATGATAAATGCATAATACACTGTACTTTTTCCATCACTCAGTGTTAATTCATATCTTAAGAATAGTATTTTCACAACTTCGGACACTCAGTCCATAATTATCTCTCACTTCAACCTCTTAAGAAATCATTTTGGGAAATCTCCTTAAGAAAACTCTTTTTAGGAAAATTCATCTACTTTAGGCTTTGGCTTTTTTAAGAAAACATATTTTATTGACGTATAACTAAATCTTGTACTCATTTCTTACTTTACCGATTTTTTACATGATAATTGATTTTTCCCTCGGCTTTCGAAAATTTAATTACAAAATGATCACACGGCGGCAGAGCCGACTGCGGTGACCAAACCATAGTAGTTTAAAAGCGATAATAATATAGCTTAAGTTCATTTTTATAAAAAGCTCTTTGGAAGCTTACCCACAGTAATTTTCGCCGCATATATACAAACTCCCTAAGTCAGGAAAAATAACCCATCAATAAGGTTCCCAGGAAAGATCTAGAGGTGAGTCGCAGCTGCTAAGAGACCCGTCTTTCCTAGCCAGAATAGTACCAATGAACTATTCAAACCAACCATCTTTCTGTATATCTATGGTAAAAATTGAAGGGTTTTGTCATAGAAAATAACATCATAGAAATTATTAACTTATTAATTACTTTTCCTCACGTAATAATGTCCAAGAGAGATACGTCCCCTGAGCCAGGTCGGACAGTACACCGTAGATGCACTCACATACCTAACCAACCAACGTATTCCCAAGTGGCCAAAAGAACTTCGGAGGTGTTAATTTTACAGATTCCAAATTCAATTGTTTTATATTGATTACGGAGGCATAGCCCAAGCTTTAGTATTTAAAATTTCGCCATTAGAACAGTATAATTATTAAAACTCAAAAATAAATTTAACATTATAACACTACAAATTATAAAGCTCATAAATAATTAAATAAACACAAAGAATAATTTAGATAAAGCATGAAAACAATTAAATAAAGTTTAAACAATTAAATAAAGCTTATAAACACATAAACCACCCAAGTGGTTAGCAAACAAAGATCAAACTTATGTAAAACTCTAATAACTTTATAGAATTTTCCCCTTACCACAAAACTTTGAAGAAAAGAAGACCTTGAAGATCAAAGCTCTTAAAACTCAAGAACAAAGTAAGAACACTTTGAAGAAAACTAAAAACTCATGAATGAAATAAAGGAGGAAGAAAGAAGAAATCTTGGAAATGCATCAAGATTTTGGTGTGAAGAATTATATATGAAGACCCTTCCCCTCTATTTATAGGGAGATGGGGCGGCCAAATTAGCAAGGGAGGAAAAAGGCATTCTTTCAATTGTGTGGTCATGCATGATGATTTTAATTAGGCATTTTAGGAAATTAGGAAAATCAACTAATTCTCCCACTTGGTTTTCTAGAAGCAAAATATCCTCTCCCACTTGCTCAAGGAGGGCGCTTTTGGGGCTGAAGAGAGAGGATTGTGAAATTCCATTTTTACCCCTAGGGTTTTAAGTGAAAAGGATAGAAAAAGAAAGATTGAAATGGACTTTTCATAAATCAAAATTTGAAATAATTAACTTAATTGATGAGAACCAATGATAATGCTTGAAAATGTTATGTTAGCCTTAAATAGCTTCATGGTATCATTTTTGAAATTTACTGATAGTGCAATCTCTTCAGTTTTCACCGTTTCGCAGGTATAACTCCGAAAATAGAGCAAAAAATGGTATTTTGAAAACACCATTTCCCCCTCTTGGTCTCCTCAAGCATAGAGCAACGCACTATCAGTTCACCAAACTCATTCACCTTCAAAGGTGTCATTGCCTACCGCAGATCATATTTTTGTCCCTCCTAAAACTTCTTGCATTTCCATGACTGGTCAGGATGCAACTGGAAGTATGGGAAAATTTGGAGAGAGACTCAAACTTAGCAACATACTCTCCAACAGACATTTCCTTTGTTTCAGGTTTAAGAACTCCATCTCCTTGTTATGATGGACGTTTTCGGGAAAATATTTAGTAAGAAAACGCTCACGGAACACAGCCCAAGTAATGGCTATCCTCTAGCTACCAACAACTAGCGTACCCCACACCACCAAAACTTAGCATCACCTACCAGCATGTAAACAACAAACGTCGCCTTCAGTTCATCTGCACACGCCATAGCTTCAAAAATCTTCTCTAACTCCTGAATCCATAGTTCTGCTCCCTCAGGGTTATAACCTCCATTAAATTGGGATGAATGGTTTATTAGTATGGTTCTGGCTAAGGAAAGATAAGGTCTCTTGAGAAGCCTTAGCTCACCTCTTTTTCTTGGGAACCATACCGATATGCTGTTCATAAATCTTAACCTAGGATTTATGAAGACCCCCCCCCCCCCCTCTATTTATAGGGAGTGGGGTGAGCTCATGAGGAGGTGGGAGGAAGATATTTTAGTTTTGCAATTTTAGATAAATGAATAATCAAACTATTTCCTAATTGGCTCAAAGGCATATCACTTGGATCACTACATGGATCAAGAAGCAAAATATCCTTTCCCACTTGCATGATAAGGGCGGGTTTAGGGGCTGAAGAGGGAGGTAGTGAAATTCCATTTTTACCCCTAGGGTTTTAAGTGAAAAGAAATGAAAATCAAGGGCAAAATAGTCTTTTAATAAATCTAAAAACTCACAAATTAATTTAAAATGTGAGGACCAATGAGAGTGCTTGAAAATACCATGTTGGCCTCAAATCGCTTCATGATATCATTTTTGAAATTTTACTGATGGTATAATCTCTTTGGACGTTTTCGCCGTTATTCAGGTATAACTCCAAAATAGAGCAAAAATGGTATTTTCAAAAATTTGCACAAAAATAATTTCTAAAATTCACAAATAAAAAATTAAAAATAAAGTATAAATAGTTTTTAGACTTATATCACGAAATTTTGCACTGTTGAATCAAGATCTTTGTGCTATTTGCTTCCGTTTAGCGTATTTTTTTTTTGTAAATTTCAAAAGTTTTCCAAAAATTTGATAAATTTTTTTGAAAATCACAAATATTAAAAGAAACTGCTTTTATGAAGGAAGATAATTCTCTGGGTTGGTTTGGTACATTCATGTTATATAAAACATATTTTGTCATTTACAACGTAAATCGTTTGCTGTTTGAAACTCAACGTCAAACGAAAACTATCCGTTTCAATACAAAGAAAGAATATGTATATTAGAAACCTATTTTTTAGATAACAATAAATTACTAAACATTCATATCACAAATAAATTCTCGTCAGTTTAATCTACCGTACTATAGGGACCAAAACTGTACTATTTCCTTTTTGGCTCTCTGAAAACTCTCAAATATATTCTTAAAATCTTCAAATAATGCCAAATCACTGTTTCAATCCTCAAATATATTTTCTGAATCTAATTTGAAATTCTCATATCATTATAAACTTATTCTGACAGTCAAAGACGTCCATACCGTTTTGACTTCTACGTTAGTTTTATCAAAACGATATTTGTGTAGGACTAATTTAGATAAATTGAATATTTAAGGGGCTAAAATAAAATAGCGAAAACTAGAAACAAAACTTTTTCTTTTACAGGGATCATAAACAAAAAAAATTACAGGGATAAAAAATAAAACTCAGTCAATATGCACAACGATAGATAAGAAATAATTAAATCATGGAATTTTGTAAAATATAATTATTTAACTTGTTCCTATCTTAGAAAGACCATGATGCATCACAATATTTTGAAAATTAATTTATCGATTTAATTTGTATATTAATCCCAATAATCAAACATAAGAATTCATAATTTGTAATAACTACTTTGAGTTAATAGGTTAAGAATACTACCTTTAAAAATTTGTTATTGCAGCAAAAAAAAATTTGTTGTTAACACAATTTTATGCCATAAATTCACTTTAAAACAAAAAAAAATCATGGGGAAGTTTAAAAACCCTTTAGTCTAATTATAGTTTTTGTTACTTTACTTTTTTTACAATTTATCATCACTTTTAATGTTTATCCTTTTTATCTTCATTTGTTGTACTACTTTTTATCTATCTCAACGATCATTTTGTCTCTAAATAATGAAGTCTCAAAACTCTAAAACACCATGTTTCTATTTGTAGTACACCATGCATGTCAGTTTTTTTTTCAAATTGTTCACTTAAGTATTCTCTAATTCTTTCCTACCCTATAATTTTCCCTTTTGGGAATTGCTATAGTGACTTCTTCTTTTATTTCAAATGTCTTAATAAATATATAAAATTAATTTGATAATTTATCAAAGGCTTAAATATGTTCTAGGTTATTCTAAATTTCACCGTTTTAATTTTAGTCCCTGCAAATATGAGTCAAAGTTTTTTGGTCCTACAAGTATTTTTTTTATTTTAGTCCTTTTAGTGATTTAGCGCTGAGGTGACATTGACACGTCACTTATTAATCAGGCGTGTCATATTCAAGTGCCAACTAAAATCAATTTGTAAGACCATGTCACCACAGCGCCAAATCACTAAAAAAACTAAAATAAAAAAAACATGTATAAGACCAAAAAACTTTTGACTCATATTTACAAGGATTAAAATCAAAACGGCTAAATTTAGAAATACTTCGATCATATTTAAGCCTTTATCAAATTAGTCTTTTACTGCTTGGAAATTTGGCATCAAAGTAGTTAAAAGCCAGTGTCCATCAAAAGGAGTTTAGATGGTGTATGCTATGTATGTAGTAATAATAATAATAATAATAATAATAATAATAATAATAATAATAATAATAATAATAATAATAATACTAATACGTTCTAGTTCCTCATTGTAATTTCCAAAATAGATGGCAGGTGGCAGCACCGAACAAACCACATAGATGCTGCTCTCCCTCTCAAAAGTGGAGCCTACAGAAGGCGAAGGCTTCCCTGATGATAGGCAAAATTACACCAAAGCTATCATTGTTTCCGTTTCTACGAAACAATGACTAAAAATAAAATTTCTCCTTTCAAGGAGAGGACTTTCATTAGCTAAAACTAACAACTAAGAAACTAATTTCTTCTTTAATATTCTTGGTAACCCCTTCATTACATCATTGAGCTATATTTATAGTATTTATCTAAGTAATTTTAGATCATTCTAATCCTAGGGCATACTTACATTTCTTTATTTGGGCCATAACATTGGGCCATAACAATCGATAAAATTTTTAATTACTGTCAATTAAGTTAACGTTTCACAGCATACAAACAGAAATATAAACCAAGAAAGGCAAACTACTAATCAATCACAACAGAATCTATTCTCATGAATCCAATAATCCGAATTACGCAGTTTATGCATACCATTTCAATATACTTCAGTTGCTTCAAAACTTGATCTGTTTCCACTCCTGCAGGGGAAATGGATAAAGTTCAATGAAAGAAGGGAATTAAGAACGATGATCTTATGCAAAATGAAGCAAGATATTGTTCAAAGCAAGCTTGACAGAAAAATAACTTAGAAACAGAAAAGGACAAATATGCAAGCTTGACAGAAAAATAAAGCTCCTCCTAGGCCACACCTCCCAATTTACTCCTGAACATGAGGGTCATCAGGTTGGGCTAGCTAAAGTCTAAATGCATAATGGCTAATTTGCATAATTTAAGACAGCCAATATTTCGCAAAAATAAAGTTTAAATTTACAGACTGAAATGTTGAAAGTTTAGCATTAAGATAGAAAAAGGAAAATGAGATATGGAGAAGAGACAAGAAAATATATTCTCTTATGAGACTTCGAATAACTTTTGCAAAACATTGACCTTCCACCTCTAGATACCAAAACCAAGACGATGAAAACACTTGTACCCTTTACTCTGGCGGCAAAACAAGCAATTACTAAATTAATCAACAACAACAACAATAATAATATATGATAATTTTCAACAATATGCATAGTGCCCCTAGAAATGTTTGGTGGTGATGTGCGCTTCTAAGATGTCAAGATCGCTCTAATACATGCAACATATAACACTGACAATTCACTAAATCACTACTATATACGTCTAATAATATATTGCATTTCGGTATAAAACATTTTAAATACATGTCCATATAGTTAAACATGTCCGATGAACCCTATACATGTTTTCATACAATACAAGTAAATATTATGTTTTGTATGAAATTTAATTTAATGTAATAATATATCAGTTGTGCTGTGTAGTGTCCTTATGTTCTTTATATGTTGCCATCACCACTCTGTTGTGCCGTGACTCCCCTACCTTGAATAAATCTCTCTGCCTTATGCTCATGAATTCTAACAAACAACGGTATTCTATACAGAAGAGCTAGCATGCATATCTGGCCATATTTGGTTCAGGTTAAAAAAAACTCTAACCATAAATAACCTAAAATTCAGGTTCCTTTAATTTGGGAAAAGATAAAATTTTCCCAGCAATGGGAAAGTCACATTCCTACCATCGATTAGTGCGACTTTTAGATGAATGGCTGAAATTGATTACCGGTCACCTAACTATCCAGTTTCTAACATATTTTATATTATTTGCTAAAAGGGGTCTAAAAATGATAAAATTGAAAATATACCCAGTTATTTAAAAAATAATTTAATATTAAAATTTTGTTATTGGTTATATAATTCATTAAACGGATATAATTTTTTGAAATTTTTTTTGGTTTTTTATGTTGGATATATACACTCATCACACAAATTGTAACCTCGCCTTTTTTTTGTCAAAATAACTTCACCTTTCTGATTTGCAGGATACAACTATGACAATATAACCACTGAGCATTAGGATACAACTTGCTGAAATAGGTTAAAGTGGGAAATGCTTGTGAAATGGTTAAATTCAAATTCTGCTTTGCTTAGTTGACAGGGATTGTTTCCACATGAACGAAGGTAATTTTTTTTGGTCAACTACGACGGTCATATGTTAACAGGCATTGTTACCCTTCCATGAATTGGCAAACCAATGGGTGAAAACGTATGGGTCCAATTGCTGGGTCATACGTTTAATGAATGCTGCACAAGTTAACAGAGCAAATGAGATCTGCAAGCGATAAAGTGATATAAAGGATGACATTTAAAAACAATAGTCCCGAGAAAGGATGAAGGATAAACAATATTTAAAAACAATCAAAATAAGTGATAAAGGATGAACAATATTTTGCCATTTTTCAGGGAGATTGTGCAAAAAAAATCCCCGGAAATACAACAAACAATACAGGAAAAAAGGAGATTCTTTCTCATATCCGATTGAGAGGCGGTGAATGCTGAACGCTGGATGTAACGTCCGTAATTTTGGAATTTCTGTATTAATTATATTTTAATATATGGATAGGTGATTCAGGTGTGATAAATATTTTGGAAAATATGATTTCATAGATAAATTCTTTTGGAGCTGAGAAAGCAATAGGTTAAGCTCGACGTCAAAATACAACGGATATCGGTTCATGTCGTTAACTGACAGAATGACTGTATCATGATATAGAAACCCTAAATTGGAGTTAGAAAAGGGATTCAAGGTTTCCAATAGTGATTTGACAATATTTGAGAATTTTAGAATTTTAATTGGGAATTTTCTGAGAAACGGATAAGAAAGAGTATCGTTTTGGTCCCTATAGTATGACTAGGATGAACTGCGAGTGGGTTTGGAGACCATAACACTTTAGAAAAATATTTCAACAAGACAAATAATGTTTTTACATTATTATGGAATTTTACAAATTATTTTGGGAATTTTTAGAATAGCAGATTAAGAATTGCGGTTTTGGTCCATGTAGAATTAAGGACAGGCAAAATGGGAGATCAAATGGATGCCAGAAGGTTAGGAAATGATCCAAAATCAAATGTAAAGGTCACCAATAGTGTTCTTACAAGATTTATGATTTTTGAAATTTTTTTGGGATTTTTCAGAGAAAGTGCAGTTTAACCCTAATTTACGGGTTACGGTGAAAACGAAAAATTACCGTGTTGCTTCTGAGCTTGATTTCTATCCACCAAGACCTTTTTGGCACTTGAATTTCGTGGTATTGG
Source organism: Glycyrrhiza uralensis (assembly GCA_030159175.1). Taxonomy (NCBI): domain Eukaryota; kingdom Viridiplantae; phylum Streptophyta; class Magnoliopsida; order Fabales; family Fabaceae; genus Glycyrrhiza; species Glycyrrhiza uralensis. The sequence continues at coordinate 7,349,028 of BRZY01000007.1, forward strand.
ATTACCATGTGAGTCTTGAGAGTCATTTACTTCAATAAGTCATGTTGGGATAGTTTTAACCATGAAACGTAAAAGTTACTGCATTTTACTACCGTAATTTACCTCTTACCATGGTTAAAAGTGAAAAATTATTTACCTTAACCCTTGGACCAGCCAGAACTGCCCTACACTCTTGTAGAAGAGCGTAGAATTTTCTTGATTCATTAGAAAAGACCAATTTACCCTTTGCCTAAATAATTAATTACCAAGAGAGGAAATGACCACTTTGTCCCTTTGATTTTGCCCTCAAGTTTGCTCCAAACTACCTAAGAGCCATGCAACCCTCTTGTTCAATTTGGACCCTTGATTAGGCATCCCATTTAATGGGGAGACATCTTGGCCATTGAATTAATTTAATTACACAAATCATAGTTAAAACTTAACCTAGTCTAGTTCCATTTTGACTAAGCCTTAACTCTTGTTGGCTTTGGCCTTATCCTCTCCTTTTCCCTCAAGCTGGCCACCCTCTTCATCGCATGGGATAATGTTGGACTTCATCTCACTCAAAGTTGGATTCAATTCCATTTTTAGGTCCACACATCATAGCCTAGCACTTGTAAGGATCTTGTTTGTCTTTCACTTAACTTCATGAAGTGCAAAGTGATCTTAACAAACTTAATCTCTAAGACTTCCTTAGTGTGTGTAGGCATGAGATCATAGGGAGAGGAGAAGAGAATTTCATTCATTATTCCAAGACAACTTCTCTCTCTTCAAGCCAATTCTCCAACTTCTCTCTAAACTTCTTCTTTTTCCTTCAAGCTTTTTCTTCCATTTCCATGGAAGTTCTCCACCATCTTCAATCATATTTTTGATTCTCTATACAATAATCAAGTGTAGAGAATCCATTTTATACACTTTCTAAACACTAGCCTTCATCCAATCATCAAGTGTTCTTATTTTTCAAGAATACAAACTCTTGAACTTTGATCTTGATTCTTCAAGCTACAAGGTTGGTTTCTTATTTTCAATCCATTAAATCTTCTTCTTGATTCATGATCTTTTTATTCATATGATTAAAAGTGGGTTTCTTCAACTTTTTCTTGAAGGAACTTTGTGCTTGGAACCAAGTTATCATTTTTCTTCACTTTGGTTCATATGTAACAAGGGTATGATAAATATCCTTTCATCTCTAGTTTTCCTTTGGATTTCAAGGTTGTCTCATGAAGGAGAAAGATCTTACTTTAGTATTTTTGGGTGTGTTATGTTTGCTTTTGAAAGGTGGTGATCAAGGAGTGGTGGAAATCCTAAAAGTGAGGATTTTTCCTCAAGAGGCTAGAAGACAAGGTAAGGGAAAATCTCTATTTTTTGTGAGTTGTAGGATTCACGGAGTGCTATGTGCTTGTCTATCATATTTCTTTTAAAGCTTGAGGATCATGTTTAAAAAGGATGACTTGATCATTCTAAAAACTATGATTTTTGCTAACCTTGATCTTTATAAAAAGCTTTGATTTCTAATAAAGAAGTAATCTTTATAAGAAGCTTTGATTTCTAATAAAGAAGTGATCTCTATAAGAAGTTTTGATTTTTAATAAAGAAGTGATCTTTATGAAAAATAATGATCTTTACTAGAGTAGTGATCTTTATTCAAATGATGAGTCTTTAATAGAGCTATGATTTTTAATTGATCTTCGTGAAAGCTATGATCTATGTTAAAGATATGATTTTTAATCAAAGAAATGATTTTTATTAAGTGATCATGGAGTGAAAAGTATTGGATGATGCCATCTTTGTGTTTGTAACTTTGTCTATAAGATTGATGTTCATATTGTTCTATGTGTGATTGTGATATTATTTTATGCTTGATGTGGATGTTTTCATTTGCTTGATGGTGATGCTTTGCTATGTTTGACTGTGATGTACTTTGTGCTTGATGTCATTTGGCTTGTGAGGATTGCCTTTTAGCTATCCTCTATGTTCTATGTTTCCTTTTCTTATTTTTATTCAATTTGGGAATATAATATTTAAAGTAGGTTATTGCTTTGTTATTATTATGCCTGATGCTTGATGCTTGGTAATTGGTGATTGATCATTGAGGAAGAGTATAAAAGAATTAAAGTATGGAAAATTGGCTAATGACCCAAGCATTATGGAGTGTGGTGAAAAGAACTTGAACATGGACAAAAATGAATTTTTCATGATGAATTAATTAATACAAAGTTCAAAGCTTTGTTAGGATTCATTAAGCTAAGAGTTTTTCGAAAATAAAGTCTCCAATGGACTTTTAATAAAGATTTTAATCATAACTTAATAAGTTAAAAATGAATCATTAGAAGAAAAATCACAATTATAGCCCAAATATCTTATTTTTAATCTAATTAACTCAAATTAAGAGGTGTGGTGTTTTTAAAATTAAAATAAAGTTTTTAGTCTAATGAATTTTAGTAAAAACAGGCCAGTTTACACCTCTGGTGTGGTTCTCAGAAAAATGGTGTGAAAATCGGGTTTTATATGGAAATTAGAAAACAGAGAAACAGAATCGTTCACACCTGCGCTGTTATTTTTCTCACACCTGTGAAAGGGTCAGGTATTTTAAAATTCGAAATTTATAAAATTTATGCTTAAAGGCTCATAAATTAATGTCTTATTAAGGAAAAAATATTCGTTGTGAATTTACGTTAGTCTAAGTATTTTATTTCAATTTTTGAAGTAAAATGGTAAATACGGTAAATCGATTTTTGTGAAACAAAGATATATTGTTTTGGTAGAGATAACCAATGAGAAGTGAATTTATGAGATGAATAAGAGAATTAAATAAAAGAGAAAGAGATATTTTAATCGAAATAATCAAGAAGAGATGAGTATTACATAACCAAGAGAGAGGGTTATGCGTTAATGTTACAAGAGATAACAAAGAGAAGATAATTTATAAATGACCAAGATATAAGGTCATGTGGTGTTGTTACAAGAGGTAATATATTAATGAGTATATAACCAAGAGAAGGTTATATGATGGTTGTTACAAGTAGTAACATAGAGAAGTGATTGTAATGTTATTGTGTATGCAAAATATGTCATGCCATTTGCATAAAGAGATTTTCTTGGCTTTGCCAAGTGATCATACCCAGAGAGGGTTGTGACGTGAGCTACAACCCAGAGAGGGGGTTGAAAATAGGGTACGGTTGGGCTACAATTGCCTACTGGGATTATCCAGGTTTCGAAAAGTCTCAATGGCCGCGTGGTGACTCCCAGCGAGCCGAGATTGAGTAGAGCACCCGGCTTGGATAAATCCGACTGGTTGACCTATTTGTGATATGGTGTCACTGAGTGCATTAAATAATTGTTACTTGGACTTTACTGTTTGTTTAACCTTGAACAATTGTGACTTAAACATGGCTTTCCTGAATACTGTCTTGGACTTTACTGGAGGTTTAGCCTTGAACAGTATGTTAGGAATTGACTGTGGCCTATCGCTCAAATGTGGTTGAGGAAGAGAAAAGTCTCCATGGAGCATTGCACCGGTGTTTGAGAGGGAAATAGAAGTGACATGCATTATGATATGTCTTGTTTGGTGAGGATATAAATGATAGGTGCTATGAGATAGTAACTGTGTATGTTATGTATGATTCTTTCCTAATTCCTTGATTTATATCTGTTTTCCGTGATATCTTTATGACTTGCATAAGGAGTGTTTTTCACCCTTGCTTATATGTTTTGTGCTCTTTGGAACATGATTCATATAGATGGACCGCAAGCTAGGTGGCTAGCCAAGACTTGAAGAAGAGGGACGAAGACTACCCTTAAAGGGTGCTTTGAGACTCGACCGGCTTATAAGGCTCGTTTTGGGTAGGCTGTGATTGCTGTCCTTGCTAAACGATTTTATTAAATTATAAATCTTTGATTGACTATGTAGTCTGTTGTGGATATCTACAATGTAATATGAATATATAAGACACATGTCTGTAAGAATGCGTTTATGTAATTCCTTTTTGAGAAAAAAAATTTTTACTCACATTTTTGAATAACAAATAAGTTATTAAATTAATAGCTTTCAAAATTTAAATTAACTTTTATAATTATTTTGTAGGAACATTTTATTATCTTGCAATATTCTTTTATGAGAAAATTTGTTGCACTGGACGTCACAAAATAACATGTTAGTGGTGACAAATAGTAATATAAAATTATTATCAAAACCGCGTGAAATTTTTGCAATGAATGAACAAAGAAAGAAGGTATCTGGGCAAATAGAAACACAGAGATTTAAGATACTAGGAAAAAAAGGGGGGGTGGGGGAACAACTGGGGAGTTGTAGATCTAAATGTTAATCGGAAAACGAAAATAAGATGCCAGAGAAGAAGAAGAATAGCATTGATTTTTTTTTATTGAAGAGTACTCGAAGAAGGTTTGAAATTTCTTTTTTTCAGTTTTGCAACTAATGAAAATGGAATGGGGCAGAAAAATGACCGAGACAAAGATTTACTAATGTCCAGTATTTTCTTTTTTAATTTTATAAAAAATACAAACTATAATATTTGCAATCTACTGTGGACAAAAAATAGTTTATGCATTCTACTGGAGGGAAACTACAAATAACCATTTACTGGTTTACTTCTTAGCACAGGTAAAAGTCAACTTTCCCATTGTTGGGAAAGTTTTATCCTTTCCCAAATTAAATGGACTCTAAAATTCATACTTTAGTGGGGTTACAAAATTATAAGGCAATTTCTACGGTGCCATTGGTAAAATAACGGTTTTGGAACCGTTGTTTTGCCAACCAATAATAAAATAAAATTCTACCAGGTCAGATTATTTTTTTTAAGGACTGTAATTTTTTAATATTACATCTTAATCTTTAATTAATTTTTTCATTTGATAGCTACTCTCTTCTGTTTTTGCATTTCTTTTCTTCATACAATCATGAGAAAAACGGTTCTGTAAGTAACCAGAGGGAGCGTGCTATTCAAAGAAGAGAATATGTGAGATTATGATATGAGATTGAGAAGATGAGTTTCATCCTTCAACTGTTACTATAATTTTAAATTTTAAATAAAATAGTTTTAATGTTAAATGAAAATTATAAAATAACTGAATTGTTAAATTACGCTAAAAAATCTTATTAATTAAAAATTAACAGTACCAAAATCGTTATTTTCACAATGGGACCGCAAAAGTCCCCAAATTATAATAGTTGGTCTGATAACACTTTATGTTTGAGAAGATTTGCTGAGCAGGTAGGGAATAACAAAAATGAGGAGACTTCCATCTCAACTCAAGATTAAAAAATGCCAACACATTTACGATAAGACAAACAACAGAAAAGAAGAATCCAGAAAGTTAAAGATTATACATCACCTGAGGTAATGCAAAATCAGCATGAGATGGATCCCAATGAATAGCACAGAAGCACTCCCAGTCATCGGTTTGAATTTCAAAAAGTCGAGCCCTGCCAAACAAAAATATTTGCTAGACTAACTAAGAAGACTTGAGCACAATCAACAAGAGATTCATTCTCACATTTTATTCATCTTTTTCTCTTTTGAATATAATTAATCTTCAGAGAGAAAGAAGCAAAATCAAGAAAAGGATAGTAGAAAAGTTATGTGATGACGAGGAAGAGGACAATAAAAACATATAAATAAAGTGTAGGAAACCTAGCTGCCTTCATTTCAGCCAGATGGTTTTATTTATTAGTTGAGGGAGTCCGAGTTAGTTAGGACATAGGAGTGAGATGAAGGGGTTAGTTAGGAGTTGCCTATAAGTAAGAGGGGTTGAGAGGGAGAGAGGTGGTCTTGGGATCTGGAAAATCTTGTAGGAGAGTCCAGGTTCTCTCGAATAATCTGGGAATTGTGTGTAGAGATCCATTCATTCAATAACGAAAATCTATTTTCTTTCACAATCTGTATCAGGGCTGGTTACGGCCAGCGAAGGAAGGTTCCATGAGGAAGATGGATTCAAGAACTGAAGTAATCAAATGAAGCTTGCAAGAAATGCATCATCGCACTGATTCGGAGGCAGAGAAAGTTCAAAAACATGGAAGCACTGCAAGCTGCACCTGAGGGCCAGCAGAGGCCATCGCCAAAATCCGACGGTACTGGTGGTACTTTAGGAAGCAGAGCAGCTTATGAAACGACACTATTGCAATGGATGGCTGAGGGTCCATAGTACGGAAGTCGATGTGCTTCTATCTAGGGATAGAAATAGGTTAAGTCGAGCTAGGCTTCACAAGGCCTAAGTCTGACTTGTCTAAAAATTTTAAGGCTTAAGTCTGACCTGTTATCTGTCATATGCCATTTTTTAGGCCTAGACTTGGTCTTTTTTGAAGTCTGGTTTGACCTGTTAGCCTATTTAAAGGCCTGATTCATGATAAGACATTCAAGTAAGTCATCCGACCTACTCTCATATAGGCTAATAATCCAACGAAGAAAATCTCTATATGTAACAAATTATAAATTATAGAGGTGAGTAAAACTTTATAAGGACAAAGTTTTACTTGTTTATATATTATATTTGTTTTAAAAGTCTAATGTAACCTTTATTATAATCTAATTAAAAGTCTACTTTTGCAATAAGGCATCTAAATAAGTCACAACTTTATCCTTTAATAAGCTTTATAGGCTTGAGTTTTTATATAGGTCAATATGTTTAAACATTTAAAAAGTAAAAAGGTACTCCCTCTGTTTTTTATTATAAGTAAAAAACATCAAAATATTTTATTACTAAATATAAGCAAAAAATAACCAATTCTATCTCATTTAATAACATTATTCCTATAATACCCTTGAGTTAATTTAAATTTTATTTTTCAATGCGTAGTTTGTTCCCAAGTAATATTTTACTATACTCATAAATATGATGAACTGTACTGTATTCATTAAGGATAATTTAGATACTACACTAATTTTTTATATGAAATCAAGCAACTTAATTGCACTTAACTAATTTTCTTAATAAACGTGAATTTAAGTATTTTTGCTTATATTCAAATACAGAAGGAGTATATAATTTTAACACATTACAAAAAATATAATATAAAGATAATACTATCAAAAAATTTATTACCTATGTTTACTTAAAAAGGCCAGCCTGTTAGGCTTAAAAGACTTTTTAAATGGCCTGAAGCCTGACCTTTTTAGCTAAATAGGTTTTTCAAAAAACCTTAGCCTGATCTATTTCATGAAAAAGCCTAGCCTAACCTGGGCCTGATGTAGGCTAAGTCATAAGCTCCTGTCGAGCGGCCAGAAATATTCCCACCCCTTACTTCTATCCAACGATGAATTGGGGTAAAAACGAATCAAGCAAACCAATGAGAGATTTCAATTCCACAGTTTCTCTACGAATAGGGCTTTGATAGAAATGGCATTTCCAACAAGGTGGATTTTACAATGAACAAACACTTCTTTTTGTGCATGTGCACAAGTGAATCACAAACTGGCAATAGAGGGTTTGGTCAGTCTTATATATATTTTAGTTTTGACCCACAATAGAAGTAATAATCTATCTATTGGCCCAAGGTTTATTTTATTACTTTTTGACCCCATATTAGAAATTGAAATGTTTTCGTCTTCGTTAATTGACCTCAGATTAATTTTTGACCCCAATGTTTTTCTCATATTTTTCTTTTTATGTGAAGAAATCCATTCTCTCTCTCTCCCCCTCACCCTCTCTCCTCCCTCCCTCTCTCTCTCTCTCTCTCTATCCCTCTCTCTCCCTCCCCTAGCCATACAATATCATTATGTAACCACCAGTGGGTGTTAATATTGTCTCTATCATTAATTATGTTATGTTATATAAATGTAATCTTTGTACTATTTTAAATCTGTTTATTTTCTTGTGACAATCGGTAGATGCAATATCACAAGAATAATCCAACCAAATTAAGTATTTTTTTGTGTAAAAAAAATTAAGAATTTTTTTCTAAGCAAAAAATTAATAATAATCCATTATCTATAAACTAATTTTCCAAATAACTTAATCACAAAATATCTTGACCAAATAAAATAAAAAAAATCAATAAATATCATTTTTTAAATACGTAGGCCAAAAAAATAAAATTTCAAATATGTGGGCAAAAATTAAATTTTTATAAAATATTAGCTTTTTTAGTAATTAATGCCTTCTTTAGACACCAATCTGCAAATATTTATAAAACTTGCACATGACCTCTTCAAGAGGTAGCCCTTCTCTAATATCCACCATCGGATTAAAAAGTACAAAAATGGACATTTTGTGATTCACTTGTGCACATGCACAAAAAGAAGTGTTTGTTCATTGTAAAATCCACCTTCCAACAAAATGAATAAATAAGAAAACTGTTTGACGGGGAGAATATACAAACTTGGGTGAAGTTAGAATTGCACCATTCTATATCCGACCACCATAGTAGGCAGATAATATCTAAGAATACCAAGGATACATGGTAAGGTTAAAACGTTACCATTTAAAGATAAAGAATTGGTATGATAAATCTCAAAAAAAAAAATTATTGATTAATTTCCATTTTTTTTCTGTGCATGATACCCCTTGGTAATTGATAACTAAGATTTAGCATTGTAGTGATTATTCTTGGTCATTCTTAAATTCTAGTTGTCGCGTTGTGCTTATAGGAACCTTAAGCAAGGTGCCCTTAGCAAGGTATTAAACAATAAAGTTCAACTCCAACACCAATAAAAAGCCTTAATATTGTCTTCGCTTGATTTTTTTTGGCGTGTGATTGTCTTCGCTTGATGATACAACCTAATACAAATTTAAAAACCAAATACGTTTAGTCACAAATCTCAATAAGTAATCTTCAATCTTTTTCCTACTTAATCACTTTGTCCCTTTTTGTTCAAAATATCAAAATAATCACCAAGTCCAATAACTTTCTTTTGTAGAGGAACATATTCTTCACCCACACATTTTCATAGTGATAAAAGAAGGACTCCCTACTTCAGCAACACTATCATAAGAATGCAACAGAATATCACTATCAGAATAAACAACAATTAATTAATGACTACACACACACACACACAAATGAATTAGAAAAAAAAATGGTTTAAGAGTGACCTTTATATATAAGAAGGGTAAGTCATTTGTGTCAATAGTTCATACTGTTAAAGGCAACAAACATTCAGAATTTTAGCATGAAGGAGCTTTCTAATTTCACTAATGATCCATGGACTCCCACTCCACACCTCTCACCTCATTGGGACGAGGTGTGAGAGGGGTGGTGGGGTGTCCATGTATCACCCCTCGTCTAATTTTTCTCTCTTTTCAGACCCTGCCTTTGAATAAAGTAAAGCATTGGCCTCAGTACTGTTGCTTTCTTCAAATGTCAAGGCATCCAAAGCAGTAGGTATAGGGGAGAAGGCCACGAGAGCAGAAAAATCCAGTGTGCACTACTAGAAAATAATTAAATGACAACAGAAATGAAATTATCAGAAGAAATTTTTGAGATAATTAAAATGTTAGAAGAAATGAATAAAAATATAGTTTTATTAATAGAAAACACAAATAAAATTATAGAATATACATATATGAGAATATCAAAAGGACATAATGATATAAAAAATATAAGAGAAACTTTAGATAATATAAACGAAGAAAAAGAAATTGAGGAAAATAATGAAATTGAAAAAATTAAAGAAATTCTCCAACAACTTGAAAATCTATTAGAATACGAAGAAAACAATAGATGTATAACCAGAAAGGATTTAGAAGATTTATTAAAAATGAGAGAACAGAAACCTATAAATTTTAGTAAGTCATTATCTACATGGAAGAATTAAAAGAAGAATATATAGAAAATTTAAGAAAATCAAATGATATAGAAGAAATTCAACAATTGTTAGAACAATTAAAAATAATAGAAGATGACAATAATCAAATACAAAAAATTGAGCAAAACCAAACCCCTAAAGAAAATAATGAAAATGAAGAAATAATTTTAGCCTATAATAGCCCATCAGATTCTGAATATGATGAAATATTTATGGAAAAAGGTGAAACAAGTGGAGTAAAACAAGAAAAAAAAAATGGGATGAATATTATTATAATAAAGATGGTGCATGGGATAAATATGAAGAAGAAACGATGAAAAATAAAGGATATGCTAGAAAAGATGGAAAATGGTCAAAAATACCAGATGAATTTAAACCTCATAATGAATATACTAAATCTGGAAATATATTAAATCTAGACTGTGTTAGAAATAAAGAGGATGCAATTATAGATGGGTTAATGAAATAATATTACTAGTTTCGACAGATGATAGATTTAGTAATCTTTCTTTAGATAATATAAAAGGATTAATTCTAATGAAAACAGCAGGAAATGTTAGACAATATTTAACAACTATCAGTGATGAAATGTGGTATAGATATGCAGCTACTGTAAATACTAACCAAGATTTTGCTAAATTAATTAGTGAACTAATTTCTAGAGAATTTACTGGATATGAATATCTTCATAATAAAATAGGAGTAAATAACTTATTACATGAAAATGCAAAGTCACATTTAAATAAAATGCAAATATGTGATATGTGTCAAATAGAGAGTTTTATCTGCGAATATCAAAAATATTATTATCAACTAGATAATACATTAAAGGATACGTACAAAGAATTATTTATTGATAAGTTACCATACCCTCTTAATATAAAAATAAAAGACATTTGGAAAACAAGAATAGGAGAGATAGCTAATACCTTAGGAGGAGTTATACAAATAGTATATGAAGAAATGAGAAATCAATGCCTAGCTAGAGCAACAATTAGACAATTAAATAGGGGAAGAAATGAAATATGTTGTGACCTACTAGAATTAAAATTACCAGGAAACTATGGATGTAAACAACCTAGAAAAAGGAAAAAATATTATAGGAAGAAACCTAAGCTAAGAAAGACATATCCAAAGAAAAGAGCTTATAAAAATAGGAATAAAAAATATTTTAGAAAGAAAAGACAAATCCCTAGAAAATATTGTCCGAAAGGAAAGAAAAAATGTATGTGTTGGTTATGTAACCAATAAGGCCACTACGCAAATGAGTGTCCTTAGAGAAAAGAGAAAGGTGTAAAAGAAAAGTCAAAACTAATAGAAAGAATATATCAAATATATGATTTAGAACCATTAGAAGAAGAATTAAGTAATTCTGAAGAGAGTATATATGAATATTCAGAAGATGAATTATCTTCACAGACAGAATCAGAATAGTACTTATATTAAAATAATAATTAAAAACAATGATAGAGAAACAGAAGCTTATATAGATACTGGAGCAAGTATTTGTATAGCAACAAAAGCATTATTTGATAAATGGGAAAAAGTAAGAAACCCAGCAAGAGTATCAATTGCAGATGGATCTGTACATTCTCTAAGTTGGATAGCAAAGAAAACAACTTTAATAATAGAAAATAAATTATTTATAATACCTATAATATATCAACAACAAACAGGGGTAGATACGATATTAGGAAATAATTTTCTTAGATTATATGCACCCTTTTGCCAATACTTAGATTATATGACATTAAGAACCCTTATATTAGAGGAAAGCAAATAAGAGAAATAATTAGGATACCAATCCTTCACTATACAAAGTGTCATTACTCAGAGTTTAGTCAGCTGAAACGTGGTGAGATAATAGGAATAGTATGTAAAAAAATGAGACATGTACTAATGAATGCAGAAGAAGGTAGAATTATTCCAGCATATATTGAAGAACTTTTAGATAAGGTATGTAGTGAAAACCCACTAGATCCAAAAATTAATAATAAAAATACAGAGTTAGTAGAATTAAAATTAAAAGACCCTATAAAAGAAATAAAATGTAAACCTATGATTTACACAAAACAGGATAGAGATGAGTTTGCAGAAGATATTAAACAAATGTGTGAAAAAGGATTAGTAAAACCATAAAAAAGTAAACATTCAGCACCAGCATTTTACGTTGAAAATCATAATGAAATCAAGAGAGGAAAAAGGAGAATGGTAATAAATTATAAACAGATGA